>CM024640.1:19115265-19715265 GCA_014182715.1 Eucalyptus cloeziana
GAAGGAGAAAACCCAGGCTCTATCTGCTCACATTTTACTAAATCTATCTTCCATGTTTTCCTCATCATACTTAGAAATGCTTGAAAATTGATATTGGGTTTAGAATAAAGTTTTCCATAGAGGATTAGTTCACTTTATAGTTTCTCTTCTTCAAAAATTTATGCTTCCAACTCTGTAATATCCTCTTTAGACCACAGATCGCCCATTTTTCAATGCAAAGCCACAAGCCCTTACCATCTGGAGCCTACTGCGATCCAATTGCTTGAGGGGGTAGATGCGAGATGAAAACTGAAGGAGGGCCAAATGCTTCCCAGGTTGTGGAGTGAAGGGAGCTCTAAACAGAACTTAGGTCACTGCACTTAGGGTTTCTGATTTAAATGGTTTTCTGGGGTGGATGTGTAAACGTGTGCTTGTATGGGTTGCTGGGGTCGGGTTTGAGCAGAAGGGTGGTTTCAAGTATCCCCTATTTTCGATTTTGCTTCAGGGGGAAGAGAAAAGAAAGGATGGATTCAATGCTTAGGAGTGCATCACCGATTGAGTCTAGCTGGAGAAAGTTTGGTGGAAGTCAGCCAAATCCCCAACGGTTACCTAGAGTCATTTTAATGAACCAGTCAGCTAATTCAACATTGCTAAGCAGTGTTACATGCCGCACCCGCATCGTACCCTCTAATTGGCTTTGTTTATCCTGTAAAATATAATTTTGACCAGTATTTTCTCTTTATCGTGAACACAAATTCTTGCTTTTCAGATATGCCAAATGGATGCATTCGATACTTTCGTTGTGCCCATGAAAAGACCCGCCTCCGGTAAGTGTATACTGAGCCCATGAAATACATATATTCATTGGACTTTATTTTCCTCCATCACTAATTCAAGGTAATATTTTGTTATTGGTTGGTTTTTTTTTTTTTTTTTTTTTGTGGTCAGTCCTACTCTAATCCTACTCTAACACTCACTCTTAGACTTTTGCCTGCCTCCTTGTAGGGCATGGGAGTCGAAACTCACTCCTGAAATGAAATCTTCCCCACCCCAATCCCCCGAGAATGTGGAGATTTGAACCCCCAACCTCCCCCTTCCAAGATGGAAGGGTGGCCACTGGGGCGAACCCCCATTGGTTAAAAACATGGATATTATACTTCACACACTTAATTAGAAATAAGTGCATATGATGTTTATTTTAACCCCACTGATCTTATGTTCTAGTAACATAAAGCGAAAGTCACCGGATGAAAGCGCCAAACGTGAAGTTCATTTCGGTTGGCAATGAGTGGAATTGAACACGTCATGTGTATAGTCGACACGCAAAAATTTCGTTCTAGGCAAGACCATGAAATTGCCCAAGAAAAACATTCAAGATAGCTTGCGAATCTAAAGGCATCACCAACATACGATAGACGGAAGAGACCATTTTTACATCCTGTTGCTGAGTTATATATAAAAGCTTTATAAAGATAAAATACACGCATACATCTATCACAATACACCTAGATAAGTATCGGTAACTTAAGTATTCTCATCTCCCCGTACTGACTATTGGCATGACATGGTCTTCCAGGCTATCCATGTACTCAATGTTCACGGTCCCACTAATATCCATGAACACATCGATCTTCTCTTCCAACATATGAACCATCTCTTCTCGATTCACATCTATACTACTAACCCCAGAATGGCTAGCCATTGCTCTAAGTCCCTCCAATTCAATTGCTACTTCCTTCATGGTCAGTCTCTCCTCTACTTTTATTGCCAAGCATCTCTATGCAAGATTGGCAACTTCTTTCACCTTCTCATTGATTCTTTCATTTGCAATAACTTCCTCAACAATTTGAAACAATTTGCCGTTTTCTAGTGATGAAAGAAAGTACATTGCCAAGCTCCTCTCTTCTTCCGATCGGTCAAATGAAAGCGCCTTTTTCCCTTATCAATAGCTCGACTAGCATGACCCTGAAACCATAAACGTCACTCTTTTCTGTCAATTGGCTTGTGTGCAAGTATTCAGGGTCTAAGTATTCCCATGTTCCTTGAATTATAATAAATAATTCTGTTCGATCAAATGCGATCTTGAAGCTCCAAAGTCAGAAAATTTCGCAGTGTAATTATTATCCAAAAGGATATTTGCCAACTTGACATCTCGATGGATAATGGGAATGGAAGCTATAAAGTGCAAGTAAGAGAGGCCTCCGGCAGTTTTTGAAGCAATTCTTAACCGGGACTTCCAAGATAGCTTTGATGATTTGTTTGGGTCGTGGATGTGATCGAAGAGAGTTCCATTGTTGATGAATTAATACACCAACAAGGCACCTCTGTTTCCAAACAACATTTCAAAAGCTTGACCACATTACGATGATTAATCTGAGAAAGCACAATGACTTCATTAATGAACTGTTCAATTTGGCTCCCGTCCACAAGCTTGGACTTCTTAATTGCAATTACCATGTCATTTGGCAACAATCCTTTGTAAACCCCCATTTTGCTCTCATGATAATTGTTGGTGGCCTTCTTTAGCTCTTTAGCACTAAAGATTTTTGCAACTTTTGTGGTTTTGTCTGGTTCATCTAACTATTGCTGCAAAAGTAAACCCCCATTTTGCTTGAAGTGTTGTTCTCTGAGCCTAATGAGCTTCATTTTCTTGTGTCCCAAATATAGAAAGCCTACACTGAATAGCAACGCTATTATGGCCCCAGCAACACCTGTATACAACATTAGTTTATTCAATAACCATATGATTAACTGCACAGTGAATCATTGCACCATGTAAAAGCAACCACACTTTGAAACTTTCTGCAGAATTATATCACGGAAGTTCCTCGAAGACTTTGAGTCTAAATTAGGAAATCGATTTGGACAAGCTAATCTCCCAAAACACACATGCACACGCGCGCCCACCCACACACAAGTTCCATGATAACGTCATTAATTTAATAGATTTAAATCGATATGAAAGAAATAATAAACTCAAACTAACCACAAAAATAGGTATTTTCTTTTCCCATGGTACTATAGTGTACTTTCTTATAGTTTTCTAGGTCTTATGCAACCAAATCCACGTCCTTGAAAGCATGAGAATATAGAGATTTTTTCATTGAACTATGCATAAGTCTAAATAATTCAATGCAGGTCCTATCTCTATAACCCGTTGTATCCCTTTTGATGACATAAAAATGGCAAGGACTGGTAGCTTAGAAGAAATTTTTGAACATGGATTAGTATAACTTCCTCTTTTACTCATGTCATCTCCTTGGATAGATGTTATCAAATCACTAGTAATTTACTTCCTATCTGAATAATATCGTGGTAAATATGGCTTGTGTAACAAATAGAAAACTTGTATAGGTCGTGCATCACACATAAAGAAAGACGAAACAACCCATTGAATCATTTCTATCGGTTCTTAGATGCTAATCAAAACATGAGAGAGAAAGGAACAAGTTTGACTTTAAGGAAGAAAAGAAGAAAAAAAAAAGCACATGCAAATCCGTAATTGAATTAATCACCTTCTTCGTTTTACCGCTTACTGCATTTGGGAAATGAGGACTCTAGAAAAAGAAGCGATTGAGCATGTACCTGGGGAACGCAATGAAGCGGGCTAGGACAAGGGCAGGGTTTTATGTCCCAACCCCCTAAAACCAGTAAAGATGTTTCATACCCACCTCATGCCTCATGTAGGACAAGTTTCTTTATCCCATCACCATTCTCCCGATATTATCAAAGTTAAAATATAAAATAAAAAAATAAAAAAGATAAGCACCATTCATGATTGTAAGAAGATAGAGATGACATGAAGAGGAAATGAATGAATGCCACAGGTAGTAAAAAGATAATAACCATAATGGTTTAAATAATTAGAGCTAACAACGTGCTAGTTTGGGATTACTATCAAAGTTTGTGCTTTATATTGGCATGCTTGGAACTTTGGGCCAGAATTGGGTAAATCCCTACTATTTGTGCAAAATTAAGCTGTGTTTATTAATTAAAGTTATTAAGGTTAAATAAGGAGATAATAGAGGAAATAACACTTCAACTTTTAAATCTGAGGAGGGGTAAAGAAAGAGCAAAAGGAAAAGATGGCCAGCCATATCCATTCCTCACCCTGGCTGGACGTGGAGTATAAAATATTACCCTATGTCGTCACAAAATCCATTCATCATGCATGGGTTTTCACTCATTATATGGGGCTATGAAGTAAGGAAGGATATCCTCTTGGATCGATAAAATAGCCATCCCTAAGTGTACGTCCCCACCAGTTTTCGCCAACACAATTCCTCGGCAAAGGGCCAACAACCGCCCTTGCGACCACCACCTATCCCCCCTTTCTTTCTGAAGGTCACGCTGTCAAATTGGAGGATGCTCACCTCTCACGGGACAACAAATCTCTGGTTACCTAAGACGGGTGACCTCCCTCTAATAAAAAATATCCATGGTCGCATACATCGTAAAATTGTATGTTTTCGCACACAGTACTGATATTAATGTTCACGATGTGATCACAATCATTGGAAAATGTCTTCATATTTACCTAAAGCCCACGGTCACCACGTCCAAAGACGCTCTAATTTGACATAGAGACAGCTATTTTTGAATTTTTTTTAAGGAAGCTCGATTTTGATGCACTTGGTAACGCGTGATGTGCACAACGTGTCGGATAATGTCATTTCTCTTCTGCATAGAAACATCAGTGAGGAGGATATAGAAAGTTTCATTTTGAATTTTTCCAAGCAAGGACCGTGGAAGAAATATAGCGTGAAATTATGAATAGTTGATTTTCTCCTACACCAAAAAGAAATCAAATTATCTATTCTCAAAATAAGCTGAGACAATATGTTTTTTAAGTCAGGCATCCCAAGCAAAATGGAAGAACCTACCAACCAAATCTCCATCGAATGTGATGGATTAGCAGTGCACCCTTGTCCATCTCCACTGCCTCTTGTCATTAACATGATAACCCTTTGGGCATGAACATGTATAACTCCAGTCAATGTTATGGCATTGTCCTTGACATGGGTTCTTCTTTGGATCTGCACATCCATCAATATCTACAAAAATTAAATACCCACATCAAATTCAAAGTGTAATCAGGAAAAAATTCCACTATATATTAAGTGAAATCACAAATATTATAATCACACTCGATTACTCAAACACTTTTAGTATATCCAAGCCCCGATTACATCCAATAACTCACAATGTTTAATCTCATAATTCTTATGAAATAATCTCTCAATCTCACAAATAAATTAATAAATCTTATCATTAGATTTAATTGGCTTCAACACTAAATTATTGGTAAAACCCACGAAGATAGCCCACTGGCAAGCATTCATAGGCTACGTTTGGTTCAGCATTTCCAAGGGGCTTTCAGGCCTAAAAGCCTCTTGGAGAAATGCTAAACCGTTTGGTTCAACTTTGAAGCCGGCTTTCAACTTTCAACTTGCCTTCAAAATGTTAAAAGCCCAAAGCTAGTAGGGATTAGCTTTGGGGTTTTAGTTTTCCACCCAATGCTGAAATTATTTTTCCTTCCAAAACTACCCTCACTAATTCTTCATATTTCTGATTTTGCCCCTGATTATTATTATTTTTTAATTGAAATAACAAGCAGCCCTTTGCCGGACCGACGAAGGGCTACGGCCGCCGATGAGCCAGATTTGGCGCCAGCGGCCGTCGACCTTCGACGAGGGTCGTGCGACCCGCCGAGGGCTGTCAAGGTCGCCCGACCTCGGGCGACCCTCGGCGAGGGTCACTCGACCCAGGTGGCCGCGTGACCTAGGCGACCGCCGCCTGGGTCAAGTGACCTCCAGCGAGGGTCATGCAACCTAGCCGAGGGCCGCCGGAGGTCACCCAACCTCGGGCGACCCTCGGCAAGGGTCACTTGACGCGGGGGCTGCACGACCTAAGCGATCGTCGCCGGGTCTCGCGGCCGCAAGCGGCCCTCGCTTGGGTCTTGCGAGGGTCACGCAACCCGCCGCCCGGTCGTGCAGCCCTTGGGTCGAGTGACCCTTGGCGAGGGTCGCCGAGGTCGCGACCTCCGACGGCCCTCGGTTGGGTTGCGTGACCTCAACCGACGGCCACCAACTCTAGATCTAGCTCGCCGACGGCTAGCCCTTCGCCGGTCCGGCGAAGGGTTTAGTTCAATTTTCAAAAAAAAAAAAAAAAAAAAAAAGATATATATACACACACGTATATTATACTCATCAAAGCCCATTATGAAAGTTTTTTTTACCAAACGCACATTCAACTCAAAATCCATTTGCAAAAAAATTTTACTAAACACAATTACATTTCTCCAAGTAGCTTTAGACTTTTAGCATTTGCATTGACTAAATGCTGAAATAGACGGTGCTTCAAGGCCTCTTCACGTCAACAGCGGCGCTTCAAAGATTCCTATAACCATATATTTATATAATATATATGGAGAGGAAATCATTTATATGTCTGACCCATCCGTGGAAAAGGAATGTCACATGAAAAGGAATCCTAGCACGGCATCCACTAAAATTCGGTCAATTCAGTCAACAAAGTCCTTGGTCAACTTTCCCTTTTGTTTGCCTTGGCCGACTCCACTAACTTAAATAATCGTGCGACCCTCCTTCTTTTTTCTTTTTTTTTTTGGCTTTTTTAATTTCCACAATCAACAGGTCCATATATTTAGCGTGAACGAATAATCTAACCATTTGCTTCTGCCCCGATTTTATTTGGTGGGCTCAAACTTGAGACAAAATTTGAATGAGTTTATTTTAACTTTGCAAATGAGATTTGAATGTAATGCAAATGCTGAAACCCAAAACCCTTTAGAGAAATACAAATTGTGTTTGACAAAAAAATTTGTAAATGGACTTTGGATTTAAATAGTATTTGACAAAAAGAGACTTTTGCGATGGATTTTGATTATAATTTTTATATTTTCTTTTTGAAAAGGAACTCAAGTCTTCTGTTGGAGCAGGCAAAGGTTTATGGCTACCGAGCCAAACCTGGCTCCAGCGGCTATTGGTTGAGGTTGCTTGACCTCCCACAAGGGTCGTGCTACTCAGGCAAAGACCTCCTGAGGTCGCACAACCTTGGGTGGTGGCCAACATAGGTGATCACCGTTTGGATGGCACGAGACCCTAGCGAGGATCGCCTAGGTCGTGAGGGTCGCACAAGACTTAGGTTGGGGCCGCCTGAGGTCGCGCAACCCAAATGACCATTGCCTGGGGTCACGCCACCTCTGGTGGTCATGCCACCTCTAGCAGCCCTCACCTGGGTCTCACACAATCCTTGCTAGCCCTTTGTCGACCATATTTGGCCTCACTAACTACCTTCATGGGAAGAAGATAAATAGTTATGAGGAGGGGTAAAATCGGAAAACTAAAGAATTGGTGAAGGTAGTTTTAGAAGGAAAAAAATATTTAATTTTAGTTTTAGTATTTCGCAAATGCGACTTTGGAAGAGTGGATGATAGTAGCATTAAGCTTTCACCATTCCTAATGGTAGCATACGGCCAAAAGTTATTTTAAAATGCTTACTAAACGTTCTGCCATTTCACCAACGGGCTTTGGAGACTAAAAGTCCACTGAAAAGCTGAACCAAACATACCCTTTAAAACTCTCCATCCGGTTGATCCATTGCTCAGCCTAGTCAAGGTCTCCAGGGCCAATGAACCTCGGAGGACGGATATTCAGGAATCGCCCTAGCAACACTCTCCATCCGGTTAATCCGTTGCTCAGCCTCGTCAGGGTCTCCAGGGTCAATGAACCTCGGAGGACGGATATTCAGGAATCGCCCTACCAAAAATCCCTTTTGCACAAAAGCAGTCGTTGCGGTATTGGTAGTGGTGGCGCTGGCAGCTCCTTAGGGAGCAGCTTGCGCCTCGGCATTGCGCCTCGGCATTGCGCTTGTTGGTTTATGAGATCGCTGACATTCTCGGAAAGCTTGCAAGATTCCATCGACGCAAGGAACCGAGTTCGAGCTCGATATAGCTCTAGGGGCGGGTTGGGATATCGGAGCGTGGCGCACGATGGCTTACTTGCCATAGCCAGTTTCTCATCAATCTACTTTCTTCTGACGAGTCTTTCGATGATAATCCAGGCTTTTCCAAATCAACTTAGCAGGCATTCTCAATGTGATAGTCAAATGTAATGCTTATGACTCACCAGGTCACCTTAGCAATCCAGCAAAACATGCCGGGATTATCAAAACAGCTTTCCATGCTGATGGATGTAGTGCAGAGCAATTCAGTCAAAGCTATCAAAACAACCAGCTCTATGACAATACAAACCTCTAGTCCTCCTAATCCTATGATAAGAATCGCTCCTTATAACTCCATTTTAACTCGCCTTATAGGTCCTTAGAATTTTATGCTCTAATACCGAACAAAACGTGGCGCACCAAGAACCGGAGGTGAAGCTTGAATCGCTCGAGAAACGGTGAACCTCCAGTCTAGAAGACAAGGCCTTAGACTAGGCATCGACCATCTTCAAAATGAAAGACCTCGTAATTCTATTTGAAAAGATACTTGAAATGTTTTAAGTTTCATCAAACTTGGTATTGGAATTTTTTTTTTCAACTCTACTTGTAAACTTGATTAAAAACAATGTAATGAGTCTTTAAACTTGAAGAACACCTATTGAGAATAGAAATTACGAAACTTGCTCCTTAATTTAAAACTTTTACGATGTCTAAAGTTATTGTTTGAATCATCGAACTTTCAATCTATAAATCACCATTGTTCGGTCTCGGCCGATTCAGGCTAATGCCCCCATATTTTTTTTTATCTGAATTTTTTTCGAACAAAACATTATTAGTTATAGAACATACAACCATAAATAGTAACACAAATTACATAAAGTGTACATTCTTTATGAGTTAGGGACCCGTTAGTACAATGTAAATGGCCAATTTAAAGCTAGTCGCCTTGGGACAAGAGCAAAAGGTGTTCGAGGCCATTTTCAACTTAAAAAATTTCACTTATGGTCCTTGAATTTTAGCTCTATGCACAATGTGGAACCTGATTAATTTGTTCAATATGGTCATTGAACTTTATCCGAATGTGTAATATAATCCTTAAACTTTTAATTTATTTAATATTGTTCCTAGACTTTTATTTCAATTTCAATTTAATCCATGTACTTTATGATACTGTTTTTGAACTCAAATCAATGGAAATATTATATTGAATATTTTCATGTAGTTTAAGGACTAAATTGAATATATACTAAAATTTTAGGGATCATAATGCACATGTGGCCAAAGTTTAAGGATCATTTGAGTCATTATTTCTCTTTTTTTACATATTTCAAGCCAATTCTTTGAATTTTCACTGTATTTTTTTTTCTTATTTCAATAGTTTAATCGATCAGTAATTTCAATATTCTTCTTTAGAATAAAAAATATCAGACATTCTCCATAATCAACTTATTACAAACATTAAAAATAGATAAAATCATCGAATACAAAGTGCCGAGCTACAACTAATTCTACCCGGCCCAAAACGGGAAGCAAGAAACCAGCTCGAAGACCAAACCGGCCATTTCTTCTTTTACAAACGGTCCAGAGCGCGACCATTTGGGCATTACGAAATTTGTGTGGATTCGGGCTTCATGCGTTGGATTTTCTATTTACATCTGCTGCCCATCTTCATCTTTTTTCTTCTTTTTTTAAATGTATTGAAAGTCTTGAATCTTGTCATGAAAATACACTTAAATCTAAAACTTTTAAAAAATGTATTTAAATCTTAAAATTTATCATGAAAGTATAATTGAGTTCGAAAACTTTAAAAAAATATAATTAAGTTCTAAAAATTATTAAATTGATGCAATCAACTTTTAGTGCATTTATCCTTTTTTTTCTTATTTTGGCCTGCAATGCCATTTTCAAGACTTTTTTTAAAAAATTTACTAATTTTCATCTAGGATCAATTTGTTTTGCAAAATATGAATAATTAAAAAATCATTTTCTCATGAATGATTTCATGTTATCGCTAACAAAAGTGAACAAAATGAAAAACATTTTCACCACTCACAAAAATATCTAAAATAAATTGTCCTCAACAGTAAAAATATTTTCAATCAATTAATTATTTTAATCGATATTACCGATAATTTATTTTTATAAAAATCCATATAATTTGTTTTGGCGTAATAAATATTTGACAAGCCGAGCCGGGATTACCCTAGATGCCAGAGTCTATTAACGAGGAGTGGTCTCAAGAAGATGCCGATTCTCCCAAACTCGGATCTCAACTCAGTCTCTCTCTCTCTCTCTCTCTCTCTGCAGCCGATTCCCGCCCGTTATAAAAAAAAATGGCGAGTCACGCGTACCTCGCCAAGATGCTGGCTAAATCCCACCTCCACCTCCTCTCCGCGCCGGCCGGAGCTCCGATCGTCGCCCCTTCGGTCCCGTCCCCGATCCCTCGGCCCAGCCGCCGCCGCCCTCCGAACCTCTCCTTCTCTGCCCGCGCGCCGCTCAGGCCCTCTTCCCCCATGGCCTCCTCCGCCGCCCCGTCTTCCGGCGACGGCGCCCTGGCCCTCGAGCCGGGCCCCGAGGAGGACGAGATCGGCCGGCTCGCCGAGGTCGCGGGCCGGGCCGCGGACGCCGCCGGGGAGGTGATCCGGAGGTATTTCCGGAAGAAGTTCGAGATTCTCGATAAGGAGGACTTGAGTGAGTGTGATTTTTTTTGCTTTTTCGGGTGCCGCGGGAATTGCTCTCGTTCGGAAGCAGCGACCGTCGTTGATTCCGGTTCCTGCTTTTCGGTGTAGGTCCGGTGACGATCGCGGATCAAGCGGCTGAAGAGGCCATGGTCTCGATTATACTGGGGAGCTTCCCTGATCATGCAATGTATGTGAAAATGCCGCAGTGGAGTTTTGTTTCGCTTTCTTTTAATTATCGAATTTGCTTCGAAGTAAAGGGCGAAGATGTGTTTCGATTCGATTGTCAATGACTGGCGAAAATTATACGATTAGAATAGGAGTGAGCGGGTGAGATGTTAGTACCTTTGATACGCCTAGTTGCAATTGCAGTTATGGAGAGGAGAAGGGATGGAGGTGCAAGGAGAGGTCTCCAGATTATGTCTGGGTTCTGGATCCGATAGATGGGACGAAGAGCTTTATAACTGGTATCTTTTGCCTCTTCATGTTTCTGGTTTATTCTTCGTGACGTGCTGAGACCGAGCTCAAGTGACTCAAAACTCTTATCTGTTTCAGGAAAGCCTTTATTCGGTACTCTGATTGCTCTTCTTCACAAGGGTAAACCGGTGAGAAATAGGCAGAATTTAAGCAGTATCGCATATGTAGCTTCTCCCTGTCTGACATTGTCTTGCCATTAGAAAAATACAATTTTTTGGGACGTAAAGCGAACAGAGCTTGCCTGAACTCGATGTTGAGGCCTATAGCAATACTATCTGTGTGTCTGATTATGATGATTACGACTTCCTCAGATTCTTGGCATAATCGATCAACCAGTTCTAAAGGAAAGATGGGTTGGGATAACAGGAAAGAGAACTACACTAAATGGAGAAGAACTGTCGACACGTGCGTGCACAAAAATATCCCAGGCATATCTGTACGTTTTTGTGTACTGTTTATGTAACCGGATATAAGTTGGGCTTCGATTATGTGAAAGAAAGTTGACAAGCATCTGCAGATGAAACCTTTCAATTGATGCATCTATTATCTGTCTTCACTTTATGCTTCCTCAGATACACAACAAGTCCACATCTCTTCAAGAAAGATGCTGAAGAGGCATTTGCTCGTGTTAGAAGTAAGGTCAGTTTACGTAATCTTCTTTAGCTATTCTATCTCATAATTTTAAGACATACTTAGGCAGCTGACCATGAAAGGTTCTGTTTCCCTATATATATGAGGATACACAAACTCATGTGCTGATTATAGAGAATCGATACTTCGGGGAAGTTCTGATTTCGCATTTTCCCTCTTTTTTAGTTTTGCCCATTACTCTCTGCTCATAATTCTGCATTTCTTTTATTCGATGAATCTATGATATGGGAAAGTCAATTTTAATATGTCAAATCTCTGCAGGTAAAAGTGCCATTATATGGCTGTGATTGCTATGCATATGCTCTTTTGGCTTCTGGCTTCGTGGATCTTGTCATTGAGTCTGGTCTAAAGGTACAGTGTGCAATTTTTCTAATGCATATGATGATTCATAAATATAGTATGTGAAGCTGAGCGATGAAGTATCTGTGTGCCGATAGAGGACTTCAGTGATCATCCACTTCCTGGTTTTGTGCCTTAAGTAGTTTCATCTTTCGTATCACGCAAAATAATTAAGCTCTTAAAGAATTTTCAGACCTTCTGAGTAGTTAAATTTTTCTTTTCTACCAGCCATACGATTTTCTCGCTCTGATACCTGTGATTGAAGGAGCTGGGGGTATCATAACTGATTGGAAAGGCCACCAACTTTATTGGGAACCTTCACCGGATTCACATGCGCAAGGTACTATCACCATCTCCATCTGAAAGGTTCACCTTCATTTATTTGTGTGATGATTTATTCTGAGTTGCTGATGCAATTGACGGACCTTGGTTGTCTTGTGATGGTTTATGATCATTTACATGTGCTTCATCTTTAAAGGACTTCTTCTTTCTTTTTATTTCAGCTTTTAATGTTGTGGCGGCAGGAGACAAAGAAGTTCACCAGCAAGCTCTTGATTTATTACAGTGGCAGTAAGATCTGGATTCGGAATAATTGATTTACCATAGAACTTGCAATTCTTTTGGATCTAATCCTTGTTATTTTGTTAATTTATTGCAAGAACCATTACGACCTCCTCGTGGATGTCATTAACTGGTGTAGGTGTTAGCAGGTTAGTGAAAGGTGATTTATAGAACTGCATCGTGCCGATACCTGGGATTTACGTGCCATTGCCATTATGCTAAAAGATAGCTGTTGCAGTGAAAAATGAGTGGCGGATGACTAGGCTGCAGCCTAAGTTCCTAAGCTTAAAAATCTGTCAGTCTCTCGCTGAGATGGATGTTTAGTTACAATATTTAAGGAAGTGTTGGAAACCGATAAAATTCTAAGTTAAAACCTGAAGTAACATTGAGTTCTGGGTGACAAAAAAAGAGATCGCCCAAAATAGATGCCTTGGTAGCACATCCTGTAGTAGTGTTGTTTCTTCTTGGCAAGCAGACTAAAGAGTTGGTATCAAATATTAGATCATCTGAAAATTATTGATTTTGTCAGTAATTTTATCAACCCCCGTACTGTCTTTTTATCCAAAAAAAAAGGGGTTTAATTCTTCTGCTCTACCCAAATCAACTTGGAGATACAACAGAGCAAGCCGCAATAGCCGTTTGCCTTGTACTTTTTCATAGTTTAGACGACTAGTGTATTTTGTACGGTATTTTTGCCATAATGTACGACTGAGCGTTGTTCTGTCATACACTAGCAAAATTGACGTACGGCGATTTTTTTTCCTTGAATACGACATACCGTCGTATGATTGCGCCTGAGGGAAATCACCATTTATCAAGGTACCACAAAAAGCATCGTATGCCTTTACGAAAACTGATCAAATTAAAGATTATCATATGATGCTTTGACGACATATGATAATATGGTAAAACAGTATTTATCTTCTTAGTTCCATCAAATATATTTTTAAAAATGGCGTGCTACAGCTATGCTTGGAATGTGACAAGCTGTACGGTCATTCTAGCGAAAATTTCAAAACTTACAATGATATGAAGTGTTACGCATTTATAAAATGCTGTATAATATTAACAAATAATGTACTATGATTTTGGCCTTAATTTTAATCAAACGTTGTATGCCTAGTGAAATTTGTTTTGGAATTGATATTATGCATTCAATGGGGTGGTCTAATAAAGTAACTTAGGAGAGTGCACACGAAGTAAATCGGGTGTTTTAATGGCACATGTGAAACTCTAACTTTAACTTTGAATTATAATCTTTTAGTTATTCCATATATTTGCCTTCGGACCTCATTGCTCTTCAGATTAGTTTTTATCCTTTTTGCCCATGATTTATATTCCTTACAATTTTTGAAATATTTTAGTATCAACTTCTTCTTTTTTCGATTTTTAATGTCCGTCTTTTGGTAATTTTTCGTCCATTGTATTGACATTTTCATTTAATATTCTTTTTTTGATCTTTCCTCATGTTATTTCTTCAAGTTCAATGGGCCTTTTTAGTCCTTTTTGAACTTTTGTCTTTTGATGACGTTTTGGGCATACATTGGTTAAGGTTTATTGTTGCACCTTAAATAGTTTGCCATGTGGGAAAAGTAATTAAAACCTTTGGATCCTTCTCTTTACTGCATGTAGTATAGATACTATGAATAAAATAAAACCTGTGGGAAGTATTCTGTTTTAGTGATTATATTTAGAGATGGGGTAAATTTCAGCCTCAATCACTAAGCTAACATGGTATTTGATGTCATCACTAAACTTTGATTTCACTCACTATCGTGTTTTTACTCAATCGATACGTTTTGGTCCACACTAAACAGGCCCTTAACTATTTTAGTTAGGGATGACTTGGCGTCTTGTTGAACTTTAAGTTAGCTCCTTTTATCAAAAAATTAAGTGGATTTCGGTCCAAGTGAATCAATTTAAAAAATATAAATAAAGTTGGCATTACAGTGATTAAATCAAAGTTTTGTCACATTGCAAGTGATATGTGAGTTTAGTGGCCACCGATGGATCATGACTCTCCCAGGTTGCTGCAATTGGATGGGGCATTGAGAGATTTTCAATTTAGGAATTAGAGGTCACCCGTTCAAATCCTATCAACCATGAGAAAACTGCTTTGGGTATTAGCCACTTGCATAAGCTAAAAGCTTGTGGTTAAAAGGTTTACATCACTTCCTGATATTTGATGGGTTTTCAATTAATTGGATCTTTACATTCGTGCACTTGAATTATTAAAAAGAAGAAAACATTCGAGAAATAATCCTCTATGGTCGAGAAATACTTGAATGGATTGAATGCTATCATAGCTATTACACCATGTGAAGCAAGGGATCCACGTTAAGTAATTTAGCCCATTCATAGTTCAGCCCATTCTAGACAAGAGAAAAAACCAAATGCTTCGCACAGAGAAAAGAAGGGTTTTGGCTATCGATTAATTTATCATCAAGGACAAAAAAAATTTCTCGGAGAATGTTATCATGTCTCCTGCCAATCTTACCCTATCTAAAGCAATTACATCCATTGATCATGTGAGATCATATAATCCACGATCGCAATGAATCCGATATAGGTGAATTTGAGTCCAAGCAAGAATTTGTGGATGGAGATTGGAAGTAAAGAAAGGAATGCATGTGCCCTCTTATCCACTTGCCCACACATTACCAAATGAGTCCCTATATGATCAGATGGATTATACCATATAAAAACACTAATGGTTACACCATATAAAATATCGTAATAAATTTGACATTGATTGGATTATGAGACCTCAAGAAAGTGACAAAAAATTAGGCACTTCAACAGCATGATTGAATGGAAATGTTTGCTCTTCTATAGTATCCCTACTATTTTAGTGCCTTTTCAACCAGATAAATGGTTATAAGTAATGAAGGCTAAGTTTTTTCGACCAAAAATAAAAAATAAAAACCAGATAAATGCAATTCAGGTCCACAGGAAGAACCACTAACTCGTCCGCATCAATAGGAGAGTTGGGGACCCAAAAGGCAAGATTTCAATGGGAAAGATCGGCTAATTGAGGAGGTTAGAAAATATACATGTGAATGTGGATGCATCTCTCACTATCCCCTTACGCAAAAATTGTGGGTGACAAGAAAGGCCACACAAACAAAACAACCCTCACGAATAGAAACTGCCTGTGATCACTCAAGCTCCATCGATCAACAACGTCCATGAATTGCGTGCTCCCATCCTCGATGTAACCTACAGACGTATATCTACCTATCAGCTCCTGCTTTTTCTCAGATTTTCTTCTTGAAATCCTCGGAAACAAGCTACTTCCTTCCTCCTTCGGTTCTGTTCCTTCTCCGTCTCAAGATAGATCAGATATGGAAAATCAAGCGGACGAGGCGAGGATGTTCGACATGCGCGTGTTGAAGACCAACCTTCCAAAGAAGTAAGAACGAACCGATTGATCACGTTATTCTTTGGCGTGCGATGAGTTAGACCTAGCATTTTACCAGGATGAATGTCTCCGTTAACTGTTTCGGGCTTCTCTTTTCTTCTGCAGAAGAGGGTTGTCGAGGTATTACTCGGGAAAGTCAAGGTCGTTCGCATGCATGGCCGATGTGCAGTGCCTCGAAGATCTCAAGAAACAAGAACACCAGGACGTCAAGAAAAGGAAGTACTTGGAGAGGAAAGAAGCACCATTTCCTCCGTACCCATGTCGAAGTGCATCTAGCAGCACCCAATGCCTCAGTAGTTGCATCGGCGTGTAGACACCATAGATTATTTGAGGCATCTCTCTCTCTCTCTCTCTCCCTCTCTCTCTCTCTACTTGTTCATGCTGTACATAAACCCAATTTGAATGGATGATTGGTGACAAAGTTGGACCTTGACAGAAATTGGATCGAGAAAGATTTCCTTCAGAAAGTCCAGATTTTCATATCAGAAGCCTGAAATCGATGGAATACTTTCGTGAGCTTTTCCCTTACTGAGTAAAGACTCCGTCCAATGAAATACAGTGCAGTTGATGATATGGCTGAATTAAGAAAGCTGGCCACAAAGCAAACTTCTGTCTATGTCAATCTGTTGCGCACTTTCTTTTTCAGAGCTTTATGGGTGCACTCGGAAGTTCAAAGCATGCGCAATAACACCATCACAAACCGAGATTCCGAAAATGGACATGAAACTGCTAATTACACGAACAAAAAGGATCACAAGTAAAATGAGTGTCGAGCTTTGTTAATTCACGCATTACAAGTCGAGTTAGTTCTGCACGCTTGTGGTGCAAAAATGAGGGCTGACTTCTCACATCTAGATCAAGTACACGGCTTGGCAATTGGCTACGTCTAACTCATGCCACTGACTACGGATTATATGGGACACCGACAACTATGAGCCAAAAGAATATTGTCTCTCAGTCAGTACAAAATTAGGATGCAAGAACTAGTGCAGCTTTCTCTTCTTGCTAGGGTCTAAGTCTCCATCGGAGATGAAAACAACATCGTCGTCGTCGTCAAGATCCTCCACTTTGCTGTGGTTGTTCGTTTCAGCAGCAACTCTCGAAGTACCCAAGCCATCATTATTCGAAATCTCGGACGGCTTTCTTTTCTTTTCAGCAGGAATTTCAATATCCGCAGGTCCCGCAGGAACAATCTCTAGGTCTTCATTTGTTTCAACTTGCTCTGCATTTGTGATGTTCTTAGAGTTGCCAACGCTGTTGTTGACATGGTTCTCATCTTTCTTTTCGACTGCAGGAGCTGGAGTCCAGCCAGAGAGAACCATTCCATCTGGTTCCTTCTCCTCATCAAATTCCTCCCTGTTATGATCCAAATGCAGAAGCCATTAACACTGTGAAGCATACATGTATACCCTCTAACTCAGCAATGTGATAACGAAACAAAGACAGCCTACTTTTGAAGTAATTATGGAACCAAATGACAAGAATGCAAATTTAAGTCATGCTCTGTCAAAGTAGATTAAACAATTTTAACTTCTTTCAAATTTTACACAAACTGCACCAATATCATGGAAAAACCAAGATGAACACTCCCTAATGAGGAGCTATTGTAGGAAAGTAACGACTATCTGAGGGTTCAGAATGTTCAGAGAAGAAAAACGAAAGCCAAACCACCTGAGGTACTTAAAAAGCTGAAAGTAAGGATGTGTTTCCCACCACCACACATCACGATGTACAGAGAGAGAGAGAGAGAGAGAGAGAGACCTATGTTTGATGCTAATATTACAAGTCAGCTCTTGTTGGAGATCCTCGACTGTAAGGAGAGTCCCACTGTTACAGGAGATGGAAGCTCTGACAAAACCTGGATCAGAAAATTGAAGAAAACAAGGCAAGATAAGAATTTGCATCAATTGGATCCCCAACAAACACTTGAGAATCAGCTTGAAAAGCCAACATGAATCACCTTGTCAAGGTTGGCTGCATAATTTGCAACCATGTCTTCTTCAAGATCATCACCAACTTCATATACAAGGGCTGACCCGTGCATGATAAGAGGAAGGTTCATTCCGAGCTTCGCCTTCACAATTTTGTCAACGAATTCTCTCAAGGTTGATCGATGGGTGTTAATCTCCAGGGACAGCGGTGTCTATTGCCAATCATCCCATGCATCAGCAGAAAACCATAGGACATGCCAGTAAAAGTTCCACCACTAGAATAAAAGCAAGTAAACTACCTCAGAACAGACATAGCAGGATTTGTTCGGTTCATATGGTTCCACCGGCATAAGCAACATCTTCTTTGATGGATGCTCCAGACAATAAGTCATCCTGCACAGATCATGATCAAAGTTATAGTTGTTGCAAGGTCAGCTAATTAACTCATGAAACACATGCTTTTACATGCATTGACTGCTGCATGATAACAGAATAATAGCGTCTCTTGTAACTTATGCCTAAAGTTAACAAGCCACAACAATAGAATAACGGCATAAGCAACTTTCTCCTAACAAGTTGCTAATAAATAAGTTCTTCACTGAATACACCAAGTCTCTGCAATTAACAAAAGTGGACACTTCTCAATAAGCAGAGTGGAGGATCATCCCCAATGTCACACAGTATTTAATCTTTTAAGTTCCAACCCCTGATCACTTCTCATCATCGTCAACTATACCCACATCACTATCGAAGTTTTCACCTTTATATACTTTTCCCGATTCCCAATATGATTTTAGTTACACCTCACCAATTGGGTATGGACATAGACAGGCAGATTAGACAAACAGAAGTGGAAAATACTAACAGACAAAAAATTCCCAATAACACATCTAGAGAATGTAAATCCTAATTTTCTTTCTCTTTTAGCATGACAAAGCAGCACCAGATATGATCTTTTTAGGTACTCTCTAAATTTAACAATGGTTGATACAAACTATCGCAGAGAATGAGAGAGAGAGAGAGAGAGAGAGAGAGAGAGAGAGAGAGTTCTAATCCATACCTATAGCTTCTCGCATCCTTCTGGAGCACCTTGATCGCCTCAATCACGATCAATCCAGCTATAATAGCATTTGTGGTAGCAACAGCATGAACAATGTTACCCGCTATACCTTTAGATTCAAAAAGGCTGTGCAGAGGGATACCAAAAGAAGAGGCCCGGATATTTGCAGCAGAAGTAACAAATTCCACAGCTAATTGATCATCTTTGTCAAAACTAAGGTTTCCAATCTCCTATAGTTAAGAGAAAACGCAAAAGCTCTGTCTTCAGAATGTGCAGAGAAAAATTGTCCATTAATCAAAGCATAATATCTAGATAAGCAAGAAACAAATTATTACCTTCTCCCTTTTCCCAAAGAAAAGCTTCAGAGCCTCCAAAAAGATCTTTGAATTTTCCATAAGACTCCATATTTCTTGAGGATTTTTCATGCCCAAAGATGCCATGGCAGAGACTGAAGATGGGTTATCAGTTGCGCTAGCACTATCCATATTTCCATTCTGCTTCATCAGTCTTTCAGGTAATACATCCTTACTATAAATCGGCCTCGGCTTATTGCGGTTTTTCCATGTCTCTTCATTGGCCAAGGCCACTTCAATATTATAACCAAATACATGGTCATAGATTCTCCTTCCATATTCCTCAATGTCTTCATCTTTCCTACGCTCAAAAACATCCTCCGTATGGTCTGAAGTGCTAGCATTACCAGAACGCACGTTCAAATCATTATCTTGAGCTTTATCTCCAAACAACTTTGCAAACAGTAGGTCTTTCGCCCATACAATGCAGTGAACAAACTGCTCAACAAGAAAACATAACAAGTGTAATGAATTACTTAAGGTCAAATAGAACAGATATGATTTATTAGATATAGTGTGATACTAGGGTTTCTCTCATATTCTAGGTAGATGTAGCCAATTAACAACAATAACCTTATATGGCCTTGAAATACACATTATTATGATGGAAATTGCATGAAAAACACATATCAATTAATTTCTCAAAACCCAGACAATAGTACATATTTCCATAAGAATTGTAATCCAAAACTTCCCACATAATGTTGAGTAAATTATTTCAAATTGCAAAATAAACATATTCCAAATGCCTGAAACATAATCCGGGCAACAAATGATTCACCATGATTCCCACAAATACCTCACATTACCCATATCACACTATATGTAGGAAGAGGTGAACAAGAAAAAGAAAAATAACGCAAGCAATGTATTAACCTAAGGAAGTACCTTCGAAGGCGTACTGGTGATTGTGCATACAGGGTATGATTTTGGGGCAGGTTTTGGCTGGCACTCATAGCACTCTGTTTTTCCCTTCAGGTGTACCGTCACCTGGTTATACATGCGTGTTTAAGCAAAATTAGCCATAATTGCAAATTAATGGAATACATTAAGTGACAGAGAATGCTAACAGAGGATAATTCAGAACTTTTATAATCACAAATCAATGGCAAGTCCCTTAAGCTTTCACACCAGAATTCCAAATAATTATCAACACATCACCAGCAAATACAACAAGCTTTTATATTATTCCAATCAAAGAATCATCGTTTACTCCTTTGAACAAACATTTTACTTCTAACCTTTTAACCTTTTTAGGTAATAATATTTTTACAAACCATAAGTTCAACATTTTTATGGTTAACAATGCAAGATCAGGGAACCATAAAATTTGGTTTCCTCAGTCAGTCTCTTATCTCTGGACATGTTTATTCCCAGGCATTGATTGAGCAGTGAACAAAATTTAGGAAGGTCAAATAGACAATAAACACTAGTTTTTCCAAATAGCTAATAAATACTAGTTTTTCCATATTAATTCATACATCAATTTTTCCAAATTATATAAACTATGCACTCTCTAAATGGACTCACTTCATATACAGATTAACCCTTCAAAATGAGCCAAGAATAAGACAGCCAGCTTGAACTGTGAAAGGGTCTTAGTGCTGGGACAGCACTTCAAGATCAAATGTAATACCAGAGGCTTCATTTGCCCCTTCAAAGCACTAATTATCATGCTATAATAACTTTACGACAACCCTTATTAAAGTTTACAACAAAAGGCCAGGTTCAGTTCAACAGCCTTAAATGCTGCAGGATGACTAATTTCCACTAGGCCTTTGAATAAGGTATTTTATCTTGATATCATCAATGGACTTGAAATGAGACAATCTCTATTCATCCAAGAGAACAGTTGACAATTCTTTGCGTAGATCACAACATCAAACATTATGGTGGGCAAGAGCTGGAAATCATACAGCAGTTTGCAAAGAAAAGATATATTCAACAACAAACAGATAACACAACTGCAAATGATTCATCAAAACAATAGAAAAGGTCATGCAAGATTGACACTGCGGCAGTAAGTCAGAGGAGCGCATGAAATGTCTTGTCACCTGTCCAAGAAACCCAGTAGTCCCACTCTCAACCAAGGGAACATCAGCTGCCAAGCATAACCGATTTACATGTCGCCGTGCATCCAAGTTGTCAAGTCCATTCAAGACAACACTAAATTGCTTAAAGAAGTCTACATTAAAGTCAGGATCCTTGACATTTGCATGGTAGGGCGTGATACTTATGTTGGGCCTAAATCTCAAGACAGCCTCCCGAGCAACCTGATTAGAAGAATATTAGGATAATAATGCAACTACGCGACTAGAATCAGTCCAGGTACTATAGAAAATTGTTGATTCAAGCATGCGATGTGACTGGAGATACCTTGGCCTTTGATTGTCCAACATGTTTCTGACGAAACAAAAATTGCCTGTTAAGGTTGCTGACTTCTATCGTGTCCATGTCAATCTGCATGAATATCTCAACATTTACCATTCGGAACACTTCATGCAATAGAAACAGAGCTAATAACAAAACAGAAATTAACCCCGGCCCTCCTTCCCCTTATCTCTTTTCTTTGAAAGCCACTTTTTATGAGAGCAAGGGGTTTGAGGCCCAAAGGTGTAGGTTACACACTTTTAGAAGGAAGGAAATTAGGGAAGCTCTTAGAATCAGGAACCCATTTTCCATAAGACCATACTTTGCTGAGAAAAATTTAATTCAGGTGCTGTAACATATAACTACGCAAACTTTTAATAGAAGAATTAAGTCCCAAAACTCGCCTTTTCAATTTCAACAAGAAATTAAATATAATTACTCAAAGCTTTGATTCAGGTGCTGTAACATATTTTCATGACACTATGAATACGATGCGATACATGCAAGGGGTTCATCATGTGATGTACAACACAAGGCTTCCGAGCTTACATAGTTAAAATAAAAAATGAGGGAACACAAAGTTACACATCCTGGATGCATCCATATAAGGATGAACAACCTTGAGTAACTTGTATAACCAGAGTATGCAGCTACCCCCATTAGAGAAAAGAAAGCTCTGCCCCCCTCCGAATTTTTTTTTTTTCCATATGCATAACCTAATGCAGTTCAGAACACAGAGCCATACACCACCAGATGTGGTCATATGGCAATCGGGAACTCTTCAATCAGTCTTATCGTCTAAACTATGCAGGCCATTCAAGATGACTATGCATACACGGTCATATGACTTGATTATCAAGACTAGGGAGAACTCATCACAAATGAAACCACAATGCAAAGTGCATGCCAAATGCAATAAGGCATCAACCCCTCCACCAGATTGCAACTTGTGGATAGATTTTTGCATTAATACAACAACCTCCCAGGTGAATCAATCTACAAGATAGAGGTTCTGCATATGTCCAAAAAGTGCATCATTTGTTGCGAAGGACAATTTTACAAACTAGCATGCATAAATGATGTTTCCAACGGCCCAACATACTACCAACTCCACTGTGACACGAGCATCAAATTTTTTGTTTCCTTCAAGCCAAACATAGGGGTAAAACCAATAAATCATGGACAGTACCCAAGCCAACTAGATTTTTAACATCCACATACCCACTGAAGGCTCCAAATGGTTCTAAATCCCCCATGACACCAAGAAATACAGATATTGCTGAGACAACCACTGAACACTGCATGATCAGTTTATCAATGAAAGCTCATCCAGTAAAGATCTTAGTGAATAGCTTGCCGTGCCCTTGTTGGCACATAATACTCAATTTTAGTGCAACAGAAATAGCATGTGAAAACAGAAACTCGCATTTTGGGTATGAAAGCCTTTTTTAACCTAGGCTGGTACTACTGAATTTTAGGGATTGTCCCATGTCATCAACCCGTTTATCTACCATCCCCAGGAAACGGTGGCCGAGGGGTAAACATCCAACGAATTTGGTAACAAATTGCTTATGCAGGGAAAGAAACAAAATATGGTAAAGTAGTCTTCTATAATAAGGATTGCACACTTCACATTGAATTTACCAACGCAAAGAGTAAAATGGTTCACCAAGACTGATGGGTGTTAACCACCAGGGGGAGCCAAGGGATTGCGGAAGCGCCAATCAGCAACTACTATCGACTAAACCAACTAGTAGAATTCCAAATTACCCAATCGAAGTTTACACAGTAGTATCAACACTGGAGCATAAAACAAAGAACAAACGCGGCGCACAAGCGTAAAAAGAGAAAAAACAGTGGCATTCTTCCTCCACAGAGAAAACCACTACGCTTCCCCAAAACCAACCAAACGCCCCTTCGAAACCCTAGCGGCACATCGTTTACCCCCAGCAGAATCGAAATTGACAGCACAGGAGCGCAAGATTCCCCAGAAATTCAAATCACAAAGCCCAAAACCCTAGCTCGCCAGAACCGAGCCAATTACTGCCCAAGCAGCACCAAAAAAGGAAAGTAAAAAATAAAAAAAAGCCACAGAAGAAGAAATGCGACGCCACTCACGATATGAATATCCCCGAAGCCGGCGAGGGCGAGGGTCTTGAGCAGCTCGCAGCCGATACCGCCGGCGCCAACCATGAGCACCTTCGCGTCCTGCAACCAACCAAAAAAAACCCTCACGAGAATCAAGCTCCTTCCCAACCCAGAACCAGCCGAAGCAAGCGCGCCGCCGCCGGGGGAAAGAAGAAGAAGAAGAAGAAGAAGAAGAAGAAGAAGAAGCAGAAGAAGAGAGAAGAAGAAGAAGAAGAAGAGCGGAGACTTCGAGGGAGGGGGGCGGTCGACGGTCAACGGGAGTTCTACCTTTATGGCGGAGAGCTGGGGAGGAGAATCCATGGGAGGAGGAGGAGGAGGAGGAGGAGGAAGAGGGGAGCGCGAGTGGGTAGAGGAGGAGAAGAGGGCAGGCGTCGGGGAGTTTGAAATTTTGGCATATAAAATGAGGAGAGAGAAAAGGGCGCAGGTAGAGCGAGAGCGATTCGAGCGAGAGAAGAGCAAAGGGAATCTGAAGAGTGGGAGAGGAGGAGGGGGGGCGGTGGTTCACTGCTTCGTGCGTGTGGCCAAAAGTGGCTCGGGGGGTGACCGCCAGGGGCGGCTATGAAAATAAACGGAGGCGCCAAAAAGGCCGAGGCGGGGCCTCGGTAGAAAGTGGGAAAGTGCAAAGGCGTAGACAAAGGAGTTAGAAAAAGGGAAGGAAAATCTCTCCCTCTCTCTCTCTCCCTCTCCCTCCTTTTTTAATTTTTTATTTCCACTTACTGAAAGAGAAATTGAGAATGTACTACTCCTCTTGCGTGGATGAATTGAATTGCGTCGAATCGATGGGGCCGGTGGGCACCGAACCTAGTCACTGAACAGGTCGAGCCTAGCATCTGATCCATGGAAAATTAGTCCAGATCCAGCTATGACTAAGGTATATATTCAATTTTTCCATATAGGGTTGAACGCATTCGAGCGGGTTAAGATGTGCGGGACCAATTAAAGAAGGGAATTGTGTATTAAATATAAAGCTGAGTGACTTGGAATTTGGATGGCACGTGTGAAATCTCGGGTCGGTCATTAATTTCATGGCGAGCAGAAAGTGCGAAGGATGATTTCTCGAGACCGTGATCATCTCGAATGTGATGCTTTAAAATTAAATCGATAGATGTTGATGTATGCGTTGATTGTATAGAGTGATGGTGATTAACTTACCGCCTTAGCTTATTTTAATGGGCACCGATACACTCCGAAAATATGTATAGGATAGTCTTCGAGTTTTAAAGTTTACCCAATTGTGATTCTCCCTATGGTTTCAAAATATTCTTCTAATTTATCAATGTTTAGAATGGACACCAATTTGGTAACTTGGCAAAATATCTACCGTGAAACCACATGATTATGCCACTTGTAGCTTTTCTACTTGAACAACTCTTTTCATATTCGACCTAGTATTTTAATCCATGTGCTTTTATTTGTGTCATTGAATTTACCCCTAATAATAACCACTGGGGGTTCGCCCCAGTGGCCACCCTTCCAACATGGAAGGGGGAGGTGAGGGGTTCAAATCCCCACCTTCTCAGGGGGGATGGGGTGAGGACGCGTAAGTTTCAAGAGTGGGTTTTGACTCACGCCCGCAAGAGGTAGGGCAAAAGTCGAGAGAGAGTGTAGAATAGGAATAGAGTAGGGGACAAAAAAAAAAAAAAAAAAAATTTACCCCTAATATGACGTTATTAATGACGTCTCTTGATAAGCTCGAATCATTAAAAATCAAATAATGATTCTCATTCATGCATTTACTTGGGTGATCTTATGATCTCTCCAATCATTATCTTCATTTAGCTACTTAAATTATACCACTTGTAACCATTTAAATTGTACACATCTCTCTCATTTTCCATCAAGTTTTGTTACCCCTCATGTTATCATAGCTTTTAACATTAGTTAACTGACCAATAAAAAAAAAAAAGACATTAGTTAATTCATGAGAAACCCAAGGTAAGATATTTCCTATCTCACTTGTTAATGCTTGAAATGATTATAACTCAAATAATATTTCCTCACTTGGCCGATGATTCTCTCTCTTTCCAATCAAATATCTTTATCTTTCCATCCAAAACCATGCCATTTGTCACTCAAATAATAACTCATGTGCTCTTAATTGGTGACATTTAACTTATAACCCTAGTTAATATGAGTTGAACTTATTTTTTAAAATAAGTAAAGAAGGAAGAAAAATTCATTTCCCCTTATCCTTCTTAGAAGAACAACTTCATATTCTTATCTTCAAGTGTGATTTCTCTTTTTCCTTCCAAAATAATAAGCAAAGTTTTTCCTTAAATTGTAATCAAGCTCCAAAGTTTATTTAACTTGATTGTTTGAACTTTTAATCTCATCTTTCAAGTATTTACAAGGTAAAAAGTTCATGAACTTCATTTTCTTTCTATCAGGCTAGTTTTGTTGTTTCTTAAAGATAAAGAGTTGTTAACATTTGTTCTTTTTCTTTTTGCTCTGAAGGTGATAGGCTAAGTGAAAACTCTAGAAGCAGAATTAGATTGACCTACTTGTTACTGTTAACTTGATTGTTTGATGGTTGTAGATTTTAATTTGACTTTTGATGTTAAGTGTGAGAAAATTTCAATGATTGTATGTTGAATTGTTGTATTCGTTTGACTGAAATTGATGAATTTCTACATGCCAAATTTGTGATTATTCGATGTCCATAAGATTCAATAGTATAAAAATTAGGATAAGTACACTAAAAGTATCAAAAGTTTTGTATCGGGCTCACTTTAGTGCTAAAAGATTTTTTCTTAATCACTTAAGTGTCATTTAAAAAAGAAAAATCACTTAAGTACCAACTCGGATTTGTGTCGCTAGAAATCTTACGTGGCCATTTTTTAATTTCTTCATCCGACGTGACTCACCAACGTGCCAAGTCAGCATATATAGCCCAAAATGACATTGCCTTTGTATTTTACCCCAAAATATGAACCCTAAATTGCAAGATACAAGGAAATTCCCCAATTAGAAAACCTAAATTGACTACGACCCCAAATCGAAACCCTAGTCGATTTGCCGGCAATTTAGATGGACAACTCGATGGACCGATGCAGATTTCCAACTCTGAAAATTCTTTAGTTGTCTTATCCCATAATTTCTACGTCGTTTGATTTCCTTCATCTACAAATGGTGCCTTACGTTCCGGTTTCTAAGCTTCATTTTGTATCACATAATGAATTAACAGCTTAATCTTGTAATTGGAGAGCGGGAGCATGACGAGCAACCCAAATTCGTTCCAACGAAGCAATGAGCCGAATATTTCCCCCCGAGCCCGACCCCTTATTTTTCTTTCCAGCCGATTGAGTGTCAGTGAGTGAGAGAGGATGACAAAATCTTTGACCCATTTGTATTAATGCATTTAACCATATAAACTAGGCTATCGAGACAGTCTGAGCCTGAGGCAAAATCTTTAGAGATAATCGGAATAAATATCTTGCAGTGATCCATGGCTTTGCGAACCTCGCGAGAAAAATCCTTACCAATGAGACACATCATCATTGCTGAACGCACCGATCTTTTCATGCACGAGGCTGTTACGAAGGTGAGAAGCCAAGGAGACTTTTTAGTAGCGGGGCTACAGATCGGGAACACTTCGTATTCACCTTCTCTTCTTTTCTTCCATACAATGTAGCACGACAAATCAAAGCAATTATGATAAGATATGCCCAAACAGTAATCGTATGAAAATTCAAAAGAACAAGGTAACTTTAAAAAGCCACCAAATCGGTCTAAGGCCATAAACTACGCGAACATTACATGCATTCTCTATGCGGGAATTGAAGGGAGGCCAAAGCTGTCACATGATGTACACACGGAATACTTACCAAACATGGGGATTTGTTCAATCCACGGGGGACACAGTATACTCGAAACTTTTTCAACCACCATCTTCACCAGCTCTCCTAGATCCCTTGTCATATATGTACAAAAGCAATATTAGGGTTCAGTTTGATCCCTTCGTTCCCTTAACTCCCATCCAAAAGTGCACGGAGTTCGTATTCAGATTTGTGACAAATATAGATTCATAAATTATAGATAAATTACATATACACCCATACCCATCAGTAGAGGTGTCAAATGGGTGGGTTGGGTCGGGTTTGGATCAGGTCATTAATGGTCCAACACAAATTGACCCATTAATCAATTTATGACACATTTATGCATAATATAAATTTTTCAACACACCCGACCCGACTCATACCCGATCCATTTAACTAAACTTAAGAAAGCTTATTTCATATATATATTAAAAAAATGGAATTGCTAAAATAGTTTTATACAATACAAATTTAATGGACAATTTTTATAATTTTAAAAATAATTATTTTAAAAAATCGAAATTTTATTTTTTTTAAAATTAAATTTTTAATTATTTTTTTATTTTTAAATATAATTTTTAATTTTTAATTTTCTTTTTCTTTTTTCTTTTTTGTTCTTCTTCTTCTTTGGCCAGCCGTCGGCCACGACGACGCTTGGTGGCCGGCCACAAGCGAGCCTCAAGCTCGCCCGACGTCGGCAAGCTCGAGTCTCGTCGGACGTCGGCGAGGCCTCCGCCTTGCCGATCCAATGAGCCTCGCGCCGAGATCCGTGAGCTCGAGGCTCGCTAGCGTTGGGTGAGCTCAAGCTTGCCGCCCCTCACCGAATCTGGCGAGGCTCGAGCCTCGTCGGACGTTGGCAAGGCCTCCACATCGCCCAATCTAACAAGCTTGAGGCTTGCCGGCGAGTTCAAGTCTCGCCAGATCGGCGAGGCTCGAGCATTGTCGAGGCATCGGCAAGGCTCGAGCCTCGCCGGGCGTCAACGAGGCCTCCGCCTCGCTAGATCTAGCGAGCTCGAGGCTCACTTGGCCGGTCGTCAGCCATCGCCGTGCTGGCGACTGGAGGAAGAAGAAAGAAAAAAAAAAAAAAAAAGAAAAGAAAATAACTATAATTTAAGTTTTTATAAAAAAAAAAAATATTTTTGTAAAGTTAAAGAGAGAAAAGAGAGATTGTAAGGTTTTGGGTGAAAATGGATTCTAAATCCAACCCATTTAAAACCCACTTAAGACTTGCTTATCTTAAATCTTTAGTTGTTAAACCCATTTAATTAACTTCTTCAAAAAACAAGTGACCCATTTAAATGGGTCATATATGGATCTATGACCCATTTTGCCACCTCTACCCATCAGCATCCTCCCGCGATGACCATCCTTTAATTTTCGTCAGAGACCTCAGCGCTCCCTTCCATTCTTTTTCTACTTCTGACAGATGGTGTCTCGCCAGTTCACGAAAGGCCTCTCCAAACTCACCCCTTCGGTCATGTACATCAGAGACATCCACCCCATAGAATACAGGGAGAACTTCTTGACCCTACTCTGCGTCGCGGCGATGCATAATCTGGCATAGTTCGTTGAGGCACGATTCACTCTTCCCATAATTTTTGGAGATGACGGGGATTGCGATCTTACCATTATTGATGCCGTCCTTATCTCCTCGCCGGTGAGCGCGAGGTCGTCTTTGAACATGGAGAATTTAGCAGCTACCAGCGCCTAATGAAGGCGCAAATTATATTGCCCAAACTGACTTTGCCTTTGTATTTTACCCCAAATTATGAACCCTAAATTGCAAGTTACTAGGAAATTCCCCAATTAAAAAACCTAAATCGACTATAACCCCAAATTCAAACCCTAGTCGATTTGCCAGCAATTTAGATGGACAACTTGATGGACCGATGCAGATTTCCAACTTTGAAAATTCTTTAGTTGTCTTATTCGATAACTTCTACGTAGAGGTGTTAAATGGGGGTCATTGACCCATTTATGGACCCATTTAAATATAAATGAATCGTTAATGGGTCAAGCCTTATTTCCTAAATCACCCATAATGGGTTTTAAAAATAAAGAGGTTAAGATATATGGGTCTTAATTATATGGGTCTTAATTAAGACCCATTTATTAACCTATTAAAAATGAATCCATTTATTTTCACTCAAAACCTCACAATCTCTCTCTTCTCTCTTTAACTTTACAACAATGTTTTTTTTTTTTTTTTTTTTTTTTTTATTTTTTTTTTTTTTAAAAACCGAAATTCTAATTATTTTTTAATTTAATTTAATTTTTTTTTCTTTCTTCTTCCTTCGGTTGCTGGCACGGCGATGGTCGGCGACCAACCAGGCGAGCCTCGAGCTCGCCGGCGTCGGGCGAGCTCGAGCTTCTTTGGATCCGGCGAGGCGGAGGCCTCGCCGACGCCGATCTAGTGAGACTCAAACTTGTCGATGTCGGGCGAGACTCGAGCCTCGCCAGATTTGGCGAGGGGCGAGCTCTAGCTCGCCCAACATCGGCGAGCCTCGAGCTTGCCAAATCTAGCGAGGCGGAGGCCTCGGCGACGTCCCGGGCGGGGGCGAGCTTGAGCTCGCCGAATCAGGTGAGACTCGAGCTCACCGACGTCGAGCGAGGCTCGAGCCTCGGCCGATTTGGCGAGCTCATGCTCACCGGATCTAGCAAGCCTCGAGCTCGCCGGTGTCGGCGAGTCGAGCGAGCTCGAGGCTCGCCCGTGGTCGGCCGTTGGCCGTCGTCGTGGCCGGCGGCTGACCAAAGAAGAAGAAAAAAAAAAAGAAAAATTAAATTATATTTAAAAATAAAAATAAAAATAATTAAAAATTTAAAAATTATTTTAAAAAAATTAAAATTTAATTTTTTAAAATAATTATTTAAAAAATTATAAAATTGTCCATTAAATTTGTGTTGTATAAAACTATTTTAGCAATACCATTATATATATATATATATATATATATATATATATATATATAAAAGAAATAAGCTTGGAAATATTTTAGTAATATAATCTTAAAAAAATATATATAGGAATAAGTTTTTCTAAATTTGGTTAAATATGAAAATGTTTTATTAATATGGGTTGGGTCGGGTTGGGTATGGGTAAGAAAATTTACATTAGATATAAATGGGTCATAAATTGATTAATGGGTCAATTTGGGTCGGATCATTAATGACCCGACCCGACCCACCCATTTAACAGCTCTACTTCTACGTCGTTTGATTTCCTCTCTAAGCCATCTTTGGCGATGAATCAACAATTCGAAGTGCTTTTCTTGCGTATTCTTGATAAACCAGCGTTCTCATCTACAAATGGTGCCTTAAGTTCCGGTTTCTAAGCTTCATTTTGCATCACATAATGAATTGACAGCTTAATCTTGTAATTGGAGAGCGGGAGCATGACGAGCAACCCAAATTCGTTCCAACGAAGCAATGAGCCGAATATTTCCCTCCGAACCCGACCCCTAATTTTTCTTTCCAGCCAATTGAGTGAGTGAGAGAGGATGACAAACCTAACTAAGTGAGAGCAATAGAGACGGTATGCGAGCGAGTGAGCAGCAGCTAGCAAGCAACGACAAGCGATTAATGGCAACAGAATGAGAGGGAGTCGGCGCGTGAATTGAGCGAACGACGTTTTATTTGTCCATGTGGATTGGTTTTTTAAGAAAATGTCACCTCAGATAAAACTGTTAATAATACAAGCCACGTAATTCCTTTTTTTGTTCGAAATTTCTTATCGGAGGTATTTATGTGATCTTTTTTTTTTTTTTTTTTCGATTTAGTACTTAAGTGAGATGACGAAAACTTTTGGTATTAAAGTGACCGTTGTACGAAACTCTTGACACTTCTAGTATTGACACTTCTAGTATAGTTATGCTTATAGAAAGCAGTAATGATGAAACAAAAACTAAAAGTGGTATTTTTGTAATTTGACTAAGTTTCCGATATAATAGCTAAGTGTTGTTGATTATTATGTGGTTGATCATTTGAGTTGTCAAGGTTTACATTGTCGATTTATGAGTATCAAGTTACCAATGAACTATCTATTGCTTTTGAATAAATGATGATGGCTTAGCATGAAAAGAGTGAGGACGTATATGTTGAAGTACATGACAATTATTGAAATGTTCATGACAATTGTTACATTGTTATGAAATATATGTGAACGATGCCACGTGATTAAAACCTTTGCCGTTGCCTATTGGTCACAGAGGGAATTCCCTTGTATGGGTGTGGTAACATTTTGGAATTAACCAAATTTTCTACCGTATGAGATGGTTCCTTACAAGGTTGAGATGATATGAAATGCTATAATAACATGACTTGCATAGCCATGGTATGATATGGCATGTATTGTGACATTCAAAATTTTCAGAATAATATTTATGTGAAATTGAGAATTTTCTGTGTCTAATAATAATTAGGTATAAAGCTAAGTATTAGTTAGCTTATAATTCGGGTTGACATGTAGAAATTTTTGTGAACTGTTAATCTTGCGAGGTACGGAAAATGCGGAGGAAAAATCTCCTCGACTGTAATCGTCCCAAGTCCGATGTGTTGAATTTAAATCTGAAATATACTATTATCATCGAGTTTTAAGTTTACTAAATCGACACTATCCTAGCATTTGGTGTTATTAACCAATAATTTCGGTGGATTCAATATATCAAACTTATCTATAACAGACATTGATTTTCTCGTTCACATATGAATTTATATGTCCTTAATCTTAAATTTGGCCACAAATGGTTAATTTAAGTATTTCTAATGATGGCCCATTACTAATTTTACCAAAACAAAAGAGGTTTTCTTTGTATATAAACTCTTTTAACCAAATTTTCGTCAATTTGTAGCACACCAAAGACAGGTAAGTCTAAAACTCTCTTATACTTTCAATTTTTCTTACTGTGAATCTTGTCATTCTTTTCGGTACTTTGGTCTCCTTTTATACTCCTCTACTTCCAATCATCGCATTGGACAGTATCAACCCGTTGGACAAAAAGTTTAAAGAAGATTGAGTAACCATTTGAGAGATAAGATCTAAATCCCCGTGATTTGGTCGTCCATAAAAGCAGTCCAGTTTCCATAAGAAGAGTTCTTCAATTTTATGGGAGTAACTTGTTTTCAAGAATGATTGTCAATCCATCAAAGATGTTTTGCATAAGGATTGATGCAAGACAATCTTTAAGATCGAAGATTAATCAATATTTTCTATGTTGGAAATCACTAATTACGTCGCTTAACATAATGAGACTTGCGTCTGAGCATATAATTTTAGTTTATGACGTCAGTCTTAGTAGACTCTAAAGACATTTTCACAACATCGATGAATTCCATATCTAATCTTTGTTGATATCCACATAATTGATTAGGATATATTCCATGATGATATTATCTTCTTCCGTGAATTTTGAACAGCATTAGAAAGAGTCAATATCATTTCATGATCAAGACTTTTTCTTGGCCGCTAGTGCTCAACCATCAACAAGTTGAATCTGAATAATCTTTCTCTTCAAGAACAATTCCTGTAAGAAGAGAACACTTAATTTTTTTTTGTTTTGAAATTCACAATAATTTTGGAAGGTTTTTGCCGGCTTCAAAATATGTTAGGAGGTTTTCTCAACAGCGACAACAGAGGAGGCACAGGCTACTGAACATGGAATAGCAGGCGGCGACCGTGAGTGCTGGGCAATGTCACAACCGGAAGGACCCCCGGGATCGTTGGGCTCGCCAGGAAAACCTGAAAAAATACTCAGCGAAGTCGCTTGATGATTGTGGTAGCGTTGGGCTAGGAGTTGACAGAACAGTAATAAAAGCTCTCAAGACATCTCGGAGGCGGGGTAGAAAAGTACACGGCGTTGTGGCGGCGCCGGCAACGAATCACAACAACGGCGTGAGGGCACGGAGCACGTCGGTAGGAAGCGCAGCTAGTAGCAACTACGGAGAGAGTTTCCTTCTCTCTTGAATGTGAATGTGGATTCTGAGCTCCTTTCCTACCCTGTGCCTTCCCCTCTATTATTGTGAACGCGGAAGAGCCTCCTAATTGTGAATTCCCCCGCCAATTTTGTAGTGAAACATCTTCATTTTTACACTTAGAATTTGGGTTTTTTCTTGAAATGTCACTTTTCCAAAACAGAACTAAAGAAATTATGTGATGTACTCAAGATAGGAACATAAGATATCTCTTTCGTTCCCTTTTCAATAATCGAAATTTTGAGTCAATATACTTAGCTAACCGTACTGTTAACTTGGAAAATAGACGGTCAATCCTCAACCACACAGTTCGGATGAGAGAGAGGACAACAATGTCTTGCTTGGAAACTTTCAAGTGCTTGTGTTTGAGAAAGGAAATTTTTGTGGACATCATTTAATTGTCACACAGTGAGAACATGATGCTAGCACCTCTCTCTAATTAAAGAACGCAATCTTTCTTAATTTGACTCCCCTCATATGCATCTCATACGCAAAATTTCAGCCACTGTAGTAGATCGACGCGTATGGCCAAATTTTGTGTTCTTGTCACTTAGGCCAGGTAATCTAAGCTTAAGCTTCCCAGCACTAGTCCAATCAAAATGCAATTTATATAGGTCTATTACTATACAATTAAAATGAAAATGCTCCTAATATGCAAAAAGAAATTAATAATATTTTTTATTATGGGTTGAGGTCAATCCCTAGTTTTTTATACAATGAATGACTAAATGGGTCATTGAAATTTAGGCATCAACAGTTCCTCCGTCGTCGCTGTCTCGTTCCCCGACGATCACCTCCACGATTCCAGCGAGACTGGCCAGCAACCAGCAGTTGCAGATTTCCCAGTGTCTTCCTAGTAGCCTTGCCGACATCTCCAACGAAGCCCAGCGGTAACACATTTTCACCGCCGGTTTTCTCGCGTGTTCAACGAGCTTGATTGCCCTTCGTTGCGCTCCCTCTTTGTCGGCGTTCTTCAAGTCGGCAGCCGCTTTTGCCTCCCTTTGATCCTCATGGTTATATCCTAGGTCAAATCCTAATTCAAGGTAAGGGCAAAGTTTGTAGTTTATGCGGGTATTTAGTTCTATTATGTAGTTAAATTCCATATTATTAGATGATAAAACCTTAGTTTTATTTACTATGTTTTAGTTATCTCATTGCATTGATTAAGACGTGTTAGGGTGTCGGACCTCTGAACCTAAAGGTACAACCCCTAGCATTGTCACTTGTGTGATTTTACTATGCTTGATTAAATAAACTTTGATTGCTTTGGAATAATGTCGTTGAATATTACTGATGAACTTTGGTTTAAACATATATTTCGATACATATTAAAGTTTATTAATCATCACGCATAACACAAGTCATATGTTAATTGCATGTTTAGAACTTAGGTGCATCCATGATCTACGTTCAGGATAATGCATATCAGAATTCATATAGATTTAGGAATGCATATCAGAATTCATATAGATTTAGGATAGCTTGTAATTCTCATCAATCAAATAAAAACCAAATAAAAGATGTCATCTAGGTCATAGAGATTGCGCTTAGAAATTGAATTACTTAGCCTCATAATATGCATGTCTCATGTCGCACGTCATTTAGTAAGTCACATAAATTAATGTTAGTGTCTTGATGAAAATTGCATCGTGTAGATGGATTTAATTAATGATCGCATCTCATAAATTATCCGAATTGAATTAAATTAAATTTTAAACAAAAGAAAATTTTACGAAAATAATTAACACTGCATCATTATGTCATCATCTTTTTAATAAAAAGTCATATATATATGAAAAAACACAAAGATAATCGATCTTTCACATAGTTGAATAATAAGTTAAATTCATGATTAATCCTACCTTATGTCATTAAAACTATATATAGGTTGCTTTCAATTTAATTATAACATTACATACATGTCAAATTGTGAATTCATGTTAGTCTATCAATGCATATTAATTTGAAATCATAGTCATAATGTTTCAATTAAATCATGGTCACGTCAAACTGAACCACTCATGGTATAGAACATTAATATATTTCAATGTGACATTTTTTAATGGACCCTTTTATATTTATTTCATTTGAAATCCGCAGATAAAGGGGGCTCTCAGGCCTGAGAAGAACAATGATCTAAGTGTTAACACACAATTGAAATTGTACGTAGAGTAGATTCGACAATGTCTAATGCAATCCATAATGGCTTGGTAATTAAACTTGTCTTCAAAACCGTCACATTGGCACTGGATTGACAAATAGAGAAGTCACAAGCTCTTTAAACACGGTTCCAGCATGAGTGTAGTGATCTTTTTCATCTTGATACGACAATTCCATGGCTCGTGTAAGATTGAGAACTCGCACGAGGAGTGGCATGGGGACGACAATCAGACGGCACAGCTCTTCATTGATATCTTTCCATCCATCAACCACTTGTTTACGGAGTTCGTCCTTAGCCTCTTCCTCTGTAACACTATATTGTTTCATGAAACACTCCACTGAAGATGCCACATGAACTCTCTCTTGCTCAAACTGTAATCAAATTTCTTGTAGAAATTAAGTCTTTTCTCCCGTTGATAAAATCTTTGGACAAATTTCTATCAAATTAATGTTTGTTCATTGGGATAGATTTAACATATCTTGTGTCCGGCAATGTCATCCATAAAACGTCCGACTACTTCCAAGGCCTTCACCATCTTGGGATTGCTGAATAGTAACCAGTCAAAAGCATCTTTTGTTGCGATATCTCCCATTCCCAGAAACGATGTTAGCACTAGCATTTTAAGAACGGTGCTTGCTAGTGCAGTGGCCTTGTACTCCTCCATTGTCGGTATGTGGTTTTGGTGGAACCATTTGGCTTCGGCAAAGTAGGCTCTCACTTGGTTTTTCATCTAAGAATTCATTCTCAAACGTAAAGTTATGTCAACATTCAAAACAATGTATTCTGTGGAGTCAAATATATAACAGCCTGTCATCCTTATCGAAAAACCTAATAATATGTTGCAAGTGGACGAAGTAAAAGTTGCATTTGATTGATGTGTGTCCAATGGCTTACCATTTCTTTTGCATAGAAAAGGCGGTATGATCATCCTTTTCTAGTCAATTCGTAGCCAATTTCATCATACAAATCAAAAGTTATCTTGTACCACGCTTGCATATACTCTGGCAATCCATCTTTGGCATCAACATCCCACCTAAGTTCCAGTTCATAAAATATCACACTTGATCCTAATTAATAGTTGATCAAATCAGAATAAGTAAGTTTAGAATTGATGAATTGAGAAAAGCATTTGAGTGTAAATTGTACCTTTCAATTGCTTCTGTGAATAGTTCCAATTCTTTCAATGTGCCATAGGCATCATAGATATCATCAATAATGGAGAGAATGCTAGCCACTTTGGTTAGTTTTTCCCTAGCAGCTCCGTACTCTGGCTCAAAATAAACTCCTAACATCCAAAGATACATCTCCACAAGTCTATCTCTAGCAAATGGGAACTTCCTTTCTACATCTAAATCCCTCCACCACCTATAGTTTGCCAAAAAAATCCTATTTAAGGCAAACACATCTTTGATAGAATTATAGAAAGTACTTTAGAACAATGATCCAAAGGGATTAACATTTCTTGTCATGTGCAATTGATTTTTAGTTGATGATAAATTAAAATCAATCTATGGCAATTGGGTGTTCATGGTACATCTAGCCACTTCAAACATGCTATCGTGAATTTAACCTTGTAAGATTGCCAAGTTCCATTTGGTGTTGCTCTTGCAATAAGTTGAAATCGAGCTTAGCCAAGGAGAGCAGGACTTCATTATGCAAAGGCTCCTCTTGGTAGAGTGGAATGTAATGGCTCGCCTCGACCTTGGCAATCCCTTGTGGATTGGCTGGTTTAAGGCATGCCTCACTTGTTTTTCAAGATTAGGGCTTGCTTTTCTTTTATCAATTGATTCAAGATGAGTTATAGTAAAAGCTAGTGCATCGTCCAAAATAACATCGCCATGAAAGCTCAGATGGCAAGCTTCGAATAGACTTAGCAGCCCTTGCATATCCGTGATAAGTGATTGGCTAAAATCCCCTTCATTGTGCTTGAACTTGTTAAAGATATCTGTATAGCCAAACAGAATGAGGGAAAAGATGCTATCATGAGACGCTATGAAAAACATGATGTTCAATATCTAGAGCAATTGGAAATGATGGAAAAATGATATACTAAACCAAGGAATTAGAAAAACAGACTATTAACCTTTCAAAGTGAGAAATTTTTTAAAACTCAAGATATGAGAATTGTAAAGAGCGAAAGGTTGACAAATAAACAAAAATATCAAATCTAAATTAAACATGCTAGCAATATTATTTGTTGCAAATCAATCAAATGGACTATAAACTAGTGTATGTAATAGAATGTTGCCAACCAATTGATCATTGAGAATCAGAACAATACGTACCACTTGAAATGTCATAGCCTTGTTGCCGCAACAGTCGAAAGAGAAGAGTAACAGTGTGGAGGTCGTCGTCAATATCATCAGATTCATCACGGTGAAATTCGAAATAGCTTTGGTGGATTTGTTCCAGCTGTTGCTCTATCTCAATTTCAAAATGGTACGCAATTCCTAAGCGTTGGAAGGCTTATCCGTAGCACTTGTCAACAGCATCTTCCTCACTTCTCCTTTCAATCTCCCAATTTGTTCCTCTATTGTGCCAGGAGAGCTCTATAATAAATATAAAACTAAAGGTTTATTATAATAAAAAGAAATTACAGGAAGACGGCATAAATTTGTTAAGTTGTTTTGTGTATGCCACAAGGCTCGTATAGAAATTTCGAATTGTGAAAGGACCAACACATGCATGGATTTTCCAATCAATCGGAACTCTTTCTTTTTCTTAAGGGATAATGAAACAAATATTCCTTAAATTTTGGCTTAATATGCAATGTGGTCTATAAATTTTTAATTTATTCAATGTGGTTCTTGAATTTTAGCTTAATGTGCAATATGGTCACTGAGCTTTTAATATATGTTCAATTTAGTCTTTGAACTCTATGAAAATGTCAATGTAATCCTTGAACCTGAATTAATGAAAAGACTACATTGAAAATCTTCATATAGTTCAGAGACTGAACTGAATATGTACCAAAAGTTTAAAGACCATATTGAGTAAATTGAAAGTTTAAAGACCATATTGAGTAAATTGAAAGTTTAAAGACCATTTGTGATATTTTTCCTTTTCTTAATGCAATGTTGTTGGGATGGTGCCCATTAATCCAAGATAATTATTTTTTGTACTCTTAGCTTTCAGAAAACATAACGACCAACAAATTTTCAGGAAGCAATCTAAGAAGGAGCATGCCTTCAATGCTGCCATTGAGCTGGAGTCGGAAGCATATTCGAGAAAGTAATCCCCCAATATGCTTGGATGAAAATTTGCCGACCGGCGTTTGGCGACAGGGTTCGTTTCTCGGGCAGGAGAAGAAGATGGGATTGCTGAAATCTGGAAAGCCATATCTTTCTGTGTTTTCCAGAGTTAGTTGTCTGAACAAACGTAGATGAAGTTACAATGGAAGGAAGAGGCTTTTCTGCGAGCAGGGATACCTTCTTGATGGGTATTTATGGGCTATAGAATCCTGTGTGGGAAAAGTTCGAGAGAACGAGGAACAGAAAAGCCAGTAGTTAAAATAGAAAATATCTGATTTCGAGGTCTGTACCGTGCAGCACACCACAGTTGAAAATGCCCATGAGATGCGAACGTGGAAATGGGGACAGCTCTCTAACCCGAGTTGGTGATCGCGATGGGGCATGTGGAATTATTTCAGAACTTGTACTATATTTCCTACTATATTTCCCACATTTGTTACGTTCTTTTATTAATATTTGAAGATGAGCTGGCTCTTGGCCCCACGCCTTTACAAGTCTCGCAAGTCTCCTTTAGCGTTGATTTGAGTGACATGATTTTTAAAACACATTCTCTTGAGTGCCATGATTGGAAAAAAAAAACCTTCACTTAAATATCAAAACTTTTGAAAAATATTTAGCTTACGTGCTAAGAATCCGATGTTGCATGACATTAATGTGGGAAAATTGTCAATTTAGTTTTAAATTTTTTAATTTTGTCAATTGAATACGAAAAATTTTCATATTTTACCAATTGAATTCATTTAGTCCATTTTGGCATGAAATTACTGATTGGGACACCAACAGTCCCATGTGGTGAGGCCGACTTGCCCCACCATGGCAAGGCTTATCCAAGGAAGGTGAGGTTGACCTTATTGGCCACAAGCTTAAGCAACTGAGCGATTGGCTAAAGGAAAAATGGAAGGAAAAAAGAAAAGAAAAGAAAAACAAAAAAAGTTAAATCTATGTTAACACCAACCGTATCACGTAAGATAATCATTATTCATGTCAACAATTGGTAAAATTGAAAATGTTTAAGATTGAATTAGCAAAAATACAAAGGCTTTTTAGACAATTTTCCCGCACTAATGTTGCATGTCTTTAAAAAATTATAGCGCTTAAGTAATTGATTGAAACTTATGATACTCAAGTAGGTATCATACGAAAATTTTAGTACTTATTATATTCTTGCCCCATTGATAAAGCATCATAGCAAACAATTTCAATAAGCAGAAGATAAAAAAAAAAAATATCATGCTTGTGAGACGTCTTTCCGAGAAGAGAAAAAAAAACATGAGATTCCTTTAACGAGGACACGAAACACCAAGAAGACATCAAATGCCTACATCTACGGGGAGAACGTACAGATCTAATTTCCTTTGTGAAAGTAAATCAAAAGCACACAATGTGAAACTTTTGAGTTGACCCAAAGCCAAAATCTTTGGTGCTCTTTAGACGGAAATGAGTTTCTAGTTCACTTTTTTATTTTTATTTTGGGTAAAAGAATTTCCAGTTCATTAATTTAGCAAATCAAGTTGCTTTTTTTTTTTCCTTTTAAGCTATTTTAACCCTAAAAATTTAGATCGACACTAGTTATATGATCACCGAACTTATGTCATATCTCATTACGATTTAGTTGTCTCTATCCTTGCATAACACGTCTCTCACGCGTGTGAGATGGAGAATCACCACGAGAGGGTGTTATCGTGAATTTAACCTTGTAAGATTGCCGAGTTCCATGTGGTGTTACCCTTGCAATAAGTTGAAATCGAGCTTAGCCAAGGAGAGCATGACTTCATTATGCAAAGGCTCCTCCTAGTAGAGTGGAATGTAATGCCTTGCCTCGACCCTTGGCAATCCCTTGTGGATTGGTTGGTTTAGTGCCTAATTGGACGCCGAACGGACCCGAAAAAATTCCGAGACACGTTCAATAAATGATAGAATCTTTCTACTCGCTAATGACTGTGTCTAACTACTTAACATGCATTGTTAAGTCACTAATTTAATTAATCTAAACTACTCTAACCACATAATCATACTTAATTAATGCTAATCAATCCCTAAGCACATAGTAAACTAAGCAGGGTTTAGTGAGCTAAACTCACTTGCTTTGCGAAGATCGATCCACCGCGACGACGGCGCAACGTTGGTTGAAATCCAAATTTTCGGCAGTATTAGCGGACACTTGGACCGGGCTCAAAGGCCTTGCAAGCCCACATAAATTTCTGGGCTTAGACTTGGGCTTGGGCCTGCTGAAAAAGGACTGAACTAAACGGGCTTTGCTGAACCGGGCTGCTGCAATTTTTGTGGGCTTCAAATAGTCCGACTGCTGGGCTTGGAAAATTCGCTGGGCTGGATGCTGGGCCCGTGCTTGATTTCATGAGCTGATGGAGATGGGCTTCACTGGACTGAAGTCTGCTTTGAGTGGGCTACTTGCTCACGGATTGGGCTTGCTGCGACTGAAAAAGCTGGGCTGAACTACTGCTGACGTGTGGGTTGAAGAGACCGAACCATGGGTTGCTTCTTGGGCTGAGAAGAATAACTAGCTGGGCTGCTGCTTGGCTCGGCAGGCTGATCCACGAGCGAAGGAGAGAGAAACCACGCGGGCAGCTTGCTGGAATTCGCTCGCTGAAGACACGAGCTGGAGGAGGCAGACTGGTGTCGCTGGCGGTTGCTTCTGTGCTGATGGAGAAGAGGCGTGGACGAAACCGGCTGCTGCAGGGTCAACAACCAGGCTTGCTGTGGGAAAACTTTGACCGAGTTGCTGGGGACGTGCGGTTGCTGCAGGGGAACGTAGGGCTTCTCGCGAGTGGCTGGTGGACGCGCGGACGAAGAGGAGAGAGGAAGCGGACGTTGACTAGTGGCTTCGCTGGTGGACATCAACGACCGAAGATGAAGAACAAAAGGAAGAAGGGCAGAGGCGGTTCTGTCCCAAGGGAACCGATCGAGCAGGGAAAAGAAAAATTAAAGCAAAAGCAAAGGACCGTAGGGATGAAGCTGGCGTGCTCGGCGTGGAGAGGAAGCCACGGATGGGGTAGAAGAAAAGCCATGATTAATATCTAATATCATTAGATTAGCACCAAAAGTCCATAAGCCTATCCTATGCTGTTCCCCCATATATCTTCTTGAAATATAATCCTCAATTAACTCAATTTTGATGTCCAATAATGCAGCCCCCACCTAGCTCCGAATTTCACAATTTCAATTTCAATTTCCTCAACAAATTCCCCAATTGAGGTCCAATTTTGATGTGGAAAAAGGCCCTCATAATTTCTACAAGTCCCCAACACCAAATAGTTTGGTAAAGAAGCCAAAATCTCCCTTCAATTCGACTCAATTGAAATTCCATTAATTTCTGAATCATCTGAATCGGTTTTTGTAAAAATACCGAACTCGATGGAATTTTTCCGAAAGACAAAGACGACTTCCTATAAATGAACCGTGACATGCTCGAATGTTCGAATTCCGAAACCGAATTCATTTTCGTGATTAAAATAAATCGAACGCGATTTTAGTCCGATCCGACCTACCGAGTAGCTTTTAGGGATTTTACCGCGGTTATATCCTTAATGGCTTCATCCAATAGATTGGTTAACTCATGAGTGATTAGCTCAAAGAAAAAGGACCATAGACGTGCCGACGAGATGCCCATTTCATATATTCGGACAGCTTGAGCTATTTACCATTGTTTGAATCTACCAAATCTAATGAGCATTCATTCAATGAACTACATCATACCCAGCAGCAAAATTAACAAAAAATTGGCTGCACTTAACAGAGCATTAATTCCTTCTAAAGAGTCAATCTTCTTTATCAGCAGCAGATGCCACAAAGTAGCCAACTAAGGAAATACTCTATCCTAGATATCTATCATGAAATATCATTCGAGTTAATCCAGGGCAAAGATCAAGCTCATACAAACACAGAATTCTGATCAACAAAAAAAGGGAAAAACTGAGGCTGATGGAATTTAATATTTGAAATTTTTTACAACAAGAGACGTTGGGGAAACATATTGAGAAATGAATCATCAAGACCGTATCACATCACCAGGTACACAAATTACAATGTGACTTGTATACTGAAAGCTGACCATAACAGGGGCCAAAGTCATTTGCAGAAAGAAGGATTAATCAACCAAGAAGTCTGCAGTACTGTTTACCAGAAAGAGAGCAGAGAAAATACCAAACGTTCAAAAGAGAAATAAAGATACCCCATGTCCACAAAAATAATCCAGAAATCAGCATCATTGCTCAAAAGCACATTTGTTATGCTAATTCGCTTCCATTTCCTGTAGAATAGAAATTCAGCAATTGTTGCTTGTGTCTTTTACACTACAAACTGTAGCCTACATCACTCTCTTCCTTATTAAGCTAACAATTCAAGCAATCATATTCCTTCATTCAGAACAACTGAGGCCAATGTTTCACAGAGGAACTTGCCCAGCCACCAAATTCACATTCCAGACAATCGAAACTTACCTTGGATTGTTACTTGGATTCATCAAACACAAAAGAAATCATATTAATCTCAATGGTCAGATGATCCAATGTAGATAACATGAGGATAAATTTTAAGCATGCGGGAGATAATGTTGAGGATTTCTTTCGCCTCCCAGTGGCACAGATTGTACAATCTATAAAACATTAATCCAGAAACCGCCAAAGAGAGCAACCTACATAGCGATCTCAAAGTAACATAGACGAAGACAGAATCATCTTTGCAAGACTTTTGGCAGGAAGAACTAAACAAGTATTGACCATCTAACAGACAAACATGCATGGCAGTGAACGTTGATTTGTGATTCAGATTGTTAATATGAACACTTCAAGGTGAGCACTTCCAGCAATGATCATATAAAGCACTTATGGCACCCATATAGACACGTCAGCAGTAAATTTGACAACAAAAATCACATAAAAATGCCTGAAGTCTCTTTCATGAAGCTAAGAATGAAAAGGAAGATTATAGTGTTTATTTTACCGATGCACAAAGGACGAACGGATCAGAGGAAGAGGTCGTCCGAGACAAAGATCCTGAGGAATAATCTATCTCGGAAGCACCTTTATCGAGTATTATCACCTGAAAAAGGGGGTTGTCTCCGCATTTGAAAAGGTTGAGATAAAAATGACCACTGGGGTAATGCTCCATAACATCCTGACCTCATTGTTACTCTTTCTAGTTGCCCAGGTTGAACTACTTTGACCTTTGGAAGCATCGAATTCGGGAGAGTATTTCCATATCTCCTTGAGAACTTTTCGTAATCCCCCATTAACATATCTTAAAGTATGTCCAGGGCACTTATTTATTGCAACCTAAATCCAAAGTGCAAAAGCACAAAGAAGGCGGAGATTAAAGAATCTTCACATCTTATGCCATCAGCCAATGCATAGCTTCCACAAGGTGGTGCCTGTGCTTGCTTAGATTGGGTCCATTTCAATAGTTGTTCAAGTGAGTCTCACATGAATGTTGCATATGGGGCTTAGATGATCAACCACTGACACAGACTCCGCCCAGTGGACCTGGTATAGGTAAGAAATTCCCTAACACATCAATTGTTAAGACTCGTTGGTTCCATAGATTGTGAAAATTCCAAAGCCTACTAAAGATAAGTGCTTGGATTCAGTCAAACATCAGCATACCATTGGCCATTGATAAGATAAGCCAAGATTGACAGACAAGTCCAAAGCTGCGATACCTCTTCATTCAATTCGTACTCTATGATATTTGCAGTATCTCTCACTGCTGAGAGAAAGAATGATGATGATTCTCAACAAATAAGAAATGCTTTTTCATCTTGTTCTGATGTTGCTTGGGCTTTTTACCATTGTTTGAATCTACCAAATATGATGAGCATCATTCCATGAACTAATTAATACCCAGCAGCGAAATTAACAAAAAAAATTGGCTGCACTTACAGAGCACTAATTCCTTCTAGCAAGTCAATCTACTTTATTAGGAACAAAGGTCACAAAGTAGCCAACTAAAGAAATACTCCATTCCAAATATCTATGATGCTATATCATCCGAGTTAATCTGGTGCAAAGATCAAGTTCATACAAACCACTCTTCCAAACATGAAATTCTGATTAAAAAAAAAAATCTGAGGCTGATGGCATTTAATATCTGAAATTTTTGCAATAGGCAATGTTTGGGAAACATATTGAGAAATCAACAAGACTGTATCACATCACCTGGTACTCAAATTACAATGGTGACTCGTATACTGGAAGCGGACCATAACTGGGGCCAAAGTCATTTGCAGAAGGAGGAATTAATCAACCAAGAAGTTCGTGGCACTCGTTACCAGTAAGAGAGCAGAGCAAATACCAAACATTCAAAAGAGAAATAAAGATACCACATGTTCACAAAGATAATCCAGAAATCAACATCATTGCTCAAAAGCACATTAGTTATTCTAATTCGCTTCCATTTCTTGCAGAATAGAAATTCAGCAATTGTTGCTTGTTTCATTTTCACAACAAACTGTAGCCTGCGTCACTCTCTTCCTTATTAAGCTGACAATTCAAGCAAACGTATTCTTTCATTTTGAACAATTGAGGCCAACGTTTCCCAGTGGAACCTCCCCAGCCACCAAATTCACATTGCAGATAATCGAAACTTACCTTGGATTGTTACTTGGATTCATCAAACTCACAATCAATAGTAAAGAAATCAAATTAATCTCAATGGTCAGGTGATCCAATGTAAAAAACATGAGAATAAATTTTAAGCAAGCGGGAGATAATGCTGAGAATTTCTTTCTCCTCCCAGTAGAAGAGATTGTACAGTTTACGGAACATTAATCCAGAAACCGCCAAAGTAACATAGATGTAGACGGAATCATCTTTGCAAAATTTTTGGCAGGAAGAACTAAACCCAGTATCGACCATCTAAGAGACAAACATGCGAACGTTGATTTGTGATTTAGATTAATAATATGAACATGTCACGGTGAGCACTTTCATATGATGGATCATACAAAGCACTCATAGCGCGCACATTGACACGCCAGCAGTGAATTTGAACAACAAAAATCGCACAAATATGCCTGGGTCTCTTTTCACGAAGCTAAGAACAAAGAAGGAAGATTATATTGTTTATTTTATCCAATGCACGAAGGACGATCGGATCAGAGGAAGAGGTTGTGCGAGACAATGACGTTGAGGATCGGAGCCAGCGAAGGAGAAACGAACAAATTCAGAGCAGCCAAAGCAAACTGACCGGAGAACGGTGCTGACAGAGCTACGGCCTGGTGGTGGAGCGATCCGGGAGGTCAGTTGGAGGTCACCAGATGAAGCAAGGAGCCAAGAGAGATAATTCTCTGGACGTTTAGAAATCTTTGAGCCTCCCCACCCGGTGTGATCTGTGCTGAGCGCATGAGTGTTGTCGTGGCCGGCGATGGAGGACGAGCGGCGGTGGCTGCCGGGGGACTGAGGCGACGGAGAGGGGCGAAGATGGAGAGAGACGCTTCTAGAAATGGGTTGACCCGTTGGAGAAATTCTCTCTTGCTGAGCTCCCGTTCGTGTATTCCTCTTCCCGAATGCGCGCGACAGGCCCATTAGAGTAAGCCTCGGCCCAGACAATTTCCCTCGCCGCAGCCCACGATCCACAGTCTCTCTCGATCGATCGGCCGAGTTGCAGAAAATTCTCCACCGCTAATCGAAACCAGAAATCCACCGTCCGCCATCTCTTTCTCGGGAATTCTTGAGGCTTCTTCATCAGTTCTCCTTCTCCGTCGTCCTCCAGACATCGTTAGCCGCCACCGTAGCCGCTCCGCCATCGCCGGTTTCGCTGCAGCAAGGCCAACTCTCGTTCTGCCCTGTTTTCTGGTCACGACGCCCGAAAGCGCACGAACCCTTGGTCGTTCCCCCTTCGCCGGCCCGATTATGGACGGTGGACACCGCCGGGAACTTTGTCACTGAACGAAAGAGAGCCAGTGAGCTTTTAGCTAATGTTTGTGAGTAAATCAGTTGCGATTGAAGCTCGATTAGCAGCTCGGGACTCATAATGTTATTGTCGTGATCTGAAAGTGAATCGTTGCTTTGTGTTTGCGTTCGAGCATCTTGATCGAAATGCCTATCACTCGTTTGATGAAACGTTCGAACTAGATCAGTATGTAACTTCGCTTCAATCCTTGAAATGCAAAATCATATTGCATCAATTTATTTGTTCTCGACTTATTGAACCCTTATTATGGCCGAATTCGTTCGTATGCTCAACAAATGATGTGAAAATTGCTGTGTCGTGGCTTGAGGATCTCCCTGGTTCAAGTTAAAGTGTGAATTCTGTGCTGAAAGAGTGCGAGATCTGCATGGTCGTGTGCAAAGAATGGAGCATCAGAATTGCCATCGATCTTTCCTTGGGTGCTGTTCTCTTCCTCGTTGTCTCCTGATGCGTGCACGAGAGGTGGAAAATTTCTGGAAATGTGACTTTTCTGATGCTGTGGTTTTCGTTTCGTATACCATACTTAGACGACTCGTTGACGGAGTCAGATAGCTTGGAATGGATTGTTATGCGGTATATTCGTTTCTGGATAAATTCTCCTATTTTGTTTTCACTAACTAAAAAAAAATCAAAATGAAAAAATAAAAATGAAAATTGTAGAAAAATGCAAGTCTAAGTTAGGCTGCTACGGTTAAAGAATAAAATTTCATTAGATTCATGCTCTTCGAGGTTAGGAAGTCATGTCTCTTGAATCTCGAAATAAATTGAAATTTTACCTCGCATTTTTCTCATAGGAAATGAATAAATAAAATAAAATAAATGATATAAAAAATCCAAATTTGCGTTTATACTAAGATTACATTCAAGGGTCACTTCGACATAAATCTTTGTTTAGGTTTGGGTTTAATTTCTGGACTCAACTCATGGAGTTTTTTGTCCCAAGGCTTGATGATTAGACAATATTTATTCTTTAGCCAACATTTTATTGGATTAAATTCTTGGACAATACTTTCTGTATTCTACTTACTTTCAATGCCTTGATTATGAGCTTGGTTTATTAGGTGATGTTTTCATTTACTACATTTTGATTATGTGATTTAAATCCGAGAGTAGTCATTGTCATGAGGATCTGACCATATTATTTTTTCCAGATATATTCACATCACTGTAAGTTGTATTTAAATTTGCTAGTCGGTTTGAGGGCTCTACGCACACTTAGCTCTTTCAGCTTTACCCGCATCAATTGCAGACAGAACATGAGAAGATACACTGATATGTGATACTCATATTTACCAACATAGTGACTTCAACTCAATAGATTGAGTTTTTCTAATGGTCTAGCTTCTGAGGCCTACAAGCACAACACCAATATCACTTTCAGCACAATCAAACTTGGTATGACCAATTCAATTTGTTTCTGTTGGCATGACATTTATGAGATCCCCTGGCACATACATTTGCACGCAGGGCTGAGCTTTAGATAGGGAAATGTTATGAGGATCAAAATGCTCTAATATAGAGTATCTTTGCCTAACGATGTTGGCAGTTTCTATACTGAATTTGAATCAAGCAAGAGAACAACATAATCGTGGGAGAATGAGCTTGCAGATTAAGAGATTCACATTCAAAAATCTCGCGATGAGCAATTTGAGCTTCGGTCTCTCCCCAAACTCTGCCGAAATTGATGTGAAATAGGAACTGCCATGAACTTCGCGAACTCACAAAGCTGAGGATGTTGCTCAGGTGAATGCAATTCGTCCTCCCAAAACTTCAATCTTAGACCAAAGCATCATGGCCATTGCCGGCATCTTCCACTCTCAATGACATTCGACGTTCGGTGGTGGATATTCTACCGCGGACACGGCTTTTATCAAATGCGATTTCATGGAAAATGGAGTCTCCCTTCTTATCTGGAGACCAAAAATTGGCTCTCACATATTCATTCCAAGCCTTAGATAACCAAATCATCTCATCACATTTTTTCCAGTTCCACTGCACGCTTTCAAAAGCTTTTCACACTGAAGTCCGTCAAAGAGAATGATCTTGAATATATGGAGTGTTTTTGGTATGAAACATAATATCATTTCTTTTGTAGTCGACCATAAATTTTATTTCTCATTAACATAATGAAACTTCCGACAACTAAAATCATTCGTATCTGGTTGTAGCATAATGTCCATAAAGATTTCGAAAGATCTATGATATCTTGATGTACAATTGGATATCTACAATTTCATGAATCCATATTTATTGTTAAGTCTGATTCAAATAGAATATAATAGTATCACGTGGCAAACCCATCCACGAGATGAAATCCCGACATTTCAAGGTTTAGCATGTTGAGTTGAGAATTGAGAATAAGGGATCACGGGAATTATTTCTCTTTTTAACTAATTTGGATCGAATTACCATTATTGATAGTTATATTGAAATTCATATTTAATCCTTCAGTTATGCTAACGACGTAATTTCCTGTCAAAGCAAGGTAAATGTGAATAATATATCAAAATAAAGATTTGATATAGTAAATGCTCATATATATATATTTCAGGATTGGTTAATTAAAAGCTTATATTTTAACATCAACAAGATCACAATCACCTAGTAGCAGAGACAAGACGAGTAACCTCAGGTTTATGGATATATTTAAACAAAAATTGCAGTGGACGGTCTTGCTGCAGCTGCGGCAATTATTTAACATCATCAACAAGAATGAGCTTGGACCTGAGCTTCATGGCTATATAAATTACAGGCTTGGCTTGACATATGTTTGAAGAACAGATCCACGATCCCAGACACTTAGAGCAGAATTGCATTCTTCAATCGCAGAGTCACAAGAGTGAACCTAGCAACTAAAAACATCACAGCAGCTTGTTATGTTTACAGACAATCTAAAAATGATAAGATTGCAACTAGCTCCAAGTAGAGAACAAAGACAAAATGACATATGCGGTATGTTGGCTTGAACTAATATACGGCATAAAGCGATGCTTCCTGTGTTCATCTCAATTCAACCTGAATCGGGTCCTTACCAACATTGCTGAAGATGGAGACTTTGAACACTGCGTTGTTCCCTTTCAGTGAGCTCAAATAGACATCTCCTTTGTGAGAGTCTCTCTCGCAGACGTCGGCCAACCGTTGGAGAGTTTCACGGGGCGTTATTGTTGATAGGTGCTGAGCTGCTCCGGCCCTGATCTGTTTGAATTCCAAGAGCTGCAATTCGTCAGTTTTCAACACATGCCTCTCTATGAATTCGCAACGAACAATCTGCCCATGGAAATAATTTTCCAACTTATTGGGTCATTTCAGGTTCAGTTTGGATAATTTTCCATCAGCATATATCAGTTCAATTCGGTCCAGTGGTTTCAAATCAATCACCTGAATCGGTGCACGTGCAAACATAAGGTTATATGACGATTACTATTCCGATTACCTTTTGATTAATTTCCTTTCGTTAGCATGTTGTGCGATTTCATATTTGAGATATGCCGGTGATGAATGGAGATTGGGGCAGTATATCTTTTTCCTTTCATAATAAGAGATTACCAAATCTCCATTTTGGAAAAAAGACACTCCAATCCAAATTCTGTAGCCTTTTCAGGGGCAGTGAGAGGCCTTAGATGAGTAGAACAATGAAAAACTAGCTTAGCAGGACTCACATGACATTTAGGCTGTTTGGTCTAATTGACAGTGTTGACACCTAAATTTTTGCATAAAAAAATGGGTTAATTTCTTACCCAAAAAAAATATAAAATAAAAATTGCACGGCATATAGTTTAGGAGCATTTATATATTTTATTTTATTGGATCGCCGGCGAATGCAAGATTTTTCACATATTCTGCTGAGATTTTTCACATATTTAGGCGAAATACACCAAAGGATGTATTTTCGAGCAAAAAGGAAAATTTTGGATGGAATATTTAAAAAAATACAAAAGGGAATATTGCGCGGAGTGTAACGATATATTCAATGGTATTTTGCATGAGCAAAATTGGAAACGGAATATGCAACAAGGATTTAAATTTTTCCTTATAAAAGGTGTGGTGGGGTATAGAAAAAGGGTCGGAAAATTTGAGAGCAAATATGTGGAGAGGTTGATTTTTTGAGGGGAATTTTGAAAAAGGAGAGAGGAAGGAAGTGTACGGCGTTGAGCAAAAAAAAAAAAAAAAAAAAAAAAAAATAGAAACTCAGGCGACTGTTCATCTTCCTTAGGGCTGTCCCTGCTCGCGTCGGTGCCGTGTGCTTGCACCGTTGCTGTTTCGCCCGCCGTCGCAGCTGCGACCTAGCTGTGCCTCTACAGTCACCGACTGCTGCACCCTCGACACCGGACCGCCACTCCGAGCCTCCTCCCATGAGCTTGTGTCGAGCCTCTGCCCCCTGCCGTCGCAACCCGGCCCTGACGACCCTTGATCCAGCCGTGGCCGTCCAGCTGTTCCTTCGCCGCTTTGTCTCCCTTTGCCACGACCCAGCATCGGCGCCAACAACCACGACAAAGCCCACCGCGCCTCAGCCGATCTCCACCTCCTGATCTGCCGCATCGGAGTTGTTGCTCGACGCTGCTGCTCACCTTTGCCGTTGCTCTAGATTTGCCCTAAAGCTCACGCCGCCTTGCCGTCGCCAATTTGCCACGGCCCGAGCGCCCTCGCCGCCTCCGCCGTCGGCCTTCCAACCCGTGTCGATCCATGATGCCGCTGCCTTTCTCCGACACCATTAGATCCGGCGGCCTACAATCGAGGCGAAGCCCACTGCGCCTGCACTAGCCTCGGACTTCAGGCCGCTCATCCCCGTGATGCCCCCTTGCTGGTGCCTTGCTTTGTTGGAATCCCTCGTCGGCATCAACCCGCTGCCCTGCGCCAAACGTGCTCCCCAATGCCCTCGTCGGAGACCCTTGCCGCCAAATCCCCTCGTCGGAGCTTCGAATCGGCCAAGATTTCTTTTTTTAGAAAAAAAGAAAAAAAATTAAATTAGGTATATTCATTTTATTAGGCAAGTTTATTTTATTTTATTTTATTTTATTTTACTTCTTGTTTTCCTTATATGAGATATTTCTCTATGCATAATTGGAAATCCCAACATATCACTTGATTTGCAACCACGACAGGGTTTTTTTTTTTTTTTTTTTTTTTATCATCTATAAGGCTTTAGATGAAATAATTAATCAAGTGGGAATAAAATTGATCTTTTGATCTTTAAGGCTTAAGATCAATTTATCGATTTTATTAGCGAAATATTATCCCTTGATCTGAACGATGTGTGATATTTTTTTATAATTTTGAATGGTCTTGATTGCTTTATTTATCTTGAAATGTGTTTGGGTTAAATATTGCATACTTTAGGGTTATTTGCATATTTAGATTAAGCATTCATTTATCATGAATTTTCGAAATAAAAAAAAATAGATTTAGGATGTTAGATTTTTGTTTCATTAGCTTAAATTGCATGTTTAATTATCTGACATTTTTTTTAATTTCGAAATTAATAAAAAAAATAAAACAAAAATCATCACTATGTCATGTAGAATTAGGGTATCATTTGTATGTCATTGCACATTAGAATAAATTGCATATTTCATTTTAAATTTAGATTAATTTAGATAGACCGCATCTTAGGTTAGAGATTGCTAGGTTAAGATAATATCCTGGTTTAAATTAGGGTTTAGCCTGACTTAATCCTTAATATAAGTTGGATAGAATATTAATTTAGCTAGATAATTTTCATATTTTTCTAATTTCGAATTTCACATAAAAAATGCAAAAAATGACTTAGGATAAATTAGTTTCAATTCCTAGGATAGATTGCCTTTTTTTTTTTTTTTTTAAATATATATATATATATATATATATATATATATATATAAAAGATGTCATTGCATGTCATTTAGAATTAGATTCATGAAATGCATGCCATTTAATGATTGTTGCTAGGTTCATTAATTAGAAATTGCTTGCCATTAGAATTAGGTCACATTGCATTGCATAAAGCATGATTCTTATTAATTAAATGAAAACAAAAAGAAATTGCGTATTAATTAGAAATCATATCTAGGGTTGATAATGTGAATTCTGATCTAACAATGCAGATACTTTCGTTGCTACGAGGTAAATCTTGCATTTTATTTATTTATTTATTTGCTTTCTTGGGTGTTAAATTGGTGAAGTGCGCACCCGCATAATCACTTCATATGTTAGGGAAATAGATTTAAAATCAATCTAAGCTGCCTACAAAAACATTTTTGAAAATTAAAATAAATTGTACTAAAATGGCATTAGAGAAATCTAGTGAAACCAAGTCCTCATACCAAAATCTATGGTTCGTAGGAGTAAAATAATCCTTCCATTATTTTACTTACGTGTCTAATCAACCTACCATAAATTGATTAGTGGCGACTCCTATATAAAATCCATTTGCATGTTAAGAAATTTTAACTAAGTTGCGAATTGGTATGGGCTTGGGAGAGCCCGAGCTAAGTTTAGGCTTAGCAATCCATTAGCCTAATTTTAGGTGGTGTGCCCAAAATTTTGGTCGTGACAGTTTGGCGACTCCACTGGGGATTTGAGTTAAAATTCTTAGTGGACTTAGGCCAATTTTTTTTCGTTTGAAAAATGTTTTTGTTTGGCAGCGAGGATCCCAAGTACGTCCCTAACGTTTAAGGTGTTAAATGTTCTTGTAGGATGGGAGGTATAAGCGGAAGTGTTTGCTAACCTTTCTTTTGTAGGGAGGTGTATGAATATATGGTTTATTTTCATATATGAAGTATTACTTGATATAAACTGTTATGCATGCGTTGCATTTGCACTACACTTTTGCACACATAACCTGCCATCGGACTTGGGCCGCGCTAGGATACTTAGGATGGTATTGAGTTGGATACGACTTTGACTGCGAGGCTGCGTGGTAGAGGTTGCCCAACTCAATCTTGAAGCTTTTCTTGGTGTCAAGAATGCTTACCTTTGCCTGCGAGGTTGCGCCGCATTGGGGTATCATCCTTGGCCAAGCCGGAGTTAGGAGGACTTGACTTAGTATGCGAGGCTTCAACTAAGTCATCCCACCCTTTTAACTCCACCTTACTTAGCCTTCCTAGCTAGAAATCGAGCCTCACACCTCATGTGCATGTCTATGTGATTGCCGTTGATTTTCCTTGGTGAAGTAAGTCTTCTATCCCTATACCATACAATTTATTTTGTCACACTCTTGGGTTGGTCCATGACAATTTAGGTCAATCATTGATTCAATTCATTTGTCAATTAGAAATGAAATGAGGAAATTGCCATGCAATGAATCTTTTGGAAAATAACAAAAATTTTGGGGAATTTGTTTTCAATTCATGTCTTTATTGGGAGTTTCAAATTTTGGCATTTCCTAATTCATGTTTAAGAAATTTGGTCCTTGCTAGGGTGTCCTATTTTTATTTTTCCAGTTATTTTTAGGAAATTCCCTTCTTGCACAGACTTTTCATGAATAAATGAAAAAAATGATGAAAAAAATCGATTAGATCATTGTCATGGATCGACTCTCTATTTACACCTCATGTTTACATGTTCTCATTTATTTGAATTAGGTGATTATGGAACGATCCCGCTCACCCATCCGTACACAATCGAAAGCTAAAATGGCGGATCAAAACGAGGTGCTGAACCATATCATTGATATTGACAATGACATGAACAAGCGAATTGCACACCTCCAAAGTCAAGTTGATGAATTGTCTGCTACTGTGGCTTGTCTCGTCAAGCAAAAGTGCTGTGTTGACATAGGTACTCCATCTTCAGTAAGAAACCGCAACTCAAAGAAGAGAGCTAAAAGGATTTTTGAATCGTCTCATTTTCCTGAGGTAGTTGAATTTGATGCCACCATGAAGAGACTAGCGACATATCTAGATAGAAAAATCTTTGACCTGGAGAGTTCGCATCACAAGATCAAGGAGGGTGAAGAACTCAAGCACACATGATTCATGGTCGTAAGTAGATCGCTTTCCTTATTTAATTAAGGGCATGTTCAGTTGCACCTTCCCTTGCATGGGAATTTTTATTGCTTTTCAAGGATTGGTTTCAATTTCTTCTTTTTTGCTTTAATGCTTGAATATCACATTTTTCATTCCCATAAATGTAATTTGATTGATGAATATCAATAAAATTACAAGTTTTGTTTTGAGGGCATAATGGGGTACACCAAACCAGTTTAATAACGATATCCAATCATGAAAAGAAAATATCATCCACGGAGAAATCCTGAGGACTGGGCTTCTTCATGCTTCCTCATCAAAAAATTTCCAAAAAAAGAGAATAAAAAAAAAAAAATCATTTTTGAGACCATTTCCAAAAGCATGCATTAAGTTAAATCTGTTTGTTTGTCTGACTCATTTACTTTTTGTCTCAGAGCATAGTTCTATAACTTGTTATGATAAGGGACATCTGAAAACGGTGTATCAAGATTTAATGATCATACACTTGACTCGTGATCAACAGGCTTAGAGTGCACTTGCAATGAAAAACAAATTTTGGGCAAATAAAAAAAGACCATCATTCTCCGGTGGAAGATCCTGGGGGCAAGTTTGCTCCAAATTACAGCGGCCCATATGTGGTGAGGAAGGTACTTCTTGGAGATGCCTTGATATTGGCAGAAATGAATGGTCGTGAGTTCTCCACTCCAGTTAATTCCGATGTTGTCAAGAAGTATTACCCATAATAGAATTTGTCATACCATGTTTTGAATTGCAAGCATTCTTATGATGAATAAATTGCTTCAATAAGCTAAATTGTTCAAATTTGTTGCACGTCTTGCATTTTTCTTCCTTGATGAATTGTGTGAGATAAATTGAATGTGTCAAATGGGATACCTCTGAATGATGAAAGGCAAGCCTTATTCCATACACTATTTCATACACTATTCCCCAGTGAGTTGTGTGAAAAAATTCTATGTCCACAAGGAAAAGGTGATCTTGCAAAAGGTACGTCAATTGAAGTGATGAGAGGCATTATTTTATCTATCCCAAACACTACATGTGATCCATTACTTAACCCCTTTGAGCCCCATTCACTTATGGAGGTTCTTTTTAAATTATCCCTGTCAAGAATCATCTCACATTGGGACAAATTTGAAATGAATGGTAGGAATCTTCTTGCTCGCATTTGCATCAATCTTTGAGTATTGCTTTCGCAATGTAACTCGTACGGTAATTTGAAGTGCCTTAGGATGACGAAGAGCAGTTCTTTCTTTATCCTATACACTTTCATTCATTGCATAGCCCACTTGAGCCTATGAATTCATTTCATATTAAACCCAGTTGGTGATCATCCCCCACACTAGGGCAAGGCAAAAAAAGAACCATTCAAGTAACATGGCTTAGAATGCTGATAAAGGATAGAGGTTGTGTGAGTCCAAAGAAAATAAGTGCAAAAAATAATGGGCATAAAAAAGCAATGTGCCTAGTAAAAGCAAGGCTAATGCCCAAAGAAAAAAAATCAAATGTTGGTCGCATCCCTAGCAAGAAAGTAAAAAAAAGAAGAAGAGAGAGCTCAAATGTTGAGGTGTTACAATCAATGGAGTTTTGATATGAAGAGAATCCTTGATGATGAAAAAGAAAACTGATGGTATTGTCAAGATGATCACTAACTTTGACCCCCAAACACTTTTTAAGTCTGATGATCCTTTCATTTCTCAACCCAAGAACACAGCCTACGTTATGTCCATTGTAAAGTCTCTTTTGATTAGGGTACTTGGATTAACCTAGGGGTTCACATGTTTTAAGCACCGCTCGAAGAAGTGCGATCAAAATTATTTCTTTCTCATTTTATAGGATTTTTGACTTGTAAACCCAGAGATGATTGCCGGAATATCACCCATTCTTCAATAAGCCTAGACTCAAAGAGTCCCCTTTGTTAAGCTGTTGATCATGCCCACATTGAATAGGCACTCATATATAGCAATGTGCATCATTCTTTGCTGAGTAAGCAAGTCACTAAGCAAGTCACCATGTTGAGTTATATTTTGAAAGTTCAGGTACTCAATTGAAAAAGAAGAAGAAGGAGTCTAGGTTTTTCTTGACCGTGTAAATTTCCTGTCATGCTTCAAAATATAAAGAGTAGTTCGATGACGACGGAAATCTACTATGGAAGTAGTGAGGAAATGAGGCTGTGACTTGTACTAAATGCAATTGGCTTCCCCTGTCTCATGACTCATGGCTCATCCCCACATGGTGACTACAACACAAGGATCAACGAAGGTGCCATACGCATTCAGGATCCTACCATTCGTTAGAAAAAACTCATGCTTCTGTCCGATTTTCCAGAATCGGAAGCAAATTTTAGCCTAGCAATTTTGAAGTTCTATTCTCACCAAAAGCAAGCTACAACGATGCTTCCCCTGCTGTGCCTTGCTGTCCCCTATTGCGTAGTATTATTCACCTACGTCTGGCTTGTGGTTTTGAAGATGTACTCTGAACACCATGTGGCTCGAACATGCACAAGCCTCCTGCCTTCAGAGAAGTTCCTCTTGTGAATGCGGTCCAACCGACAGATAATTTTCCGTAATGTTCATGGCTGATGCACTTCACTGGCCATGATTAGTCTTGAAATATGAGAGCCACAGTCTGCGGGCTTTTCTTGATCTGCTTCTTTGGGAATGGACCAAGATCTCTCTGGTTGAGTGCACGTTTCGCAGTTTTGTCATCAGAAAGAAGTAAACAACCAATGATTTCTAAGGAAGACGGTAGGAGGATCTTTGTCAAAGCATGTCAAGGATAAAAACAGAAATAATTGACATGATGCACAAGTAACCTAGAGCTAACATAGTCCAGCGACTCTATAATTTAAATTAAAGTGTTCTAATTTTCATGAGGATCACGCCACATTGCTCTTCCTTAAATATAATCACCTCATTGCAATTTGATCGAATTTTAATTTTGTTGGCCGGTTTGATAGCTTTGCACAAGTCCAGCTCTTTCAGCTTATCTGCAAGAGTCGTAAATTAGAACATCAAGTAAGCTTAGGCATAAACTATACTTATGATGTGAAATTTATATCTACTGACATAGCAACCCTAATTCAATGGATTTGAGTCTTTCTAATAGTCTAGCTTTTGAGGTCTAGATGCGCCTCAATGTCCATTGGCTTGACATTTATGAGATCCCCCAACGCATACATATGCACACCAGGCAAAGTTAGATAAACACTACGAGATTGGAATTAGCTTAACACTCCCTCTCTTAGCCTTATCACGTGGAGAGTTCCTGTACATAATTGGAATCAAACACGAGAGCGTAATCAAGGGGAGAATCATCTAGTAGATTAAGATTCATACCTCGAAAATCTAATAATGAGCAGTTCAAACTTCTGTCTCTTCCCAAATTCCGTGTGGATGAATGTGCATAGGAATCACCATAGACTTCTGAAACCCCTTCATATTCCGTTGCCTTACAAAGCCAAGGACACTTGGGTGAATGCAATTCATCCCCCTAGAGTTCAAGCTTGTCCGAAACATCATGGAAATCGCCGACATCTTCCACTTTCAGTGAGACAAATCTGCAATTGCCGACGCTCAGTTCCTCACATTAGCATTGGATGGTGGCCATTCTATCTTGGATGTGCTTTTCTCAAATATAATTACAGGGAAAATGGAGTCCACTTCAGATTTGAAGACCAAAAATTGGCTCACATAGTTAGAGTAATGGTCTGTGAGTTCAACCCAACTATTTGATGACCAAACCATCTCATCACATTTTTTTTCAATTCCACAGGCCATTAGAAGATTGTTATCATATTTTCTCATGAAACTCTTTAGTGTTCCCCAGGGAAAAAATAAAACCCATAATTTTATCTAGGCCATGAAAATTAAGGACATCCTGAAGCACGTCCTTTTATAGTTCATTCAAGTTTGGAATGTGGCATTATTGAGTGTGTATCTAGATTACTATGAACCTCACAAACCCAATCGAAATTGAATAGGAGCAGTCTACTTGTGTGCTCTCCTGCCCTGCCACCCCACCGCTCTTACTGTGTTTCCTTCCTCCTCCCCTACTCGATCATCTTCAGGATGGGGCCCTTTCCCTCTTTTCGCCTCGGATATGGATTCGTGTGCTTGACTCGGTCAAGCCATTAATGACATGCGGGGCTCCAATGACTAACGATGATGATGGGAACCCCTTTGTCACGCCCCGATCCTCGAACGAGTGCCCATCCCTCACTTGGTCGATTAATAGCGACATCCCAAGACGCATCACCGACCCTTTTTATTTTAATACGCATGCGGAAGCATATAATAAATCCCCTTACAATAAAACAATGAGATAGAAAAGTAAGGCCATATTTTTCACAACTAGAAAACCACAACTAAACTTTTACACAAGGCAAACTATATAGTATATAATATAATACTATTCACGAGTCTTATCTATTGTACACCGATCAAAACTCATAGTTTACAAAACAGGAGAGGATCTTAGTCCTCATCCGGGTCATACTCGGGATCATCTTGATTCTCCTCTAATTTCTCTTCACTAAGCTCATTTTCTTCCAACTCCTCTTCTTCTTCATCTTTAGGTTCATCCTTGGCTTTAGCTGCCGACTCATCCATAGGCTCCTCCTCCATGGGTTCATCCTTCCGCCACTCCTCCTCCTGCTCCACGATCTCATCGTCATCTCCATTCCAGTTGTCGTCGTCGATTGAGTACACAAGAGTATGGGCTTCGGCCTCAAGCTTCAAGTCCATAACATCCACTGCCGATCAATCCTTATGATTGGCCGTTCCTTCTCCGAACGCTTCTTCCAGAACGTATATAGGCACATCACCCTCAGGTATAGGACCTTCTCTTTGCCCATCAAAATATTCACGGTACCATGACCGATACTCATGGGGCCTCAGGGCATCTTGTCCCACGTCAACCCAGACGGTCGACTTAACTAAAACATACTCCAATCCTTTTGGGTGAGGGTGTATGTGGAAGTGGATCTCTAACTCGGTGAGTTCTTGAGGGATACCAAAATGCTTCGGAGGATGAGGAGGTGGAGGTGCTGCCATCTAGGGGCTTGAGATGGTTATACAATAACTAATGAGACCATGTCTCAGCGAGTTCTACCCCTTAAAACTCAATTAGTAAACCAATACACTATGGGCTGCCTAAGCACACACAGGTCAGAGGACTTACCTTGACCTCAGATCCCACCTACAAATCAGTACAATTCAAATAGGCACCCAATCATATTACCATGAATTAATATCTCGATCAATCGACTTAGTCAATTTCATGTCAATCAGACCATCCCTCGGTCATTTCCATCCATACTATACAATTTCCAGTATAATACACTTAGTCACTAAGCCACGTGCATTATCTAAGGCGACCTATTTGCCAAGGCGACGTGCTTAGTTACCGAGCCACGTGCATTCTCTCAGGTGTCTTTATACGCCAAGGCGACGTACTAATCACTGAGCCCCGTGCATTCTCTTAGGTGACTTATTCGCCAAGGTGAAGTACCAATGTCGAGCCATGTGCATTCTCTAAGGCGATATACCAAATCACCGGGCCACGTGCATTCTCTCAGGTGTCTTATACACCAAGACGACGTACTAACCACCGAGCCACGTGCCATTTCCAGGTGATATATATGTACTCAATAATTCACGTGCATTCTCTCAGGAGTCTTATACACCAAGACGACGTACTAACCACCGAGCCACGTGCCATTTCCAGGTGATATATATATATATATATATATATATATGTACTCAACAATTCACGTGCATTCTTTCAGGTGTCTTATAGAGCAAGGCGACATAACTGGTCACCGAGCCACGTCATACAATATTTTCTTTCACTTTTATCTTACCTAATAAAATATTGTGCGTGGGTACACGATCAGCCTTAACCATAATACAGTAATTTTCTTTCCATAAATCCCACCATTTTCTATAGTCCTCCAAAATATTTTTGGCACTGTCAACCGATGCTTGGTTATTTTCCAACTAATTATCACAATTAATTAATTTAGGAAAATAATCCTATAATCACTCACAAATCAATTTAGCACAAAATAAAGCTCAAATAAATAAATAGACTGCACTACGACAATCGGCATAAAATTCCGGTCATTGACAATCTCGGTTTAATTTTCGAAAATTAATTAATTAATTAAATAATGTCGAAAATTAATTAAATAAATACTAAAATCTAATTTAGGCCCGTAATGCCTAATTGGAAGCCAGAATGGACCGGGAAAAATCCCAAGATCCATTCAATAAATAACATACCGTGTCTACTTGCTAATGGCTATGTCTAGCCACCTAACATGCATTGTTAAGTCACTAACTTAATTTATCTAAACTAATCTAACCTCCTAATCATGCTTAATTAACACTAATAAATCCTTAAGAATCATTAGAAAACTAAGTGAGGTTTAGTGAGTTAAACTCACTCGTTTAACAATTTGCTCGGATTGAAACGTCGGGAACGACATAGGGGACGTTTTTCTCCAAAGCGGGCCTAGGGTCTGAGGCCTACTAACACCTCAAAACGGGCCTATAAGTGGCTGGAATACCCACTTTCAAATCTTTTGTTTGCTGCTGGTTGAGGGCTGAAACAGAATTGGTTGAGGCGAGCACGGGTCAAGGAAACTGCGAGGGGAGGTCACGGGTTCAGGCGGTGGTTCACGGTGGCTGCAGGAGCTCTAGCGTGGCTCCACGTTGCCGGACAGTGGCTGGAACAGGCGTGAGCAACTGTTGGACGGCACGACTGGGCGGAGAGGGGTAGACGGCGTGTGCGGCCAGGCGCGGATGGAGGCGGAGCGGCAACTGGCGGTGGCGCAGTTGGTGGTGGCGTGCGGCAGCAAGGCTGCTTCGGTCTTCTTCCTTCAGCTAGTGGCGTCGAGAATGGAGAGAAGAGAGAGCGTCTTGGACAGCAACTTGGAGAAGGGATGAGGGAGAGAGAGAAGTGGAGGGTCCCCTTGGCTTGATTTTCCACAAAAATATCTCACTCCTTTCATTCTTGGCCAAGCACTCCTCTTTGGCTCACATTGAGCCACCATTACAATCCCTATGACTTCTCAAATGGTCCATTTGGCTAGGGGGAAGGGGGAGCTACGAATTTGTGAATATTTGGCTTCAATTGGAGTCCTCAACTTACTTGATTTAATCTCAATTGGCCATAACAAATTCAATTGATACCTCATTGATCATCTCGGCATTTTCCCTAACCTCTGGATCCATCTTGCTTCCCAATTTTACAACCAAAATAATCCTCGGCCTTGTTGAGCAAAAATGGTGCTAAACCAACTTTTTCCCAAAAAGTCTCGGTTGGTAGAAAAATCTTCTGAGACTGAGTCGACACTCCTATAATTTATTATGACATGACAGAATCTTCAATTTCTGAAATCGGACTTAAATTCACAGTTAATTTCAACTTGGCGTGATTTTAGCGTGACCTAGGCTACTGGGTAACTTTCAGAAAATTTTACTGCAAATGACCCGTGGTCAATTTTCTTCTAGCCACTATGAATCCACTCGACTCATTGGCGACTCTCGGTCGTCGTGAAAATCTTGAGAATTCAAATACGGACATAGGGTACCAAAATAATAAGAAAATCAATTTAGTGCCGGCCGACGAGAATTTTCTAATTTAGTGGTGTCATCCACGATTAGGCACACATCTCTATCGAACCAGTCTATCTCTGATTTCAAATCGATTTTTAATTGTGTCGTAATGGCCTCTAAAGATGAGCACGGTCGAAAAGCCGATTCCTGGTCGAATTTTCAAGTCTATTGCATCTAAATTTCTTAATGGCTTCCCCGGATAATCTAGTTATCTCAAGAGTAATCGGCTTTGAGAATAACCCTATAGCCGCGTCAATGAAATGCCCGATTTATTCAGTAGAAAATAGGGTTGAAAATCTAGGATGTCTTGAAAATCTGGGATGTCACACCCTTTGCTTATGATTCCTCGCATCCAAATAAGAATTTGCTCTTCCTTTGTCCTCTTCACGTTTTCAATTCTTGTTTCGCCCTTTTCCTAGATTTTCTCATGGGGTAATAACAACAAACCTTTTATTTCAGAAATTTTATTAGTCATTTCATGTCGCTAGATTGATAGGAAATAGAAAAGCACGATATCTTATCATGAATTATATAGCTCTGGCTATCGTATCTTGATGTAAGTCTTTTTAACTTTCGACTAGTAAGACGCTAGTGTTCTTGCTTTTGTCACGAGAGAAAACAACTCACCTCAAGTTATAGGTTTGGCTAGATGAATGATACCTGATTTAATGAAATGTGATTGGAATTTTAAATGGGTCATGACGGATTGGTGTTGCTCCATTTGCCAAGGAAAGAAAAAGGAAAAAAAAAAATTACAAGCAATTCCCGCAATTGGCTCACTCGCATGAGCTGATGTCACACAATGCTGAGAGAAAGGCGAGAGAAAAAAAGGAACCCCAGAAAAGGGAAAAAAAACGTAAAGAGAAGATGGGAAAAAAAACCGTTCTTCGAAAATTTGTGAGCTTGGCTGATATGGAAGAATAGCGTCCCTTATCATCTCCAACAGCTCTGATCATTCGCTGGACCACCTCTTAGCCGTGGAAGCCGATGAAGGCGTCGTGGCCAAGGACCAGAGCGAAACATCCTTTTTTTGCAGGGGCAGCCTGAAAAAATGTGACTGAGTACCTCGCCCGGAATGAAGCCATGCCATTTGGCCCAGACCAAATAGGATCTAGCACGGCCTGAAATTTTAAAAAAATGTGTTTATTTTATTTTATTTTTCGTTTTTACTCTCCATTAGAAAGTCAAATAGCACATCCTAAACCAAAAGCCTTGAAGACATCACAACAGGCTAGTAAAAACCTGTTTTGCTACTTGCTAGAGAGAGGGGGAGTGGGAGGGAGACCATGACATGAGCAAAAGAGCGAGTTCATCCCATCACTCGCTTTGTAACTCGTTGACAAGTGTGAGACATGAGAAGGTAGACTACAAGAGCAAGTGCAGAGAGAGAGAGAGAGAGAGAGAGAGAGAGAGAGAGAGAGAGAGATAGAGAGAGATTGACTGAGCGAGCACACGGTGAGTGGTGGGGCTCGACGGTGGTGTGGCGTTGGCTCGGCGAGGACTATCATATTTATGGTACATTTGTTTCCGGATAAATTCTCCTATTATGTTTTCACTAACTAAAAAATAAAAAAATAAAAATGTAAATTGTAGAGAAATGAAAGTCTCGGTTAGGCTGTTACGGTTTAAGAATAGAATTTCATTTGATTCATGTCCTTCAAGATTAGGAAGTCAAGTCTCTTGAATCTAGAATTAAATTGAAGTTTTACGTTGTGTTTTTCTCATATTAAATGGATAAAGAAAATAAAATAAATGAAATTAAATGATATAAAAAATCCAAATTTGCATTTATATTAGGATTACATTTCAGGGTCACTTAGACGTAAGTCTTCATTTAGGCTTAGGTTTAATTTTTGGACTCAACTCATGGAGTTTTTGTCCTGAGGCTTGATGATGAGACAATTTATATTCTTTAGCCAACACCATATCAGATAGGGACTGATGTAGAGTAGGGACTACCATGAACTTCGCAGACTCACAAAGCCGAGGATGCTACTTAGGTGAATGCAATTCATTTCCCTAAGACTTCAATCTTAGATCGAAGCATCATGGCCATTTCCGGCATCTTCCACCCTCAATGACATTCGACATTTGGTGGTGGATATTCTACCTCGGACGCGGTTTTTATCGAATACGATTTCTTGGAAAATGGAGTCCCCCTTCTTATCTGGAGACCAAAAATTGGCCCTCATATGTACATTCCAACCCTTTGATAACCAAATCATCTCATCACATTTTTTTCCAATTCCACAGCACACTCTCTTAGAAGCTTTTCACACTGAAGTTCGCTAGATAGAATGGTCTTGAAGATATGTAGTGTCTTCGACATGAAATATAAAATCATTTTCTTTTGTAGTCGATCATAAATTTTATTATCATTGATATAATGAAACTTTTGACAACTAAAACCATTTGAATTAGGTTGTAGCATAAATGATTCGATTTTTAAATTCCTCAAAAATATCAATAAAGATTTCAAAAGATATATAATATTTTGATGTACAATCGGATACCTTCAATTTCATGAATCCGAATTTGTTGTTAAGTCCGATTCAAAGAGAATATAAAAGTATCTGGAGGCAAATCCATGCATAAGATAAAATCCCCACATTTCATGGTTTAGCATGTTGAGTTGAGAATTGAGAATAAGGGATCATGGGAATTATTTCTCTTTTTAACTAATTTGGATGGAATTATCATTATTGATAGTTATATTAACATCTTATTTAATGCTTTGGTTATGCTAATAAGGTGATTTCCAGTCAAAGCAAGGTAAACATGAATAATATATCAGAATAAAGATTTACTATAGTAAATGCTCATATATATATATATATTGCGGATTGGTTAATTAAATGCTTGATTTAACATTAACAATATCACAATCACCGAGTTACACAAGACAAGATGAATAACCTCAAGTTTATGGATGTATTTAAACATAAATTGCAACAGACAATCCTGCTGTGGCTGCAGCAATTATTCGAGATCATCGACAAGAATGAGCTTGCACTTGAGCTTCGCGGCTATATTTCACAGGCTCGACTTAACATGCGTTCAAAGAACGGACCCACGATCTCGAAAAATCTGAAGTAGAATTGCATTCTTCAATTGCAGAGTCATGAGAGTGATCCTAGCAACTCACAACATCACAACAACCCATAGAAAATCTAAAAATGAGCTCAAAAAAGAGAACAAAGACACCTTCGAGGAGAATTTGCATCCTAATCGGGGCTTAGCATTTGACTTGCTGAGATTTTATCTCACCCCATCGTGGACTAACTTTTTTCAAGGCTGTAGCATCGAGATCCGTTGAGTGTGGATGTGGTGGGTGCGAGATGCGACACCTTTTGGCTAGCCCTACCATTAGCGAAGTTTAGGGTGACCCTGATTCCTAAGATTTTTGAGAAGGTCAGTCGGAAGTTGCTAGTGTAAGGACTTGTAAATCATTAAACTTCCTAGGGACAACAATGGATAAATAAGTCATGGTTTTTACGGGAAAATCGCGGTTGTATTTTGCTATCCCTATGTTTGTTTATTGGTTGAGTGTTTATTTAATTCGCTTCCGCATGTGCTTAATTGATAAGGTAAAAAAAAGGAATGGGTTGGCGATGCGTCTTGGGACGTCGCATTTTCAGTTGACCATCGAGGGATGTTTGCGCGCTCAGGGTTCGGGCGTGACACCATTTATCCGATGTCTTATCAAATTATTGCATCTTGTGGACTTGAGCAACATGCATAGCTTTTTTTTTCCCAATGACAGAGCTCTATCAATTTGGAATCTTATGAAGGTATTCAGATCATTATAGTTTGAAAAGATTTATAAAACTACAAGGGACATTACCAAACTCTTGTGATTGCTGTTCAAACTTGGCAAAGAACAAGGCATATGTACTAAGACCCGACTAGGAAGAAAATACGCCTCAAGGGCCGTCTAAGCACAAGCACAGGTCAGAGGACTTACCTTTGTCTTGGTTCCTTCCTGCAAGTCAGTACAATTCACAAATTCATCAAATCATAACAACAACTCAATCATCAAATCAGATTGAACTATTAATCAATCGACCTAGTCGATTCCATGTCATCAAGACCATCTCATGATCATTCCATTCAATACTATCTATCAAGTTCGATCCCATCAAGAATTGCTCACTCTAAGCTGAAGATAGATAGTATAACTCGCACTCAGCTAATAAATAATATAGCTCACACTAAGCTAATAAGGTATACTACTCGCGCTAAGCAGATATATCGAAGCTCTTAGGCTGATGTAGTATACTGGTATACTGCTCACACTAAGCTAACATATCTAACCCACATGTTGATATAGTATACCCCTGATGCTCACTCTAAGCTGATAAAGTGTATTGCTCGTGCTAAGCTAACATATCAAAGCCCTCAGGTTGATATAGTACACTGTTCTTACCAACTAAGAATTTCACTATTTTCATCATAGCCAATAAAAATAATCGTGTGTGGGTACACGATTGACCTTAGCCAAAATACAATATTTTCTCTTTTGAAAATCCCACTAATTCCAACAGTCCACAAACACTTCTTTTTTTTGCGTTGTAATTCAATGCTTGGTATTTTCTAATTAAATACTAAAAATAAGAAATCTTAGGATAAATATCCAAACATGACCAACAACACTCAATTTGCACAAAATAGCAGTCAATTAAATAATCCAATCACACCACTATTGCAATCAACATGAAATTCCGATCACTAGCTATCCCGATCTAATTTCCATAAAATAAAAATTAATTAAATAATTACGGAAAATAAATAAATAAATAATGCACACTAGGTGAAATTAATTAATAAAAACGTAAAAATTCCGAATAAGATAAATACACACTTATCTACCGGAAAAGCCTAATTAAATATTGAATGATTAAATTGCTAATTCGTTCTAACTAACCACCTAAATCATACTTAATCTAAACTAATCAATCATTAAACGTCATTAGCTCCATAAACGAGGATTAGTGAGTGAACTCACTTGCTTAACGATCCAACAGGACCATGACGACGGGGACGTGGAGAGGATCAACAACCTCCAAAGTGGGGACGCTAAGCGGGGACGGGAAAAGCTTGGAAACGGGCCTCAAAGGTCCACGGGCTTGTTGGGTTCTTCGATTCTGTCCTTGAATCGAAGGACTACTCGGCTTGGCTAGTTCAAGCTGAAACGGCGAGGAGGAGGCGGATGGCTGCGGAGCTTCGGCTTGGTGGGCGCTCGGCGGGCAACGCGACGGCTGAACGGCCTTCTGAATGGCAACATTTGATGGATGGATGACGAAAAGAAAACTCGAGGCTGCGAGCTGGGCATGAGACAGGTGCGGAGCAAGCAGGATGCGCAGGCGAGCACGTAGGGGCACGACGAGCGACACGGCAGCTTGCGGTGGCTCCGACGGGCGTCGACGGCAAAAGAAGGGCCGAGCTACTCGGTTTTCTGGGCTAAAGAGGCTTCAAGCAAGCTGGAATGGAGGGGAGGGGTGTCAACGGGCAAAAGGAGGAGAAGGGGGAGACAACCTTGGCTTGTGGGGTCACTTGGTCTTCAACCTCATCTCTTGGTCTCCTTGGCTTGGTCCCACCAAGTGTGGCTGGCATCCACAGCCAATTTCTAGCCAATATCTTGCTTAGGAAGCTTGGGAGGTGGTCTAAAAGTTGTGTCCAAGGGGGCTACGAATTTTGGTGGCATTTGGCTCAAATCCACCTCAAATCCACTTCCAATCTCTCTTGAACCAGTGCAATTCGACCTCTATAAATTCCATCATCATAACCTCGATCAAATTTGCATTTTCTTCGCCAATAGATCTAACTTGCATCTCAATTTCGCAATTAAAAACGGTCCTTTGAATTTTCTGGAAAAAAAACAGACCTATCCCCACTTTTCGCCAAAAATCTCAGTTTGCCGAAAAATCTTCGAAGTATGAGTCAACATTCCCAAAATGATTTGTGACATGACAGAACTTTCAATTTCTGAAATAGGATTCAAATTCGCGGTTAATTTCAATCTAGCGCAATTTTAGCGTGACCTAGCCTACCGGGTAGTTTTCAGAAATTTTTAGTACAAATGACCCATGGTCTATTTTCTTCGAGCCACAATGAACCTCTTCAACACATTGGTGACTCTCAGTTGTCATGAAAACCTCAAGGTTTCAAATACGAATACATGGTACCAAAGCGATAGAAAAATCAGTCTAGTACGACAAGAATTTTGTAATTTGGTGGAATCACCCACGTTTAGCCACACATCTCAGTCTAGCCGACCTGTCTCTGCTCTCTGATTGATTTTTAACTGTGCCGTAATGACCTTTGTAGATGAGCACGATCGAGTAGTCGATTCTTGGTCGAATTCTCAAGTTTATTGCATTAAAATCCCTTAATGACTTCCCTAGATAGTCTAGTTATCTCAAGAGTGATCAACTCTGAGAATAGCACTTATAGGCGTGTCGATGAAAGGCCCGATTTATTCAATGGAAAACAGAATTGAAAATTCAGGCTGTCACAACTCTTCCCCTCTTATAAAAATTCCGTCTTTGAAATTTAAACCATTACTATACTTTAAACAAAAAGGTTGGGGTACAATTGTCTCATCGACTCTTCACTCTCCCAAGTTGCTCATTCAATGCCGTGGTGTTACCAGACCACTTTGACCAACGGGATGGTCTTGGTGAGCAGAACCTGCTCTTTCCTATCCACGATCTGAACCGAGCTTTCAACGTATGACACTCTGTCATCCACATCCAATTCCTCGAAATTAAGCACGTGGGTCGGGTCAGGCTCATACTTCCTCAACATCGACACGTGAAAAACGTCATGCACTTGTGTTAGCCTTGGCGATAATGCAAGACAATACACTAGGATCCTGATTCTCTCTAGAATCTCAAAGGGACCTACGTACCTCGAACTCAGTTTTCCCTTCTTGCCAAAGCGCGAAGTACCCCTCATTGGTGACACCTTCAGAAAAACGTGATCACCAACTTGGAATTCCAAGGGTCTTCGGCGCTTATCTACGTAGCTTTTCTGGCGACTCTGAGCGATCTTTAGTCTGCCTTTGATAACTGCAATGACATCCACTAACAACTGAACCAACTCTGGACCTGTAATCTTTCTCTCCCCGACTTCATCCCAACACACTAGCGTTCTGCACGCCCTGCCATACAACGCTTCGAAATGAGCCATCTGAATGCTCTGTTGATAACTGTTGTTGTAGGCAAACTCGATCGGATGAAGTTGTTCTTCCCAACTTCCCTTAAAATCCAACACCCAAGCTCGTAGCATGTCTTTGAGGGTTTGAATTGTCCTCTCGAGTGGCCATCCGTCTGAGGATGATATATCGTACTATACTATAGCTTTATTCCTAAAGTAGCTTGCAAACTCTTCCAGAAAGTAGCTGTGAATCTCAGGTCTCGGTTTGAAGTAATCGTCATCAGCACTCCATGCAGACGAACTATCTGACGCACGTATAACTCTGCGTGCCTATCCAAATCAAGGTCCTTTCGTATTGCAATGAAATGAGCTGACTTTGTCAGTTTGTCGATCACTACCCAAATGGAATCATTACCTCTCTGATTCCTTGGTAAGCCTGTCACAAAATCCATCGTGATGTGCTCCCACTCCACTCTAGGATCTCGAGAGGTTACAAAAAGTTCTCCCAACTTACAATGTTGAGTTTTGACCTGCTGACACGTCAGATACTTGGCCACATGCTTGGCGATGTCCACCTTCATACCAGACCACCAGTAGTGTTGACGCAAATTCTATACATCTTCGTACTGCCAAAATGAATGTTGTAACAACTACGATGAGCTTTTGATAAGATCTCTTCTCTAAGCTTTGCATCGTTAGGCACACACAATCGTCCTCAGAATCTCAGTGTTCCATCCTTAGAAATCTAAAAGTCAGCTTTTCTCTTATCAGTATCCTCTTGCAAAATCTTATGAACATTTGGTTTTGTCGGGTGAAGTGCTTTGATTTTGATTTGAACATCCGGGTCAATTCTGAGGGTGGCCATAAGATTTGAAAAGTGGCCTACCTCAAATTTGAACACCGAATCTTGAGCTCTCTCGATTAAATTCCACTCTTTAATCAGCATATGTGTGACTGAAGACTTCTGACTCAAAGCGTTTGCGACCTTATTTGCCTTTCCAGGGTGATATAGGATATCACAATCGTAGTCTTTCAGAAGTTCCATCTAGCGGCGTTGTCTCATATTCAACTCCTTCTGAGAGAATAGATATTTGAGGCTTTGATGGTTAGTGAAGATCTGGAATCTCTCTCCACACAAATAATGTCTCCAAATCTTCAGAGTGAAAATGATTACCGTGAGTTCTAAGTCATGCGTTGGGTAATTCTGCTCATGAGGTCTCAACTGGCGGGAAGCGTATGCAATCACTCTACCATGTTGCATCAGTACGCAACCCAGTCCTCTGAACGACACATCATTATAGATCTCGTATCCTCTAGGACCAGATGGAATGGTCAACATAGGAGCGGTAGTCAACTTTTGCTTAAGTTCTTAGAAACTACGCTCATACTTGTCTATCCATAGAAACTTCACTTCTTTCTTCAAGAGTAGAGTCAATGGCGACGCCAAAGCTGAAAATCCTTCCACGAACCTTCTATAGTAACCTGCCAAACCCAAAAAACTTATGATCTCTGATCACTGTAGTCGGTTTTGGCCAGTTGATCATTGCTTCAATCTTAGACGGGTCCATGGAGATTCCTTCGCTTGAAATCATGTGACTTAGGAATGTAACACAAGTCAACCAAAACTCACACTTGCTGAACTTGGCATACAACTGATGAATCCTCAGAGTCTACAGTACCATTCTCAGATGACTCTCATGCTCCTTAGTACTTCTAGAATACACCAGAATATCATCGATGAACATGATCACAAACTAATCTAGATATTCTTTGAATACTCGGTTCATCAAATCCATAAAAGCAGCTGGAGCATTCATCAACCCGAACAGCATTACAATGAACTCATAATGGCCATATCGAGTACAAAATGCTGACTTTGGAATGTCGTCCTTCCCGATCCTCAGCTGATGATATCCGGTCCTCAAGTCAATCTTTGAAAATATTGACGCTCCTTGTAACTGGTCAAACAAGTCGTTGATTCTTGGCAGTAGATATTTGTTCTTGATCGTCACCTGATTGAGTTGATGATAGTCGATGCATAGATACAACGAACCATCTTTCTTATTCACAAACAGAACTGGTGCTCCCTAAGGTGATGCATTGGGACGTATGAATCCCTTATCCAACAACTCATGCATCTACACCTTCAGTTCTTTCAACTTCGATAACGACATCCAGTAAGGAGCCTCAGAAATTGGCTCTGTCCCGAATGCTAACTCAATCACAAACTCAATCTCTCTCCCTGGCGATAAGCCTGGCAATTCCTTCGGAAAACATCTGGAAATTTTTGCACTACCAAAATATCTTCGATTTTCAGCTCCTCAACTGTTGTATCCACGACATTCGCCAGGTAACCTTGAAATCTCCCGTTTAACAAACGGGTTGCCTCAAGCGACAAGATCAAGGCAATCAAGGGTCCTCCTCAACTCCCAACAAACTTGAAACTTTCACCCTTTAATGGGTCAAACTGAATCGCTTTACGATAGCAGTCCATTCTAGCTTGTTGCTTGGTGAGCTAGTCCATGCCAATTATCAGGTCAAAGTAATACATGGCTAGGACTAATAAATCTATTCTCTCATCTCGCTCACCAATCACTAACTTGCAACCAGAATAATCTAATGCAGACAACACCTTATCCTTTAATGGTGTAGATATACTAACCACTGACTCCAGTAACTCAGGACTTAATCCTTTTAGTTTAACATATTGCTCGGCAATAAAAGAATGAGTCGCGCCAAGGTTGAATAAAGCATAAGCAGTATGGTCGTTTAACGAAACCATATCTGTAATCACATCAGGCGCATCCTCTGCCTGACCTCTAGTGATGGCATAAACTGTTCCTTGAGCTGGGGGTCTGAGCTGTCCACCCTGCGGTGCGTTTTGCGGTGCATACCCTCTAATCTGACCCATCGGTGGCGGCGGCGGTAACTGTTGCTGTCCTCTCGGTCTTCTAGAACAATCTCTGGTTAGGTGACCTTGCTGGCCATATTCAAAACAAGCACCTGTCCTTCAAGGGCACGGGGCCATACCATGTCGCCTTCCACAAGTGCAACACAAATTGTTCCGACTTGGCACTGGCTAACTCCACTCTTCCTGTTGGACGGGATTTGGAATCTTCCTCTAGTCATGGGCCTCTTCCCATGTTGGATCCCTTCTCTATGCGAATTGAACCTCGATCCAAACAAGGCGGCTTGCTCATTCAAACTCCTTTCTAATAGTTGGGCTCGATTGTAAACCTCATGATAGTCCTTCAGGTCAAACGGCACTAGCGGTTGTTTCAGCTCTAATCGAAGGCCATTCTTGAACTTTCGGGCCTTTTCTTCTGGATCTTCTATCAACCTCGAAGCATACTGAGAAAGCTCCACAAATTTGACCTTATACTGGTCAACGGTCATCATTCCTTCGCGGAGGCGCTGAAATTCCTCCATTTTTGTTCTCAGGCACTATTCGAAAAATATTTGTTGTTGAAAGCTCTGAGCAAAACGTTCCACATAGGGACCACGCCTTCCGGAAACACTATATCTCTAGCAACTTTCCACCAGATATTCGCATTACTCTGCAGTTGATATACTACCAGGACAACTTTTTCCTCCTCATTGCACCTCAGAAGTACAAAAGCCTTATCCAGTCTTGAATTCACAGTGAGGCAGTCTCGAGGTCTCCAGTATCGGTGAACCTCGGGGTTCAGCTTCAGGAATTGCTCCACTAACTTCTAGATCGGCCTCTCTCTCTCTCTCTCTCTCTCTCTCTCTCTACAACTACATTCCCAGCTGGAACTTCGGCAGGTACAGCAACGGCGGCGGCTTCAGCAGCGGCGGCAACGGCAGTAGTAGTGGCAGCTTGAGTGGCGATGGTAGTAGCGGCGACTTGATTCTGGGCCTGTTGCCCCATCAGATCCCTCATCGCTTCAAGCGCTTGCATAATCCTTTCGAACCTAGGATCACTAGGGGCTGCTACCTCAGCACCAACAGGAGATGGTGCTACTCCACTAGCGCTAGCTTGAGCTGGCGCTCTACCATGGCCTCCTCAGGTACCGACTCTTGTCGGCGTTCTACCTCGAGTAACATGCCCGATAGTCTTCTTCCTAGGAGTCTTATGCTCCTGATCACTCATACTGCAAGTTTTCTACTAAAACCTGTCTTCCAATTCCACTTTGAATTAGAAGCTGAGCAATCCACACAAACAAAACAATTCTACCAATCAGCTATAACAGACATGCACCAGTATGAAATAAAGGCCTTTCTTACTAACTATCCCATGAACTTATCGCACCTTATCACTCCAATAACTAACCTTGCTCTGACACCACTTAAATGGAGATGTCACACCCCGATCCTCCGAGCACGTGCCCATCCCTCAGTGGTCGATTAAATAACGACGTCCCAGGATGCGTCGCCGACCCAATCATTATAATACGCATGCGGAAGCGAATAATTAATCCAAGACAACAACACAATGTGATAGAAAAGTAGGGCCACAATTTTGAAAACCAACAATACACTTATATATACATATCATAACAAGTCATTTACAATACTAGTCGGTCTATACACAATGTCTACAAAACAAGGGGGGTAAAGGCTATGGTCTTCAAACGTTCGAGTCCTCCTCAAAATACATCGGAGATTCTAGATTTGACAGGTTCGGGTCCACCATTAAACCTTTAGGCAAATCTACCATGCCTTTCCCAAAAGTAACTTCCAGCACATACATGGGAACCTCAAACTTAGGTATAGGACCCTCTCTTTGTCCATTTGAGCCTGACGATACCATGATTTGTATTGATGGGGTACCTTATGGGGTAAGGCCTCATCAACCTAGACCACGGACCTCACCAGCTTGTAGATCCATCTTCCTAGGTTCTTGTGCAGCGGGATAAAACACTTCTGCTTTGTCACTTTCTTTGGTTGACCAAAATGCTTGGGAGGAACTACCATCTAAAGACTTGAAAATGTTATCCCACAACGGGGTGAGACGATGTCTCAGCAAGTTCACCCTTTAAGACCCGACTAGGACGAAAATACGCCCCAAGGGTTGCCTAAGCACAAGCACAGGTCAGAGGACTTACTTTTGCCTCGGTTCCTTCCTGCAAATCAGTACAATTCACAAATTCATCGAATCATAACAACAACTCAATCATCAGATCAGATCGAACCATCGATCAATCGACCCAATCGATTCCATGTCATCAAGACCATCTCATGGTCATTCCATTCAATACTATTTATCAAGTTCGATCCCATCAAGAACTGCTTACTTTAAGCTGAAGATAAATAGTATAGCTCGCACTAAGCCGATAAATAATATAGCTCACACTAAGCTGATATATCGAGGCCCTCAGGCTGATATAGTATACCAATATACTGCTCACACTAAGCTAACATATCAACCCGCAAGTTGATATAATATACCCTTGATGCTCACTCTTAGCTGATAAAGTGTACTGCTCGTGCTAAGCTGACATATCAAAGCCCTTAGGTTGATATAGCACACTGTTCTCACCAATTGAGAATTTCACCATTTTCACCATACCCGATAAAAATAATCGTGTGTGGGTACATGGTCGGCCTTAGCTAAATACAATATTTTTTCTTTTGAAAATCCCACTAATTCCAACAGTCCACAAAGACATTTTTGTTTTTTGCGTTGTAAATCAAGACACCAGGTATTTTCTAATTAAATATTGAAAATAAGAAATCTTAGGATAAATACCGCAAAATTACCAACAACACTCAATTTGCACAAAATAGCAATCTAATAAATAAACCAATCACACCATTGAAATCAGCATGAAATTTTGGTCACTGGCTATACCGGTCTAATTTTCGAAAAATAAATAAATAATTAGATAATTACGAAAATTAATTAATAAATACCAATAATGCACACTTAGGCCAGAAAAGCCTAATTAAATATCGAAATGGGCCTGGAAAAATTCAGAGACTCCTTAATTAAATACTACAACTTATTTACTCGCTAATTGCACTATTTTATCCACCTAACATGCAATATCCAACGATTAAATTGCTAATCCATTGTAACTACCCACCTAAACCATACTTAGTCTAAACTAATCAACCCTTAAAGGTCACTAGCTCCCTAAGCGAGGATTAATGAGTAAACTCACTTGATTAACAATCCAATAGGCTCACTTCGACGGGGACGCGGAGAGGATCGATAAACTCCAAAGCGGGTGCACCAAGCGAGGTCCGGAAGGGCACTAAAAAGAGCCAAATAGTGGCTGTGGACCCAGGGCTTCTCAATTCTGTTCGATGGTCGAAGGAGATGGTTGAGCTGTTGGTTGGGGCTAAAATGGGCAGGGAAGAGGAGGATGGCTGCGATGGGGTTTAGCAGAGCTCGGCGGGCAATCAGGTAGCTTCGGCAACGGTGAAAAGGATCCAAATGGCTTGGGGGAAGGCCTGGGGCCACAACTGGAAAGGAACAATGGCCAGGACCGGTGTGGGCTCGTGGGGGCGCAATGGTGAAGCAGCTGGACTCCGGCGGTGCTGGATGACTTGGACGGGGCTGACGATGGCTTGGGAAGGAGGCTACTTAGTTTTTCTGGGTTCTTGGAGCTTCACACGGCTAGAATGGAGGGAGGGGGTCGACAGTGAGGAGGAGAGGAAGGGGGAGGGAATCAGCTGCTAAGGAGGGGGCCACCTTGGTCTCCTTCTGTCCTTTTTGTCTCCTTGGCTTAGTCCCACCAAGGCTTGCTATCTTCCTCAACAATTTTCCAGACTTTAGCTTGCTTAGGAAGCTTGGGAGATGGTCCAAAAGTCATGGGCCAAGGGGGCTACGAATTTTCACATTTGCACCTCAATTCCATCAAATTCCTCCTTGAATTAATCCAATTCGGCTTCTAAAAATTCAATCTTTGAGTCCTTAATCAAATTGGTATTTTTCCATACCAATAGAACCTACTTGCATCCCAATTTTGTGATAAAAAATGGTCCTCTGAATTTTCTGGTCGAAAACAGCCCTATGTCGAATTTTTCCGCCAAAATCTCAATTTGCAGAAAAATCTTCGGAGGGTGAGTTGGCATTCCTAAAACGACTCATGACATGATAGAACTTTCAATTTCTAAAATCATATTCAAATTTGCGGTCAGTTTCAATTTAACGTGATTTTAGCGTGACCTAGCCTACTAGGTAGCTTTCAGAAATGTTTAGTTCGAATGACCCGTGGTCGATTTTTTTTGAGCCACAATGAACCTATTCGACACATTGACGACTCTCGGTGGTCGTGAAAATCTCGAGATTTCAAATACGCACATAGGGTACCAAAACGATAGAAAAAATCGGTCTAGTACTGGTTGACAAAAATTTTGTAATTTGGTTGAATCACGCACGTTTAGTCACACATCTTAGTCAAACCGACCTATCTCTGATCCCCAATCGATTTTTAATTGTGTCGTAATGACCTCTGCAAATGAGCACGATCGAGTAGTCGATTCCTAGTCAAATCTCGAGCCTATCGCATTAAAATTCCTTAATGGCTTTCTTAGCTAGTCTAGTTATCCCAAGAGTGATCAGTTCTGAGAATAGCACTATAGGTGCATTGATGAAAGGCCCAATTTATTCAATGGCAAACAGAATTGAAAATTCAGGTTATCACACAAAAGAAATGAGAGAACATAATAATATGTATATTCACAGCCTTAGCTATATGAATGCAGACTCAAAAGGGAGTGGGGACACCCCATTTATCTGATGTCTTGTCAAATTATTGCATTTTGTGGACTTATGCAACATGCATAGCTTTTTCTTCTTCCTTTTTTTTTTCCAATGACAGAGCTCTATCCGTGACATCCCAAATTTTCAACTTTGTTTCTACTAAATGAATCGGGCATTTTATTGACGCGCCTATAGGGCTATTCTCAGAATTGATCATTCTTGAGATAACTAGATTATCTGGAGAGATTATTAAGGAATTTTAAGGCAATAGACTTGAGAACTCGATCAAGAATCGGCTTCTCGACCGTGTCCATCTTTAGAGGCCATTACGGCACAGTTAAAAATCGATTTGAAGTCAGAGATAGACTGGATTGACATAGATGTGTGGCTAATTGTGGGTGACACCACTAAATTGGAAAATTCTTGTCGATCGGCACTAGACTGATTTTCTTATTGTTTTGGTACCATGTGTCTGTATTTGGGTCATTGAGATTTTCACAACAACCGAGAGTCGCCAATTTGTCAAGTGGGTTCATAGTGGCTTGAAAAAAATCGACCACGGGTCCTTTGCACTTAAAAATTTCTGAAAGTTACCCAGTAGCCTAGGTGATGCTAAAAACACGCCAAGTGAAATTAACTGTGAATTCAAGTCCGATTTCAGAAATTGAAGTTTCTGTCATGTCATAATAAATTCTAGTAGTGTTGACTTAGTCTTAGAAGATTTTTCTGATGATAGAGACCTTTTGGGAAAAAGTCGTCACCAGGTCGTTTTTGTGCAATGATTGCTTTTGTTAGCAAAATTGGGATGCATGATGGGTGCATGATGAGGAAAAATGCTAAGGTGACCGATGGTAGGTGGATCGGATTTTTAGAGCTAATTGAGGATGAAGTGAGAGAGAATTAATGTACAATTGAGTCCATCTTCCCTAAATTCGTGTACCCCCACCAAGCCACAGCCTTTGGACCATTTTGGCTTCTAGAAGAGGGGCATGTGTGGCTCAATATGAGCCAAGGACCAATGTTTGGCTTAGGATGGCCTTGGAAGATATTTGTTGTGGAAAATCAAGGCTTGGTGGAGCCCCTCACCTCTCATCTCTATCCATCTCCCTCTTCCTCTCACCTCAACCAGACAGCTCTCTCTCTCTCTCTCTCTCTCTCTCTCCCTCCCCATTTCGTGCGACACCTTCAGCAGTAGCACGGAAAAAGACCCCCAAGCGAGCTTCAATCCGCGCACCTCTCTCTTCACCAAGCGAAGCCTCCAGGAAGCAGCTTCTACTTTGATGTTACTCCTCCAGCGTCCCTCCTCCACGCTAGCACCGAGTCAACCAGAGGCCGTTTGTTGACTCTGTCGGCCACTCATGCCCATCAACCAACGAAGCCACAATCCATCGAGCAAGCCAATGCCCATGTGTCATCTCCTCACTGAAGTTGACTACCAGTTTTGTTGACTGAAGCAACGCATGCCAGCTCGCTAATCCACCGAGGTCAACAACGTCCCACGAAGTTGTTCCATCTCCACGCATCCACGGAACTCCTCCACCGATCCTCTACAGCCTTCAATTCATGGTCCAACTTGTGTGAAGCAGCTCCTTTGGGCCACTGAACCCACAACTGCAGCAACCCATCAAGTCCAGCAGTCTTTGGCCCAATCCAACCGCATCAGCCCAGGCCAGTGAATTTGCTCAGCCCATCTTCAAACCAGAAAAGCCCAAGTCCACAAACGTAGCCCATTTTCAATTGAATTCAGCCTACCGTCTTGGGCCTAGTTCGTCAGCCCATGAAATCTTTTGTTTTCAGCCCACAAGACCAAGATGCCCAGCAACCCGAAGCCCAGTCGTGAAGCCCAACTTCGGTGAGCTCAATTCAGCAAGTCCAAGCCCAAGAGCGAGCTCAGTCTAGCGCAAGAACAAACTCAATCGGGCTGAGATTTGTTGGGCCAAGTTTAAGGCTTGGTCCAAGCCCGTGGGTGTCGTCGCGAACCCAAGTTCGGCCGCCGTCGCGTCGCCGTTGTGGTGTTCCGGTCTTCTCTTTGCAAAGTGAGTTTTACTCACTAAACCCCTCTTAGTGGGCTAATGATGCTTAGGGGTTGATTAGATGTAATTAAGTGCAATTAGGTGGTTAGATTAGTTTTGAACAATTAAATTAGTGACTTAATGATGCATATTAGTTGATTAGACATAGTCATTAGCTAGTGGATAGCTTCGAATATTTATTGAATGCATCTCGAGATTTTTCTCGACCCATCTCGAGCTCCAATTAAACATTTTGGGCATAAATTGGATTTTTAGTATTTATTTATTAATTTTTGAAATTAATTAATTAATTAATTATTTTTCAAAAATTAGGCTGGGATAGTCGACAAGCGAAATTTTATGCCAATTGTCATGGTGTAGTCCGTTTATTTATTTGAGCTTTGAATCGTGCTGAATTGATTTTAATTGTGGAATTTTAGGATATGTTCCTAAATAGTTGTTTTTGATTATTTGATTGAGAATGATCGGATTTCGGTTGTCAGTATCGATAGTAAAGTGGTGGTTCAGTATGGCATCTAAAAGGGCACGTGGGCTCGATGATTTGATGCATCACTTTGACGAACTGTGCCTAAAAGAAGGCACGTGGGCGCAACAATTTGAGTGTGGCATCGTTAAAAGGACACGTGGGCTCGGTGATCTGATGAGTCACATTGGCGAACTAGTGCCTTAGAGAATGCACATGGGCCCAAGGATTGAGTATGTCACATTGGTGAAGAGGTCGCCATAGAGAAGGCACGTGGGCTTAGAGACTCAGTATGTTGTCCTGAAGAATGCATGTGGCCCGACGTCTAGATATTCCATCGTGGGGAATAGTTTGGTTGACATGTAATCGACTAAGTCAATTGATCGAGACATTGATCTGTGATGTGATTGTTTGGGTGCCTATTGGACTGTGCTAATGTGCAGGTGGAATCTGAGGCCAAGGTAAGTCCTCTATCTCGTATGTGCATAGGCAGCTCATGTGTATTGGTTTACTAATCGGGTTTTAGGAGGTAGAACTTGAAGAGACGTTATCTCATTGGTTATTGTATAACCATCTCAGGCCCCTAGATGACAGCACCTCCACCTCCTCGTCTTGCCATGCACTTCGGTATTCCCTAGGAGATGAGTGAGATAGAGTACCACTTCCACATCCACCCTCACCCAGAAGGTTTGGAGTACATTTTGGTTAAGTCGACCATTTGGGTTGACGTAGGTGTTGAGGACTTGAGACCCCATGAATATCGGTTGTGGTACTGTGAGTATTTTGATGGGCGGAGAGTAGGTCCTATCCCAGAAAGTGACGTACCTCAGTTCGTATTGGAGGAGGCATTTGGTGAGGGTACCTCAGATCATAAAGATGGGTCAGTAGTAGATGCTAAGGATCCTAAGGAAGAGAATGAAACTCGCACTCCTGTGTACTCGATTGATGACGACAACTAGCACGAAAATGACAGGGAGATAGTAGAGCGGGAGGAGGGACAAGAGGAGGATCAGGAGTGGGACGACCTTGAGGAGGAGCCAGTAGCTGAAGTCGAGAGGGAGCTTGAAGAAGAAGAATCGGAGGAGGATTATTTGTTGGACAGCCCTATAGATGAGCCAGAAGAAGATGAAGAGCTTGAAGAAAATGAGCTCAGTGAAGACGAGTCTGAGGAGGATCAGGATGATGATCCTGAGTACGATCCGTATGAGGGCTGAGGTCCCATCCTGTTTTTGCAAACTATGAGTTTTGATCGGTGTACAGTAGATAAGACTCGTGAATAGTATTGTATCATATACTATCTAGTTTGCTTATGTAAAAGTGTGGGTGTGATTTTCAGTTATGAAAAAGATAGCCCTACTTTTCTATCCCATTGCTTTATTGTCTGGGGATTTTCTATATGTTTTTGCATTCGCATATTAAATGAACAGGGTCGGCGATGTGTCATGGGACGTCGCTATTAATCGACCAAGTGAGGGATGGGCACGCGTTCGAAGACCGGGGCGTGACACTATCAATTTGGAATCTTATGAAGGTATTCATATCATTATAGTCTGAAAAAAGGACAAATAAATTGCATGGCAATTGAGGCAAAGGTGCTTGACAGTAAGACATTGGAGGGAAGCGTAAAAAGGAGTGACAATGGTTCCAAGAACACTTGCCACCATGAAGCGACGCATGGAAGTTGCTTCACAGGAGAACTTTAGGCCGGTTTTCATCTTGGAGATATATGGTCCAATTCACCTTGTCAATTCTGATTGGATGAGCTAAAGACAGCATTACATTTTAATGATAATTATTTCATTTCACAAGCTTAAAGCCAAAGAATCCAAACTATATTTTATACATTGTTTAGTGCAATAATGATATGACATAGCTTATTATTTTTGGTGTGAGGTATGGCATAGTGGGGTTTGGTAGAACAAAATGGTCATGGAAAATCCAACAGATGACATTAATTTTCTCTTATTTGATGGTTGAGATCATGCACGTGTTTGGCCAAATTCAACTAATGATTGCCCTAGTTTGGTTACAAAAATATGAAGCCTTTAATAGAAATTTTAAGTGTCAACATTTGTCATTGGAAAACATCTATTGAGATGCAAAGGGACTGGACCATGATGGTGTCTTTTTTTATGGATATATATATATATATATATATATATATATGTATATGTATTAAGGTGATTGGTTACAGAGTGAGTAACTTCCAGTCTAGTAATTTGGAAACTATCTTGTTGGAATCAATTTCCAACTTTGAAACCAGATACTGAACTAATTGACTTTGGAATGTGCCTTTTTTTTTTTTTTTATTTTATTAGATATACAATATGCATTGCGTCAAATATGAATACATGTCTTATAAACAGCAAATAGAATCAGATTTGGTAAATGAGAAGTAAATCTTCATAGACCACAAGTCCTTTGAGGTAATTCATTGTGGAAGAGAGATGTGAGATCACAGAAACCTACTAAATTGAGAACTTTTCAAGAGGGAAAAGATCAAAGAAATCGAGTATTAGTGATAGAGAGTGAGACCGCTGAGAGTCTGTTTGCGTGTGAGAGAGAGAGAGAGAGAGAGAGAGAGAGAGAGAGAGTTGTGCAAAAAAGTTCCCAAATTTTTATAAAGAGGCACCAAACTGGTCTTTTATGAATTGACCAAGATGGGCTGGTTCCAAGGTTGAATAGGTCTGATTACACACCCTAATATTTATGGCTTTCTATGTTGGAATTTAGGTGATTCATTCTAAAATAACACTACAAAAAAAGTTCACAACATCATACACGATATCAAAGGAAGATTTTTTAAGTTCAAATTATTTAAAACTCCTTATTTGTCTTTTTTATTATATGTTTCCACTCTTAGCCTTAGGATGAGGGCATTGTGGGCCCTCCCCTAAATCCAAGTGAGAGCTCGAAGCCTTTGCCTATTGCCAGCAAGAGTCATTAACTGTTGCTGGGGCCCAAGTTATCTCGCTGGCTAGAAATCCTACAAAGAAAAAAGAAAAAAGAAAAAAAAAAGAAATTTCATAAAACTTATTAATATATTACAAAAATCATCATCATCACTTTTGGTATAACCTGAAATATAAAAAATGGGAGGAAATAATTGTGAAATTTCTATGTATTTTAATGTGTGTAGAAGAAGAGAACATAAGATAGGCTTTATTAAATGATTATCTAAAATAAAATAACAATCAAGGATACGCATAATCCAAATGAAATATAAGTGCAATATTGAGAGATGAGGGTAATCAAAAGAAATATCCTAATTAACTTTAACAATATGTTCGATTAAAATGTGCACATCAAATCCAAAAAAGTGCAAGGCACACACCTGCAGAATTTCAACAGTTGAAGCATGGACAATTTAGTAAAACAATTGAAGCATGCCTATTTTTATGTGCGTGACAGTCGACAGGTCTTCATGCAAGGTGGGTTCCATGTTTTTATTTATTTTATACAAGATGCATTAAAAGGAGAAATTGACTTCGAAGACCCAATTCCACTTTTACTCCTGGTTTTATAAAATTGAAAATTCACAACGAGGAATTAATGTTTTTTTTGGTAAAGGCGAGGAAGTAATGTTAGTCCCTCATTAAACATATATAATGCAATTGATGCTTTGCAGGGTAATAATCATGAAAATTACTTATTTTGGGAATAATGGAAGCAATTCCTACAATATGAATATTGGACCTTTTGTTCAATAGCAGCACATGGACAATTGTAGCTATAGCCTATATCTCTTTGGTTCTCAAAATTCTAAAACTCTTGGAAAGAATAAAACTTATCATGGAGAGTAGATTTTCAAGAATATGAACCCATCAACAAATCATATTATTAAATCAATTTTTTAAGAGTTTAAATCAATAAATTATAAGTCTACTAGATTTATTAACTCAATCCCTCTTCAATTAGCCGATAGGGAATTTTTCTCTATGGTACACTCACACTTGTACATTAATGAATACCTAACATGGATAATGACAGCCCAACAATACTCTTCCTAATGCTAAAGATATACAGATAGTGCCTAAAAGATGGTATTTTACCAAACACTCAACACAAACCCATTAATTCACAAAGAAAAATAGCACACACACCACCTGTGTAAAGAAAAAATTTATTCGAACTTTCTATTTGCCCCTACCTATGTAAAAATTTCTTACGTTACTATATGCTATGGCCCATCTTTCATAAATTGACTTTTGTATCTATAAGATTCCCTTTTTTCAGAAAGTACATCACTTCATTGATGGAAGCATGTCATATAATTCAACAAGCACAAGGAGCGCAACATCACTATGCTAGTCTTACAAAATTAAGAAAAAATATTAGTTGCACAAGTTGTGCTAGCGCCACAAAGTAGATGCCCATCTATTAAGCGATGTGTCCACAAATGGCTCATTTGTCAGATTTTTTCTCCTTCTCTCTCTCCTCTTGCAGTCTCACACCTCCATTTCTCTTTTCTTTGCCGTTTCTCCCTTCTTTTTTATTTTCTTTTTTTTTTTTACTTTCTTTTCCTTCCATAACTTGTGTGGTTAATATTTTATCACACAAATGGCCTCATATGCCCTTAATTTACTCTTAATATCCGATCAATGGTGTACAAAACCACATGCATAGAACTTTTTTTCACATTACTAGTGTATGTTATGGGCGCTCTTTCATAAATTGACATTTGTATCTATAAGATTCCCTTTTCTTGGAAAGTACATCACTTTATTAATGGAAGCATATCATATAAAACAACAGGCACAAGCAGCGCAACACCACTGCGCTAGTCCTACTTAAAACCACGGGCGCGAAAACTAAGCTTCATATACTCATATCCATGGATGAGACTACAACTTGCTTTTCAACGTGAGCTCATGTTGAATCAACTTCGAGAAAACATCCATGGCATCGCGAGGAAGCCCCAGGGATACAACCAAGTCGTCACTCTCCCTGCTCCGGGAAGTGACTAAGATGACGTTGTCGGGGACCGTCGCTGGCGCCACCTGGAACGGCCTTCCGAACCCAAAATCCATCTTGTAGAAAGGGAGTTGACTCCACTTGCTGATGCAGCAAGCGCTACCCTCGCAGTCAACCAGGACCCTGTTTAGCTCGACATGGTCGATGGTCGACCTTATGTAACTCTCGGTGACGGATGCGAGCGCCTCATGCACGGCCTTGATAGCGAACGAGAAGGGATTGCGAGTCAATTCGCTCACGCTGCACTCAGCGCAGGACCAAGCAATGCCGTTCCCGAAGTAGCCACTCGGCAGTGGGGGGTCAAACTTGGGGCGGCCGTCGACTGCAGTGAGTAGCTTCGTTGTCTCGTGAGGACTGATTTCAAGAGCTTTGGTTCGTGAGATCCACACGAGCGCCGATATGACTTCAAGGTCGTCGGGACTATGGAAGAGCCATTCTGGGTCATGATTCTTGATGCTTTCTTGAGCTGAATGAGAGTGTGTGGCTTGAAGCAGAAGGATCTGTAAACGAGGGGCTTGGTTTGGGGGTCGACCACACGTCTAGGCAGCCGGTCTCTCGGAGCATACTCATGGTGGGGGAGATCGGTGCGCAGAGGTTGCCTCGGGCGCAACAATGATCGATCGAGAAAAGGAAGAACTGATGGTGGCTTGGCTCGAGCCAGGTCGGTCCAGCAAGCTATGAAGTCCATGAAGGCTTTCCCGTCAACAAGGACATGATTAAAGACCATGCCAACGACGATCCCACCGCACTTGAATGTCGTCACCTGGATTATATGATCAATTGTAAGTGAATATCTATGCATGCATACCATACTAGATAAGACCGTCGAATCTAGTGAAACCCACCATTTTCGATTGTATTTACCTGCACCGTCAGCAAAGGTACTTCTAATATGGTCGGGGCTCCATCGCTATGCTTCACAAGTTTTCGCAGCATGGCGGGGTTGATGGCGCTGATATCGCCCAGCGCTGTGATGTCATCCTCCGACATGGCTTCGATGAACGGGACACCTTCTCCAGTGCATCTCACCGCCATCCTCCCGTCAATCCCCATGACAAGTCTGCCCGCGAACGGATAGAACTCGACCAATGCCTTGGCCAGTGACTCTTTGATCGTCTCGATCGCGGTGGAATGCCTTCCCCTCCCTTTGCCCTTGAAGGTGAACACAATCTCAATCACGTACGGGAAGGTCTGGTCGAGGTTTGAGAGAGCATAGAGCCCGCCAAACGTTTCCCTCGCTGGAGAAACATGAACCGCGTTCGCAATCATCACATCAAGCTTTAGCGTAGCTCCGACGTTTCTTGACTTCTCATTTCCTGCTTCTTTGCACAGAATAATCGAAGTTGTATTTATTTATGCAAAGGCTTTGGGCGATACCATGGTAAATGTACGACTTGCTAGTTGCTACAAACAACTTTGATGAATTCAATTTCTACATTTCTCAAGCTGTGGAACCGATTGCAAGATGCAAAACATGCAATCCCATGATCTCTATAACTAGAACAAGAGTACAGACAATCGATTAGAAAGATTAACGTACCTATTTTGGAATTCATCATGCGATGCGGAAGTGGAAAAGCGATGATCTATGTGCAAATCCTTCTCCTCTATTACCTCTGTATCACAGTCTCAATGAGACGGTTCCTCACCCTTTAGCGCTAGGTGAATGCTCTTTTTGTAAGGATACTTATGAGAATTAGGGTTAGAAGAGAGACTTGAGCGTATTTATAGAATTTCCAACCAAGTCCCTCATCACGGGCCAAGCTCAACTTGACCCACACTAGCCAGCCCCATATTAAACTAATTAAGAAACATTTTATCTCACCTAAGACCAACCCCATAAAATGGTAAATTACAATATCAATTAATGTAGTCCACATTAGGAAAACTCTTACACTGATCAGTCATATGCGAAATTGACCGGCCATGTTTGTTTATATTGGTTGCAAGAAAAATTACATGATCTTGTCAATTAAATATACATATATTATTATATATTTGAAAAAATGCAGATTAAATTCAAAATGTGCATGCTACCTACCGTTCTTGCTTTCATCCTCAAATGACTCGAACGTCCCTTTGAGAATTGTGGTACCCATCCTGTGGATAACAATTATGAAACATTAAGAAAATTAACCGATTAACCAACAAAAAATATTTTTATTATTAGTAACAATCTATACCTATAGATTATCATTAATGATGAAAATATTTTCATCACATTCATTTTGTTAAGTGATACAAACGATCATTTTAAGAAAATTTTTCTTTTAAAAGTGTTGATTTTCTATGAGCATTCATAGATTTTGCAATCAAGTTGCCTCACTTTGATTTTTATTATCAACAACAAACTTTTATTTTTTATTATACATTGATGATGGTTATTTTATTATATTGGGTAATTTTAAATTTTAAATTTTATTTATAAATATGTCTTCTCAAAAATTAAAACTGCTTTTGTTTTGGGTGATCGACCGAATTAACACTGCTTTTTTTAAGAATATCAATTGCCATTTTTCATAAAACAGTTTATAAGAATTTGGGACCAGATATTTAATTAGATATGGTTGTGGACAATATTAACTTGAAGCTGGAGAGGACAATGCGTAGAAAGAGAGAGTGGACAGCACGGTGGTGGAGTCGGGGTCGTCGGGCGTGCGGTTGACATGACAAGAAGCACTAGAAATTGCAACATGACCCATGCTGTACCAAGCCGCATAATGCCATTCACATTAACATGAAGTTTTAACAATCACTAAGGCGTGCATGATAAAATTTCTACTTCTCTATTTCTCTGTTTCTCTGTTCCCCGGAACAAGTTTGGAACAGAAATCCGTTTGGTAACGTAATTTCATTTTTCTATTTTTAAAACAGATTTATATTCCAGAAATAGATTTGAAGAAGAAATCAGAAGTTAAAATTTTTAACTTCTCAATTTCTATTAAATCAATTTTTGACCAAAAATCAATTTATGTTCAGAAATTTTGTTATACGCACCCCAAGCAATCGTAGATGGCCAAAAAGCAACTATAACTCCACCCTGGTTAACCGTTAACCTCACTTGTTCTGTCTTCTTCTTCTTTGAATGCATTTTAGAGAGAGAGAGAGAGAGAGAAGCATCGGAGCAACGATGGTGAATGTGTTAGGGAGGGAGGCACACGTATAGACGTGGGAGTTTGCAATGAGAAGCGTGGACTTTAAGATGAATTGTTCACGTTATTAGTAAAAGAGAGGTCAAAGATATAGAGACAGAGGTGATCAGGCTCAACCGTAGCGAGAGATTCATATAATTCATGAAATAGGTTGACGTTATTGAGTGCATGCCACCTTGATCTGGGGTTAATGACCCCTTAACATACGTATAATTCTGTACAAGTAAACTTCATATTCATTGGCTCCGATACCTAGGTGTAATCAATCAAATGAAATTGGGTTCTTTTAGCATTATTGAAGTGAGATTTTGAAAAATAAATGATGATTATAATTAGTACTTGTTAGGGAAATCCCTTATGATGTTTTGAAGATGACAAAATAAATCAACGGCTACTAACATGTTTAATGGTTAAGTAATAGACCATGCAGATGATTGAACATGTAAAGGATATTGTCAAAGTCTGAAGACGGCCAGAAAACTGAATGGAACACATGTCCAAAGTATATTCTGAAGATTTCCAGATTTCTGTGTCAAAGTCTAAAGACTGCTAGACTTTAGTGTCAAAGTACATTCTACATCGAAGTCTGTCAACTTTGACAAATTCCAGTTGAACGTGAATGAAGAACCGGAAGACGGACTCTATCTTTGGCCGAACCGGAAGACGGAGACTCTATGCTTTGAGCGAACATAACAGATCGTGTTCGACCTTAAAGCTAAATCATTGGACCCAGTTGCAAAGTCTATCGCAATGATCGACTCGATTGTAAAGTCTATTGCTCTCAAACTTTACATCCAGACTCAACAGAACGTAACTCAAGCCCCGAATATATAATGGCTAGTGATCTGGTTTGGATTCCACATCAAGATTGATTTGATTGACTCAATCTAATTGATTGACAATTAGATCTTGAAGACAAGAACTTTCTATACGAAGAAGCTTTACTTATGGAAACCAAGATTTCATTTGTATGGGCGATCGGAATCAATTTGGGATTCTACCTTTGTCACTCAACGGCTACCAAATCAGTCCAATGGGTATATTGGAAGACGATCCTCAAGATACTGTCCAACGGTTAGTTTTGGAAGTGGAGGAGTATTTAAGGAGATGAAGGACCGATGAGCAAGTAAGAGATAGAGTGTAGAATTTATAATTCCAAAGTCTGAGCGATCTTCTATCATACACTTATCTCTCGTGAGCTTAAACGTTTGTGATCTTGAGAGAAATACCAAAAGAGTGACTTAGTGAGATAGTGTGATCTACTACTAAGTGTTTGCACTCAAAGTTGTAATCTCTTGTTGATTGCATAGTGGAATCTAGCCAAGAAGGCTGTTAGCGTGGGAGAGTGGACGTAGGCTTGGATTAAGCCGAACCACTATAAACATTGTGTTCTTATTCTCTTCTCTAAACTCTTTATTGTGTTAAAGTTTGATTTCGCTCAAAGTCTACTGTTCTTCAGACTTTGCTCACAACTTATTTTATTCCGCATGCTTTTGCCAAGGTTTCATTTAAACACCTATTCACCCCCCTCTAGGTGTTGTTACTAGTCCTCTCAGTACTTTCTATACAAAAAAAATAGAGAGGCATCTTTCATCAACCTTCAGTTTCTCTCAATGTTGTTATGTATATAGCTCAAAACTTATACATATTCACAAGATTAATAAATAGGTGTTCATATCAATGGAGTGTCTAGGATGGTTTGAGCATCCGATGAACGTCCATTAGGTGCGGTGGTCCCTCCATTTCATACACATGGATAATTACTGGGGACACATAATTTTTATATTACATTCTTTTTAAAATCTGTTATTTACCTTCATCTTCTTCTTCTTTTTTTATCTCAATTTCTATTCAAAGTAAAATTTCGCAGCTTAACGTTCTAAATTTGAGAGTTGAGCTGCCCTTCCTCTTTTTTTTGAACTCCTGGGAAGGTTTGATGGATATTTTTTCTATAATAGAAACTCTTATTTATCTAAAGTCTAACCTTAATCTCACATTATATATGCTTTTTTTTTCAAAACTCTAGACTGAAATTAAATGTGACTTGAAATGTATGAAACTATTAGTTTTTAATCTCATCTTAATTGTTGACACTCCAGACTGAAATTAAATGTGGCCTGAAATGAGAGGTACAATGGCAGCAATCTCATAGAGAGGAAAAAAATACCTGAGAAGTTGAATCCAAGGAATAGATGAAACAACAATTAAGAACATTGAAGAAAATAACACCATACCTAATCGATGAAGCGATGATCAAAACAACAATTTAAAGTGGAAAAATACATATATTTCATTACAGAGCAAAATAATAATGATAGGACTTGAACCTGACAATATGATATTAGAAAGAAAATAATTTTTGTAAATCATGCCTCGGGAAGATTATAGGTCGCATTAATGTAAAGCCGGTCCAACTACCATGAGTCCTCTTATTTCCCTTTGTATCCTCCCACGTTTAATAGGAAATATTTTGTGGGCCCACAGGAAAGCCCTTTTCTTCCGTTCTCTCCGTCATTCAACATGGATTGTTCAATCACCGTGTGCTTTTCTCTAATACCGTACTTGAAAAAAAAAAGAAGGAAAAATGAATAATTTCTTCTAAGGAGAGATGAAACGAGGTGAAAATTGTCAGAATAATATCCATATATTCTAATATTGAACCAAAGAGATTTAGTGATTATGTTTATCCCTAGGTTTAGGCAGGAACCAATTTTGAGCCAGAAAAGGATAATGATTATCCATATAGAATACGCTTGGAGGATTTATATTATATAAATAAGTAAATTAAGATTACTAGGAACAGTTGTGTAAGGTTGAAAATGATAAGACGAGCACATGTAGTAGACAAGGACAAGCCAGAGAGCTTGTCCAAGTTGTGTAAGGTTGAAAATGATAAGACGAGCACATGTAGTAGACAAGGACAAGCTAGAGAGCTTGTCCAAGTTGTCCAAATTGTGTTAGGTTGAAAATGATAAGACGAACACATGCAGTAGACAAGGAAGGACAAGCTAGAGAGCTGTTGTGTGAGGTTGAAAATGATAAGATGAACACATGCAGTAGACAAGAACAAGCCAGAAAGCCTGTCCACATTCTTGAAACGGGCTTACATCCCACTTTTGTCGGTCGGTGCAGCTTGGCTGTGCCCTTCCAATTCTTACTTGGGATTTTTTTTTGGACTAGACAACGTGTGAAATGAGAGATAGGATGGTAAGGTGGAGCTGGGTCCCACGACGTTAGGTTTGACATGATAACAAGCTTTAAATTGACACGTGACCCTTCATAGATCGTGCTCTCGTCACCAAAAGAGTTTGACATAACACAAGGCTTTAATAATTGCGAAATTGCGAAGTGACCGACCATGGCCAAGGAGTAACTTAACTCTATCCTGGTTAAACTCTTAGCCTCGCTTAGTCTAGTGAGAGCAGAAGGTCGACATTGTCTTCCTCAACTTTTTCAATGCAGTCAATGTCATCTTTGCTGAGATATTCACTCGCCTCACCAGCAACCGATACTGAAGTGCCCGAGGCCTGCCCCCTTTTGGCCCAGGAGCACAGGTCTAGACTGGCTCGGCCCGCTGGCCATTCCACTTGAGATGGATTTGGGTTCATGTACAATCGGAGGACCCTTACAATTCTATTCAAAGCCGGGGATCCTTCACTGAAGGTGTTGCCGACATCTTCGCAGAGATTTTTGGAGCTTCAACCATTCTTTATTCGAACATCTGTCATATGTGCCATCTCCAAATGACCGAGAGCCCAGAAAATGCAATTTATATTATGGGCCCTCGCCGAACTCGTCAATTCAAGGGGAGAAGGCACTCACTTTTGCATTTCCCTCTATTTCCTCCCAACTTTTGGAGGAAAATGTCTTGGGGACCAACGGAAAAATCTTCCTCTACCGTTCCCTATTCACCCAATTCCTAAATCCCACTTGATTCGATGGAATGGACCGATTCAATCTTATGTGAATCTTGCTCCCAAAAGAAAAATGGAATATTAAAATTTTCAATTAGGTCCTTGGTCAATAGAATATTAGCTTCTATTGTGACACTACAATAATTATACGTGCACAATGACTACTTGAGTATATTTGGTCATTTAAAATTTAAAATTATGTTCATAAATATGTTTTACCATCGATTAAAACTATTTTAGTTTTGGGTGACCTACCAAATTAACAAGTTGCTTTTTTCAGAATATCTATTGCTGTTTTTCGTGAAACAATTTATATGAATTTGGGATCAGATATGGTTGTGGACACACTAACTTGAAGGTAGAAAGAACAATGCATAGAAAGAGAGAAAGGACAGTATGGTGGTGGAGTTGAGAAAATATTGGGTAGGCCGGACGCACCATGTCACCGTGCGCTAGCCCAATCAGGATGCGACACGTGTCACCACGTAGCTCCACGTGGAGCTTGGGCCCACTATTATTTTTCAGTTAAATTTTTGCTACTTCTCTCTCTCATCAAATGCTTCATCCTTCTCTGCATCATTTCTCCCATTTGCACGCAAGGAAGCGTCTCTTCCCCTCCCCTTTTCTCTTTCAAAATTGTTTCTCTATGTTCTGCATCTTTCTCCATAAAAGATGTGATGCCTGCTCTCTCTTTGTTTTTCAAAAATCTCTCTCACCCAAAGGCCCGCTAGTTGCCTCCAAGCTTGGTCACCTTTACCGTCGCCGTCGGGAGCCACTCGCTCCTAAGAACCCTATTGATCATGATTGGGATCCGAGCTCTAATCGTTTCCACCTTGGCCTCTTCGACGAACGCGTACACCCAAAAGTCTGCTGGTCGCCTCTGCCGTCGCTGCCAGGAACCACTCGCTCCGAAGAGCCCCGCCGGTTGTGGTTGGGTCTCGAGCTCTAATCGTTTCCGCCTTGGCCTCTTCGACGATCGCGTACACCCAAAAGCTAGCTTCGCCATCAGCCCGCCTTCAAGCTTGGCCACCTCTACCGTCGCCGTCAAGAGCCACTCACTCCCAATAACCCCATCAGTCGTGGCTAGGTCCCGAACTTTGACCATCTCCTCCTCGGCCTCTTCGACGAGCGCGGACACCCAAAAAGCTCGCCGGTCCCCTCTGAGCTCAACTGCCTACGCCATCGCCACTATAAGCCACTTGCTCTAAAGAGCCCCATTGGTTGTGGCTGGGTCCCAAGCTCTGACCGTCTCCTCCTCGGCCTCCTTGACGATCGTGGACACCCAAAAGCTCGCAGGGCACATCCAAGCTTGGCCGCCTCCATTGTCGCCACCATAAGCCACTCGCTCCCAAGAGCCCCTCGGATCGTGGCTGGGTGGCAAGCTGTGATCGTCTTCGCCTAGCCCTCTTCAACAAATGCGAACACCTTAAGAGGTTATCAATAGCAACAAGTTCTCACATGCTCTTTAACAAACTTATTTTTTGTTATAATAGTATCTAACTTAACGTGACATCTTGTGACATCCCAAATTTTCAACTCTGTTTTCTTCTAAATGAATCGGGCATTTCATTGACGCGCCTATAGGGTTATTCTCAGAGCCGATCACTCTTGAGATAACTAGACTATCTAAGGAAGCCATTAAGAAATTTTAAGGCAATAGACTTGAGAACTCGATTAAGAATCGGCTTCTTGACCATGTCCATCTTTAGAGGCCATTACGGCACAGTTAAAAATCGATTTGAAATCAGAGATAGACTGGTTCGTTAGAGATATGTGGCTAATCGTGGGTGACACCACTAAATTGGAAAATTCTCGTCGATTGGCAATAGAATGATTTTCTTATTATTTTGGTACCCTGTGTCCGTATTTGGATCCTCAAGATTTTCACGACAACCGAGAGTCGCTAATGAGTCGAGTGGGTTCATTGTGATTCGAAGAAAATTGATCGAGGGTCAATTGCACTTAAAAATTTCTGAAAGTTACCCAATAGTCTAGGTTACGCTAAAAACACGCCATGTTGAAATTAACTATGAATTCAAGTCCGATTTTAGAAATTGAAGTTTCTGTCATGTCACAATAAATTCTAAGAGTGTCAACTCAGTCTCATAAGATTTTTCTGACACCCAACATTTTTTGGGAAAAAGTCATCGCATGGTCGTTTTTGTGCAGAAAATGTCGAAGATGATTTTCGATCACAAAATTGAGATGTAAGATGGGTTATTGGATGAGGAAAAATAGCAATTAAGGCATTGAGGCATCAATTGATTTTATGAGAGCCAATTGAGAATGAATTGAGGGAGAATTGATGTGCAATTGAAGCCTTATTGCTAGGAAATTCGTATGCCCCATGAGTAGTGACTTTTGGACCAACTCAACACTCTAGAAAGGGCAATTTGGGCTGAAAATATGCTTGTGGGAGACAACTTTGGTTGTAGATCAAGATGAGGGGACAAAGGAGATATTTGTTGTGGAAAAATCAAGCCAAGGGGGCCCTCCATCTCTCACTCATCTCTATCCTCTCCTCTCTCCCTCATCCTCTCCCTCAAGTTGCCGTGGACTGCTTCTCCTCCATCCTCCCTGTTGTGCGACGCCATCAGCAAAACCTGAGGAGACTAGAAGCCAGCATGAAGCTAGTGGCTTCATTCAACCCACATGTTGCTTCAATCCACGCGTCTTCAACACTTCGATCAAGATTTCCCAACTGAAGACCACCGAAGAATTGACCGAAGGCCTCCACTTTCATTTTATTTCCAGCATCTTCAATTTCCGTTCTCTCCTTGCCACGAAGCCCCCATGTTTTCTTTCCTTCACGTCTGCCCTCTCCACTACAAATTGTTCCCCCGCAAGTCAACTTTCTCCATTGAAGCTCCTTTTTGTTGACCCTTGCGCCTACCATCTTCACTTCTTCGTGCATCCAGCATAGTCCACTGAAGCTGCCAACACCATTGAACAGCCTTGCTTCTTCACCGTTCCTCACACCAACCTCCAGCTGCCAACGAAGCTTCATTCATTCGTTCGTTTGAAGACTTCACGCGTCTACTCCCAACCGAAGTAACTCGCCAGCGGAGCCATCCTCGCCGTAGCTGCTCAAATTGAAGCTCGCATCAACGGCTCATCAATCCTCAGCCCACTCCATTAAGCTACTTGCAATCAAGCCCAGTCGAATTTACACCAGCAATAGCCCATTTTCAGTCCAAAAAAGCCCACTTGAAGTTAGCCCATCTCAGCTTAAACCCAGCCCAAGAAGCAACCCATCAATTGAGTTTTTAGGGCCCAGTCCAATTTAGCAACAAGTCTCAACTTGGGCTGAGATTTGTTAGTCCAGGTTTAAGGCCCGGTTTAAGGCCCGATCCAAGCCCGTTAGTGTCGTCGTGAGCCCAAGTTCGGCCGTCGTCGCGCCGCCGTCGCGGTGATCCAGTCTCTGCTTTTAATCAAGTGAGTTTAGCTCACTAATCCTTGCTTAGTTTGCTAATTATGATTAAGGGTTGTTTAGTGTTAATTAAGTAGGATTATGTGGTTAGATTAGGATAGATTAGCGATTATTAGTTAATTGCAATGCATATTAAGTGGTTAGTCATAGCCATTAGGGAGTATAAATGTTCTACTATTTATTGAATGCATCTCGGGATTTTTCCCGACCCGTCTTGGGCTCCAATTAGGCATTACGGGCCTAAATTGGATTTTTAATATTTATTTATTTTCGAAATTAATTATTTAATTATTTATTTTTCCAAAAATTTAATCGGGATGGCCGATGACCAGAATTTTGTGCTGATTATTGTGGTGTAGTCTGTTCATTTATTTAAGCTCTACGTTGTGTTGAATCGAATTAATTGTGAAATTTTAGCAATTTTCTTAAATTGATTGAAATTGAGCAATTGATTGGTAGATGGCCGAGTATGGATATATAGTGCCAGTAATACTAGAGAGAATTGTGAGAATGAACTGGAAATACTATTGGCTGAGACCAATCAGGTACAATGTTATCGTAGATACGTGGTTCGATGATTAAGGATATCACTGGCGAAAATGGCGCCTTAAAGAACGCAAGTAAATGACTTATTGACACATGTGGTTCAGCGATTAAGGAAATCATTGGTAAAACGGCGCCTTAAAGGACGCACGTCACTATCTATTACCGACATCACCTTGGCGAAAACGGCACCCCAGAAAAGACACGTGGTTCGGCGATTGGGAACATCACTGGTAAAAACGGTGCCTTAAAGAACGCTCAGTGTTGGTTATAGGTATGTCATTTGGCCAAAATGATGCCCAAGAAAATATATGTGGTCTGGTGACTAGGTATACTATTTGGGAATCATGGTATGAGTGGGAATGACCTAGAGATGGTCCAACTGACATGTAATCGATAAAGTCGATTGATCAACGATTTGATCTGTTGTTGTGAATTGATTGAATATTTGATGTGATATATGAGGCATCTGTGTATAACCTTGAATTGCAGGTTGGAACTGAGGCCAAGGTAAGTTCTCTGATTCATGCTATGCTTAGGCAACCGAGTAGCGTATTGGTTTACTAATTGAGTCTTAGGGGTAGAACTCGCTGAGATGTAGTCTCATTGGTTATTGAATAACTATTTTAGGCCCGTAGATGGCATCACCTCCACCTCCTCATCCTGTCATGCATTTCGACATTCCCTAGGAGATGAGTGGGATAGAGTACCACTTCCACATCCACCCTCACCTGGAAGGTCTGGAGTATGTTTTGGTTAAGTCGACTGTCTGGGTTGACGTAGGTGTTGAGGACTTGAGACCCCATGAATATCGATCATGGTACTGTGAGTATTTTGATGGGTGGAGAGTAGGTCTAATCCCATAAAGTGACGTACCTCAGTACGTACTGGAGGAGGCATTTGGTGAGGGTACCTCAGATCATAAAGATGAGTTGGTAGTAGATGCTAAGGACCCTAAGGAAGAGGATGAAGCTCGCACTCCTATGTACTCGATCGATGACGACAACTGGCACACAGATGACGGGGAGATGGTAGAGCAGGAGGAGGATCAGGAGTGGGAAGACCTTGAGGAGGAGCCAATAGCTAAAGCCGAGGGGGAGCTTGAAGAAGAAGAACTGAAGGAGGATTATCTGTTGGACAACCCTGTAGATGAACTAGAAGAAGATGAAGAGCTTGAAGAAAATGAGCTCAGTGAAGTCAAGTCTGAGGAGGATCAAGATGATGATCCTGAGTATGATCCAGATGAGGACTAAGGTCCCATCCTGTTTTTGCAAACTATGAGTTTTGATCGGTGTACAGTAGATAAGACTCATGAATAGTATTGTATCATATAATATCTAGTTTGCTTGTATGAAAGTGTGGGTGTGATTTTTCAGTTATGAAAAATATGATCCTACTATTCTATCCCATTGTTTTATTGTTTGGAGATTTATTATATGCTTCCACATGAATATTAAAATAAATGAGTCGACGATGCGTCCTGGGACGTCACTATTAATCGACCAGGTGAGGGATGGGCACGCGTTCGAGGATCGGGGAGTGACACATCTTGTGCTGCCAATAGATAGCTCCTGTGGATCTAAAGGCCGTATTAAGTACCCCTATTGACAATGTTGATGTTGCAGCAACATGGTAAGCAAGAGAAGAAAAAAACAAGCCTCGCTAGTTTGGACAAGAAAATCGAGAGTAGAGTCAATTCCTTTCCTGTGATGTAGATTTTGAGAGCGAGAAAATGCATACTCAAAACATTTGTGTTATCTCGCAGCTAAATTATCTTCATTTTTTTGTTTTTGGGAATTAATATAGTTGAAAAATGTGAAAGAACCATGCTTACCTTTTACCAAAAAAAAAAAAAAATGTGAAAGAACCAATCCATCTTTACTATAAAATATGTTCATGACTGGAACAAAGTTTGAACATATGATGTTTAGTCAATTTTTTGTTAATGTCTTATTTTTCTTGCAATGTTGATGTTACTAATTTTCTTTGTAACATACAGTGCCCTCGATGAAGAATCGAGGGAGATACCATTGGCATTCGTGGTTAGGAGGATTGGAGGCGATCTTTTTAAGGAATCTATCATGGACTACTTAGCTGCATAGGTTTCTCATCAAGTGAATTAGATGTCTTCCCGCATGCACACATCCACAAACTAAACATTTCCATATCCCAAGTTACGTAGCTTAGAAAAAATAATAGCATTATGTCAATGATTTTTATTGTGTTAAACACACTTGACCAGGCTTCATCCATCTTTCTTGATGATCAAATGAACTAAGCTTTTCAACGTATACATCTTTGTGCTTATAGGTTGCTGGGTCTCTCATAGGAAATAATTGGAACAATCGCTATAATTTCTTTTGAAAGAAGATGAAAATGGAAGAAGGTGATTGTTTGATCTCAAAACAATGTTACTTATCTTTTTCTTTCGAATAGAGAAAAGAACAAACGCAACCTTTCGCGAAAAGTTGCAAAATTAACAAGTACAACTCAAAGGCTACGTTGAAAAGACATAAAAAATTCAAAATTAAATAATCATAACTTTTCGTGTACAGTCACACTGTTTCAACAAGAATTTATAGTTAATTTTTATAGAAATAAATCGGAATTTTTCAATAAATAAAAATAATAATTGTTGATTAGTGCCAAATCTCATCCACATGCGCACTCACATCTTTTCGATATGGGACAAGGCACCTCTTCATTTTTTTTATAAACAAACTACCAACAATCTCCTACTTTTGTTTATAAAACAAAAACAAGAAATAAAACGTTAGAAATATAAGCCAAAATTTCCATGAGATTAATATACATACATAAAGGTCTCTTTCGAGTTAAACATTTACTTAGTGCAAGTATCTCAAAGCTCTATCAAAGTGACAAATAGCTTGGCTTTAAACTTGTATTTTTATATAATAGAATCGGACATACCGCACATACATTAACCTTTTGTTTCAGTGAAAAGTTTTATATTACTCCACACTACTATGACATTGTGCTTGAGCCTATTTCATGAGCTCTCTAGAAAGCAACCCTAACTTTCGTAAGAAGCGGCACCACTTCTAAGCTCATATAGGTGAAGTATCTACCATATGTTTCTGTTACTATCAACACATTACAAGTTTGTACTATACTTCATTAAGAATTCAATTCAATCTACAAAACGTAACAGACGATACTAACTTCTCATATCCGAACTATGTCAGTATCAAACAATCACATGCGGTAACTTGTTCTTACCCATTAAACCTTGTAACTAGTGATGTTCTAGAAAAAGGTCAATTTACCATTATTGATGATTTTCATTAAAAGGTTTCAGCCCCGTTTCTTATGAGGTCACTATTACCATGTCTCTTGGTAAAGCCTTTGTAAAGGGATTGACTAGATTATTACTTGACCTCATGTAGACAATTATTATGGTACCATCTTTAATCAATTATCTCACATACTCATGTTTTAGACTAATATGTCTAGACTTACTATTATAGGTGCTACTATAAACTATTGCCAAAGTAGCCTGACTATCACAATGAATAAATAAGAGGCATAGGACTAGGCCATAATTTGATATCCAACAACAAATTCCTAATATATTTGGCCTCTTTCCCAAATTTTGCTAAAGCAACAATTCAAATTTCATAGTTGAGTGAGTTATGCACATTTGTTTCTTGCTAATCCAAGAAACAACTCATTCACATAATGTGAAAATCCATCTAGTAATGGATCGTTTATTTCTCACACATGTAACCTAACTAATATCAGCATATCCTTCTTATATACCCAAATAATTATTATAGAACAACATTAAATTTTAGTTCTCAATAATAATCAAATTTCTGGGTAATAACTTTCTGATGTTCTATACTTGGATTACAAATATATGTACTCAACTTATAAAGAATAAGTAATATCGGGTCTAGTATAATGCATCGCATACATTAAAGACCTTATAGCACTCGCATATTCAAATAATGTTATTGCTCTACCAGTATTATAATTTAATTTAATATTGAAATCAAATGGAGTACACATTTCTTTGAAGCCAAGATGTTTAAATTTATTTAACATCTTTTCCATGTAATCACTTTGGCTCAAAGAATAACCCCCACTATTTTATTTTATTTTATTTTAATACTTAAGATAGTATCTGCTTCACCCAAATCTTTCATTTTGAAAATGAAAGTTAGATACTTCTTAATCTCAATGATTCCAGTCATATTAGTTCCAAAGTCCCCTTCGGACATAACCCCACTTCAAGAATATTCCAAGAGGTAATTAATCGAATGCATCATCAAATTTTCATCCTCGATGAAATACATACATCAAAATAGTAAATCAATGCAATTCTACTCTCTTGGCTCATTTATGCTATTTCATAGAATCAAATCTATGAGGGGCAAGGACAACAACTAAAACACATTAGAACCAAACAAGGGACACCTGAAAACCCATTCAGTATCTCTATATTGCCTCCATAAATAGAGCACTACATATTAGCCCATGCATGTAATGACTTTCTCTAACAATCCAATAAATGCGAGCAAATCGAGTATGGAGGTATCAAAAGCACATAAACTAGGATTGAAAAGGGAAAAAACAATTCTCGGAATGGAATCAACAACATTGTATAAGCTGAAACCTTCTGAAATATACAATAAGATCCATACCTTGAGCTTGATCTTGTGGATCGGAGTCTCAGCTTCCTCAACATCGGGCACGAAGGTCGTGGACTGCTTGGGCAATATCAGGGCTATGCTACATAATGTTGACAAGAATCTTGCACTGGCCAGCATCAAGACCGACGGCATCAGACACAAACCCAAGAGACCTGGGTCCCTAATAGATATACACAGCATAGCCCTTCTCAAGCAAAAGCTTGATCAGCAAAGAAGCCACGAAACCAGTCCCTCCAATAACACCTTTTTGTTCCCTCCAATCCCTTTTTTTTTTTTTTTTTTTTTATCTTTTCAGGGTGACACTGACCAGCAATTCATACTCCATTACTAATCCGTCATGGTTTACGTGAGACAACTATGAAGGACCATCCACGCAGCTGGAGGAATTCTTCCAATAAAGCCATGGAGCGATCAACTTCAATGGAGTCCCTTCATGGATAGGTCAGAAGCTCAGCGCACGGGAAACATCAATGACTTCCAGCTCTGTAAACCAGTCAATGACAAATTTAAGCAAGCTTAAAAGCCATCCTAGTTGATTTGGCATCCCAGCGCTCCACACCGCTTCAGTCCACACAATCAGGTTGATCTGGCATCGGCTATTTCATTGATCCAATGACTTGAAAAATCTTATACCACTTGGAAACTAGCAGAGCAGCAAACCTCGCTCAAACAACACATATCTATACAACATACATCTCAAATACACTATCTTTCACCTTACACCATCTTCAGAATGCTTTGACATTCCATATCAGGAATGGTCTTGATCTACTATCATTTCCGAACAAGAACAATAAAAGGCAATGCAGGATAGTGCCAAAATTTTTTTAAAAAAAAAAAAAACTTGGTCACAACCAGCTAAAGCTAAAGTTCCATTAAAGAGCGTTTCCACGGGGTAAAACCTTCTCAGGGAATATAAGGTTTTCATGAGACTGATCTAAATAAAAAGAGATCTCTCTTCCACGAGCAAACAATGCGTAGGAACTGCTTCAATGTATAAGTAGTCAATTTCCATATATAACCTATGTATCTGATCAAGACAAACTTCCAATTTCTTGGGAAGCATCCACTTTAAGGTGCAAGAATCGTTGTTAGTGTATCTTATTGAGCATAAGTAAGGATATCGTGTGATGTTTACCAGGGTGACCACAAATGCAAACTGAGCTGAAGCAATTTTCAAGAAATTTCAAAAGAATGACAAGCTCATGAAATATCTGTCATCAATTATTTGAGAATCCATATTACCATCATCAATCAGGCTTACAAAGGATTAAACGGCCCCAAGTGAGAGTGAAGTTCTTTTGGAATCCATCAAGTCATCAGTCAAGCAGATAATTTGCACGCCATTAAACTTTGCATAGTGCTGCCATAGGCAAATATTAGCACAGTGAAAGGCGCAAAATTTAAGATGTATCTTCTGGTGGAATTTGATTATGATCCGGGACTTTCCTGCATCGAGGTGGCTATCATTGTGCCATTGAACGTGAAGGTGCACCAAGGCCACTTCAACCAACGAGAATTACTAGTTTAACTAGCATCACGGCTTTCGTTTCCCTGCATTCTACTGATGTTTCCGCACTCGGTGTAATTTGCATAGGATCACTATGCACAGGCGGACGAAAGGGATCTGCAGAACGAGTGAAACGAGAATAAGGCAAGAGAGGAAGCCGGGACACGAGACGCAGGAAGGGGGAGAGCCGGGCAAAAGAGACAAAAGCCCCGTGCCATCTCCCCTTTCAAACACCAAAAAAGAAGGGCTTTTATTTGGTTTCTGTGACCTGCCATGCAAGCGCACCTGTCATGGCAAAGGTCAAACACATCCACTCTCCTTTTTTTTTTCTCACCCTCGAATCTAAAACCTCCTCCCCCGAATTTTCTGCCCTCAACACGCCATCTCTATCTTCAAGACATGCTAACACGACCCGCACATCGAGGGATGGCCCAAGCAGGTTGACCGCTTCCATCACACAAGAGCGGAACAGCACATAAGACTCCATCGGCGCCATCAGTTCAACGGTCAGTCCAAAGCATATCAGGAGGCGCAAGAAGTCTCGAGCCTCACCGGTCAACACAGCCGATCCAAGGGAAAATCCACCGGGGAAAAGACCTCAGAACTCGTCGATCAGCGAGGAAATCGACCAAAACCCTCGCAGAGAACCGGACGGATGGCGAAGACGTCTAATCAACGAGCATGGACAAGCCGCACCTCGAACCCGAACAATCGACGCAGCGGGCGAAACCATACTCGATCGATAGATCGCCGCGCGATCTGCCTAGATCTGAAGCGAACGGCCGACAAGAATGCAGGATCTGAAGTGATTCTGAGAGGCACGTTGCGATGGGCAAGAGAAGAGGAAGATTCGAGATCAATGGACGACATCTTGAGGACTGCCCGATCGACTCCATTGTTACACAAATAAATCCTTGAAATTGTTGGGAAAATATGGTTTCGAATTGGGTAGAACAATGAAGTCGGATATTTAGAGTACTCAAGTCACACTTTGAGGCGTGATATCACTTTCTTTAATGATTTATTTGCCCCCACAAAATTGCTAATGGTTACTGGCAAATTTCCTCAAAGATACAACAAAGTCTTAAATAAGAATACTATATAACAATTCTAGTATTTCTCCAAATACTCATAGGAATCAATTGGAAAAATGGTTGTAATTTCTTTCAAAAGAAGACGAAAATGGAAGAAGATGATTGTTTGAATCTCAAAACAACGTTACTTATCTTTTTCTTTTGAATAGAGACAACTCTTCAAAAGGTTGTGAAAAAGAACAAAGGCAACCTTTCGTGAAAGGTTGCAAAATGAACAAGTATGACTCGAAAGTTAAGTTGAAAAGACATAAAAAAATTCAGAATTAAATAATTATAACTTTTCGTGAACAATCGCATTGTTTCAATAAGACTTTATAGTTAATTTTTATAGAAATAAATCGGATTTTTTCAAGTAATAAAAATAATGATCATTGGTTAGTGCCAAATCTCATCCATGTACACACTCATATCTTTTCGATGTGGGACAATGCAACTCTTCATTTGTTTTATAAACAAACTACCAACAGAAACTATTACTTAACTAAATTCTTACCTTTAATCTCACATTATATATGTTTTATTTTCATGTGCAAAAAGAATTAAGATGTGTTTGTGCGTAGTTATGGGGCTAGAAAAACTAATTTCATTTAAGTTTAGATTTAAATGATGAGGGATGATTACTTAAAATCTAAAAATAGAAGTTAGGGCTTGGAAGAACTTTTGATTGATGGTCGCATCATAATTAGCTTAACTAACGATCGGGAAATTAAGAACAACTCTTGTGGATCTTGTCTTTATTATACTTTTCAATCAAATTGGGCATTATTAAGACGCAATATGTGTCCATTCTCATAATCTATGAACCCTCGATGGTTTCTTGTCACCGAAGGCTTGCTAAAGTTGAGGAAATTGCAAATTATTAGGTGCGAATGCTTCACGAGAACACTTGATCTGTCGTGCTTGAGGAATGTACAATCCTTAGAGCTGTATCAATTAGAAATAGTTTTTGAGGTTTGAGGTTTGGGAAGTAGGATCTTTATTGCATGTGATATAATTGAAAGATTACCTAACCGATGCAAGTTGAAGAAGCTAAGGTGTGTTGAACCAAAAGGTTGTCCTAAGCTAAGAGCCATGGAAGGCCTCAATAACTTCAAGTATTTGAAGTGCTTGGAGAACAAAGGGTGTAGATCTCTAGAAATGCGTTGCCCAATGTGTAGAGATCGACCAAGATAGAGACCAAATTGTAACGGTTGTAGTGGCTTGTCATGCGATCGTGGTAGAACTAGCAATATTTTAATTAATCTCCAAGTGTCGTGGACTCCACTCTTTCATCTCAAACATCATCTTCTGCAGCAAATGTATGCATTAAAACTCAATTGGGTTATTAAGAACTCGGCCAATTCTCTTCTTTTTTTTTTTTTGGTTGGTCATACTCTACTCTTATTCTAACTCTCACTTTTAAACTTTTGACATACCTCCTTACACGGCGTGAGAGTCAAAATCCACATTTAAAACTAAATCATCTCCATCCTAATCTCCCTGAGAATGTGAGAATTCGAACCCCCCACCTTCCCCTTCCATATTGAAAGAGTAGCCACTGGGGCAAACCCCAGTGGTTACTTGGCCAATTCAGATATGTGCATAATACTACTTAAGTATCGAATGATGAATCGGGAAATTTTTATCTTGTATAATCAAAGTTCAAATATTCAAAATTAAATTAGATGTTTGGTATAGCAAATTGAATATTGCAGTTTCATATTGAATATATACCTCCTAAATTGGAATTTTTATTATGTCAGCGGTCAATAGAAGAATAGCATCCATTGCGGCAATACACTATTTATACATGCATGCTGACTATTTGATTATATTAGGCGAATTAAATTTGGGATTATATGGGTAAGTATGTTTTATCATCGATCAAAACAATTTTTTTTTTTTATTTGAGTGATCGACCAAATTAAAAGGTTGCTATTTTTTAAGAATAGTTGTGACTATTATTCGTAAGATAATTGGTACGAATTTGGGACTAGATATATAATCATTATACATTCATATATACGAAGTCTGAATGACAGATAGGACAATATGGAGGTATCATATTAGCTTACATTTATGAAGTTGAACTACCATTTGGCGCATGATGTTGACATAACACAATACTCAATAATTGCTATGTTCAACTATTCAAAATTGAGTTAAATCGTGAACTGTCAACGTCAAAGCAGATACATATTAATAAAGGGTGTCAAATACTAGAGGTCAATGTTCACTTGCATATGAACTCTCTCGCCTCGATAGTATCATTAGTACTATCGGTTAAGTTTCTCAGCTCAAACTATGTTTTTCACTGACGTTATAGCTCGTCATTTGCTTAGGCCCATCAATTTTTAATAAGAAAGAAGAAGCAGAGGTGAGTCATGAATGATTTGCATAGACAAATAAAGTGGACGAACAAGACATCTTTATTCCCTACAATGGTGCATGGAGATGTACTGCATAGGGGTGAGGGGTTTTTTTTTGTTAATTAATTTTGCTAATTAACATCTTTTAATTTATTCCTATGCCACCTGTTTTTGGTATAGCGATTGAATATCACAGCTACATATGGAATATATACCTTTTTAACTAGAATTTTTATTATGCCCACGGTGAACAAGAGAACATCTTCCATTGCTGCAGTTCACTATTTATAAGTGCATGTTGACTATTTGATTATATCATACTATTTAAATTTTGGATTATATGGGTAAGCATGTTTTACCATCGATCAAAACCATTTTTTGTATTGGGTGATCAATGAATGAGAAGGTTGTTCTTTTTTTTTTTTTTAAATATCTTGTGCTTTCATTCGTCAAATAATTCGTATGAATTTGGGACTAGATGTATAACCATTATATGATGCCCACTTAATGTGATGAAGTTAATATTTGTGTTCATATGTACGAAGTCTGAATGACATATAGGACAATACGGTGGAATTTTGTCCCTCGGCAATTCACTAAGGCCTCATATTAGCTTTCACATTTATGAAGATGTACTACCATCTGGAGCATGAGGTTGACATAACATGAAGGTTAATAATTGCTATGTTCAAATATTCAAAATTGAATTAAATCATGGTCTGCCAACATCAAAGCAAATACATATTAATAAAGGGTCTCAACTATTCGAGGTCATCGTTCACTTGTGTATGAACACCTAGATAGTATGGTCAGTAATATCGGTTAAGTTTCGCAACTCAAATTATGTTTTGCATTGACATTATAGCTCATGATTTGCTTACGCCCATCAAATCTATAATAAGAAAGAAGAAGTAGAGGTGAATTGAAGATGGTTTGCATAGAGAAACAAAGTGGACGAACATGACAATGTCTTCATCCTCTGCAATGGTGCATGGAGATGTATTATATAGGGGTGAGATGTTCTTTTTTTTTTTTATGATTTAATTTCGCTAATTAACATATTCGAATTTGATCCTATGCCACTTGTTTTTGGTATAGCAATTGAATATCACAGTTACATATGGAATATATATATTTTTAACTAGAATTTTTGCTATGTCCGTGGTCAGTAGTAGAACAACTTCCATTGTGGCACCATACTAGTTATACGTGCATGTTGTCTGTTAATTATATCAAGCTATTTGAATTTAGGTTAATACCATGAAAAACCCCAAATTAGGATATATGTGACAAATTTATTACAAACTAATTTTTGGGTTATCAAAAACCCCAAATTGGTACAACTATGACAAATTGATCTCAAATAATTTTATTGGTCAACAAAAATTCCAAAGTAGTACACTCATAACATATTTACCCTCTATTAGCTTCCGTCAAATTTTATAATGAATTTGCTAAGCTGGATAACGCATTGCAATAATTCAAGGTCAAAGATGAATTGGAAAGCTAACCAGTGGTAATTCGAAAGATTCCCCAGGAGAAAAATAGATATGTCTCTTACGTTACCTATAATATGTGTAAGTATCAATGTAATTTCATAGTCATTCGGTCTGAATACTACATGAAGAACATAAGCTAGATGACCAAACATGAAGACTTAGGATGTAGAAAATCATAACATGAGTAATCCAGCAGAATTCATATTGAGTTGGAGAAATTTTGTTATATATGTACCGGTTTGGATTTTTTATGACACAAAAAATAAATTTTAGGTAAGTTTATCTCCGGTGTATTAGTTTGGGAATTTGCATAATCAAAAAATTGATTTGGGGTAAATTTGTCATAATTTATCAGTTTAGGATTTTTTTTTTATGGTATCAATTCTTTAAATTTTGGATTATAAGGGGGGCAAGTATGTTTTACATCAATTAAAATGAATTTTTTGTTTTGGTTGATCGGCTGAATTAAGAGGCTACTTTTTTTTTTAGAATAATTGTTGTTGTTAGTCGTAAAATAATTGGTAGTCATTTGAGACTAGATACATAATCATTATATGGTGCTGACATTAACATAATGAAGTTAATATTAGTATTCATATGTACGAAGTCTAAATGATAGATATGACAGTATGATGGAGTTGGTCCCTCAGAGATTCACTGAGTTATAGCCATCTAGAGCGTGAGGTTGAGACATATCACGAAGCTTGATAATTGTTATCTTTAGATATTCAAAATTGAATTTAATCGCGAACTACCGACATCAAAGCAAATACATATTAATGAAGGGTCTCAACCACCATCGGTGAGCATTCACTTCTATGTGAAATCATTCACCATGATAGTACCTTGGACGTGGGCGGTGGGGCCCGAAGACGATTTTAGTACAAAAGAAATGGTGAAGTGGGCCCATTTGTCTTTGATCATAGAGTATAGGACGTTGGAGTTCAAAAAAAAAAAAAAAAATTCCTTGTGACTATTGGCAATCTATAGTGGGAAACGTATGTGAACATTGACCAACAAATTAAATCAACTAATGATAATACTTTAATGGGATAATAACACAAATGATTCATGAGCTTTGATCTAATATGTAATGTGATCCATGAACTTTAAATTTATTCAATGTAGTCCTTGAAATTCAGCCAAATGTACAATGTTGTCCTTGAAGTTTTAATGTATTTAATGTAATCCTTAATTTATTTACTTTCACATCCAATTTAGTCCCTAGAATATATGAAAATATTCAATACTACCTTTTCATTAATTCAAATTTAGGGACAACATTAAATATTTTTATATAGTCCAAGATCTAAATTGAACATAAATTTCGGGGGACCACATTGAAGAAATTAGAAGTTTAGGGACGACATTGTACATTGGGTTAACATTCAAGGACCAAATTGAACACTTTTAAAATTTAGGAGCCACATTGCACATTGAGCCAAAGTTCAAGAATTATTTGTGCCATTTACCCTACTTTAACCGGTGGTGTCTAATATAACATTATTTAGAATAAAAAACAATTTCCTAGAAAAACATTATTATATTGTGAATTTAACTAAAATCACACCACGTTATTTTACAAAGAACTTTCCGTTGGAAATGTTGGTTTGGGATGCAGAATCCTGTCTTGGGCCCGTCTTCAGGATGGATGCCTAATTGCCAAAATCCGACTTTGAGATCGAATTTAGAATAAATATGGGCTTTTGTCAATCTGGTGAAGAGGGAATTTCTAGAAGGTAGAGGGAATTTGTCATCTTGAAGGAAAATGTTAAGAGGCTGGTAGTTTATTACCAGTCGCATCTTTCATATGTTTTTCTCTGCACGCTTATTGACATAAAAAGTTTCACAAGCCCATTGAGAATTTGAAATTTCAACAAGTCATTGTTGTAATAGTTCTGAGCATTTCTTCTGAGCAGAGACCAAATGTTCTAGCTTCATTCCATATGACTCGCTTTAGTTAGAATGATATCTTCATTCTTTTTTAAGGGAATGCAAACAAAGAATTCCAGATTTTTCCAAAGGATGAGTGTCACACCCCGATCCTCCGAGTGCATGTCCATCCCTCTTTGGTTGATTAAATGCAACGTCCCAGGATGCGTCGCCGACCCATTTATTTTAATGCCCATGCGGAAATGACAATATAAATCCCAGACAATAATTAGATGGGATAGAAAAGTATGACCAATTTTTCAAACCAAAACAAATATTTTATAAACAACCAAGTTTATTTACAAGACCAAACTATTTACAAAAAAGGTGGGCTCATTCCAAAAGGAACTGTCCTATGACCTACTAGTTAGACCCATTCGCCGATTATGGTCTCTCCACATTTCCAAACTCCGGGGCTTTAAGTCTTCCATGACCACCAACTAGGAACTTGAAAATGTTATCCCACAATGGGGTGAGACTACGTCTCAGCAAGTTCAACTCTCTAAGACCCGACTAGGAAGAAAATACACCAAAATGGCTGCTTAAGCACAATCACAATTTGGAGGAATTACATTGGCCTCGATTTCCTTCCTGCAAATCAATACAATTCATAATCTCATCGAGTCATAACAACACGTCGAATCATTCAATCAAATCAAATCATCAATCAATTGACTAAGTCGGTTTCATGTCATCAGGACCATCACATGGTCAATTCCAATTACCCAGCCCCAACGTTGAATTACTCTCAGCAGGCACGGCCTACTAAATCTTCAGCGATAATGCTGAATCACGACTCAGTGGGCACGGCATACTCAATCTTCAGCAGTAATGCTGAATCACATCAGGTGGTAATCACGGCCCAATGGGCGCGACCTCTATCAGGTAGTAATCACGACCCAATGGGCACGACCTCTATCAGGTGGTAATCACGGCCTAATGGGCACAACCTCTATCAAGTGGTAATCATGGCCCAATGGGAACGGCCATACTTCGGCGGTTTAATCACGGCCCAGCGGGCAAGGCCGGTTCCAAGTTCGCGGCAAATTACGGCCAAATAGGCATGGCCATACTTTGGCGGTTTTCTTGACTCATCTCACAAACTCACGCACAACAGGTGTCATCTCAACCTTCAATAGTCATCTCGCTACGACTATAAGTCATCACACATTTTCACCATTTTTATCATACTTGATGAAAATTATCGTGTGTGAATACACAATCGGCCTTAACCAAAATACAATAATTTCCTTTTTATAAATCCACCATTTTATATGGTCCACCAAATATTTTTAGCATTGTAAACCGACGCTTGGTTATTTTCCAATTAATTACTAAATTTAAATGAATTTAAGAATAAATTCCAAAAATACAAATCATGCACAATCAGCACAAATTAGAGCTCAATTAAATAAACAGATCATACCATAGAAATCAGCATAAAACTTTGGTCACCAGCTATCCTAGTCTAATTTCCAAAAAATAAATAAATAATTAATTAATTAATTTCGAAAAAAAATATATTTAATACTAAAAATTCACACTTAGGCTTGAAAAATCTAATTAAATATTTAAACGGGCCCAGAAAATTTCTGAACTACTCTAGATAAATACTAGAGCTTGTATAGACCTTAATTGCACAACTATCCACCTAACATGCATCGGTAATTAATTAAATTCACTAATCAAATCTAACTAACCACCTAATCCAAGCTTAACTTAAACTAATCAACCCTTAAGCATCATTAAATTACTAAATGATGATTAATGAGTTAAACTCACTTGTTTAATGATCCGCACGGATCAAATTGACGGGGACGCGATGGGGAACGAAGAGCTCCAAATTAGTGATGCCAACGAGGCATGGATCGGGCCTGAAAATTGGTCCAAGGAAGTCCACAACGCTGCTGGTTTTCCCTTGGCTGATGACTGCTTCGAGCGGCTGTTTCGGTGGGAGGAATGGCTGGATTGTGGCTTCAAGCGAGCTGTTGAACGAAGATGTGAGTTGGATGAAGATCGAGTGGGCCGCAAATAGTGTTCTAGCGCACGAAGAGGAGAAGAAATGGAGTCGTCGAAGGGGGTGAGGGGAATAGGTGGCTGGTCAAAGGAGTTGGGGTTTGTAACCACTGGGGGTCCGCCCCAGTGGCCACCCTTCCATCTTGGAAGGGGGAGGTTGGGGGTTCAAATCCCCACCTTCTTAGGGGGGATTAGGGGTGGGGAAGATTTCATTTCAGGAGTGGGTTTCGACTCCCACGCCCGCAGGGAGGTAGGGCAAAAGTCCGAGTGAGTGTTAGAGTAGAATTAGCGTAGGAAAAAAAAAAAAAAAAAAAAAAAAAAAGGAGTTGGGGTTTGTACCAAGAGAAAAAGGACGGGAAAAGAGGATAAGGGAGAGAGAAAGAGATAAGATTAAGGAAGAAAAGTCAAAGAAGAGAAAGATGAGTGGAAAAATGGTAGAGGCTGTTGATAGTTTGGGGGGGGTGTTTCGTGCAAGTGAGAGAGAGAGAGAGAGAGAGAGAGAGAGGGAGGAGAAGAGGGAAACGCGGGTGGCCGAACGGGAAAGAAATAGAAAAGAAAAAAGAAAATTAAAAGGAATTGCCTATAACTCAAAAATCTTGGTCCCACTTGCTCTTATTTAGTCCAATTTGGTCCCCAAAAATCCCCATGCTAAAGTACTTGATCCTCACTTGCTTTCTCGCACCAAATTTTCCCTAAACAACAAGTCTCGAGCAACAAAAACAACAATTTCCTTCAATTTCGAATTTTATTTCCTTTTTCTCGGAATCCAATTTTCTGAACAAACTTCTCCGATTGAGGTCGATTCGTTGAGGAAAAAGCCCACGAAATTTCCTATCACCAATTCAATTACACCAAATGCCAAAAGTCCCTTCAAATTGGCCAATTTGAATTTTCGTTCGTTTTCTAAATCGTCCGAATCAATTTTCCGTAAAAATCCCAAACTCGTCGAAAACTCTTCAAAAGGTGAGTCAACGTTCCTAAAATGACTCATGACACGACAGAGCTTTTAATTTCTGAAATAGAATTCAAATTCGCAGTTAATTTCAATCAGACGTGGTTTTAGCGTGACCTAGCCTACTGCGTAGCTTTTAAGAATTTTTGGTGGAATTGACCCGTGGTCGATTTTCTTCGAGCCACACGTACCTCTTCGACACATTGGCGACTTTCGGTAGTCGTGAAAATCTCAAGGTTTTAAATACGGACATAAAGTGCCAAAACGACAGAAATATTGGTCTAGTGCCGATCGACGAGAATTTTGCAAATTAGTGGAATCACCCACGTTTAGCCACACATCTCAGTCGAACCGACCTATCTATGATCTCTGACAGCATTTCGACTGTGCCGTAATGACCCTTGTAGGCTAGCACGGTCAAGCAGTTGATTCCTGGTCGAATTCTCAAGTCTATTGCATTTAAAATCCCTTAACGGCTTCACCAGATAGGCCAGTTATCTTATGAGTGGCCAACTCAGAGAAAAACACTATAGTCGCATTGACGAAAGGCCCATCCTATTCAATCGAAACATAGACCTGAAAATTAGGATGTCACAATGAAAGCACTTTTGAGAAAAATTCAGAATGGGATTCTGAACAGGATGCAAGCAACTTTTGCATGATCGGATCTAACAAATTCAGTTGGATAGAAAAGAGTCTTTGAATATTGACGAATTCAGCGAATTGGTCTCTATACTTAAGACATTTCCGAGAATAATACGAAATTGAGAAATCTAAGTCATGATGTCCCAACCAATAATCAGATCTTTGTTGGGGAGACCAGATCCGAAGATTTTTGTAGTTATGGAACACTGGGGAAAAAACTAGACAGTTACTGGGATAGTTCTTACATTTGTAGAAAAGGTATCTCCTGAGGAAGAATTAAAATACCGAATGCAAGAAGTCTAATATTTTTTCAGGAAGAACTTTTAGTGTCTAAGATTGAAAAACTCGCAACAATATCTATGAGAGCAATGACAGTGATATGTTTGGCAAACTTTGAAGTGAAGATTTTCACGGGAAAATGGGGACAATGAATTTGGCTTGAAAATATGTCAAGGTTTTGTTCTGAAGAAGTGAGAGATATGTGAAAAAAGTCTTCAAATTTTGAATCTAAATCAATTTCACTAGGAGTCTGGTAATAGGGGATGACACAAATAGTTTGTTTCGATGGTTCTTCATCTACAGAGAATAGAGATTTGACATCATCCTTTTCAAGTGAAATACCTATCTTATTCTCTATGTGATGCAACATATGATTCTAACATTTTCTTGTCTGAGAGCAGTTTTTGGCAAAATGGCCCTTTTGGTTGCAGATGAAATACCGGGTTGATTTCTTGTGGCCTGAATGATCTTTCCTTTTACGTAGGAATCGTCATTTCTTCTTTCTCCAAAAGTGCTTAGATCCATTTTTGGATCCCTTTATCTAGAATTTCTTAAAGTACTTTTTTTTTTTTTTTTTTTGAAGACTTTCCACAAGAACCATCACAGTCTTTTTTAGAGCATTTGACCTTCATATTCTAGCGAGAACAAGCTCCATCTATTGGAGAAAACTCCCTTACCGTTTTGAAGTTGACAAAACATTTCCATAGCCTAGTCTGAAGACTTCTAGATTGAAATGTCAAAGTCCGAAGACCACCAAACTTTAAGCTCAAAGTCTGCTCACACTGATAGATTTCAAACTGAATGCTACTAAAGAATGAAGACTTATCCAGATGCAATATTATTTTTATTTCTTCAAGGATTCGATTCGTATGGCTTATGAATGGCTTTCTAGTTGGATATAGCACCTACATGATTAATTATCCTTAAAGGAATCAACTCCAATAATCAAATCTTTTGGAAGGCAAGCAAACTTGGAAAGTTCTATTTATGGAAACCAAGATCCTGATTGTATGGGCGAACATGATTAACGGGCTTTCATCACAATCAATCAACCAACTCGAGATCTCCTTAATTGATTCTGTCCAACGGGTAGATTGGAAGAATTCCTTTGGAAAGTGCCAATGGTCGTGAAGGCATGAAAGAGCATTTAAGGCAGACTCTCTAATTGTTCGAAAAAGTGTGCGTGAAAGAGAAATTTCAAAGTCTGAAGTTTTCAATTTCCTTGTTACTCCAAATTCTGAGCTCAAAGTTGTATACAAAAGAGAGAAACTCATAGTAAGACTTTGTGAGAGACCAATAGAGACTCTTCACTATGAAGTCGAGATTGCAAGACTGTAAAATCTCTTTTATTTATTAGTGGAATCCAGCCAATGGGCTGTCAGCATGGGAGAGTGGACGTAGGCTCGATCTAAGCTGAACCACTATAAACCTTGTGTTCTTATTTTCTTCCTTAAACTCTTTACTTTGTTCATAGTTTTATCTAATTGTTTAAAGTCTGTCTTATTCTAAAAGCAAATTATTTCTACTGAATCTTGTGAAAATTTTTATTCACACCTATTCACCCCCCCTCTAGGTGTTGTTACTAGCCCTTTCACCATCAAGTTCTCTGTTGTTTGTGAGATATGTTTGAACCGTCTAGTGCTTTAGACATAAATCTTCAGACACAAATGGATTTTTTGTTGTATTTCTCTCAAAGGAATGTCCACAATTCTCCTTTGTTTACTAAGGAAAGATTTCTCAACCTGCTGGGATAATTCCTTAGGAATGGAAGTCAAAAGGACTTATTTTAGGTTTGGATCAGCTCTAATACCATAGAAAAGCTTGAGCATTTCTTGATAATATTTATTGAGATGCCTATTTTGAAGGGAGCAGCATTTTCTTTCAAAGAATTCTCTCCTTTTAAACTCATGAAAGTTAGAAGGTTTTCCAATGAAGAAGTGGTATAAAAGAGTAATGGCATGACTAAAATCAAGTGAAAGCAGAAATTGAACTTGATTTTGTTCTGGCACCAATTGCCACCAATGTTTAAGGCTTCCTGTAAACCTTGTAACAAAACCAAAAAGGACACCATACTTATCATGATTGGTAAGGGCTTGGGCATTTAACCAAGTGTGAAATTCTTCAAATCTTTCTGGCCATTTAGAGTATGGAATATCATCAACAGTAAAAAAACTATTAGGAAGAGGTAGTTAGGTTTTGAGAATGATTGTTTGGTTGAACAACCTATGGTTCAGAAAGGTTGAATTCCATATCTTGGTTCAGAGAGTTAGCCATGAATATTGATGAAGTTTCTGATGCAATAGGAAAGTAATTGATGGCAGGGATTGAGAAAGAGGAAGAGGATGAGAAGGATACCGAATCTAACTCGGTATCTAAGTTGTCTAGAAAAACTAGTTCTGATGGAAATAGGATATGATCTTTCGACATAACAGGATCAAGCTGTTCTTCCTGATTGCCCAAATCTCTTAGCAAAAATTCTAACGAATTTGAATGCATCATTTGATTTGGCTTTTCTTTTATAACGAGCGAGGATTCTTTAGGCATCTTCTCTTTTCCCTTTTTCCTTCCTTATTCGATCAAGTTCTTTGAGGCAATTTCGCATCTCTACCACATTTGTCTTATCTTGTATGATGGGAGCTTCTGTGAGAGCAGCAAAGATAGACGTATCTTGAGATAGCGGAGGAGGTGAATGCTCTGTTCGTAATGTAGTCGGAAATTGATTAAAAGGATTGAATCTTCCTTCTTTAAGGAGTTAAATCTATCGTTTGAGCTTTTCTATTTCCGTCTTGGGACTTTCAAGATGATGATACCCCAAATGTTGTCCAGATTCCAAGGCATGAAGCCTTTTTTGGATTTCTGATAGCATCTTTTTGGTGGTTTCATCATATTTTCGAAGATCTTCTTGCACGTTCACAATTTTGGAGTCAATTACTTTGAATGCATTGTTGTGAGCTAAAAGTGTCTCTAATTGCTAGTTTAGGACAGCCTTAACAACAGGAGTCCTTTTTTGTCATCCTTTTTTGTCTTTCATATTCATCCACATTAGTGGGGGTAGGTATTTTGGGAGCATGTTGATATCTGCTTTGTGGATCGATGAATTCTTCTGGAGCAGGGAATGAAAGTTTCGAGTTTTCTCGTGCCAGAGGAGGAAAATCTGCCTCTTGGAATATGGCAATGGAAGAACTAGGTGGTTTCTCTTATGGAGTCTCAAGTGGGTAGGAATGTTTTTTTGCCCACTTTAGGATTGGCTTATAAAATGGGAAAATAGCTGATTTTTTATGAGAAGGAGGTGGAGGTGGTGATGAGGGCGGTGATCTTGAGGGCGAGCAATAAATTCTGGTGGAGTTGGAGCATAAGAAACCATAAATTAGAATTTATCACACTCACCAAGATTATCAACGGAGGAGTCTCCATCCAAGTATCTTTGGTATATGGTATCCTTCGATTTCTTGTATTTCCGTCAAGGTCTTGCATTTTGGTCTACCTCGTTAGGAGAATTTGTACAATTGGAACATTGACAAAATGGGTCCTAAAAACAATTACCATATCGGTCTGTAGTAATGGACAGGTTTCCATTACTCTGGAAATATTGGACATGCCTTTTGGGATTTGGCTTGAAAATTGACTCAGAAACACATGGTTTAATCATGAAGAGGGTTTGGAAGATACAAAGACTTTCTTCCTTTTCCTTGCCAAATTTGATGGAAACAATGCCATCTTTTTTTCTGATGAATTCAGAGTCTGAAGACTAGAAAGGCTTATTATTCTGATGTAGCTTCTCATACTTGGTGATCCAGGTCTCTGGAAGGAACTTGGCCAACTTTTCTTTTGGGATTTGTCTGGGAACATGAATGCAGGATGCTAAATCATTCTGCATAAAGATGAATAGAGCATCTTCATTTCCATTGTGGATTCAAGTCATGAGCATGATTCTACACTCGGTAAACCATCCGATAGTGCAGTGTTACTGCAATAAAGTCAGAGGTCTGAGGAGCTCTAGTGAGATGGATCTGGACTTTCAAGAAAGAAAGTAAATGGGGGTCTCAAAAAGCGATATTGAAGTTTGGATATAATGTTACCAAGACTATTACATCATTCAAAGTAGTTTGAACAGTACCAATGCAAGCATGCTGGTATTCTAGGCACCGAGTATCCAATAATGCTATTATTGCCACGACTGGTAAGCCCTTGCGACCATGAAGAGTAAGAGCAAGAAGAACAGCTCCATAATGGACATGAGAATATCCCTGTTGAGTCCACTGCTTGGGAAACTTTAGAGGAATTTGAAGAGTAACAAAATACTCCTTTTTAGTGGCAGGAATGGCATGTTGTTCAAACTTGGAGTACTAGGACGTACTCCTTTACTTCCTTTGGACTTCGGCAGATGAGTTGCCAAATGGAGCGAATAGTAGAAAATGATGAGGTGGGTTTAGCAAAAGTGGAATAGGGGTTCATAAAGGGAAGTTGAGTTTCAGAGATTTTGGTTTCATCGTTAAGAGAGACTTCATAAAGATAGTCAATCTTAGAAGCATTTGACACCCGAAAATCCAAAAGGGTTGAGGAAGACGGAGATGCGGTGAGAGAAACCGATGCTTCTAGTATTTCAGGATCAGTTATGATGTGAAGAGATCTTCTCAATGTTGGAGAAAACTTCCCTATTTATTTTGAAGTTAACAAAAAGTTTCCATCAGTCTAGTCTAAAGACTCATAGACTCTATCATCAAAGTCTGAAGACCTCCAAACTCAAGATTCAAAGTCTACCCTCACTAATAGTTTCCAGACCGACAAAGAGAAGACTTATCCAAATGCAAGTATATTCTCAAGGATTTGATTCGTACGGTTGGAGAAGATCTCACAGCTGGAGATAGCACCTCGTGATCTATTATTCTCATTGAAATCAATTTGGATAATTAGATTTGGTGATTGACGAAGTATACTTGAAAGGTTCTACTTATGGAAACCTAGATCCTGATTGTATGGGCGAGCAGGATTGGTGGGCTATCATCACATTCCTTAAATAAACTCGAGATCTCCCTAATTGATTATGTCCAACGGTATGATTGGAAGAACTCTTTTGGAAAGTGCCAACGGATATGAAGGCATGGAGATATAAGGAAGACACTCAAGTTATTCGAAGGTGTGCATGATAGAAGAATTCTAAAGTATGAAGCTTCTAATTCTTTGTTATTTCATTCGCTGAGCTTATACTGTATTCGAAAGAGAGATAAATACTTGTGAGACCTTGAGGAAGTGTAATAGAGTCTCTACACTATGGAATCAAAGACGTGAAACTGCAATATCTCTTTTGATTCTTAGTGAAATCCAGCCGGTGGGCTGTCAGTGCGAGAGAGTGGATGTAGGCTTGGTCTAAGCTGAACCACTATAAACTTTGTATTCCAATTCTCTTTCCCTAAACTCTTTACTTTAACTTATAGTTTTATATATCTGTTTACTATCTTTTACATCTTCAGTCTATCTTTATTAAAAGATGAATTAAGCTGTTAAGTTTTTGTAAAGATCACCTTCACACCTATTCACCCCCTCTAGGTGATCTTACTAGCCCTATCAATTGGTATCAAAGCTCGTGTACTCATTTAATTAAAGTGTTTTTACTTCTGAGTTAAAGATCTATGGCTAGTATGTTGGCTCCAGGTTTGGTTGAAGGCCAAAGCAACACCAGACCACCTTAATTTGATGGAAAGGAATACAACATATGGAAAAACAAGATAAAAGCATTCCTAAGATCGAAAGATCCTTTGGAATGGGATGTGGTAGAAAAAGGAATCATTCCTAAAGCTGCATCAGTTTCAGAAAGAGGAAAAGAAGCTGTAATTGCTAGCGAGATGACTCAAGAAGAAATAACCAAGAGACAAGCTCTTGATGCTAAAGCAATTTTTTCCTTATATTGTGCTTTATCTCCTACTGAGTATAACAGAATATCTTCTTGTGAAACAGCTAAAGAAGTCTAGGATAGGCTGCACATTACCTATGAAGGAACTGATCGAGTGAAAGAAACAAGGATTAATATTCTACTTGGACATTATGAAGCCTTCAAGATGAAATCAGGAGAACTTATCACTAATATGTTTAGTCGTTTTACTAAGATAGTAAATAGTCTAGAATATCAGGGACAGCCAATCTCAAAACTAATGAAGGTCAACAAATTGTTGCGTGGACTCTCCAAAGACTAGAATCACATAAAGACTTCAATAAGGGAAACACAAAGGATCATGCCGTTTTCTGTAGACGAACTAGTTGGCACACTTCAGTTCTATGAAGTGGAGAAAATCAATGAGGAAGAAGATCCTAAAAGTAAGAAATCAATTGCTTTGAAATCTAAAGATGATTATGATGTTACAGATTCTGAAGATGATATAGATGATAAAGAGTTAGCCCTTATGATAAAGAGGTTCAGGAAACTGAATAAAAAGGGAAGAAGGTTCAATTGGAAGAAACAAAGCACTCAAAAGTTTCAAACCAAATCTACTGAGGATGATGAAGCTAATAAAGATGTGATCTGTTTTGAATGTAAGAAAAATGGACACATCAGACCCAACTGTCTTATGTTGAAGAAAAATAAGGGAAAAGCTGAGAAATGCAAGAAGACTCTTAAAGCAGAGACATGGAGTAATACTGAATGTGAAGAAAGTGATGAAGATTATGTCAATATCTGTTTAATGGCAAAATCAGAATCAGACTCAGACTCTAAGATAGATACAAACTCAAACTCAGATAGTGAAATCGAGGTAAGCAATCTAAAGATTCCTATTAAAGTCTCGAAATACATCAATGAGCTTTGTTTTAGTCTCAAAACCTCTCTTTAGAGGATTTCCAAGCTAAAAATGGAGAATTCTACACTGAAGCAACAGGAAAATTCTTGGAAAGAAAAGTTTGAAAATTTAGACAAAAGCTTTGTTGTTTTAAAAGAAAATGTAGACTTTCTTTCAAAAGAAAATAATCTTTTAAAAATTAACATATCAAGTATTTCAAAAGGATTTTCAATAGGATCTAAAAAGCTGGAAAAATATTCTTTCAATACAAAGACCTTACTTCAACAAGTTAGGCTTGGGAATGACTTCAGAAATTGTTCCCCTAATCGATTTTCCAAAAATAAATAAACGAATCAAACAAAGACCAACAAAGACTTTTTACATGAATCATTTTAAAAAAGTTTTTATAAAACATGTTGGCCGAAGTGCTCTCAAATGTTCAAATTGTAACAGCTTAGCACATTTTGAGAAAGAATGTCCTATGGTTTGGAGACCTGTTAAGAAGGAATGGGCAAAGACTACATATTGCACTAACTCCTTTGGACCCAAGAAAATATGGGTACCAAAGAAAGCTTGAGTTTTTTTTTTTTAATTTCAGGTCACCATCAAGAAAAAGATTAAATGATATTTGAATAGTGGTTGTTCGAGACATATGACTAGAGATTCAGGTTGTTTTATAAAACTTGTTCAAAAGAATGGTGGAAAAGTCTCTTTTGGTGGAAATAGCAAAGGAAGAATTGTTGGATGTGGAACTGTAAAGATTGGAAGTCTCACAATCAATAATGTCTCCTTGGTGGAAGGATTAAATTACAATCTACTAAGCACTAGTCAACTATATGACACTGGATTAAAAATCAATTTTCAAGAAGGAGTATGTTCGGGAACTAGCAAAGATTTTTCTCAATCTTTTACTGGACGAAGACATGGGAACATCTATCTTCTGGATATAAAACTAGAAAGTTTGCAATGTCTGATTTCAATTCAAGATGAAGTAAATCTTTGGCATCGAAAGCTTGGCCATATCAACATGAAGCAAATTGCCAAGATCTCTTCCAAAAATCTTGTTCGTGGACTACCCAACCTAAAGTATCAAAATTCTGACTTATGCACACTATGTGTATTGGGAAAATAGGTTAGAAGTTCTTTTAAACCGGTAAATCAAGACTCTACTAATCATGTTTTGCAGCTTCTGCATATGGATCTCTTTGGACCAACCAGAACTAAAAGCATTGGTGGAAAGAGATATTGCCTAGTAATTGTAGATGATTATTCTCGATTTACTTGGGTCTATTTTCTGGCAAGTAAGTCTGAAACTTTCTCACTTTTCAAAATTTGCCAAGAAAGTTCAGAATGAGAAAGGATATGTTATTTCAAATATACGGACAAACCATGGATGTGAGTTCGAAAATAAAAAATTTACAAAATTTTGTGATGATTCAGGTTTTCAGCATGTTTTTTCCTCCCCATATACTTCAGAGCATAATGGAGTTGTGGAAAGAAAGAATAAATCTTTGCAAGAGATGGCAAGAACTCTTTTAATAGAAAGCAATATTTCTTCTCGTTTTTGGGCTGAAGCAGTTTCTACAGCCTGATATATTATTAATAGAGTATTCTTAAGGCCTATTATGAAGAAAACTCCCTATGAGTTTTTCAAAGGAAAAAAACCAATTGTTTCTTACTTTCATGTGTTTGGTTGCAAATGTTTTATTTTGAAAAATGCAAATGATCAAACCAGTAAGTTTGAAGAAAAATCATACGAAGGAATCTTCCTTGGCTACTTAACTTCAAGCAAAGCTTATAGAGTATTCAACACAAAGACTCAAACCGTAGAAGAATCTATGAATGTCAAATTTTAAGACGCTCTGCAAAGTGAACTAATTCAGACTTAACCTGAGGGTCCTACCCATTTCGACTTGATCGAGGAAGAAGATTCTTCACCTCCACAGTAACCAAGTCAGCGACAACATTCTCAACAGCATCACACTCCTCCACCAACTCATACTGAAGAAGAAATTGTGGAAGATGTTGAACCAGTAAGAACTCTTACCCCTAAAGTCGCCTTCAAGCTTTACTCTTACTTGAAAAAGGGAGGTATTGCTATGTCTTTAATTGATGAGTTTTAACAGAGAGAGGATACAGAAACGAAACCATTTTCTTGCGTGACATGGAAAATATGGGAATTTCTAAAAAATGGTCGGCTAAAAAGGCCTTTGCTAACTTTCCTAGCGACCCACGGTTTGGTACAGCGATTCAACCCAAAAGGCAGGATGACGATGAGTGAATGTTTACGCATTTCCAGCCTAGATCAGGTGTGGCTGCAAATGTTGTAGGTGACAGTTCGAGTCTTTTTAAATCGAAGAATCACAAAAAGGTCTATTTGGACTTAGTGAAGATAGGGGTCATGAACCCTAGAAGTGTTGATTTTGATTTCCTTGATTCGGTGAAAGTCAATCTGCGTGAGAAGTTTGCTCTATTGCAATTGAAGCACTTTTGTTCTGAATCTACTGCTGCCTATCCAGAACTTACAGCCTATTTTTATTCAAATCTATCTTTTGTGGATGCAAACAGTTTTTCTTTTATTATGAAAGATAAGGAGTTTGTGGTGAACATTGATACCTTGGCTACCTAATTGGGGTGGAAAAATGGTGTTTCCAACCAATTAGTGTATTTGTTGCTCATGCTACTCTGTCTTTGATGCAAGACAGGATTCCTAAAGGCAAGATATCCTACTCTAGGATGAATGCCACCAATATCCTACTGCACAAGATCGTGATCAACTGCATCAGGCCAAAATCGACATCCAAGACTAACATGTCTCGGTCTGAAGCAAAATTGATGCATGCCATCAACATCAGTTACAAGTTCTCTCTGCCTCACACCATCTTATTTCACATGTATAGGATTATTGTGAAAGATAAGGGACAACTCCCTTATTTTGCTCTTATAACACGCCTTTTTAGGCATTTCCACATTCACATTCCTACTCCTCTGTGTCTAACTAGTATTAATTCGATGGTGATTGGTTTCAAAATGATCACCAAGATGTGACTAAAAGAGCTTAACAAGGTATTAGAGCGCATGAAAGAGAAGTCTCCAACTAAGACGAAACTAGCTTCTACAGGGGCAAAAAGAAAAGGCAAGGAGCCCATGGGTGCTTCAACAAAGAAGAGAACTCTCATCTTGCACGATGAAAAAGATGAGGATGAGATGACTCTCTTTTCCTTGAGGAACTTGAAAAGCTTCGTCAATTTTCGCGAGACTAGAGAAGAGACTGAGAAAAGAGATACAGACAGAAGAGAAGGAGAAGAGGAAAGAAGAGAAGAAGCAGAAGAGGAAGAAGAAGAAGAATAGAAGAAGAAGAAGAAGAAGAAGAAGAAGGAAAGAAGAGAAGGAGAAGAGGAAGGAAGAGAGGAAGAAGTGGCTCGAGATAAATCTATTGAGCCTACTTTGGCTGTATCCCTGTTGAGCAATTCTGGAAAAACAAAGAGTGGAATTGTTGGTGAGCAAGCTCAAGAAAAGGATCACACCCCTACTGACGTAGAACAAGAAGAAGAATCCATCTCTCCTCCCAAAGGCACTCATTCAGGGGGAGATGCAGTTAGACAAGGTGGATCAACACCTAGACTTGACTCAGCTGGACCTAATTTTGCCACAACACATTCAGCAGATTTTTCACGATTGCTAGAAATTCTACCGGACGTCAAGAAAGAGCAGTATGCTGTGAGCTATGAATTGCAAGTTTTCAAGAATGCTTTCATGTCCACTTCTGTATCTCTACATGATCAGTTGAATGCCCTGAAGACATAAGTGCAAGATTCTATGAATGGTGCAGATTTACAACCGCTGAAGGAGACTATCGAAAAGCTTGAGAAGATAGTGCATTCAATGGAAGAGTTCCAGCTTGTTCGCCTACCCAAACAGCCTTGGCTTTCCTTATTCTTAAAACAACTCTTTTTATTTTGTTCTCCACTTTTTGCTGTTGACAAAAAGGGGGAGAATGTTTGATTGCAGCAGATTTGATATTTGTTTGCTTTTGTTATTGACTTTGGATTTCTAGATTTGTTTGGTTGTGGACTGCTTTGATTTGATCTTTTGATGCCTGCAGTTACATAGGCTTTGTTAATGATTATGGAATAATATTTGATTTGCAGGACTAACATGTTATTTGTGGTTGCAGAATCGATACTATTCATATCCTAATTTACTTATCCTTTATGAGATATCTTGTTTTGCTCAAGTGTTGTTTTGTAGGTCAAATGTGTTCAAATCTGCAAGAAAGTTTTGTTACCATAAAAAAGGAGGAGATTGTTGGAGAAAACTTCCCAATTTATTTTGAAGTTGACAAAACGTTTCCATCAGTCTAGTTTGAAGATTCATAGACTTTATCGTCAAAGTCTGAAGACCTGCAGACTCAAGATTCAAAGTCTACCCTCACTGATAGTTTCCAAACCGACGAAGAGAAGACTTCTCCAAATGCAAGTATATTCTCAAGGATTTAATTCATACGGTTGGAGAAGATCTCACAGCTGAAGATAACACCTCGTTATCTATTATTCTCATTGAAATCAATTTGGATAATTAGATCTGGTGATTGATGAAGTATACTTGGAATGTTCTACTTATGGAAACCTAGATCCTGATTGTATGGGCGAGCAGGATTGGTGGGCTATTATCACATTCCTTAAATAAACTCGAGATCTCCCTAATTGATTCTATCCAACGGTATGATTGGAAGAACTCCTTTGGAAGGTGCCAACAAAATATGAAGGCATGGAGGAGTATATAAGGAAGATGCTCAAGTTATTCAAAGGTGTGCGTGATAGAAGAATTCTAAAGTCTGAAGCTCTTAGTTCTTTGTTGTTTCATTCGCTGAGCTTATACTGTATTCGAAAGAGAGATAAATACTTGTGAGACCTTGAGGAAGTGTTGTAGAATCTCTACATTATGGAATCAAGGATGTGAGACTATAATATCTCTTTTAATTCTTAGTGAAATCTAGTCGGTGGGCTGTTAGTGCGGGAGAGTGGACGTAGGCTTGGTCTAAGCCGAACCACTATAAACTCTATGTTCTAATTCTCTTTCCCTAAACTCTTTACTTTAACTTATAGTTTTATATATCTGTTTACTGTCTTTTACATCTTCAGTCTATCTTTATCAAAAGATGAATTAAGCTGTTAAGTTTTTGTAAAGATTGCCTTAACCCCTATTCACCCCCCCTCTAGGTGTTCTTACTAGCCCTATCACTCAACACTGAATTTACCTACTGAGTGCATGGAACAGATCTTATTACAAAAAATGCATCATGGATATACAATTTCAAGAAAATACAAAAAAAAAAAAAAAAAAATTATGGTTTGAGACCGATCATGATGGACATGGATTGGATATCTCTTGGAGCTGTCAACCGGAGGATACAACTTACAAAAATTGATTCCTTATAAGGTACCTCATCGATTTGATGGTTGATCATCATTTGGACATTTTGTAAACAAGCAAGTCCAAAGTGTATTCATGGTAGGAAGAAAAGTGCACAAGTTTCTCATGGCTAATGTGTAATTGCACATGCAGCTTTAATGGAAGAGTTTCATCTACTAACTTATTTGTGTGTTCTTGATATTAATATTTGGGAACACGCTTCTCCTTGAAATCAAAATTAGTGATTGATGGTAAGAAAATTAGGTAATGGTCGGCTTTTGTTGTCATTGTTTTCAATGATGCGATGTTCAACGCATATGAATGCATTTCATTGAAAGATGAAAAAGACATGAGCATCTTTAGAAATCAATGTGAAGTCTGCCTTTAGATGTAATAGATGAATCGCCGTTCTGCTAAAATGATCTATGTTAATAAAGTCTTTCTAAAATTCCAAATAGAACTCTTATCAAAAGACTTCATTTCATTCCTCACTTGAAGTATTTTCTTTCAAAATTTTTAGGGTCATGTGACATCTATTTCAGTTTTGTAACAACAGTAGTAGGTTTTTTTTTTTTTAGTTAGTCCTACTCTACTCTTATTCTAACTCTCACTCTCAGACTTTTAGGGTTATGTGACATCTATTTCAGTTTTGTAACAACCGTAGTAGTATTTTTTTTTTTGTCCCACTTTACTCTTATTCTAACTTTCATTCTCAGACTTTTGCCCTACCTCATTGCAGGGCGTGGGAGTTGAAACCCATATTTGAAACTAAATCGTCCCCACCCCAACCCCCAAGAAGGTAGGAATTTGAACCCCCCCACCCCCTTCCATGTTGGGAGAGTGGCCACTAAGACAACAACAACTGTAGTAGTTAGGGTGGCAAGAAAACACTGTGATATACAGTACACTCGAGGTGGACTTGTGTGGCATCCCAAAAAAAAAAAAAAATTCATGCAAATTTCTTATTGATTTATATTACAAAATTTTATGGCCATGTAAGTATTTGAGATTATGAAATTAAGTGGGGATTAAAGTAAATTGTTAAGAGCAATTATGGGCTTATTTAGTATTGTTTTGGGCCATTTAAAAGTGGACTTTAGACCCAAAAGTGTTGGACCCAAAGTGGGCCAAGAGGCCCGGCCCAAGGAGCCCATGAAGTAGTCGACCGAGGCTGGCCCAAGCCCGGCCCAAATGAGGCCCATTAGCCTTGCATGAAGATCAACAAGTGGCGAGAGGGACTCTACAAGTGTCCTTCTTACAAAGACAAGTGTCCTTCCATGCAAAATTAACCAAAGGCAAGTAATTAAACAACTAAAAGGAAAAGGGGAAGGGGTGGTCGGACTAGGTGCCGAGAGAGAGGAGAGAAAGAGAGGAAGAGAGGAAGAGGAGACACCGTCGAGCCCGCCTAGTCCCGCCGTCGTTCTTGCTGTGTTTTCCTTTGATTTGAGGCAAGTGAAGTCCTAAAACCTACTCTTTGCATTCCTGTGTGTATGTGTAGTAGATGGTAAGTCTTGGTTGTGGTAGATGGGATGAAATTTCGGAGCTATGGAGAGGGATTCGTTGGTCATGCATGCTGTTTCTGGAAAGACCAGTTTGACCATCTTTGAGTTTGTGTGTTGCATGTGACTTTTTAGTCGGAATCTTGTTTCGATTTCTTCATGAAAGTTGTAGAAAATATCTCAAAGTATAACATACTAAAATTTGAGACAAAATGGTTGAGTTTCAAGGGGTGAAACCCTTCTTCTACGAAGACACTAGATCTGGAACTGCTTTGCTGACCTTTTGGTAGTTTTGTGGGTTGCATGTTACTTTTTACCAAGAATTCCTCTTCTACTTATTCACAAAAATTGTAGAGAACATCCTAAGGACTAACATACTCAAATTTGAGGTAAAATGAGCAAGTATAGCCTAGTGAATCGACTTTCTCTTGAAGACGGTAAATCTGGAAATACGGTACTGGACACCCGAGACTTCTTGGACCCATATGGTGACTATTTTTGGAAATTTCACTTATATCCCTTAATGAAAGTTGTAGGGAACCTCTTGAGGCAAAACATATTAAAATTTCAGCAGAAACTAAGAAGGATAAGCGGGCGAAACCTCGATATTTCGGAGATAGCTAAACTGGACGGTTCGGTACTAGAAACAGGAGCTTCGGACGTCTATAGAAAACTATCTAGAACGAATCTGGTCTAAATGTCTTCATGAAAAATCTACTTTAGGGTCTTGAATATAACCTGGTAAAATTTCAGAATTTTTCGAGATCATTCGGGTATTTTAATTGAAATATTTCAAAAACAGTGCAATCTGACTACTCGGACTTGGTGATGTTGCAATGCATGGTCTATATCTGTAAAAATCTCTTTTGGAAAATTATTCTGCACAAGATATCTTTATCTATGTCTTGTCTACAACATAGTTAAATTTTGTAATTTTTGAAGGTCAATTGCCTATTTAATCGAAGATATTTTGAAAACAGTGCAATCTGACTACTCGGACTTAGTGATGTTGCAATACATGGTCTATACCATTCTGTACAAATCTCTTTTGGAAAAGTGTTCTTCACAAGATATCTTTATCCATGTCTTTTCTACAACATAGTTGAATTTCATAATTTTTGAAGGTTATTTGGGTATTTAACCATAAATGTTTCAGAAACTGTACAAGATGAACGGACAGAATTAATAATGCTGTGATGCGTGGTCTGTAGTTAATTATGTGAGGATCTCTTGGTGAAGTGTTCTTCATGAAGTATCTGCTGCTATGTCTTAACTATCACATGTTCAAATTTCATAAATTTTGAAGGTCATTTAGGTATTTAATCAAAAATGTTTTGAAAACTGTGCATGAGTAAGGCTAAAAATCTTTTTCTTGTGATATACGGATTGTACGTATTCTGATTTAGCTGGAAATTGTGTTATTTATGGGTTATTGAAATTTTCGTGTAAATCATGATATTTTGGATTATTACTCGTGCAATGATGTGATGACATTCATACATTTCATATGACATTAAAGGATTGATGAATTTTCATGAACTCAAAGAAAGATTTCTTTTTAAAACCTTTGCATCAAGTGATATTTTTCCCAATGCATATTACATGATTTCAAAAAGGGCTGATTCAAATCATTGGCATTGTTACGTCAAATGTGAAATTGAAAATGAGATATATGAGAATATGCATTGTAATGAGGATACCGTCGGAGGTGTGAGCCGACGATGCCCCGGGAGTGTCAGGATGCCCGGAGTGTGTGTGCCGGATGCCCAAAGGTGTGTGCCGGATGTCCTCGGGAGTTTCGAGATGTCCGGTGGTATACGGTACGTAATTCCAGGGGGAATGCCTGGTGGTATGTCGGTACATAATCCCGAAAGCCCTGGAGGTGTGTGCCAGGGGATTCCTCGCGATGCCAGTTGGGGTACGAGATGCCCGGAGGTGTGTGCCGGAGGTTCCTCGCGATGCCAGGTTGGGTGCGAGCGATAGAAATGCGGGATGCAATTACTGGTCCCGGGAAAGAAAAATGTGGCAATCCAATTGAAAAACATGAGATGAAACTGAATCATGCATGGTATAGTGACATGGTATGGTGACATGTATGCATGATGATATGTGCACATGGTATGGTGACATGTATGCACGATTGCATAATATAACATGTATAAGTGCATGGTGATATGTGCACATGGTATTGTGTCATGTATGCAAAACTGTATGATGTGTGTACTAATGCATTGGTGGATTTTTGCACGTGATATGGTGATCTATATGTACACATGGCTGCCATGATGTAATATGGATGACCGAAAGGTGAGACATGAATGATATGTGCTTTGTTCATGATACCTTGATTGTTCTGTTTGACGCATTGAGTAGTTTGGTGGATCTTTACTGCTGAGTGGTTGTACTCACCCCTTTTGGGGATTAACATTTCAGACTAGATAAGATTCCTTTGCTGCCACTGCCACCAGTAGATGGATCAAGTGGTGGATATGACCACAAGGAGGAGGATAGCAAAGGAAGGAACTTTTGGACGCCGACACTGATTCGATGGACTTTAAGTATACGACTGTTGGAGGAGATGTCGGTCATCTTTTGAAGTATAGCCAAGTATAGAAAACCATGGCATTTCGATGTACCGACTAAAGATGTCCATCTACTTTATGTAAATAAAAGTGTTCGGCTTTAACTTATAAAAAAAAAAAAAAATTAGTTGGTGTGCACTGTTTTCTGAATATAGGGAAGGAAGTTGTTGGATACGCTTCCGCCATATAAATTGCGCAGGGACTGATCTAAAAGATATAAACCCCCAGGTTGTATGGACCCGCTGCAATCGAAATGGTATCAGAGTGACATGTTATTAGGGAAAGTGAAGAGAGGAAGTGGGATGATCATTGATGACCGTGGGTATAAGAGAGGAAGCAAAGAAAGAAAAACTCTCTGTTTTTCAGAAGTGCTATGTCCTATCAAATTTCTAGCACATGAATAAATGTTTTGAAAAAATTATAGCATTTAAACTATCAATAAAAGATGATGTGAATTGTTTTTTAATAATTCATTGGACTATAGTGATTGAAAGAAAAAGTTATGATACTTAAATGAGCATCCTATGAAAATTATATTACTTATGATATCTTTATCTCAAAATAAATTACAACATTTGCGCACCGGAGGACAGGGTGGGTATCTTTGGGAAAATAAAGACAACGTTAATGCACATGTGCGTGAGTTTATATGTGTATGATATAGTCATGCTTCATATATTAAAGCCACGTGCTCCTATCCTTGGCAGTTGGAACATTTAATTGACTTCTTTCTTGGGCTAGCCTTTGGTCTCGATTTACGTCAACTACATGAAGCCCTTCCCTTTTACTTAGTTTTTTGGAATTCTTAGGGCGCGCATAACAAAATTTATGTTTCTATATTTCTCTGTTTTTCTATTCTCCGGAATAGGTTTGAAACAGAAATCCGTTTAGTAACGCAATTTCATTTTTCTATTTCTGGAACTGATTTCTATTCTAAAAATAGATTTGGAGCAAAAATCAAAAGTTAAAATTTTTAGCTTTTCTATTTCTGAAATAAAAATAAGAAATCAAAATTTTTCTCATGGCTTACTCTCATCACCACCCGTCGCCTAATTGCCGCCCGTGGGATGTCAGACACCTGCGGCTGATTGCCAGCCGCCCCTACCGACCCTGAGCACTAGCTACCAACCGCCAACCATCGGACGTTGACCGCTGGCCACTGCACTCCTGCTGCTGGTCGCCAAATGTCGGACGCCCATTGATCATTGGATGCTCATCGCCAGTCATTGAATGCCGGAAGCTCATCACCAATCACTGGATGTTCACGGACAAAAGTCCGCCACTCGCCAACGGTGCGAAATGTCGGCCGCCCACCACCCACCGCCAGCCTCCTATCCCCGAACTCCAAATGTCGAACTCCGACTTTGGCCACCCGCCGCTAGTCACCGAACTTGGCGCCGAACACCGAGTGTCGGACTTCAAACTTTGGCCGCCCACCACCAATCACCAAATGCCAAACGCCGGTCACCAAACGTCGAATTTCGGCCACCGGATGCCAGTTGTTGCTACTCCTAGAAATAGAAATTTTATACTGTTATCAAACGAATTTTTATGTCAGAAATATAAATTTTGAATTGTTATTAAACGCATTTCTTTATTTAGAAACTTGTTCATGAAAAAAGAAATTGAGAAATCAATTGATTTCTATTACAAAAATTTTGTCATGCGTGCCTTTAGCCATTTTTTTAGTTGGAATCATTGGCCGACATTGACTATCTGATTAATGTCGACCCACGGTGATATTGGAACCGGCGGTGTCCAATACAATAATTGTTTAGGAAAACGATTTCTTAATATAAACGTTATTAGTATTGGAAATTTAATCAAAATTACACCACACTATCTTACCCAGACAAAAACGAATACATCAAAGAAATACAACTTCAAAGATAGACAAACAAGTTCATGATTCAAGATTGACGAAGAGAGAGATGGATTGCAGGTGTCATGGAATGATGAATCGGGAATTTTTTATCTCAAGGGAAATGGTCATCCAGTTTCATTGGAGTTCAGCTATCTGAAAATAGGGTGAGAATAGAAAGAGTGCAACTTTTTTATTTTTGTGATACAAATTTGAAAAATCGATCACGTAAGTGTCATAAACAATTTGCCTTGCTGGAAAATCTAACGTGGATACCAGTCGTCCTATGTGATTTCGTTTGCTTTGATGTTAATAATTTTTTAATATTTAAATTATTTTATTATTGTATTAAATTTTAAATTTTTTATTTTTATTTTCCTTTATTTTCCACAAGGGTCACCAACGACCCTCACCAGCCACGAAACCCTTGTCCAAGTGAGGGCCAAGGGCAACGCGGCCTCACCTATGGCTGCCCAAAATAGGGGAGGGCCGTCATGGCCACACTGAGCAAGGGCTGCCTCACCCTCAATCGCAAAGGCCCTCTCTAGCTCAAGGTGAGTAAAAAAAAATGAAAACAAAAAGTAAAACAAAAAACAAAAAATTTCAAAAACTCAAAATTTTTAAAAATTCACGTAAGATGATTTTCTGAGATTGACATTCAAATGATTGATTTTACTCCGATGTGATACTTAAGTGAGCAAAAAAAAAAAAAAAAAAAAAAGTTATGACAATCAAGTGATTGTCGTGTCAAAATTATAATATTTTTACTATTCTTCTCCCTCCGAAAATAGAATGAAATTGGGGATTGCTCAAATCAAAATAGATGCACATTTACAAAAGTGTCTCAACCACCGGAAAAATGACATGGCGCACTCATACCACTGAATATTTTCTCCCTTGTCTCTCTCCTCTTGCAGACTCACACCTCCATTTTTCCACTTCTTTGCCGTTTCTCCCTTCTCTTTTATTTTTCTCTTTTTTCACTTTCTTTTCCTTCCACAACTAGTCAATATTTTCTCACACAAATGGCCTCCTATGCCCTTAATTTACTCTTAATATCCTATCAATGGTGTACAAAACTACGTGTCGAACTTTTTTTTACATTACTAGTGTATGCTATGGACACTCTTTCATAAATTGACATTTGTATCTATAAGATTCCCTTTTCTGGAAAGTACATCTCTTTATTGATGGAAGCATATCATATAAAACCAGGGGCGCGAAACTAAGCTTCATATACTCATATCCATGGATGAGACTAGAACTTGCTTTTCAGCGTGAGCTCATGCTGAATCAACTTCAAGAAAACATGCATGGCGTCGAGAATAAGCCCTAGGGACACAACCAACTCGTTGCTCTCCCTGCTCCGAGAAGCAACCAAGATGATGTTGTCGGGGACCACGCGTGTCAATGTGCGGAGGTCGCCTCAGGTGCAACACCGATTGATCAAGAAAGGGAAGAACTGATGGCGGCTTGGCTCGAGCCAAGTCTGTCCAGCGCCACTTGGAACGGCCTCCCAAACCCGAAATCCATCTTGTAGAACCGTGCTTCAGAGTTTTCGCAGCCGGCTCCACACTTGCTTCTCCGACATTGCTTCGACGAACGGGACACCTTCTCCAATGCATCTCACTGCCATCCTCCCGTCACTCCCCATGATGCAGCTTGCCAGCCGACGGTAGGCGCTGATCTCCAGCTCGCTATTGCAATCATCAATAACTAACGAAGCCAAGACCCTATATCCACGTGCGGGTGCGCGATCTTTGGCGCGATTATTTTTGGCCCTGTTTGGTTCGGCTTTAGGAATGGGCTTTGGGACTCTAAAGTCCCTTGGCCAAATGCAAACGCGTTTGGTTCAATTTTTTGGGCAACTTTGGCAAGATGCAATTACATCTCCAAATGACTCTAAGGACCCTTAGTCCAAAGCAGGTCTAGAGGCCTTTGGGAACTTGCATTTTCGGAATGCAAGTTTCAGTTACTATTTATCACTGTTCATATTCTCCGGTGGAGAAGTCGATCGGAGGCCGATGACCGCCGGCCAAGGGGTTGTGCGCACCAGCGACACGCCAACGACCGCCGCCTGAGGGTCGCCGACCCTAGCGACTGTTGCCAGACCTCAGACAACGCCTGGGTCACGCAACCTAGGTGACTGATGGCCTGAATCGCGGGTCTTTGTGGCCAAGCCCTAGGTCAACCTAGCTATGTGGGTTCCATGCATTAATAATTTCAATACATTATGCATTCCAAAGAGAAAATGACTTTGAAGACCCAATTCCAAAGAGAAAATGACAACCTCTTCTCGCTCCCTTCACAAATTCCAAGATGTGATCCTCATAAAACACATGAATCACGCATAAGTATCGATCTCTTATTCGGGACAGTGCTAAGCCTCTTACCTCCTGAATCTAAACCTGAGTCTTAATGCTCTGCTCACTTTCATTGACCTGCTTGCCAGCCGACGGTCCCTTTCCCCGTTATTTTATTTTTTGGCTTTTTCCAATGCCAAGTTATCGACCCACTTGATCGAGAACGTCTAACTTTGCACCCTTAAAGGGGTCCAAAGGCTTTTACATGTTGGAAGTTTTTGTTTGTAGAAACAAACTAACTAAATTTTCCTTGTCCCACATAGGAAAAGTGGGAGCAAGTGAGCCAATTAAAAAGTGTTATCTCATTAACTTTATCAATTCAATTTTTTTTTTTATTTTTTTTTTTATTTGAGAATTTTTATCAATTCAAAATTTTTTTTTGTTTATTGAAATTTAAAAAAAATAATAAATAATTTCGAAATTTTATTTATTAAATAATAATAATTTTTTTATTCCAAATTTTTGTTTGTGTCTTTCCAAGACAACCTTTGAAAAAGATACTCGTTCAGTTTGCAACCTTTCCCGAAGGGTTGCATTTGTTCATTTTTTAACTTTTTACAAATGGACGCCTTTGTTCATCTGAGCAATTTTCGAAATGATACATTTGTTCGCTTTGCAACCTTTCACGAAGAGTTGTCTACGTTTCAAGAATGTTTTATATATACATGTCATTTTCAAAGAAATGAGTATGATCATTTTCGAGACTTCTCTTTGAAAAAACTACAGCCATCTTTTCAATTGTTTCCTAGAAAGATCCTTGAGAAATACTAGAATTGTTATCTAGTACTCTCATTTGAGACTTTGTTTTATCCTGGAGGAAATTTGCCGATGACCATTAGCAACTTTGTGGGGCAAATAAATCTTTAAAGAAAGTGATATCACGCCTCAAAATCGATTGATCGATCCGATTTCATTGTTCTACCCAATTCGAAGCCATATTTTCCAAACAGTACATACGTCCATTGCAAATTTTGTATAATAAGGTGTATGCAATGTACTATGTTGTTTCTCCTCTTGGCTAAGTGCATTTTGGAATTTGCTAATTAGGTTGGCTAAGGCCTTGTTTGTTTATTTTTTTTTTTATTCCCTGGAACAAAAGTTTCTATTCTTTTGTTATAGGGAACAAAAAAAGAACAAGAACAAAAACGTGTTTGGTAAAACTTTTGTTCTCAGGAACAAAATATCTTCTTTTTTTTTTTTGTTTCCGGGAATAAATTTGGAACAGAAACAAGAAGTAAAAAAAAATTGTTTCTTGTTCTCATGAACAATTTCAAGAAACACTTCTTTCTTCTTCTCCTTTTTCTTCTTCTTTTTTCTTCTTCTTTTTTCTTTCCTTCTTCTTCCTTTTGGCCGATTGTCGACCTTGGCCATGGCCGATGACCAACCGTCGAGGGCCAGCAACCTCGCCGAAGCGTTGCCAGCCCCCGGCGAGGTCGACCTCGTGCCACCTAGGCGAGGCCAAGCCTCGCCGATGGCCTTGGTGGCCAGGTGAGGTCACCGGCAAGGCTCGACCTCACCCAGGCAACGCGAGATCGGCCTCACCTTAGCCTAGCGAGCTCAAGCCTCACCCTGGCCGGCGAGGCTCGGCCTTGCCTTGGCTAAGCAAGCTTGAGCTCACCCAAATCCGGCAAGGCCAAGTTCGCCTAGCCACCGGCGAGGCTCGGTCTCACCGGGCCATAGCTAGGCAACGCCGACCTAGCGTTGGCCCGGCAAGGCCGCCAGCCTTGGCCGGTCGCCGACCATGGCCGAGGTCGGTGACCGGCTAAAAGGAAGAAAGAAAGAAAAAAAAAAAGGAAAAATATTTAAAAATTAAAATAAACAAAAAAAAAATTATACAAGTTCACCAAACACATTTCTATTCTTGGAGTAGAAATTTTTTCTCTTAGCAAGCACGTTCTTATACTTAGAAATTGTTCCCTAGAACATTAAAAAAAAAAAAAAAAAAAAAAAAAAAAAAAAACTATTTCTGTTCAAAAATTGTTCCCTAGAATAGACACGTTACCAAACGCACTATAAATTGGCTTCTCAAGGGAGTCAATCTTTCTTGGGTTGGGCATCGCCCCCAAAATTCCATTTTTCTTTTGGCTTGTGGGTGTGATGTCATTGTCACATTTTACATATGTCCAATTAATTAATACTTTTTTCTAATTCAGTATCAAAACTAACTAATGTCATTTAAATCATAAAAAATATATGACTAGTCACTCGTCCAATCCTCAACAAGATTAGTTCTTGGTTTCATTAAATGTTATAGTAATCAAATTTACAATGTGCAACATTTCAGGAAAATAGTACTTCGAATCTATCTGAAAATGCCTTATGTGTGTATGAGCTGGAGACTTTGCATTTAATATTTTTTTAAAGTGTTCTCTTGCGATAATGCCTCTACAATAGAGACATTCTTGTTGCCTTCTCATCACCCAATGCCTAAATGAGAATGACACAATTTTCTAAGTGAGTGAGCCATGTTACCAATCGATCTTAAATGGATCGAGTAAGTAAGGCATGCCAACAAAATCACATGACATAATGATATACTTAACAGAGACTTCACATTGAGCCTAATTTGAAAAGCTGAGATACTTGATTGACCACAAGATTTGAGTACAACATTCTAAGGGGAAGAAAGTTCAGGTACTTGCGATATCATGAGACTTGGCTATAATAAAACCATTATTTATTGTGTTATGCACTACTTGCTCCAATACACAAAAGAGGTAGCGGCACTAGAGGAGCATGAATTTTTGTCTCCTTCAATATCAACTAAACTTTTATCCTTGTTCAATCGAGTACGAAATGTGACTTGAACTAGTAACTACTGTAGAAGAATTGTCACATAATGTGTATCAACACGGCCTGCTTGTTCACATGTGACTCGCCTATTCGGCAAAAGTGTTGAGAAGGATTACCAAAGGAAACTTGAATAAATTAAAGGATGTGCTTTTCTAATTTTCATTTTCATGTTCTCTTTCCTCGTGAGTTTTGCCAAACTCTTTCTCCACCACAAACACTCCATCACCTTCTTCCTTGTTGCCATCGTCTATCATTGTCATTATTTGCAGCGGGACCTCAATTAACGATCACAACCTTCGTTCAAGGTCAATCAACAAAGTTAAGCAGTGGTGGTTGTCGACAATAGGCAGGGATAGTCTTGAGAAATTATTGGGGGTACAAGTGGGATGCCTCATTTTTATGCAAGTCCATTTAAAGAGTGACACGTGTCAGAAATTTTGAAAGCCCCCTCTCTCTCCCTTTATCTCTTTCCTTTCTTATGCACCTCTTGTTTCTCTTCTTCACCATTTCTTCCTTTATTTCCCTTTCCTTTTTTTGTCCTTTCTTTCCCTTTGGCTTGCGGCTAGTGCTTGGCCATAGTCAGCGACCAACCATAGGTGAAGGTTGCTTTTCCTGGATTCGGTAAGGGCTCAATCTAGATCTAGAAGTTGTGGAGGGAGGTGATGACATCAGAGCCACGAGGGACCTCGAGGATGTAGGGGCTAAGAGAAGGCTTGGCGTCGCAAACAATAAGGGGGCTTGGGCTTATTCTTGGACCCGTGGGGGCGGTGGATGACCTGTGGAGGGAGGGGATGATATTGGAGCCGCAAGGGACCTCGAGGAGGCCAGGGTTGAAGGAGGCTCGAGGTTGCAGGTAATGGCAATGGGAGACTTGGGCTTGTTCTTGAACCCGTGGGGCGGCCATAGGGCAGTGGACAACCTCAATAGTGGAGCCATCGTCGGAGTGGGGATCGGTGGATGAAACGATGGTGAAGGCAACTGACTAGGGCGTGGTTCGCAGGAGAGGGGGAGAGAGAACAAATAGTAGAGGATCGCATGAGAGGGAAAGAGATAGAAGAGAGCATTTCTCACATGTGGGCTCAAATAGGACACATGTGTTGCTCATTAAATGGACTTGCGCAAAAATGACATGGCCCAAGTATTTTTGTCTAATGTTTTTTTTTTTTTTTTTTTTCGGGGAGGTGGGGCGAGGAAATAGAAAAGTAAAGTGACTTGTCAAAACCAATGGTCATCATATCAGCATAACGTATCATCACTTATGGAGTAAGTGCCACATCAACACTTCCCAACAAAGAATTTAATGGATGGATCACATCGAGCACAATTCACAAAGTTGAAACTACTCGATAGAAACAAAAAAGTTTACCTTACTATCGTGCAAGTTTCACGTACTAAAGTTTTCAAGTCCCCAACCTCTTAAATCTTTAGAGCTCTTCAAAACTCCAGCCTTCTAAGTTCCTTCAAGGAATGCCTTCTGGAATCTAAACAGATCGACATATAATGTCATTTGATTACTTTTATTTAAGAGTCTTAAGTAATAAATTATAAATCAACTAGATTTTATTAACTGGTCAATCCCTATTTAGTCGCCCAAAGATGGAATATTGCTTGTAGTATGCTCACACGTATACCTCAACAAATAATATATAGCATGAAGAAAAGACAATCCACCAATACTCTTCCAAACGCTAAAAATATATAGATAGTGCTAAAAAAAGGGATTACGAAAATAATGTGGTAAAATGGATGGACGAATAACTAGGGCATACTGAACACTCGAAAGAGTTGGCCTTGTCATGTAGTGAATTGATTATTTTAAAAAAGAAATGGAGCATAGACCACCAATATGTTTAGATAATTTTACACAAGTGGATACGTGAAACCTTTGGCTATAATGCAATTAACATTGCCTTTTTTAGCATATGATGTGGTTACTTTTTCATGAATTGACATTTATTTCTCTAACATTCCCTTTTTTCATTGATGGAAGCGTATCATATAATACATTAGACATAAGCAGCCCAACAGGCTTTGCAATAGTCCTCCTTAGACTTCACCCATGTCTACCAAACGAACACATGTACTCATTTTCATATATGAGGCTAAAAACTTACTTTTCAGTGCGAGCTCAGACTGAATCAATTTTACAAAAACATCCATGGCATCATGAGGAAGCCCCAGTGACATGACCAACTTATCGCTCTCCGCGCTATGAGAAGAGACCTAGACGACGTTGTGGGGTACAGTAGCTGGTGCCACTTGGAACGGCCTCCCGAACCTGAAATCGTCTTGTAGAAAGGGAGCCAACTCCACTTGCTGATGCAGCAAGTGTTGCCCTCACGATTGACCATGACCGTGTTCATCTCAATGTGGTCAACGGACGACCGTATGTAACTGTCGGTGACACATCGGAGCGCCTCGTGCACAGTCTGGACAGTAAACGAGAAGGGCTTGTGAATCAGTTCACTCGCTCTGCACTTTGCACAGGACCAATCAAGGCCAGTCCCCAAGTATAGCCTCTCGACAACGGCGTGTTGAACTTGGACCGATTATTGACTGCAATGAGAAGCTTTGCTGTTTCATGAGGATCGATTCTGAGAGCTTTAATTCACAAAATCCACACGAGCGCCGATATGACTTCGAAGCTCGTAGGGACTATAGCGGAGCCATCGTTGGTTGTGATTGTGGACACTTTCTTGAGTTTTACGAGAGTGAGTGGCTCAAAGCAGAATGATTTGTAAACAAGGGGCTTGGTTTGGAGGTTGACTGTGCATTTGGGACACCAATCCATCGGAGCATACTCTGGTGGGGGAAATCGACGTGTAAAGGTCACCTCGGGCACAATGCTAATCGATCGAGAAAGGGATGAATCGAAAGCGGCTTGGCTCAAGCCACATCAGTCCAACAAGTTATGAAGTTCGTGAGGGCTTTACTATCAACGACGACGTGATTTATGAGAATGCCGAGGGTGATCCCTCCGCACTTGAATGCTGTCACCTGGATTATACGGTAAACTGTAAGCAGGGATGTACAGAAGTAGGTCATATTCAAACGGGCCCTCTAATAAAAAGAAGTTACTAGGGAACCAGTATTATAAAAACATTACCTACACTGTCAGCAAAGGTTTTTTCCAATATGGTTTGGGCTCCATCGCTGTTGTTCATGAGTTTTCGCAGCATTGGCGGATCGATGATGCTGATGTCGCCTAGCATTCCGATGTCATCCTCTGACATCGCTTCGATGAACGGGACACCTTCTCCTGTGCATCTCACTGCCATCTTCCCGTCACTCCTGCGACAAGTCTCCCTGCGAATGGATAGAACTCAACCAGTATCTCGCCTAGCGATTCTCTGAGCATCTCAGTCGCAGCGAAATGAAGACGAGCAAACACTGGGAGGAAGATGAAGCGACCAGATCTGGCCATGGTGGAAGATGAAGACGACAGATGCTAGGAGGAATGAAGACGAGTAGACGAGTCTCCCTGCGAATGGATAGAACTCGACTAGTATCTCGCCCAGCGATTCTCTGAGCATCTCGGTCGCAGCAAAATGAAGACGAGCAAACGCTAGTAGGGAGACGAAGTGACCAGATCTGGCCATGGCGAAAGACGAAGACGAACAGACGCTGGGAGGAAGATGAAGCCATGAATACTTTCTCCCCGAGCGATGAGGTGGTCGGGGAGAAAACTAAAAAGTAAAAAGTAATATTTTCTCCCCATGCTACCATGGTGACAGCAGGAAGACGAAGCAACTAGATCTGGCCGGTGACCCAAAGATGAAGACGAACAGATGCTGGGAGAAAGACGAAGCTGAAGACGAATTGAGGAAGATGACGAAGAGGGTGACTCGGTCAAGCTGGTGGTGTGGACGAAGGAGGAATAGAGGAGGAAGAGAGAGACCGTGGTGGAATGAGATAATTTCTATTTTTATTTAATTCCATATTAGCAAATATGTGTCAAGCTATCATTGGATGGAAGCAAAATAATACTCACCATGTCAGCTAATGACATGGCGAGAGCAAACCACTGAATATTCCCTCGAGCTCGGAAGAGAACCGGGGGAGAGGAGAGGAGAGAGAGAGATCCGGTGAGTGAGAGCGGGGAAGAAAGAGGGAGTGAGCTCGAGAGGGCTGGTTTTGGTATATATAGTTGAGCTTGGGCTCAGTATAATTATTTGAAAAGGTGGTCTTAGATCATTTTTTAAATGGAGCTTGTTGAATGCCTAGTTCGCCAAACCCACGAGGCATCAGACGGCGGCCTATTTTTTGACGAGGCCTTAGGGCCCAGCCCAAGTCCCTATTTTTGGAATAAAAATTATTTTTTAAATTATTTCGAAATTGTAAAATATATATAATTAGAAGAATTAAAATTTTAAAATTTCCAAAAAATTCAAAAAAAGCTTCTAAAAAATAGAATTCCTTGGAAAAAGCTTTAAAATAGTCTTCTCGCAAGTCTCTCTCTTAAAATTGTGAAAAATCATTGATAAAAAATCATGCTTAATATTTGAACAAACTCTTACCGCTTTGTGATGGGGTTTCAATGTTTCCTTTTTTTAGACGAATTATTATTTGATGTCCTTGGTTGTTGATTGTTGTTATAATGATCTCGCACACATATGATCATTTACATGTTAATAGATAGGTCTAAAATCAATTCAAACTGCTTGATAAATGTCTTTTTGTAAAATGAACAGAATTAGATACCGTAATAGCATTAATTGATTAATTAGTGTAATCAAGTCATTGACCCTATAGTCTTAGGTTTGTCGTGGAGTTGAAGTCGGTGCTGCTTTATATGGTCTTAGGCCTGTCACGGAGTTTACAACATTCGATTTTGCTATGCAGCCGATTGACTACATTATAAATTCTCCTGCACAGATAAACTACATGTTGGATGGCGTCAAGTCAATCCCTATAGTTTCAAAAGGAGCTACAGCAGGAGTCAGTGCCCATCACTCCGAAGCCTAGCGAAGATGTTGCCATCCAACTTAGGGGAATCTTTACCGCATCATTCATCACCCTCAGGATCTATCAGACACGAGAATCATCCTTGGTGTATGAAATGAGAGTCGCTCATGAACTGTGTAACATCTCTGGTTTGTTCCTCCAATCAAAGTGCTTCCTCATCCTCTACTTTTTTCAGATTGGCAATCACCAATTTCTTAATGCAGTGTGTTAGTTAAGTTGTTTGAATGCATTTTCCTCATAAAGTGGATAGTTTGCATGGTCGCAAATTTACTCAAAACTTCTTTTCAGTTTGATATTCAGTATCAACATAAGCACAAAAAAATGAGATAATCCATTGACACATGCTCAATATGATAACATTGGCGCGAGATCCCACCAGTGGTAACAGCAACTGCTGCAATGGCCCCATCGACCTTCTGAAATAGTTCTTTGCCAAGTGACCCTATCGGTCACAGTCAGGGCAACCATCCATCCTAAAATGGCACGGGGTCGATTCATGTCGTTTTCCACGACACACAACATCCTGATTCGATGCTGACTTGTCTATCCCACTTTTCCTTATGGGTGGAATAGAATACCTTTTTCTGGTCATAAGCTCCTTTCCAAACTGGTTTCCATCTCTATCTGACTAAACTTGCCCAGATGTAGTAGCTTGATACTTGATCGCAATTCCAGGTTGGACCTCGACAAGTGTGGCAACAACAGCGGCTTGATCTTGAGCTTGTTGACTCGACAAGCTTCCAAGGAACACTAGCGCCTGAACGATCCCATCGAACCTAGGATCGCTCGGTGCTGCTACACTCTCAGTATCGACCTACGGCGGTACTCTTACACTCGCGCTGGCCTAAGCGGGCGCTCTGCCACAACTACCTCGGGCACCGATCCTTGTTGGCGTTCTACCCCGAGTCACAGAGGCCACTGTCCTCTTACTAGGAGTCCTCAGCTCCTAATCACTCATGCTATAAGATCCTTATAGAAACCTGTTTTCTGATTCCAATATCATATTAGAATTTGAGTGACCCACACAAACAAGTTACCAATTAGCTACCATCGACATGCACCAGCATAAATTTAAATGTCATTCCTACTACTATCCCATGAACCATTGCACCTTATCACTCTAATCCCTAAACATTGCTTTGATACCACTTAATCGGGATGTCACACCCCGATCCTTGAACACGTGCCAATCCCTTACCCGGTCGATTAATAGCGACGTCCCAGGACGCATCGCCGACCCTGTTCATTTATAATATGCATGCGGAAGCATATAGAAAATCCTTAGACAATAAAATAATGGGATAGAAAAGTAGGCCATATTTTTTACAACTGAAAAACCACAACCACACTTTTATACAATATAAACCACACAGTATATTTTACAATGCTATTCACAGAAGTCTGATCTATCATATCAGTCCACAACTTAGGTTTGCAAATAGGATGGGATTTTAGTCCTCATTCGGGTCATACTCAAGATCCTCCTCTGGGTCCTCCTCTTCTTCTTCTTCCTCTTCTTCATCTTCTTCTTCAATCTTCTCATCAGGCTCACCCTCGAGCTTATTCACCGGCTCGTCCTCAAGCTCCTCCTCCATAGGTTCATCCTCCTGCCACTCCTCCTACTCCACGATCTCTCATTCCTCTTCGCTCCAATTAGCGCCCTCAGCTGAGTACACTGGTAACTTTGGATCGCCCTCGAGCTTAGGATCCTTAGCATCCACTACCGACCCATCCTTAGGGTCTATCGTCCCTAGCCCGAATGCTGCCTCTAGAACGTACAAAGGCACATCACCTTCTGGGATGGGACCTTCTCTTCACCCATCATGATAGTGACGATACCATAATCGATACTTATGGGCACCAGGTCATCTTTACCCACATCGACCCAGACTTTGGACTCTACCAAAACGTACTCCAGTCCTTCCAGGTGAGGGTGTATCAGAAAGTGGTACCCTACTTCGTGATCTCCACAAGAATACCAAAATACATCGGAGGACAAGGAGGTGGAGGTGCTACCATCTAGGGGCCTGAAATGGTTATATAATAACCAGTGAGACAACGTCTTAGCGAGTTCTACCCCCTAAGACCCGATTAGTAAATTAATACACTACGGGTTGTCTATGTACACACAGAGCAGAGGACTTACCTTGGTCTCAGATTCCACCTGCAAGTCAATACAATTCAAACTAGGCACTCACTTACTCATTGCAAATTTGAACTAGCGATCAATCGACCTAATCAATTACATCTCACCCCAAACCATTCCCCACGATGGAATATCTAGATGTTGGGCCACGTGCATTCTCCAGGACGACATACCAAGTCTCTGAGCCACGTGCCTTCTCTAAGGCAACCTCTTCACCAAGATGACATGCTCAATCCTTGGGCCCACGTGCATTCTCTTAGGCACTAGTTCACCAAGATGATGCATCAAATCACCGAGCCCACGTGCCCCTTTCATGATGCCGTACTCAACACTAGACCCACGTGCATTTTCTAAGGCACCAGTTCGCCACGATGATGCATCAAATCACCGAGCTCACGTGTCCTTTTAACGATGCCACTTTCAAATCATTAGGCCCACGTGCATTCTCTTAGGCACAGATTCGCCAAAGTGACGCATCAGATCACCGAGCCCACGTGCCCTTTTAGATGCCATACTTAACCACCACTCTACTATCGATACTGACAACCAATACCCAATAATTTCTAGATCAAATAATCAAAAACAACTATTTAGGAACATATCCTAACTAAAATTCCACAATTAAAATCAATTCGGCACGATTCAAAGCTCAAATAAATAAACGGACTGCACCACGACAATTAGCATGAAGTTCCGGTCACTGGCCATCCCAATTGAATTTCCGAAAAATAAATAATTAATTAATTAAATTCGAAAATTAATTAAATAAATACTAAAAATCCAATTTAGGCCCATATTGCCTGCCTCACTTGTTTTTCGAGATTAGGGCTTGCTTTTCTTTTATCAATTGATTCAAGATGAGTGTTAGTAAAAGCTAGTGCATCATCCAAAAAAACATCGCCATGAAACCTCATATGGCAAGCTTCAAATAGACTTAGCAGCCCTTGCATATCCGTGATAAGTGATTGGCTAAAATCCCCTTCATTGTGCTTGAACTTGTTAAAGATTTATGTATAGCCAAACAGAATGAGGGAAAAGATGCTATCATGAGATGCTATGAAAAACATCATGCTCAATATCTAGAGCAATTGGAAACGATGGAAAAATGATACACTAAACCAAGGAATTAGAAAAAAGGACTATTCACCTTTCAAAGTGATAATTTTTTTTTAAACTCAGGATATGAGAATTGTAAAGACCGAAAGGTTGACAAATAAACAAAATATCAAATCTAAATTAAATATGCTAGAAATATTATTTGTTGCAAATCAATCACATGGACTATAAACTAGTGTATGGGCCCATTTGGTTCGGCTTTGGAGAAATGCCCTTGGGAGAATGCAAATACCTTTGAGGTAAAGGGGTTTTCCAAAATGCTAGATTGTTTGGTAAACTATAACTGAAAAGTGCTTTAGGGAAATGCAAAACTGTTTGATAAACCAAATTAAGTTTTTTTAGTTTTAGTATTTTTTAAATTGTAAAAGAAAAAACAATGACTATATAATCTTTTACATTTTTATGTTGAGAGTAATGTAAAAGATATATATTAGTAAATTTATTTAAAAATTATATTAAAAGAATTTGATTATAGATTAGATGCAAAGCTCAACTTTTGGTTTAGGATTCTTTTAGGTTTGTTTTCAAGTATGAATAATTTTTTTTAATTATTATAATATTAATCATCTTCGTTAATTAATTATCATTCTAATGTATTGATAAAAAGTTGGGCTATTGATTGTCAAAAGATAAAAATGACAAAAAAAAAAAGTGAACCCAACATTTGCAAAGGGTTTTTATTATTTAAAAAAAAAAAAAAAAAAAATGATGAAACTCCGTCGTCGATCAACGGCGGTGGGGTGAGGGGAAGATGATCGGTTTAAAAAAACAAAAAAGTCAACGGATGAATAGTAGAGGTGGACTTGCATTTCCAAAATGCTAAAAGCCCGTGGCGGTCCCCCCTGCTTTGGGCTTTCAGCATTTCAAAGGCCAGCATTTGGCCCAGGACACCTCCAAATACTAAATCAAACACCTAAATTTTTTTCCAAGGGGCTTTCGGGGCTGAAAGCCCCTTGGGAATGTTGAACCAAACAAGGCTTATGTAATAGAATGTTGCCAACCAATTGATCATTGAGAATCAGAACAATACGCACCACTTGAAATGTCATAGCCTTGTTGCCGCAACAATCGAAAGAGAAGAGCAACCATGTGGAGGTCGTCGTCAATATCATCACGTTGAAATTCAAAATAGCTTTGGTGGATTTGTTCCAACTGTTGCTCTATCTCAATTTCAAAATGGTATGCAATTCCTAAGTGTTGGATTCGATCAATCAAGTTCAACTTCAGGGAAGGCTTATCCATAGCACCTGTCAACACCATCTTCCTCACTTCTCCTTTCAATCTCTCAATTTGTTCCTCTATTGTGCCATGAGAGCTCTATAATAAATATAAAACTTAAGGTTTTATTATAATAATAAAAAATTACAGGAAGACGGCATGAATTTGTTAAGTTGTTTGTGTATGCCACAAGGCTCATATAGAAATTTCGAATTGTGAAAGGACCAACACATGCATGGAGTTTCCAATCAATCGGAACTCTTTCTTTTTCTTAAGGGATAATGAAACAAATATTTCTTAAATTTTGGCTTAATATGCAATGTGGTCTACAAATTTTTAATTTGTTCAATGTGATTCCTGAATTTTAGCTCAATATGCAATATGATCCCTGAGCTTTTAATATATGTTCAGTTTAGTCATTGAACTCTATGAAAATGTTAATGTAATCATTGAACATAAATTAGTGAAAAGACTACATTGAAAATCTTTATATAGTTCAGAGACTAAATTGAATATATACCAAAAGTTCATGGACCACATTTGAATAAATTGAAAATTTAGAGACCATTTGTGATATTTTTCCTTTTCTTAATGCAATGTTGTTGGGATGGTGCCCATTAATCCAAGATAATTATTTTCTATACTCTTAGCTTTCAGAAAACATAACGACCAACAAATTTTCAGGAAGTAATCTAAGAAGAAGCATGCCTTGGATGCTGCCATTGAGCTGGAGTCGGAAGCATATTTGAGAAAGTAATGCCCCCATATGCTTGGATGAAATTTGCCGGCGTTTGGCGACTGGTCTCCTTTCTCAAGCAGGAGAAGAAGATGGGATTGCTGAAATCTGGAAAGCCATTTCTTTCTCTGTGTTTTCCAGAGTTAGTTGTCTGAACAAACGTAGATGAAGTTACAATGGAAGGAAGAGGCTTTTCTGCGAGCAGGGATACCTTCTTGATGAGTATTTATGGGCTATAGAATCCTGTGTGGGAAAAGTTCGAGAGAACGAGGAACAGAAAAGCCAGTAGTTAAAATAGAAAATATCTGATTTCGAGGTCTGTACCGTGCAGCACACCATAGTTGAAATTGCCCATGAGATGCGAACATGGAAATAGGGATAGCTCTCTAACCCGAGTTGGTGATCGCGATGGGGCATGGAATTATTTCAGAACTTGTACTATATTTCCCACATTTGTTACGTTCTTTTATTAAATATTTGAAGATGAGCTGGCTCTTGGCCCTACGCCTTTACAAGTCTCGCAAGTCTCCTGTAGCGTTGATTTGAGTGACATGATTTTTAAAACACATTCTCTTGAGTGCCATGATTGGAAAAACAAAAAAGGTTCACTCAAACATCAAAACTTTTTAAAAAATGTTTAACTCACGTGCTAAAAATCCGATGTTGCATCACATTAATATGGAAAAATTGTCCAAAAAATCATAAATTTATTATACTTTTTGCCAATTTAGTTTTAAATCTTTCAATTTTATCAATTAAGTATATTTTACCAATTGAATTCATCTAGTCTATTTTGGCATGAAATCACTAATAGGGACGCCAACCGTCCCATGTGATGAGGCCGACTTGCCCCACCATGGCAAGGCTTACCCAAGGACGGTGAGGTTAACCTTACTAGCCACAGGCTTCAGCAACTGAGTGATCGACTAAAGGAAAAATGGAAGAAAAAAAAAACAAAAACAAAAAAAAATTAAATCTATGTCAACACCGATCGTACCATGTAGGATGGTTAGTATTCATGTCAACAATTGGTAAAATTGAAAAAGTTTAAGATTGAATTAGCAAAAATACAAAGGCTTTTTAGACATATTTCCCACACTAATGTTGAATTTCTTTGAAAAAAATATAGCGCTTAAGTAATTAATTGAAACTTATGATACTCAAGTAGGTATCATACGAAAATTTTAGTACTTATGATATTCTTGCCCCATTGATAGAGCATCATAGCAAACAAAAGCAGAAGATAAAAAAAAAAAAAAAAAAAATGTCATGCTTGTGAGGCGTCTTTCCGAGAAGAGAAAAAAAAAAAAGATTAGATTCCTTTAATGAGGACACGAAACACCGAGAAGACATCAAATGCCTACATCTACGGGGAGAACGTACAGATCTAATTTCCTTTGTGAAAGTAAATCAAAAGCACACGATGTGAAACCTTTGAGTTGACCCAAGGCCAAAATCTTTGGTGCTCTTTAGACGGAAATGAGTTTCTAGTTCACTTTTTTTTTTTTTTTTTTTTTTTGGGTGAAAGAATTTCTAGTTCGATAATTTAGCAAGTGAAGTTGTTTTTTTTTTTTTCCTTTAAAGCTATTTTAACCCTAAAAATTTAGATCGACACTGATTATATGATCACATAACTTATGTCATGTCTCATTATGATTTAGTTGTCTCTATCCTTGCATAACACGTCTCTCACGCACGTGAGATGGAGAATCACCACGAGAGGCAGTATCACAACAGTGGCCAATTGGATATAGACAAGCCTCGCAGATGTATTTTTTTTTTTTTTTGGTCGGTCGTAGACGTACTTTTACTCGCCAACAATTTTGCTTGCAAAATTCGGCTTCCTCTTCTACTCACGTGACATCGATATAACCCATGTAACATTGCCTGGCCAAGGCTAAATGTCCTCTCTTTTGCTCAAACTGCAAACACAGAGAACACTTCAATAGAAGTTCCATCATAATCACAAGCAAAATAACAATAATAATAAGAAGACTGGCTCTATATATCTACTAGAGGTGAGCAATTCTATGTTCTATATAGATTCCACTCGGTACCTATCTATTGTAACATCATCATTTTTGGAACTCAGAACTTACCCTTTATACATGGAACCCAGAACTTATCCTGTCACAGATTCCAGGTTCCAGGGATGGTTCTAGGGTCTATTTGAGTTCCATCTATATTATTAATTAAAGAATTGTAATGAATTATCACTTTCAATTACCATTACTTGTTATTATAATTCACTAATCACAATTTATATTTAGAGACACAAAGAATATAAAACATTAATAAAGTAAAAGTCTTAGTCATAAAATTGAAACTTAGACTAGTCGTTTCATATTATATACCCATCATCGAATGCCATGGAGTACCACAGGATCACTATGAAAACATAGATCAAGAAAAACAAAAAAAATTATTTCAGACTCCGAGTTCCACCTACCTAGAACCTGAAACATACTCATTAAAACAAGTTCCTCAATTTTTGGAACGTGAAATCTACCATCCATACTTTGGAAACTACAACCGAGTAGATTTCTACCGGTCCGATTCTTCAATTCTAGATTCTATTTTGGAGCCATGCTCACTTCTAATATCTACATGTGACTATTTATAGATTCAAGTACCTTGGGAGTGCTAAGTCATCCATGAGCCTACAAATAGCGTTCGAAGCCTTCAATGTTCCCGGGTGGCTGACGACCTCTCTGAATCATCCTTTTTGCGGAATCTCCATCCGAACCACGCCATCGCTAATAATTCATACCGGGCCTTCATCAATGCAATTGGCATTTATTTCTCCGTCGTTGGCGGGCGCTCTCGGTGCAACAGTTTCGTTCCTGGGAAAGAGTCTCTCAGTCGCCCTTCCATCTGAAATGCCCAGTAACAGAACTAATCTCAAGTTAAATTTTTCTCTGTCATTTGCTGAAGACAAAGTCATTCCTTTCCCATTGTCAGTTCGGTGTTGTTCGTTTCAACAATTGATCCCATCATCATATCTTGAGGTTGATTTTTAAGTACAGTAAAGCGCTGATGGGAGTTTTGAATTCAAGTTGGTGTCTGAAACAGTTCCTGCTAATCAAACGGCGGCTTCCAACTTCTTCGGCACGGTAGAGGCAGGCAGTGTGATTGTCTTACCATTTTCATCGCAGATCGGTGAGGCCTCCGTAGCACACTTACACTTATCATTAATTAGCTGATATGATATTGGAGATTTTTGTATTTCACATATGTTCACTTTTACACTTATCAAACATTTTTTGTGTCATGTTTTAATTAAGTAGAGAGGGCCAATAAGTGTCCCCATGCTACCAAGATGCTAGTAGTTAGGGGTCTCTCTATGCAAGGTATACTATAGCTAGCGACATAGTGCGAGCCTTTTAATGATTTGCTCATGATGTGATTCATAAAAGATAAGTGGTATACCACTAGACCAATTACCTTAATGGGTAAGTGAAATTAACTCAGGTATTGTATTATTACTATAAACGTATTGGTTAGAATCAAAGGTAATTACGCCCCATGCCATTTGACTCATGATAAAAATTATCTATAATTCCCTACCGCATTGTATATTTGTGTATAGTAAAATAAACTTTATTGCAATATATATTTTTTTCATTCCTTATGTATGGTATCATTAGTGTCAGCCTATTCTGTTACAAATTCCTTTGCATGCGATAATATCAATTCTTATCCTCTAATAGAGTCAATTTTACTTAGTTTATAAACATAAATATATATTTTTTCATTCTCATGGAGTTAATTTTACTACTTTTTACTTTAAATATAATTGGACATATACAATACTTATGATTGATATAGTCTAGTTCTACACACATAAAATTTAGCACTATAATACAATATACGTATTTATTAGGGGTAAGCATCGATATAGAGTTGACCCTGGACCGACCTTGAACCGGCCCAACCCTACCGGTCCCGGTCCAGTTCCCAGGGAGATTGGGTCGATCTTTGGTCCTAGAATTTCTGGACTAGTACTGTGTGGGTCGGTCCTCGATCCTGAGAATTCCGGGTCAATCCAACCAGGACCAAAATAAACAGCGTCAACAACATTAAATAACTCTTTAGTGAGGAGTTCAAGTGATTTTACATTATTCTTTATAAACTTAGATTTTTAATGTCTTTTATGGCGTCAATAGTCATAATTTACGAAGGGGAAAATGTTTTTGTGAGGAGTCCTCACGGCGTCTAAAAAAGCATAAACAGCCCCTTATGTTTTTTATGCTCATTTTGTTCAACGCTCACCCCACTTGACCCTCACCGATTGCCTTTCTTAGCTGACCTCGCTCATCATCGAACCCATTAGGTCAGTATGGTTTTCAGTTGCCCTTTCAAGGAGTACAAAAAATGAAATAAAAAATTATTAGTTGGTCTTAGGTTGACCTTGAAACCGCATAGAACCCATTGGGTCAATACGGTCCTCAATCGCTTTTTTAAGGAGTACAAAAAATGAAATAAAAAATGATTGGTTGGTCCCGGGTTGACCCTGGAACCAGACCGAACCCATTGGGTCAGTCCGATCCTCGCTCACAAGCTCAATAGGGTCAGTCCTCGGTCCCAAAAATTGAGGATCAGTTTTGTGCGGGTTGGTCCTAGGGTTAGGGGGTAGACCGGCCCAACCCAGACCATGCTCATCCCTAATATTTATATTGAATTTTTAAAGATATTCTGTATTAAAAAAAAAAAAAACTCAAAACCTTCTTTGGAATAAAGAATTGTTGCGACCGAATTTTCGGTGAACCACCTAGAGTTTGGCTAATGGACTACTAAGTCTAACTTAGCTCAAGCTCTCCCAAGCTCATACCAATTCGCAACTTAGGTTCAAGTTTGTAACATGCAAATGATTTTTTTTCAATTAGGAGTCACCACTAATCTATTTTTGGTGAGTTAATTAGAAACCCAAGTAAAGTGATAGGAGATTTACTTTACTTCTACAAACCAGAGATTGTGAGTTCGGGGACTTGGTTACGCTAGATTTCTCTAACGTCATTTCGGTACTTTTCTCTTTTATTTTAAAAAAAGTTTGGTAAGCAGCTTGAATTAATTTTAATTTACTTCCCTAACATGTGATGTGATCATGTGGGTGTGCAAACCACCAATTTAACACCCAAAAAAAGCCGTGAATAAATTACGAGACTTACCTCATGGCATCGAAAGTATCCGCAATGTTAGATCAGAATTCACATCAATGATCCTAGATATGATTTCTAATTAACACGCAATTACTTCTTCTTTTTTTCACTTACTTGATGAGAATCATGATTTATGCAATGCAATGTTACTAATTTAATATGAAATGATGTGACATGATAATATGACCTAAACTATATGACATAAATAAAATATAAGCAAGTAGTCTATCCTAAAGAATGAAATTGATTTACTCTAAGGCCTTGTTTGGTAACCATCTAAATAGGGCCAGATTCTAATTCTTTGTTCCCGGGAGTAGTTTGGGAACAGAATCGCGTTTGGTAAAATTTTTGTTCCCGGAATCAAATTTCTAATTTTTTGTTCTTGGAAGTAGATTTGGAACAGAATCAAGAATAAAAAAAAAAAAGTTTATTCTTGTTCCGGGAACAAATTTAAGAATCAAAACTCTTCTTCTTCCATTTTTTCTCTTCTTCATCGACCGCCTTGTCCGCCGCCATTCGCCGCCGCCAGTGGTCACTGCCAAGACTCCAGCGAGGTCGCCGGAGGCAAGCCCAGCCACCGGCGAGGCTGGGCGAGGCCCGCCTGGCCCCAGCGAGGCTCGCCCAGACCCACCGGTGGCCGGGCGGGCCTCGCCCAGCCCGACCGGGCTTGCCTAGCCACCGCGAGGCTCGGCGAGCCTCGCCCAACTACCAGCGAGGCTCGGCCAACGAGGGCCAGCCTTGCCGAGGGCCGGCAACCCTCCGATGAGGTCGCCGACCCTCATCTAGACCAGCGACCGGCTTGAAGAAGAAGAAGAAGAATATGAGAAAAAAAGAAAAGGAAAAAAAGTTTAAAAAATGAAAAAAAATGAAAAAAAGGTATAAAAATTTAAAGAAATTGATTTGGAATAAAATCAATGAGCACGGTACCAAACGCAATTCTATTCCAGAATCAGAAATTTTGGATAGTTACCAAACGCGTTTTTTTACTCAAAATCAGTTCCCGGAAACAGAATAAAAAAAAAAATCATTTCTGATCAAAATCTACTCCCGGGAACATAATCGTTACCAAACGCGCCCTAAGATGATTTTTGGTATTTTTCATGAAATTCGTAATTATTAGAAATTCAATAATTAATGTGCAATCTAAATTAACTAAATGACCTAATTCTAATGACGGACAATTTCTAATTAAATGGACCTAGCAACACTCACTAAATGACATGCATTTCATGAACCTAATTCCATATGACATGCACATGATTTTTTTTGTATTTTTCATAAAAATTCGTAATTAAAATTGCTAAAAAAAACTAAAGTGAGATATTATCTATTTTAAGTTAGGAATAGACCAATCTAAATCCTATCTTAACCTAGAAAATTATCTCGTCATGCAATTTAATCCAAAAAAAAAAACTATCTAACCTAGATATTATCTAAACATGCATTCTAATATAATTAGAAAAGAATCTAATTATTCTATCATGCAATTCTATCTAGGAAATCAATTCTAATCTACATGATATGCAAATGCAATTTTTTGTATTTTCGGGATAAATCAAGCAATTAAAAATAGGCACCAAATCATTCACGATCATCAAAGATATTATCTATCGTTCGAATTTGGAAACGATAACTGACCAAGCTTGACTATTTCGCTAATAAAATCGATAAATTGATATTAAATCTTAAAGATCAAGATATCAATTTTATTCTAGTGTGATTAATTATTTTATCTAAAGCCTTATAGATGGAATAAAAAATTGACGTGCGGTTGCGGATTAGGCAATAAATCCTAATTGACATTATGCCTATTACTCAAAAAGATTAAATTAGATATCAATCTCATCAACCTAGGCAATATGATATCTAAACCAAATTTGGATGAGATTTTTACCTAATTTGTGGATATAATTCAAAATTGAAATTTGTCGATGGATGGCTCACAAACGATGGACAATGGCGCAACTAACGGTGGTGACTTGAGTGGCGGTGGGTCACGTGGTGTCATAGTGATGCTGGCCGATGGGTCTCTCGGTGGTGCTTACGATCAACAAACCTACAAAATAAAAACTTCACGGGATGCTTGGTTCGGGGATGAGCTCAACGAGACGGTAGCTTGTCTTGACATTGGGCCAAAAGATGGTGTCGGAGCAGCTCACGTTGAGGCTTCACGGCTCAGCATGGCTATTTTGCTGCTTCGTGGTTCGGCAAGGCCACAGAAACTGTCAAAACTTAATGTAATCGCATGGAAGTTTGATGCGTCGTCGAGCGAAGCAATCTTCATACACGTCTTCTCTTTTGTGGACGTGTCTGTGTTCGAGAGTTGAAGAGTCTAGTGCTCTGTGAAAACCTCAGGTGCCCGACGTTCAAGACCTTGAAGACCCCCCTTTCATGCCTTCTCTTCTATAATCTGAATATTTTTTCTTTCGCTTGCTCAAGCAGGGCTTCAACGCCCCCAGTGCTTGGTACCTTTATTGAACCTTGACAAATCTAAAAGCAAACAAACTCTCCGCCTTTCTTTTTGCCTTCCTGCAAGCTCACACGTGGTGCTCCAATTGTTGGCTTCTTTCCTTCTCAAATTGACTTTTAAAATCCCCACGATCAGATTGGAAGACTGACTGCAGGCGTTGGTATTTGGTCAAGTCATCACATTGGGAAGACGACGGAGGCAACCCGCTGGGCATGCTTCACTGGAGTATGGTTGTGTAACGTCGGGGAACTGATAGTCATTGGACAGGCTATGATGACCGCCTGAAACCATGCAAAACAAGAAGTGTAGCTCGGCTGGGAATTGAACAGGCTGGCGAGTCGCTATGAGTGCTCGGTGAACATCCGCCGAAGTTCTTGAGGCACTCGGAAATCTGAAAGTTGTGGAGTTTCTGGTGCTGTTGGGATCCTGTTGAACAGTGGCTTGTGGACTAGGAACCCCGCGAGGCTTCGGTACAGGGGGCAAGAGTTCATCAAAGGACTGCGAGTGTTGATACCCAACGTGAGTGTTCTCCTCTCTCTGTCTCCGTGTATATTATGGCCGCGTATTCTCTTAGTATGGTGGCCCCCTTTGACCGAATACTCTTCAATTCACTAAATTTCTCTCAATGACCATGTATTCAATATGTGTGGCCTTTTAAAAACCTTATGCATTTAACATATTTATAGGCTATGAGTTGGGGTTTTAATTTTTCCAAATCCATATCCAAACGCAATATTCGCAATATTTGACTTTCACATCTGCCCTTATCCAAAAAATTCGTCATATCCCGGAAAAATTTAAATTCCTATTTTTCACGAGATAATTTTTTATCATTAATTTTTGGGTCGATTTGCTCGCTTCATGGACTTAATCTGACATGCCAAGTTAAAGATCAGAACCACTAATTCGAACCCACCCGTCACCGGTCCAATAAAAAAATGCAAATTAAAAACAAATTCACCTAAATCTATATGCTATGCAATTAATATTTTTTGAAGGATAAAATTAACCCCTAATTTTCTATGCAATAAATAAATGACCGAATCGCCAAAATTTAGGTGTCAATAAGAATCTTTTCATCAAATTTTTATTTTATTTCGTGGAAAACTTATTGATAAAAAAAATTGGTGATATATGATCAAAAACATTTTTTGATGATCTCATTGGAAAATGATTTAATCTTTTGCTTAGGAAAAAAAATCAAAATTTTATTTTTATTTGTCTCTTTTTTATCTTTTTTTTTCTTTTTTTTTTTTGAAAATTTGATTTTTTATATTTTCTCTTTTATTTTTCCCTCTTCCTCCACTACGACGGACTGGTGATGGCCACAAGTGAGGTCGAGCTCGCCAGCCTTAGGTGAGCTCAACCTCACAAGGATTGGGCCAAGGCACGAGTTCCCCTACCTTGGGCAAGCCCAAGCTAGTCAAGATTAGGCATGCTAAGAGCTATTTGGCCTTGGCCAAGCGGCGAGCTCACTTGGATCTGGCAAGCTTTAGGCTTAGTGGCCTCGGCCAGCTCGAGCTTACTTGGATCGGTCAAGCCTTGAGCTTGTTGGCCGCGTCATGGCTAGTTGTCAAGCTACTAGCCATTGCGACTAGCCATTGCCAAGGCAGGCAAGGAGAAGGGAAAATAAAGAATTAAAAATAAGAAATGAAAAAATAATAATAATGAAATTTGAATTTTATTAAAAAAAATTAAAAAAAAAATCAAAATCAAAATTTTGAGTTTTTTTTTTTTTTAAATATCTTTATAATCATAAACATTTCATTAACCAAGGACCCTAAGACTAGGTAAACATTTTGAAAAACATTTTCCGATTCTTTCAAAGGGGAAATCATTTTTCTAAATTTAAAGTTTGGTAAGAAGACATTTTCCGTTAACTCGTTTTTCTAGATGAACTAAGCGTCGAAAAATATTTTTCTGGAAAATATTATTCACAAAATAAACGGCCTAAATTGAATGCAGTTAATACTTTAAAGCCACTATTGTCGTAAGATACATTAGAAGGGGCAACTGCGCTAAGAAGCACCGACACTCTCCGAAAGCCTTCGTGTCGTGTCCGACACTCCGACACGCTCCGACACGTGGTTAACGAGTATCAGAAAATCCGACACGTGGTCAACTCTTCCCGACACACTCCGACATGCAAGCCTAAAATTCCGACACACACGGGGTCAATTTTAAAAAATTTCAATACTTGAGGGGTCAAAATGTAAATATATGAAAAAATAATGAAAATAAAAAAAATAATTGGGGAAAGAAGAAAATTCTTACTCTCAAGTTTCTCACTTATAAGTTCTTATCTTCCCGTGAGTGAGGATGAAACGCCTCTCTTCTCGTCAACGTCGTTCCGTTGCCCCCACGTACTTAAAGTTAAAAAAAAATTTTGCTTCTTTCCGTCTCTCAAGTTATCTCTTTTGGTCTATGTTATTGGCTTGTGAGTTATCTCTCACATTTTCTGTGGTGAATTTAGTGATTTCCTTTTCTTTTGGTCATACTTCGAGAGTTCTTGTCTTGGATTTTCATTTTTCTCAAACCTTGTTTTGTAGAGGAGCTCCAAGCTAATTTATATCATGAACTCCGAACTCTGTCTAGGACTATAAGAAATCTCACTAATCTTCGACGAGTATAAGAAAACATGACATGTTCCTTGAAGTTTACTCTTTCATGTTTGCAATTTTGAATTTCCCGTTCAATCTCTATCAAATTAAAACAATGAATGATATTAACAAATGTTTGAGTAATATTTTTAGTATAAATTAATTATATACTCTTTTTTATTATTATTTATTTATGTTTGCATTTATATATTTATAACGTGTCAAAACGTGTCGGAATTCTTTATTTTTTGAGAAATGACGTGTCGACGTGTTGTGTTGTGTCGTGTCGCGTGTCGCGTGTCCGTGTCGGTGCTACATAACAACTGCACACATCATTGTAGTTCCACTTCGAGCCAGTAGTTCCAAGGCAGGTTATGCTTATTGTGGCCTTCATGCAGCTTTAAACGAGCTTCCGGACAAAACATATAAGCATTGCAACTCCACTCGTATAAAAATGGTTATGGCCTGTCAAACAAAGTTAAGCATGTGTGAATTTATACGACATGTCTGCATAACAGACACTGCCATTCCCGTCACCCCCAATTTGTTTCGCCCCATTACTAATCAATTTGCGTACCCTACTTCAAAGCATCCTGTCGAGCTTTGACTTTTGTTATTATGCTTAAGCACGAGCGGGCTTGAGGCTTGTCCTTCGGAAATACCCTTAAACCCTAAAATTTTCTAAGGGAGGAATGACAATTTGTCTTTTAATCCACCCAAAAGTATAATTTAGACCTCATCATTATTTTTCAATTTAATGTAAATAAATTTAGGTAAAAATTATATTGGACAAAAACAATGTTTTATCCTTATCCTTTATGTGTTAGTCACGTCAACACCACGTAGAAGAGAGAAAAAAAAAATCACATGTCAACATTTTAAGTTTTGGATAGAGTTAATAGAAGTACTTAATTGCATCAATTTGATAAATTTTAAGACTCAAATTTACCTTTTGAAAGTTTTAGGACTCAATTACACTTTTATAATAAATTCTAAAACTTCCGGTGCACTTATCTCTTAATTTATTTAGGAGATGGTGTAATCTCGTGATACTCCTTAGCAGAAAGTGCTGAATTTTCTTGACAAAGCAACCGGCCTTAGGCAGGTGCAAGTGGGTCTATGGTTGTGCAATGAAGAAATTACTTGGCCATTCTCACCCACTTTGTACAGTAGGTCTTGTTGTTTGCTTGAACAAGGCTTAAGTGAGCTTAATGGGCTGCCAGAATCACGATTAGATCTATCAGTGACGAGCAAAAATCTTTAGTATTTGGTGCTTTTGTCTTATGCCTAGCTCTTGCTAGGGCGACTACTTACAAGACGCTCCATGCTGACTTCAATCACTTGTTGGCAACTCCTCGACTGATCGGGTTTCACGGCGGTAATGCCTAAGAAAAAAACTCTTGAAGCACCTTGCGAAGAGACCATGGTCAGCAACAGGGAGAAGTCGACAAGCATCCCAAAGAGATATGACATTTACATTGATTTTGCTTCAATTGAACCTACATATTAAATGAAGTATATAACTTATTTGAATCTCATATTAAAAAAGAAATCCAATGCTCATAAAAGGATACAAAGGGATCATTTTGATACTTGTTAATGGACAATGAAAAGTGTCACCGTACTCACATATCTTACCATAGAAAGTGAAGACTAAAAAGAATCAAATATGTAAAGTTTTATGAGGCAAAAAATCCGGCGCACTAAACGTAATCTTGTCAACAAGCACCACAAATATAGTGCAAGTAGCATCTTATTCATAAAATGAGAGAGGAGTATTCCCGAAGCATAGAGGAATATATTCGGAAAATTCTCATTAAGTAAATGATTAAATCATTGGAATTTTGACACAGTACCAGGAATAGGATAAGATCTTCCATTGGAATTTTGACACAGTACCAGGAATAGGATAAGATCTTCCTGGGCCTAGAGTCGCTTCTATCCAGCCCAAACACTTATCCTTTTGTTATAGCATTTTTTTTATAAACATAGTTTTTTTTTTTTTTTTTTAATACCGATGTATTTGTACAATTTATTTACCTCTTTTATTTAACATATTTTCAAAATCTTCAATAAATTAAAATTATGCAGTTTTTTTTATTTAGTTTTTGCTACTTTAAAATGAACTACGACATCATAGGTATAGCGATTAATGTTAAAGTTCAATACAAAAAGACACGGTGTACGTATTTGGACTTTTTTTTTTTCAAAAATAGATCCATTTGAAAAAAGTAATTCCCAAAATAAATCTCTCTTAAAATATGTTGGCAACTAAGGGCATGTTTGTTTATTTTTGTTTCTGTTCTTTTGTTCCAAGGAACAAAAATTTATGTTCTTTTGTTCTAAGGAACAAAAAAAGAACAAACACGTTTGGTAACATTTTGTTCCTAAAACAGATTTGGAACAGAAACAAGAAATAGTTCTTCTTCTTCTTTCTTTCCTTCTTCTTCCTTTTGGCCGACGACCTCGTTGGGCCACCACCAGATCGGCGTCGCCTAGCGGGACCCGATGAGGCCGCGCCTCGCCAGTGGCTAGGCGAGCGCGCCAAGGCGAGGCTGACCTCATGCCACCTGGGCGAGGCCAAGCCTCATTGGTGGCCTCGGTGGCCAGGCGAGGCCACCGGCGAGGCTCAACCTCGCCTAGGCGGCATGAGGTCGGCCTCCCCCTGGCTGGCGAGGCTCGGCCTTGCCTTAGCGGGGCGAGCTCGAGCTCGCCCAACCACTAGTGAGGCTCGGTCTCGCCGAGCCACCACTGGGCAACACCAACCTAGTGGTGGCCCGGCGAGGCTTGGACTCGCCGGGGCCGAAGAAAAAGAAGAAAAAATATAAAAAAGGAAAAATATAATAAAAATATTAAAAAATTAAAAGAAACAAAAAAATTATAAAAGTTTACCAAACGCATTTCTATTCTAGGAGTAAAAAATTTTTGCAATTACCAAGCGCATTCTTATATTCAGAACTTGTTCTTTGGAACATAAACAAAAAAAAAAAAAAAACTATTTTTGTTCAAAATTTGTTCTCCGGAATAGATCGTTACCAAACGCGCCCTAAACTTCTCATTGCTCCCTCATGCCTAAAGATTCTCGAACAAGACTTCTTATTCCCACGTCTCCAGCTTTTTTCAAAGTAGGTCGTAAAGTTACATAAAAATAGATAAGTTCAACGTAAATTAAGTGAACTGATATTTTATTAATGTACAAAGCTTTTCAATTTGAAGTTTGAAATTTGAATTTTTTGTGATTTTCGAAGGATAAATTTCACTTCTATGATTCGACCCTTGAATTTATGAATCTCCTAGATACAAAATCCATGCCCAAATCCACCGCTTTTATTTTCATAATCGACTAAATTTGTCCAAATTGCGAAACCGAGTCAATGTGTTTTCGTACCATTTATTGTTATGTTATCTTAAATGAGCTTTACTTGTCTTTTCTTTGTGATTACATATGCACTCGGTGTTTCCAATCATGCAACGATGCGTGCGTAGTATGATGAATTTCTCTACATTAAACATTCCCCATTGCATGCTGACCGCGGTGAGAGGCTTTTATCATTGTCCTGTCTGTCATGCATGGCAAGCACGTGTTACTACGCCAGTAACAGTATCTGATAAGTGATTAATTAAACTAGTTGTCGCTCATTCTAAATTTGGCTCATTTACTTGTTTGAGCTCTTCAAGACTCTAACCAAAATGAGTACCAATTTGCAAAAAAATAAAAAATAAAAAATGTCCAAAATAAGTTATTATCATTTTCAAAATACCATCAACCTCATGATTGGTGCAATCGGTATGAAAATATAAAATTAGGTCTCTCACAAGATCTTCTGAGTCAGGGACAACCCTTAGGTTGCGTTTAGTAGTCAGGATAAAATTCAAGATATGATAAAATTTATTTTATCTTGTGTTTGATGCATGCTCAAGATAGGATAAAAACGGATATAAAGATGATATAAACTAGATAAAATTATCCCATGAGGAAGTGGGATAAAGGCGGTTAGGATTTTGAATATCTACAAATTGGAAATTTTTTTCTTAAATAATATATTTTTCAAATTAACAAATTAAAATTATATTTCAATATTGAATTCTAATATAAGAAATTCAAAATAACAAAAAATAAAAATGTATTTTTTAATTTAATCTTATTTTTATTTTTATATTCAAAGTTAATTCTATCTTATAATATAAATGCATTATGTAAATATATATTTATTACATGTTTTAGGTGTTTTTGTAGTTTAGGTATATTAATACAATTTTCTATTTAATAAAATTTTATTAAAGAATGATGGAAAGGAAGAAATAAATAAAAAAGAAATTAATTTAAAAAGATAGGAAAAAAATAAAAAATAAAATAAAAATAAAGTAGACAAGATTGTCACGAAAGATTTTTACCACTCCGTTTGCAAAATTTGTGATTCATATGAGCGTTTATACCAACAATATATATAATATGATGTGAATATATTAAACTTTATTATTGTAATTACCAAACAGTGAATATGATATAGTAAAATCCTATGGATTTCATATCCTATCCTATCAAGTATTATCTTAATTAAAAATTCGGACAACCAAACGTAACCTTAGGTCCATATTAAACTTTGGCCTTTTTTTGTAATTTGGTATCACTTTGAGGGCAATCAACATTGTAATTTGTCTTGCTACCCTTTCCTTTCTTTTCCACATAAGATAAAGTAGGCAATGCTCGGGAATATACTTTTAGTAACCATAAAGGGCATGGTTGACGGGCAAAAGTGAAAATGCATGAGTACCGTCTCCATGGTGCATTTCCACTTTTGCCCATCAAACTATAAAGGACTTCTCTTGAATTGATATTTTGAGAGAAATTTTGCTAAATGAAAATAATGTTATGTTCAAGCTCTATTCATTCTGCTGAAAATATGATATTTTCAAAAAATATTTTTTAGGAAGCCATTTTCTAGGAAAATAACCATATTTTTAGATGTTCGTTTGAAATTTGAAGATGGACTAGAAAATATTTTCCGCCGTTTGGTAACGAAAGTCTTTTTCTGTACACACTCATTTTCAATATTTTTTATTACTTAATTATTTTAGAATCATTATTTTAATTTTTAAAATTTTCACTTCCTTTCCTCTTTTTTTTTTTTTTCTTTCTTTTCTTTTCATCTTCTTCCTTGGTCTTAGTCAGTCACCAGCCACAATAGCAGCCAACAACCAACCGCAGGTCAGCTCAGGCCTCGACCCAAGCCGATGAGGCTTGAGCTCACCAGATTCTAGTGATGTCAAGCCTCGCCAGCCTATGGTGAGGCTTCACCTCACCTAATCTAGCAAAGCCGAGGTTCACCGGGCAAGCTCAACTTCCTCAAATTCAATGAGCTTGGGTGAGGGGCCAGCTGGGCAAAGGCTCGAGCCTTGCTCAAGCTCACTAAAGCCCAGCGAACCTTTGGCGAGCTCGGGTGAGGCCCAAGCCCTGCCTAGCTCGCCAGCCTCGGGTGAGCTCAGCTTCGCCTAGATTAGGCAAGGCTCGAGCTGGCTTGTGGCTGGTCGCCGACCTCTACCATGGCCGACAATCGGCCAAGGCCAAGGAAGAAGATGAAAAGGAAAGAAAGAAAAAGGGAAAAAATTAAAAAAAAAAATCGTTTTTAAAATAAATAAAAAAAATAAAAATAAAATGTTTTTGGTGAAAAAGGAAGGTGGAAGAAGTTATGGAAAGTGTTTTCCAATTTTGAAAAGTGAAAAACATTTTATCCACTTTTGAAGGTGTCTTTTCCGGTAGTGAAAAAGGTTTTCCTTCATAGTTTCTTGTCCATGAAATAAACGCTGGAAAATCCGACAAAGGTTTTCCTGAAAATCATTTTCCATGAAAAACTTGCAATAAAATGGATTTATGACATTTACTTCCATCGTATCTTTGCTTTCAGCCAATTATAGATTTAAACTTGATAAGGAAACAATTTCACACTTCAATTTATAAAGTTTTGTACATGAATAAAAAATATAGTATGATTCGATTTGAAATTCTAGATTTTAATTTGCTTGTAAAAGATTAAATATGTGGAGTAAATAATTAATAAATAATTGGCAGTTTTACGAGTGCAATTGATTTATGGTTTTCATTTTTTTGATAAGGTAATTCTAAAATAATAAAATTTTGTAAAATGTGAAAAGTTATTCCAATAATTTGAGGTAAATGTGACTAGGATGATGAAGCTAATGATTGGACAACTTTGATGTATGATTGTTGACACCTAAAATTGCTCAAATCCCTGGGCTGAATAAGACCGAGCAAAGTATGGTGAAGATGAAATTTGCTAAGTCCTCCAAGTCCACAACAATAAACAATTGACAAAGATGATACAGAATTGTCGACATGTATTATAAAAGAAAATTGCTAGAGGCATGGAGTGTTGGAAAATCAAACCCGGTTTGGTCGACAAAAGAATCAAAGCTGAAGCTAAGAACAATGAATCAAGAACGAGATAAGCTTTCAGGTCACGAGGCCAACAAATTCGATTAACACGATCACTGGTTTGTAGGGCCGTAAAAGAAAATACCAAAAATAATTAACACTGCCTCATTATGTCATCATCTTTCTAATTAAAAAAAGTCATTTAGGTCATGTTAGGTGTCTTAAAGTTTGGTCTTTTATATAAAAGGAAAAAAAAACAAAGATAATTGATCTTTCACATAGTTGAATAATAAGGTTAATTCATGATTAATCCTCCCTTATGTCATTAAAATTGCACATGGGTCACATTCAATTAATTATAACATTACATACATGTCAATTTATGGATTCATGTTAGTCCATCAATGCATATTAATTTGAAATCATAGAGTCATAATGTTTAAATTAAATCATGTTCACGTCAAACTGAACCACTCATGATATAGGACTTTAATATATTCCAATGTGACATTTTTTAATGGACTCTTTATATTTATTTCATTCGAAATCTGCAAATAAAGGGGGGCTCTTAGGCCTGAGAAAAGCAATGATCCAAGTTTTAACACACGATTCAAATTGCACGGAGAGCAGATTCGATCTAATGCAAAATCCATGATGGCTTGGCAATTGAACTTGTCTTCCAAACCATCACATTGGCCCTTGGATTGACAAACAGAGAAGTCACATGCTCATTGAACATGGTTCCAGCATGAGGGTAGTGATCTTTTCCATCTTTGTACGTAAATTCCATGACTCTGTGTAAGATTGAGAACTCGTACAAGGAGGGGCATGGGGACGATAGTCGGACGGCGCAGCTCTTCGTTAACATCCTTCCATTCATCAATCACTTGTTTACGGAGTTCATCCTTAGCCTCTTCTTACATAACACTGTATTGATTCATGAAACACTCCACTGAAGATGCAACATGACCTCTTTCTTGCTCAAACTGCAATTGGATCTTTTATAATTAATTGTTTCTCCTCTTGATAAAATCTTTAGACAAAATCTCAACAAATTAATGTTTGTTCACTTGTACAGCTTTAACGTACCTTGTGTCCGGCAATATCATTCATGAGCCGACCGACTACTTCTAAAGCCTTCACCATCTTGGGGTTGCTGAATAGTAACCAATCAAAAGCATCTTTTGTCATTATATCTCCCATTCCTAGATACAATGTCAACACTCGCAATTTAAGACTAGTGCTTGCTAGTGGCATGTACTCCTCCAATTTCGGTACGTGGTTTTGGTGGAACCATTTGGCTTCGGTAAAGTAGGCTCTCACTTGCTTTCATCTAAGAATTCATTCTCAAATGTAAAGCTACATCAATATTCAAATTTGAATGCATCTGGTGGACTTAAATATGTGATAGTCTAACATCCTTATCAAAAACCCGATATTATGTTGACAATGGACGAAGTAGAAGTTTCATTTGATTAATGTATGTCCAATGACTTACCGCTTCTTTTGCATAGAAGAGACGGTATGATTGTCCTTTTCTGGTCAATTCACAGCCGAATTCATCATACAAATCAAGAGTTATCTTGTAACACACTTGCATGTACTCTAACAATCAATCTTTAGCATCAACATCCCAAGTGAGTTCAAGTTATGGAAAATATCACAATCAATCCTAATTAACAGTTAACCAAATTAGAATAAGTAAATTTAGAATTGGTGAATTGAGAAAAGCATCCAAGAGTGAATTGTACCTTTCAATTGCTTCCGTGAACAATTCTAGTTCTTTCAATGTGCCATAGGCATCATTGATATCATCAATAATACAAAGCATGCTGGCCACTTTGGTTAGTATTTCCCTAGCAGCTATGTACTCCGGCTTGAAATAAACTCCTAACATCCAGAGTTACAACTCCACAAGTCTCTCTCTAGCAAATAGGAACTTTCTTTCTGCATCTAAATCCCTCCACCACCTATAATTTACCAACATATCCTTTTAAAGGCAAACACATCTTTGATAGAATTATAGAAAGTACCTTAGAATGATGATCCAAAGGGATTAACATTTCTTGTCACGTGCAAATGATTTTTAGTTAAGGATAAGTTGAAACAAATCTATGGCAATTGGGAGTTCGTAGAATATCCAACTACTTCAAGCATGCTATCATAAATTTAACTTTGTAAGGTTGCCGAGTTCCTTTTGGTTTTGCTCTTGCAATAAGTTGAAATCGAGTTTAGCCAAGGAGAGTAGGACTTCATTTTGCAAAGGCTCCACCGAGTTGAGCAAAATATAATGACTTGCCTCTACCCTTGGCACCCCTTGTGGATTGGTTGCTTTAGGGCATGCCTCACATGTTTTTCGAGATTAGTTTTTGGATGTAAAAATACATATGAAACCCTAAATACGTGTATTTTTAGTGTATTTTTGCATATTTTTCTTGTATTTTTCTGTGATTTTGGAAATACAGGTGTTGGGTTACTGGTATGTTATCACATAAACATTATAAAAGTGTGATTCATTAATAATATACAATAAAGTCTAATTTTTATTAATGAATAAAGTAGTGTAATTAGCATGATATGTGATTTTAGTGATTTACTGCCCATATCACTAAAGTTAAAATCACATGTATATGGTGTATGTGAGAGTAAAGTTTATATCCCTTGTATGAGAGAGTTTCAAGGATTCAATTGAGTAGTGACCGCCAAAGTGGCACGCTTGATTGAGTTTGAGAAATATCGGTCTCGTATAATGATTGGGATGTCTCATGATTTAATGCGTGGTCATACTCCCAAAGGAAGTGATTGTGTATTATGGAGGGATACATGATGGCGTGGTAGAAGAGTGACTGATCCTAGTGGTTCATATGCCCAAAGGTGATGAATTCATGAAGATTAAAATATATTCTCATAATTGTTATCATGTGAGGAGTGTACAACTGCATGTCATGTATTTTGCCCAAAGGTGATTATATGATTTTGCGTGTAACTCTTCGGATGTGTACTTGTACGTCAAGTTACACAGTGCTCACATGATGCTAATTATATACATTGCTTGTTTTTCAGTCACATTTTCTGTAATTAATAACTTCACTATTATTGAGGTTTTTACTACTTCAAATTTTAAGTTGTAGACATATGATTTGCTGCTTGGGAAAATGTCTATGAAGCGTTCCATTTAGGAACTCTTGAAAAATGGTTTGCCAACTAACTGCACTCCTAAAAGATGATGGAAGCCTTAGTGGCTTGAAATTATATCTTGTCTAATACCAAAATTAGGACACATCTGCAAGGACTTTTTAACATAATGATATATACGTCTCGTATACGGTTGAAAATGTTGTTTCCAAAAGTTTTCTTTTTAAGGAATAATTTCACACATGTTTAAAGAAATAGTAGAAAAGTTGACAATGTTGATATTATGTCTACTTTTAACGGTTATTTAAGAACTTCCATAGATTATTGTGGAAGTAAAATGATTGAAATAAAGAATAAAATAGTTAGAATTAGTCTTAAAGGCTATCAGGCCTAACAGTGGCGGTGAGTATTTTGGCAAGTATGACAATGCTAAATAGCTTAAAGGGTCATTTGTCGAATACTTGGTAAATTTTGGGGTGGTAACTTAATTACTATGCCTGAAAATCTTGACAAATTGATTTGGTCAAAAGGCATAATTGCACCATAATCAACATAATGATGAGTATGATTAGTAAGACTAATTTATCCAATCTTTTATGGGCTAATATTTTGAAGGCAACATTTTCATATACAAAACGTGTTTCTTACCAAAGTTGTTTCATATCCTTTATCATGTATATGATTAGATGCCATAAAAGGCGATATGCAATCTATGAAACATCATAGTGTTTGGAAACTTACTGACTTGCCTAAAGATCACAAGTTCATTAGTTGCAAATAGATGTACAAAACTAAAAGGATTTCAAAGAAAGATTGTGGAGTTTAAAGCTAAACTTGTAGCTAAAGTTTTCGCTCTGAAATAGGGGTTGATAGTTAATAGTGAAGAAATAAATATTTCTTTCTAGTATTTTTAAAGATTCTTTCAAAGTGAACATGGCATTAATAGCTCATATTTTGATATGGAGTTACGCTAAATAGATACAAAATCTATATAGTGCAACTAGAGGATTTTGCAGCAGATTCAAGTAAACTTGTGTGTAGACTGAAAAATCTTATTCATGGTCTTAAGCAAGTTTCCAGATAATATTAAAGTTTCACAGTGTTGTCTTTCCGTTCAGTTGGGAACAAAGTATTCGAGATATATATATATATACTGAGAGGTCAATGGGAGGAAATTTATTTTTCTCATATTCTATGTACATGATATTTCACTTACAAGTAGTGACCTTGAGGCATTTCTTGTTCTTTTCATTAAGGTTCGTAAGGATTGTTCTCGTCATATTTTATTAGATTTATCTCAAAGGACATTTGCTGATCGTATTTTGGAAATATTCAATATACATTATTGCAAGCCAGGAATTGCTCATGTCATTAAGGGTGATGGACCGAATCCATTACATTGTCCTTATTTAGATATTGAGAAAATCCAGTTAAAGGATGTACCTTGTGTCAGTGCACTTAAAAATATAATGTATGCTCGAATTTGCACTAGACTAAATATCGTCTTTGTGACAGGACTTCTAGGTAGATATCAATTAAATATAGGACGCGATCACTGGGTTGTTGCCAAGAAGATTTTAAGGTACTTAAATGGGACAAAAGATTATATTATAATTTACAGACATGTTCAATTCTTACAGATAATAGGGTATTTAGATGTAAACTTTGCTGGCTATTAGGATGACATGAGATCAATAACAGAATACATATTTATATTAGTAGGAAGTGCAATAAATAAAGTTCTATGAATACTATGTAAGTAGAGTTTGTAACATTCTTTTAAGCTGTTACTTGGGCTATTAGGCTCCGAAACCTCATGAAGGAGTTAACCGTTTTTAACTTTATGGATAGACTCATATGGTTGTATTGAGACAATAAATTTGTAGTAGTATTTATTAATAACAGATATCTCAAAGGGTCTAAATATTTGGCAGTCAAATTTTTTACAATAAAGAAACGGTACAGAAATGTGACATTATAATATAGCATATTTCTACAGATGATGTGGTTGCAGATCCACTAACTACAGGACTTCGCTCTTCTGTTCTTGAATGACATGTCATTAATATGAGCTTAAGAGCATTATGAGATGTTGTTATTTTGTGGGAGCTATTTTGGCTTTACTCTAATAAAGTTTACATCTGTGTTCGTTACACTTGTAACGGTTTGATATGTATCAACTTTTGTATTCAATAAAATATTTTTGAATGTGTTGTTATTATATTGAATACATATTAATAAGAGTCTCAAGGTATTGTATAAACCTTGAGTGAAGGCTAGGGGTATCCGGTTATTGGCCTTGTGCATATGTTTTGTTATACATAAATAAATGTTAACCATAAAGACAAGGCATATGTAGGTTCATTGGAATGATAAAGACATTCTTTAGTGATACAAGTTTTTTGTGACGCTTAAAGTAAGAGAATGGTGACTGACAATTGGGATCTCTCTAGAAGAGATATTATCCATTTACCATACTATCATATTGAATCCATATCAATAAAATTATAAGTACTTGTGACCATGAAAGGTTCTGTGTGTATACATGCAGTTACCGTCATGATTCGGTGTTTGAGACTTTATGGGATATGATTGACTATTAAGAATTATCTCTAGACCAATGTACGCACATACAATACAATTTCAATTAATATAGCCCAAGTGAGAGAATGTAGGAGTTTTCCTAATGTGAACTACATTAATTGATATTGTAATTTACCATTTTATGGGGTTGGTCTAAAGTGAGATAGAATGTTTATTAATTAGTCTAATATGGGACTGACTAGTGTGGGTCAAGTTGAGCCTGGCCCGTAATGAGAGGGTTTGGTTGGAAACTATATAAATAGTGCTCAAATCTCTCCTCTAACCCTAAATTCTCACATGTATCCTCATATAAGGAGCATTTACCTAACGCTAAAATGTGAGGGGGGCGTCTCATTGAGCCAGTGATGCAGAGGGCAATAGAGGATAAGGACTTGCACGTGGAACATCAGCTTTCCGCTTCCGCTTCCGCTTCAAGAATGATGGATCCCAAAACAAATGCGTTAATCTTTCTACTCAATTATGCATGTTCTTGTTCTGATTATAGATATCTTGGGATTGCGCAATTTGCATCCAACACCCAATACTCTCAGTTTTCAGAAAACATAAAGACCAACAAATTTCTAGAGTGTAATCTAAGAAGAAGCATACCTTAAATGCTGCCATTGAGCTGGAGTCGGAAGCATATTTGAGAAAGTAATCCTTCTATATGCTTAGAATGATCATTTGCATACCGGCGTTCGGGGACAGGGCTCCTTTATTGAGCGGGAGAAGAAGATGGGATTGCTGAAATCTGGAAAGCCATTTCTTTGTGCTTTCCATTGTGCTTTCCAGAGTCAGTTGTTTAAACAAATGTCGATGAAGTTACACTAGAGGGTAGAGGCTTTTCTGTGAGCGTCGAAACCTTATTGGTAGCATTCTTTATGGAAAAAGCTGAGAGAATAAGGAACAGAAAAGCCAGAAGTCTCATTGGATTAGAGCACGCCACGCTGCTCCCCTGAATTGAAGATACCATCTAATTTCGAGGTTAGATTGGCCTGCATGCCAGAGTTGAATTGCCTATCGAATGCGGCCATGGAAGCAAGGAAAGTTATCTAAGAATCTGACCTGGCAATGGTACGGTCGGCGATTGCGCATGTGGAATTATTTCGGAACTTTGTAATATACTTCCCACATTTGTTACGTGGCTATATTAATATTTGAAGATGAATCGGTGCTCCGCCCTATGCCTACGTAAAGCCATTCTCGACAAAAAAGGATACTGCAAGTGTTATAACTTTTATAGGGGCTCACTTAAGTGTCATGATTTTTAAAGGATGTTTACTTAAGTATTGTAACTTTTTGAAAAAGGTTCACTGTAAATACCAGAAATCCAACGCAGCATGTGTCCAAAAAGTCATAAACTTATTACAATTTTACTAATTCGGTTTGCGCCATTTTCACGTTTTGCCAATTAAGTCTATCCGATCAATTTTAGCCTAAAATCATTGCCGGGAATGCTAGTTGTCCTACGTGGTGCCAACACTAATGTGGACAATCTTTTGTAATAATTTTTCTTTTCTTCTTTTCTTTTTTCTATTTTTTTAATTATTTTTTCCTTTCCTTCTTCCTCCTCTAGTCGGTCAGTGACCCACTAGAGGCAAGGCTGGTGAGGTTGACCTCGTCAACTTGGGGTGAGCCTCGCCCTCGCCTTGTGTGTGTCTCCCCTATTCTTCAACCCGCCCTCTTCATCGTCCCCTTCGCCGGATTCCAGCTCCCTGAAGCACCTTGCCTAGAGACCATGGTCAGCAACGGGAGAAGTCAACAAGCATCCGAAAAAATGTGACACGTTCGTTGATTTTGCTTCTATCGAAATTTTGTAAGCGTAAACGTATAAAATTTTAAGTATACAGAGGAATTCAATGCTCATAAAAAGGATACAAAGGACCACTTTGATACTTGTTAATGGACAACGAAAATGTCATCATATGCAAGTATTTTGTCATAAAAAGTGAAGACCAAAGAGAATCGACTATGCAAAATTTCATGAGGCAAAAAATTTTGTGTGCCAGGAGTAATCTTTCGCGACTCATAACAATGTCCAATCATGTCAACAAGCACCACAAACATAGTGCAAATAGCATCTTATTCGTAAAATAAAAGAGGTGTATTCACAAAAGCATAGAGGAATGTATTCGGAATTCTCATTATTTAAATGATTAAAACATTGGAATTTTGAGAGAGTAGCTGGAGTAGGATGAGATCTTCCGGGGCCTGGAGTCGCTTCTACCCAGCCTAAACACGTATCTTTTCGTTGATATAGTATTTTTTTTTTCAATAATTATAGCTTCTTCTTTTTTCGTTTTATTACCTACGTGTTTGTACAATTAATTTACCTCTGTTATTTAATATATTTTCATAATTTTCCCTAATTTCAAATTATGCAGTTTTTTTTTTTTTTAGTTTTTGCTACTTTAAAATGAACTACAACATCATAGGTATAGCGATTAATGTTAAAGTTCAATACAATAGGACAAGGTGTATTTGGACTTCTTTTTTTTTTCAGAAATAGATCCATTTAGAAAAAGTAATTCCCGAGATAAATCTCTCTTTAAATGTCTTGGAAACTAAACTTCTCATTGCTACCTCATGCCTAAAGATTCTCGAACAGAGAAATAGAGAAATTGAGAAACATAAATTTTACCATGCGCAGCCTTATTCCCACGTTTCCAGCTTTTTTTGAAGCAAGTCATAAAGTTACATAAAATATAGATAAGTTCAACGTAAAATAGGATATATACTTTTCCCTCTTCCAAGTTTTAATTTCATTGTAATGTTTCCATTAAGTGAATTGATGTTTTATTAATGTATAAAGCTTTACAATTTGAAGTTTGAAATTTTTGTGATTTTTGAAGGACAAATTTCATTTCTATGGTTCGACCCTTGAATTTATGAATCCCCTAGATACGGAATCTGTCCCCAAATCCACCGCTTTTATTTTCATAATCTGACTAAATCTGTCCAAATTGCGAGACCGAGTCAATGTGTTTTCTTACCATTGATTGCTATGTTATCCTAATTGAACTTTATTTGTCTATGCTCTGCGATTACATATGCATTATGTGTTTCCAATCACGCGATACGCGTGTGTAGTATAATGAATGTCTGTATGTTAAACATTCCCTATCGTGTTCTACCGCATGGTTGCGAGAGGGTTTTATCTTTGCATTCGTCGCTTGCAGTACCTTGTCTTCCTGCCTGCATGGTAGGTTTTGTCATGTCTTTCATGCATGGCAAGCACGTGTTACTAGACTTGTCATAGTAACTAATCAATAATTCATTGCGATTGCTTATTCTAAATTTGACTCATTTACTTGTCTAACCTTTTCAAGGCTCGAACCAAAATGAGTACCACTTTGCAAAACATTAAAAAAAAAAAAAAAAATCGTCCAAAAGAAGTTTTTATCATTTCCCAAATACCATCATCCTCATTGTAAATTGGAAGTGAAAGCATAATATGTCATAACAAACATAAGGTGCATTTTGGAAAACTTTTGGTCAAAGTTTTGGGGGAAATACAAAGGCCATTGAGTTAAAGGAGTTTTTTAAAATACATATTGTGTTTGGTAAATTGTATCGTAAAAGTCTATTGTGAAATACTTTTGAGCAAAATAGTGTTTTGAGAAATTATATTTATAAAAGACTTTTGTTATTAAAAAGAAAAAGAAAAAAAGAAGAGTTAACCGGCCAAGGACAAGCAATTGCTGGCAAAGAGCAGGTAGTTGCCGGCCAAGGACAAGCGGTTCGGCAAGGGTTGCCGCGCAAATCTCACAACCAAATCGCAATCTGGGTCACCAAACCATCGCACGACCAGATCGCGATCTAGGTCGCCAGACCATCGCGCGAGGTCGCCGTGACCGTCGCCGGAGGGTCATGTTACCCAGATCGCACGGCTCCCTCCACCATTGGGAGCCGTTCCTATGACGGACCCAAAAAATGGATCCCACTCCCAATCCAACTCCGCAATCGCCCGAACTCTCTATCGTCCCCGATTGGGAGATCGGAAAAGCACCGAGGAACAAAGAAAAACCAGACCGCAATACCCAATACCAATGACAACACTCGAACCACACACACCACTATCTCTCTCTTCGATATCACAGGAAAGCATATGACAGATCTGGGGATGGGGATGGGGATGGGAATGGATTCAAAGACGAGTGCTCAACTATAGGAGGAGGAGAAGTGGAGGGGCGTCGACATGTCTGGAAGAACGGATTAGCATAATCAAAATTAAGGCTAGGATCGCGCGATCGAAACGGAGTAGCGCGATTTGGGTCGTGGCAACCTCCGCGCAGAGGTCATTGGGACCGCGTGATCTGGGTCGCGCAACCCTCTGGCGATGGTCCCGACGACCCAGATCACGGTCTAGTCGCGACCCTCGCTAGATTGCCTGCCCTTTGCCAGACCCCCTACCCTTTGCCGATGACTACCTACCCTTCGCCAATGGCCACGCGCAATCATACTGGTCCCGTTCAACAAAGGAAGAAGATGAACGGTTATCGAGGGCAAAACAGAAAAAACAAAGAAGTTAATGACCGGACAACCTTGATGTATGATTGTTGACACCCAAAATTGCTCAAACCCTTGGCCATCGACTTGGGCTGAATAAGACCTAGCAAAGCATAGGGAAAATGGAATTCGCTAAGTACTCCAAGTCTACGACTATAAACAATCGACAAAGATGACGTGGAATTGTCTATGTGCATAATAAAAAACGAAAAAAAATGCTAAGTGTTGAGCCATGGAGTGTCAATAAATGAAATTAATTGACAAAAGAATCAAAGCTAAAGCTAAGATCAACGAATCAAGAGTGAGAAAAGTTATCGGGTCATGAAGCCAACAAATTCGATTAACATGATCACCAGTTTGTAAGGCCGTAAAATTTCAAAAGCCACTAATGATAATTGTTGAGAAACATGGGTTGTTATAACCATCAACAAGAGGAGTCGCAATTTATGAAAGAAGCTGTCAATGTAGGACGAGTGATGAGGCCATAATCGTTGAAGTGGTGTGATCTTTTGCTAACCATCTATATATACATGTTGTTGATTTTCAGAAGTTATGTAGGCCGTTAATACACGATGACACTTAGCAATTTTCATATATTCAAGTCATTATATGAAAATGTTCAATGTTATCATTCCATTCATTCAATTTCAGGGACAACATTTAATAATTTCATATATTTTAATGATTATATTGAATATGTATAAAAAAATTTATGAATTATATTAAATAAATTGAAAAATCCAGGGATCACATTACGACGAAAGCTCAAAAGATAGATTGAATAAATTAAAAGTGCATAAACCTAAGTAAAAGTTCAAGGACTTTGCATCGTTATCTTTACAGAGATGGATGATATACACACGCTTATAAAGTTTTTTTTTTTTATCAGTCCTATTATATTCCTATTCTACACTCACTCTCAAAAGAACCCACTCTTGAAACTTACACGTCCCCACCCCATCCCCCTGAGAAGGTGGGGATTTGACCCCCCACCTCCCCTTTTCATATTGGAAGAGTGGCCATTATGACGAATCTCAGTGGTTCCTTATAAGGTAATATAAGTTTTTTTTAAAGGAAAAGGGAAAAAAGAAGGAAAATACGGGAGGAGCGACCCAGGCTCTCTCCACTGATCACCCGCGCTGCACCACACTGAACACCCTCTGTACCAGCCAATCGGGGCCGCTCGAGTCGTCGCCCGCTCTCCCACCCACCCCACGTGTCCCAATCAAAACACGGGAGCCTCTCATCCCGCGACGCACGGTAGCAAACCCCAGCGCCTCCAGGGGGGTGGCGGGGGCGGGGGGGCCCCCCTTTTCTCTCCCCCTCCTCGTCCTGTCAAAAATTCACTCCACTTTTTTCACTGCAAAGGAGGCGAGAGAGAGAGAGAGAGAGAGAGAGAGCGAGCGAGCGAGCGAGGGGGCGCTCAAAATTTCCGGCGCCACCGACCTCCTCCTGCGATCGCCGTCGAGGGGACGACGCATTGCGGCGATCGTCGCGGCGGCGGTTGCGGCCGGCTTGATTCCTTCGCGATTCTCGACGCGCGGCTGCATTTCGATCCTGCTGCTCCGGGAGGATTCTCTCCCTTCCTTGGCCTCGCGCTGCCTTCTCTTCTGGAGGTTTTGCTCGGCTCCGAAGTTTCAGCGGACGATGCAGGTCGGTCTAGGATTCGAGGCCTTCTTCGCCGGCGCCGGCTCCGGCTCCGGCTCCGGCTCCGTCTCGGCACACGGTAACTCCTCTCCCCCCTCTCTCTCACTCTCTCGTTTGATGTATCATTAGCGTTGCTTGCTCGTGAATGCCTGCGTGCGTACGCGACGAATGCATGCGGTTCTGCGAGCGCGATACGGCTCTGGTTTCTGGTATCCTATCGTGTGATGGCTGTAACACGTGCTCCTCGGGCCTGCAATGCTCGGTTGCTCTGCTTAAGCTGCGTTCCTGCAAACCCCCCTCCGATCATGGTCGTTTTGTGAGAACTCTTTGCCATGGGAGTTGCTTCGACGTGTTTCCTTTTTATTTTTCTTGTTATTTTTGTTGTGGATGTTGTGAAATTGTTTTCGCCATCACAATCTGCCTGTCGGTCCGGCAGTCTCTTTCGCCAGGATGGCAATTGAGTTTTGTGCGTACCAATTTAATGAGTGGGCTGAAAAGGATGGCCGGGAAAGCCGTCGCACCCATATATGGGAAAGTCGGGTTACTCTGTGATCATGTCTTTGGAAAGAGTATGCATTTATTCGTTTTCCTTTTGGAAATTTAATTTTGTCATAGATCGTGTTTGTATGCTTTTAGTTTCGATTGCTTTTTTATCGCGTTGTCATTTAGTAGCATACCAAGTTAAATCGAGGAATCAATGGATTTGGGACTCATAGCATATAATCCCTGACGAATAACATAGGGTATGGCATCTGGTGCGACTGTAGTGTGCTATCCAAGAATTCTGAGACATGGATTACACCAGTAAGTGGAACGAAAATAATGTCGAGAGTCCCTTGTTTAAAGCGTGGTACTGGAGTGGTAGGCTTCTTGTAACTATGTAGTTGAAATAAGGTATGATTGATGAATTATATTCGCAGCAGTGCACAAGAGTAATATGACATAAATGTAATGTGAATATAAGTCTAAGGGGTGTTCAAGTATTGTAATGTAGGGAGAGTTGATTTCGTGTCCATATTGCTATTGCAAATTAAATGGCTTGTGTGTATAAAATACTCATTGTTGAATACACAGAATGTGTAAGTTGAAATTTTCTTTTGCTGCGATAAATTTGGCATGCTGACTTTTGGCTTGTACAATGATGTTAGAGACTAGAATTTGTCAGTTTCAATTTATCTATTACTGTTTAAGAGAAGAATTTATTAGAAATGAGTGTTATCTGTGAAAAGGTTGGAGTGGCTAATGTAGAGAAGAAGGGGGAGGGTGGACATGGTTGTGGTGGTCTAGGCATATGAAGTCATGATAGCCGGATGCTTTGCTGAGAAGGTGTGATTTGATGATAGGGAAGTGGGTCAGAACAAGTTGGGGAAATCTAAGAACATGTGTATAGGACTGCTAAAATAGATTATCAGATGCTTTTGATTTTACTGTTATGAGGACTTCATACTTGATAATTGTGAGAACAAAGAGCATAAATGCAGCCTGCCTCTGTTGCTGCTGCTGTTGCTGTTTTATTTTTCAATTGTGGTAGAGGTGTACTTAACTGTACATCTGTAAATCACTTCGCCTTTTTTTCTTTTGATAATATCTGTTATAGAGGTATAGTTCAATCCGATGAAATTAAAATGTTTTCCTAGCGTTGTATATTGTGGTTATATCAATTGAATGTTTCTTCTCATACTGTCTTTTATCTTGAACAGGGAAGTACTCTGGAGGGCACAAGAAAATGAAATTTTCTAATGATGCAAACAATCAGCAGATACCATCATCCTTGAGATTTATTTTCGAAGAGAAAAATGGTCAAACTCCTTCCTATGTTATTGACTATTCTGATCCGTTTGCGATCTACCGTATGCTGGACGAGGTGGACTCTGGTAAATACGGCAGTGTGACAAGAGATTTGGAAGCGGTGACTCTCCAGAAGATGCAGCACTTGACACCTCTTATTAATGCTTCGCTAAATACTGAGACCTATCCAAGAAAGGAGGTGTCAAAGCTTGCTGGGGAACCAGCTGGGAATTCTGGGCAAGAGAATATCATTACTTTGGATGATGATGGTGCAAGGAAGGATGCTCCAACTGCAGCACAGCCTGTCCTTATTCTTGATGACTCGGATGAGGAAGACAATACAAACTGGAAACCCTCATATCCTTTTCAGCAAATTTTCTTGGCAACACAAGCAGGAGTTGCTGGACAATCTCCTGCGGGAGATATAGCGGTAACATTTCATTAAAGTACACATGCTTTAAATTTATATAAGGACAATATCATTAGAACTGTTAACATGCCAATATTATTTAAGCTGGTAAGATGTTATGCTTTAGATGGCTTGGAGACCATGATTTTGTGTCAAAAACTTGAGATTGTTTATATTTAGACCACAAATTGGTCGAGCTTCTTGCGAGAAGTCTGTGGTGTTCATCTCAATAGTGAAGTAGTGTTGTATGCGTAAATTTCTTTTATCTTTGAACAGCAACATACACAAATATTATTGTGCTTTGTGATTTGTATGTACCGTGGCATGTCATGGTCACTTATGGTTTTCTTTTGATGCAATGTGTTAAATAGAGGGACAAGATCTCTCATTAATTTTTATACAATTACTTTGCCCTATGTATCGGAGAAAAGTAAGAATTGAAGCAAATAAGGAGAATGAATAAGGAGGGGCTGAAATTGGAGGTGGAGATATTTTTCTTGCAGCCTTGCTTGGATGGAGGGGAAAGATGGGAGATGAAATGCATGGAGAAAATGGTCAGTCAGAAGAAAGTCTAGTGAAAATGTCTGTTTCAAGTGAAAAAGTAAATTTAATCACTTTCTTATCACTTTTCTTTCCAACTATCCAACTTGGAGTGATTTCTATGTTTGCCCCAAGTAAAATGTCTGTCCTCATTGCTTCTTCTGAACCTTGGAATGTTCCACTCTAGCTCCCGTATTTCCCTCCACCTTTTTTCTTCCACCTCTTTCCTCCTTCCTAAATGCAGTGGAGGAAGTAGCCTTGAAATCTGTTATTTTGTTGTTGATTTAACTATGCTCGATTATGTGTTGCGTGTTCTTACATAACATCAGCTAATTATTTTCAGAAGGTTTTTTACTCCTGAAATAGATGCACATTTCTTCTAATAAGTGGACCTCTTCACATTATGCATTGTGTACGCACTAAATGTTCCTGAATGAAATGGAAGATGCTTTAAGTTCATTATTGCGGCTGCTGGTTCTTAATCTTTGACTAGTGGTAAATGTCCACTTAAGCTTTGATGAGAAGAAAAGAAGTAGATTGCACCGGAACATCCATTTCTCTATTTGATGATTATTGAATTCATTTTCTGCTGCCTGACAAAGTGGCTGGATTTTTGTCAAAAATGCATCTTCACCGTTTCAATGGAGTTTGCTGAGGCAATGACTAAGATCCATAGAAGCTACTCTTTCTCAAATGAGGATTAAGAACCCTTTGCTGTTGAGCTTTGCTTTTAACTTTTAGTATGAACCTTATTTGTTTAGCTCATGGGTCGTGTTTTGCTTAAATGTATATGTATGGGTCATGCGAAGGAGTGTTCCAGGGGCACTGGCTGTGCATGCCACTCGGTTTTCGAAGCATTGATTTACATGCCATAGAAGAAGTTAGCACATTGGAAAGTGTAACGTTCTCTTGTTTGGTTGCTGAGCAAGAACATATATGTGGTGTGTTTTTAATCTCATGGTCAACTACATAAATGAATTGCATCTCTTTCTCGACATCTTGAGTACTACATTTGTAATGTTATATAATGTTTGCATGTTTGCTACTGGCATTTGTATTGTGTTGTGCTCCCTGTGGTTCCTTTTGTTGTTGATGATGTTTGATGGAGTATCAGAAGATAGAATGCAAAAATCTACTTTTGAACCGCATATTCTGTTAGGCTTTTGCATCCTACCAAATTGCTCACATGCATTTCCCTACTCTAGACGAAAGTTCCTGATTTTCCTTATTAAAACTTGCATTGAAGCATGCCTTTCCCCTTTATGTTGTATCTAGCCCATTTAAGACCCAGAATCTTCTTGCATTTGGAAATTCAAGTTGTCGAGTGTTTTATTATCTAATTGTTATCCTGCTTACAAGATTTTGTTGCATGTTATATTTAGGTAAAAAGGTACAGAAACGTTGCTCAAGGAGATGGGCTTCTGAATGCTGAAACTGAAACTAAGAAAGACAAAGGTGTATACGTCGGGGTAGACAATGAAGATGATCACCCAACAAAGGTTGTTGATGATGGTCTTGGGGATATCTGGAATGAGATGACAATGGCCTTGGAATGTACAAAGGTAGATGATTAATTCTTTATCAAGGCTCTTTCCTGTCAAAATCTCCATGAAGCCTTTGTGGCAATTTTCCTTCCTCCCCTTCCTAGTGACGATTTAAATATTTGATTCAACTTGCTTTTGTTTTACATCGTTAAATCACTTTCTGTCCGGTGCTATATTATTTATTCTATCTATGAAGATTCATGGATAGGTGGTGCAAGGAGGTGAAGGAAATGGTGCATTTGTTATGTGTAATATGGACCATTGTTGCTGAGTTTGATCTAAGATTTTTATGGACTTCTTGCCGTAGAGGCATGTGGCGTAAAGTTGTTACTTTGAGGAGATGAAATTATGAGTTTCAGTTTAAACTGTAAAGCTTGAATTGGCATATGCTCTTATTTGATCATATGTGTGCTATTTGAAGTTCATACTTGTCAGCAAGAACTCTTAGTATTTTAACCTATGATCCTTCTGCTGCTTCTCCTCTTTGTCACAATAGTGCTTGAACATGCCCCAGTGAATTGAACTTTGGGACCGTAATATTGGCTTCCTACATTCTGCTGACTGAAGAAAATGGATTATTTATAAGTGCTGATTATTTGTAGTGTCTGAGATCTGTTACTGGATTTGTAAAACTATGTACGTTCTCTTTTTTCATTATAGGCTATTATGAAAGTAACTTGATTTATCAATGTCTACATGCTTGAAACTTATGGAAATATTTACTCTTCTAGAGCATAATGTGAAGTAATTTAATTCAATTCTGCTTTTGTTAGGATATTGCTGAGGATATGGAGAACTGGGAGCATCCTTCATCTGATGACAATTCAAGTGAAGATATGGAGGACTGTGACCATTCATTTGTTCTCAAGGATGATATCGGTTATGTTTGTCGAGTTTGCGGGGTTGTTGATAGGAAAATCGAGACTATATTTGAGTTCCAGTATAATAAAGTAAGCTTCATCTGTTGCATTCTGAATTTCCAGGCCATCTCCACAATCTTCAAAATTCCCATTTATGTTCAATAATTTATTTAGATGAATATTTGTAACTGAGCATGAAGACACAGGGGCGTTGATCGGTTCCACATCCGATCTGCAAGAGGTCTCATTAGAATTGTCTTTTGATAAGTTATTAACCTCTCTTGCTCAGCCTCTTTTATCTCTTGGGGGAATTTGTTAATGTATGTCTGGGGAGATTTTCACACAACTATTAAAGTTTGATTGCATTTGGCTAGGGTGCTTAAGAATTACCCAAATGGAGATTCTTGAGTGGTATTTCATGTTAAACCCTAAGCCCCATGGATCTTCACAGTATTCATTTAGGCTGGGTGGTCGCCTAAGAGTTTTATGGTTTAATAGAGGACAACAGACTGTAGGAAAGTGATACCAGGAATATATGCATTGGGGACTTTGTAGAACATTGCCATAACAAGATAACATGCACCTTGAAATTTTACCAGCTGCAGTTTCTTGTAGGAGTTTTCTCATTGGGATAATTCCAATTTGTGGTTCCTTAATTTATGTCAATTATGTAGTTCTTCATCTTTTAATTAAACAATCAAATCTTTTAACTTGCTTGATTGCACAGCTTGCATGATTTGTGCGATCAAGCTCTTAGTTATTAGCTTGCTTAATCAACGCTAACATTGACTGACAGGGCAATTTTCAATAAAAAATTAAAAAATGAATAAAAAGTTTCTAAAAATCAAGTTAAGGTTTCAGATTAATCGAGAAAATTTAAAAAAAAAAAAGAAAATGTAAAAAATCTGGAGAGAGAGAGAGAGAGGAGTTAAAGGCGGTAGCCGCCACCAAGGAGGGGTCTGGTGGTGGTGGCTCATGGTGCTGACTATCAACCATTGCCTCACTCTAATTTAGTAGTGGCCCTGCCATTTTTGAATGTTCAATTATTTATTTGCTTTTTTATTATTATTATTATTATTGTTTCCATGTCAGTTGTTATGTCAGCATAATTAAGTGTGTCGAGACAGAGATTTGATTTCATAAACCATGCAAATTAAATGGTTCAATTGCATAAATTGAAAATTGGAGGACTCATTGGAACAATCACAGAAATTGGTGGACAGGGAAAATTCCTTTCCTTGTTAGATTATTGATTGAGACAACTCTCTGATCTGTTGCAGCCTAGCTTTGCATAATTACATTCACTCCTGTCACTTATATTATGCTCCATGTATCTCAGGTAAAGAGGAGCAGCAGAACATACGTGTCTGATAACCGGAAAGGCAGCGATGCTTCAGGGTTGGCTGGTTTTGACCTGCCGCAGGATGATTTGGCAGTGACAGAGATTGCTGCTCATCCAAGGCACATGAAGCAGATGAAACCTCATCAAGTGGAGGGCTTCAACTTTCTTGTGAGCAACTTAATTACTGATAATCCCGGTGGCTGTATTTTGGCCCATGCTCCAGGATCCGGGAAGACATTTATGATGATCAGCTTCATGCAGAGCTTCCTTGCAAAGTATCCTCATGCCAGGCCTCTTGTGGTGCTTCCTAAAGGAATTTTGCCTACATGGAAAAAGGAATTTCAGACATGGCAGGTGGAGGACATGCCATTGCTTGACCTCTATAATAAAGCAGATAGCCGGGCCCAGCAACTGGAGGTTTTGAGGCAGTGGGTCAATCAAAAAAGCATACTTTTCTTGGGGTACAAGCAGTTCTCTGCAATTGTTTGCGACACTGTTACCAGTGCTCATTCTATTAAATGTCAGGAAATACTGCTGCAAGCCCCGTCACTTCTTATTTTGGATGAAGGGCACACACCCCGGAACGAGAACACTGATGTTCTGCAATCTCTTGCCAAAGTGCAGACACCAAGGAAAGTTGTCCTTTCAGGAACTCTCTATCAAAATCATGTGAAAGAGGTATTCAATATATTGAATCTTGTCCGTCCCAAGTTCCTGAAACTGGACTCATCACGAGTTGTTATTAAGCGCATCTTGAGTAGGGCAAACATGTCCGGGATTAGGAAGCAGATAAATGGTGGAAAAGAAACTTTCTTTTACGATTTGGTGGAGCATACTTTGCAGAAGGAAACTGACTTCAAGAGGAAAGCTACTGTCATCCAAGATTTACGCGAGATGACAAAAAAAGTCCTCCATTATTATAAAGGTGATTTCTTGGACGAGCTCCCTGGACTTGTTGACTTCACTGTAGTGCTGAATCTCAGTCCCAAACAGAGGCCAGAAGTGGAGAATGTGAAGAGGCTTTCACGGAAGTTCAAGATGAATTCTGTTGGAAGTGCTGTTTATCTGCATCCAAATTTAAAACATTTGTCTCATAGTTCCGCTACAACTAATGGTAATAGTAAGCCAGTGGATCCTCAGACTATGATGAAGATAGATGAGTTGCTGGAGAAGTTAGATGTGAAGCAGGGAGTTAAGGCAAAATTCTTTCTAAATATCCTGAGATTGTGCGAGTCTACAGGGGAGAAGTTACTGGTCTTCAGTCAATTCCTACTGCCGCTGAAATTCATGGAGAGGTTGGTGATGAAAGTGAGAAATTGGTCTCTTGGGAGAGAAATCTTTTTCATATCAGGTGAGTCAAGTACCGAGGAGCGGGAGTCATCCATGGAGCAATTCAACAATTCACCCGATGCCAAAGTTTTCTTTGGCTCAATCAAGGCATGTGGTGAAGGAATTTCTCTTGTGGGTGCATCACGGATTATTATTCTGGATGTCCACCTCAATCCTTCAGTTACTCGGCAAGCAATAGGTCGTGCATTTCGACCTGGGCAGAAGAGAAAGGTCTACGCATATCGACTTGTTGCTGCCGATTCCCCCGAAGAGGAAGATCACGTTACATGCTTCAAGAAGGAACTGATTTCGAAGATGTGGTTTGAGTGGAACGAGTATTGTGGTTTTCAGGACTTCGATGTGGAGACCGTCGACGCAAAGGAATGTGGTGATCCTTTTCTGGAGACCCCATTCCTCCATGAGGATATCAAAGTCTTGTACAAAAGGTTAGTGCCCGGCAGTTCTCAGCCTTGCATACTCAAACATTTGAATCTATTTACTAAGTTTCTGTCTTGTGCGTCTTTTCCAGGTAATTCTGGGACAGAGGATGATTGAAGTAGCAGAGGTATATTATGAACATGTGTAAATGTCTTATTGCAGGTTGGAGCATTTTGAAATGTGAATATGGCAGTCTATCGAACTCATGCTTCATTCATGAAAAGAAAGCGAACGCTCTTTTATTTCTATGTGATCTCTGCATTTTGTTTTAGCTTGAATCGTCCTGGATTTTATGGTACTGCGACCTTCCTGATGTCTAGTGCAACTTCAGTGGTCTACTTTTTAAAGTTACTCTTTTAGTTCATTCCAATATGCCTTTTGTTCTGCCACACAAGGGTCAGATAGCTATACCTGTAGTTTTGTTTTCCCTTTACCCTTCTTCCGTATGGGACGGAGTATCAAATTGTGTCGCCCAAGATTGCTCCCTTCGAGTCCATTATAATTTCGGTCAAACTCCATGAGTCGATGACAATACTCTTTGACTTGATTGACATTTACTCGACTGTCAGTCACTTGACTGAAAACCGTTCTTGTTTGGTAGACTTATTTCAGTTAGTTTCTTACAGTAGTTTCTTACAGCCAACCGTGGTGGTTAACTGTCAACGGTGTTCGCAATCCATTTGAGATGTGCCTGTCAACTCAGCATTACTCTGTCCCTACTTGATGCCCAAAATGTTGTGTTAATTCTCACTGTCGGCCTTGGCTCGACGTAAGAGACTTCTCCTCGTCTCTGGGTCTTAGCAAATTCTAATCAACATTGAGCCGATTCACCAGTTTCAGTTAATGTATAGGTGTCTTCAATTGCTGGTTAACTTCAGCTCTTTGACATCGACATTGGCTTTTGAAGGGTGTCAATACAAACAAACATGCGTACGAATAGCGTGTCGTCTTTACGACAACTACACTTTCTATTTTCACCTTTAATAAGGCTAGGATCTGATACCGTGGCGGTAGGGCTGTTCTCTTTTCATCTTTTGTGTCAGCACCTTGTGCAGCAACCCATTTCTTGTGGGTTAACGGGTATGACGGCACCAACGTCTTTGGTTGCTCTCGTTTCGGGCTTCTTTCGTTAGCTCCTCCCTCGCTTTCCCTCCCCTCCACAACGTACACGCGCGGCTCTCAAATCTCGTGTCCGAGAGTGCGCAACGACCAGCTCGTGGTGGTCACCCAACCACCGCAAGGTGGTGGGGGAGCCCAGGCAAAGGCGACCATCGCGAGGTGGTCTTGGGACCCTTGCAAAGACTCTGTTCTTAATGTCTTTCATTTTGTCAAGTTGATGGTCGTCCGTTCACGGCACCATATAAGCCACATTGACACGACATCCAAATAAACCGTGACATGCTATAAACCTTTCTAGAAAGTGTAGAGACGATTTCGGAACCACAAAAAAAAATGATAGATGGACTATTTCGATTTGTGAAAAAGAACATGAAGATCGTTGACGTCATTATTCCTTTTCTCCTTTTCTCCATGTGACAAAAATCACACGACATGGCTTGATGCAAGCCGGGCCGGCGGGTGCCCCTGACTTAGGTCCTCGAACTCCATCGACTTTTGGCCCGACGGAAGGCCATAGCTTCGTGAATCATGATCATCTTGAGATATATCCAAACGTCTCCTTTCCGATGATCGGTCTTGCGGTTCCTTTGAATCATGAAAGCCTCCACTCAGCAAGAGCAGTATCCTGTCTAATGCGACATGTGACAGACATCGCTTTTCCTCTTGCACTAGCGAACTCGAGTAATCATTCCTCCCCCACTTTACATCCAACTTCATTGAAATGTCATACTTTGCATCCACTTTCTTAATTACCAAATAGCGGAACCCATCGAGTACTTTGTCTATATTATGCGATCAACACAGTAAATAACCCGTTCCGTTTTCTTAATTTTTTATGTCCTAAACAATATCCGCTTCTTTAGGAATCAGGTCTATCATTATAAATTTTGAAGATAGATATTTCTGAACTTTAGTTACACCTTTTAAACTGTAAACACGAATAGTGTCGACATCTCAAATTTTGCCCTTTACTGAGGGTTGACCGAGAGTTGCCCGACCATATACAAGGCATAAAAGACATCTTCAATTTAAAAAATGGGTAGGTCATAATCGTCGAGAGGAATCTTTTGCACCCATGTTATCAGCCTTCGAGACCCATCACCATCTAGTGGTGAGGCATCGGGTTGACCTAGTAGAGGAAATAAGCATGTAAAGGAGCTCCGTTACTGTCTGATGTTGAAGCCCCGGCATGGGACATCGTTTTTTAACTTAAAGCTGTGCTCCTGTCTGATTCTGAGGAAAGGCTCCGTTAGTGTCTACTGAGATGGAGATGGAGGTAGCGACGAGGTTGGGGTTGGTTTTCTGATTCTTCAGTGTTCGACACTTGGTTCCTTGGAGAGCTGAATCCCGCAAGAGCATGTGAAAGTCCCGTACCAAATGTCAGTGCCCGTGACCGAGTTCTCAGCTTTGCATATACAACATTTTCTTGCGATCTGCACCTTCTTGAGAGGCGAACGTCCTGAGAATGGGGCAATCTCAGTGGTTTGCCCTTTCAAATGCATGACATGAACTGGGAAGTGAGATAGAAAGAGGTGTGGAAAATGAGATGGATGACAACTTATCCCAACCTCTATTTCATTCCACTATACCCATTTTCCTTCCACACAAAAACACAGTTGTACCTGTATATATTTTTCTCCTTCCACATATGTAACCGAAGTATCGGATATACATCTTTACAAATAAAGCTAACTCCTCCAAACAATATCTTCATATACAACTGTTCTTTACACGTTCCCCCCTACATTGTCTATTTTTTTAACCTTCAGGCCGGTTCTGAGAGAGAGCAGAAGGGCATTTGGCGAGCACGGCCTATGCTCCTTTTTATCTATTAAATGAGGATCTTGAAATTCCAATCGACGTGGACCCGCATCATCTGCATCGACCTCCTTTGTTTTATGCGACAAAATCATGGAACAGCTGGTTTGAAGCAAGCCGGTGCTGCTGGTCACCTGGACTTGAGCCCTCGAATTCCATCGTCTCTGCCCCCACGGAAGAGGCCGCCGTGTTGTAGAAACCATCTCCTCTCATGGATGCAATACCGTGATCCATGGAGTTGGACAAGGGTAAGGTCCCACCGTCACAGTGCTGCAAGCCGAGAGTCAGAGAAACCCCAGTGCCACCCCCAAATTGTCCGAAATTGGACACATTATAAGCAGCCGTGGCTGCAGCCATGAACCTGTTGTTTCCCCCGTCCGACTGACCGATGCCATCCGAGAAGAGAATTCCATCGTTCCCGCCAGGAATGTGCCCTCCTCGTAGCTTAAAACCATACTCGGCGTCAACTTCACCATGTGTCCCGCTATTGAAAGTCGGTCCAGAGATCTCCATCTCAGGGTTGATTACAGGTGGTTTTAAGTCCATGAAGTTCCCCGTTCCACATCTCTTAGTGGCCGTTGAGGTCGCACTCTGCTGCAAATCTTCACCCTTGTCCTCCGAAGACCGGCCATCACCTCCCGTCGCCTTGGCTGCAGTTTCAGAGGAGGAGTTGGAATCCATCTCGGGGTCGCCAATCTCCTCTTTGTACATTTCTTCGACCATAGGCTTCCATAGGCGCACTCGAGCATTGATGAACCAGTTCGAGACCTACATAAGTGGCAAATGCATGACGATATGGGTTGACAAGTACCACTCACTTCAACAAATAATCATCAAGGCATATTCAATTGGCGAGACGATGTTCTCCCCATAAAAAGAGGATCTAAAAGTTCTACATACGGAATTTCTATACTGACGGAACCGCTTGCAATCCAGCTTACACTGAATCAGTGAAGTATCGGAATTCCCCTGTGAGATTTGATTTATGGAGTGAAACATGGCATGTATGGGTAGCAGGTTCTTGTGAAGATTGGAGGATCCTAGTAGCACTTCCGAGTCATAACTCACATGTTACGTTCCTTTTATAGGACTCTTCTCGTCATACATGTAACTTGGCCAATACAAGACTCCACGAAATCTCAGGATGCATATGTATCTAGACATCACATAATTCGACAACGGCAAGAATCAAAAGCAGAACTATTACCTGACTTCTAGTCAATCCCGTCTGCCTTGCTAGCATGATCTTGTCCGAATCTTTCGGGTATCTAGTCACCATCAGATCAGCAATTACACAAAGCATACAAGAGTTCCAGGAAAGAAGAAACATTGAAAGTTGAGAATGAAAACGAAAGGCAGAATTCAGATCAAGGGGGACTTACGGGTGAAGGAAATGTTCAAACAGCCAGGCACGAAGAATTGAAACCGAGTTTTCAGGCAAACCCCTTTGTGGCCTCCAAGCGTGCTGTTGCATTATACCAAGATGCTGCATCGACCTCTGCTGCCTCAGATGCTGATCCACATACCGTAATCGTGATATTCCGTTGCTGTTGGAGGTGTCTTGCTCTCCGAGGCTTTTACGGGTGGCTTGAATTTGACCCGTGATCGCGTCATGCAGGCACCGGAAGTGGCGGGATATCCTCTGGAGCGCGAGCGCCGTGTAGGGCTTGGCCGCACCACTTCCTGCTATTGTATCAAAAGACTGTACAACGATCTGCATTTGGTGATAGTACTGCTTGTACCTTTTATCAACCTGTGAGCATTGCAGGCAAAATAATGAACCCTTTTGTCAAACTATCATCCGAAAGCAACACCACAATCTAAACTTTTGAAAGAGAAGTGATTAGTTACATCCTAAGTTGATTTAGAGACTAAAGATTATTGCATTTGCCTTTACCAAAAAAAAAAAAAAAGATTATTGCATTTGTACAATGCAGGTCCATATCACTAACCGCAAGCTTTTTGTGCAAAATGAAGCGGCGAACTAAAAAGAAACTTTGTTTTGATGTTGGAGACAATTCTAACTACTGCTCTACACTACGTACTAATCAATTCGCACAACACTTTATTGTCTTATGTACTGCTCATATGCAGACATGATTGACATTTCGTGGTGTAAAGCGTATCAGTGAACACCGATTTAAGATCAACAGGATGGTCAAATTCTGGGTTCTTTTAACAGAGAGAATAAGTAGGCCTGCCAAATCTTTACGACAAGAACTAGCAGCAGCCATTTAACCTTTTTTTTTTTTTCCTTTTTCCCTTTTTTACAGCTCTTTTCTCTTAGAATTCTCCCTAATGAAAGACATTTTCTCGTGTCTCTCGCGTTATTAAAATTTTCTTGTTTAGTATACGAGTCCTTGCAATCATATGATCTCTAGTAGCCAAGTAGTTTTACAAAAGAATCAGCATATATTGAGATTGCATTTAACAACATCTAACAAATAATTAATCTAAATCCACTGATCAACAACAAGCTTTTGACGTTGCAATCATTAGAAAGATGAACATTTAATTAATCTATCATTCCAGAACAAGAAAACCTCTAAATTGAGAGCTAAAAATCGCAATTAACATCATCTACAAGCGCCCAGATAATGCATATCAGTCTCCAAGGTAAGCGAAAGATGAACAAATTTGCTTACCTCGTCCAACATGGACAAGAGCTTCGTGAGCTTGTTCTGCAAATCTTGTTTTTCAGCAGCAGAAAGCTCGCTAGAGTTACTGGCAGATTCTTGGGGATTTGAGGATGCTTCGTTCTTGGAACCCCCATCCGCATCTCTGGGGCTCCTTTGGTTCTCACGTCTAGATTGGTCATTCGCGTCATCAGGGCGCTTCAAAGCCTTTCGCACATTCACTATTTCATCAAGCAGTTGCTGCGCCGCCCTCAAGTACCTAGAATTGGGAATGACTCTCACGATGGTTGACATTCCATAAGGAATGTCCCCTCCCTTATTCACATCTTCATCACCTCCAGGAAAACCTGCCGGAGCACAATCAGCGTTTCTTGACCGCTCAGAACCGGTCCTCCCACCACCATCCCCCGATACCATGGGAATAGGACCCAAGAACGATATGGAACTAAGATTCGCAGAAGGCATATGAATTCCCGATGGAATCTGCGTGCCAAGGCTGAGAGACAAGCCCTGGCCGTGTGGGCTCTGTAATGGTGGCATTAGTAGCATCTCGTTTCTCCCGTCTCTCCACAACGAGAAATCTTGATCTCCACTTCGTGACCCACCAAAATTGGAAAGGATTTCTTGGTGCTGGTGCTGCTGCTGCTGCTGCTGCTGCTGCACCGAATCAATACCCCCCACCGAGGGCACCTCCATGCCGTTGCTTTGCTGCTGAGAATTCCCCCCCAATGGATTATCCGCGTAAGGCCCAGGATTCATATACAGCATCATGTTGCCGGACAGAACAGGCGTCTCGGGGAACGAACTGTGCATAGATTCTCTTAAGTAGAGGGCAGGTGCAGCATCCCTTTGATTCGAATTCGTATAGTAAGTCGCCATATTAATTCCACAATCTAAGGATCCGCACTCTCGGTTACTGGGACAATAATCGCATCCTCACTCTGGCAGTAGAAATAGAGCATAAATGAAAAAGCTGTTCAATATCTGAAATCACGCATGACTATTTGGTGTTTAACAAGCTGAGATGTGGAATTATCATATCAAAAATTCTAGTCAATCATAGGTGTCCATGGAAGCTATACCAAGAACTGTAAAAGTTAACTGGCCCTGAATAATTTAACATGCGGCTCCAAAAGATCATAGCAATACCTTCTGGTGAATAACTTATTGACTTTAGATAAGTTTCAAGACAAACCCTCTATCAGCAAGAATCATCCCAAAAACAAAGGCACAACTTTGCTTTTAACAGAATCTGATGGTCAAGCTCGTCACACTGACGAGATGGAAAATCAGCTGAAACCCCAAAATCGAAAACAAAACGGACAAAGACGATTCCCCAACAAAAATGATTTTGGACAAGAAACTGAGCGATCAGTAGGCAGAATTTCTTTCTTCTAATCACCCAACCAGAAACATAACATGCTAATCATATGGCAAGACAACCAGGACAGGCCCAGAACATGCTAAGAAATACTGTTTGAAAAAAGAACCAAACAAAAGATTCATTTAAGCTTATGATAATCTTCCAGTTCCGGAAGAACTAAGAGAGAGAAGCGAGAGTAGAGTACTAGCATGGAAAGTCCAAAGGGAGGAAAGGAGAAAACCCAAAAGAGGCTCAAAAATGCAGAATTCAATGCCTGAGCAGGTAAGAATAACATAGCCAAAGAAAGTCAAGAAAATATGGTACTTATAAAATAATTACCTTGAGACAAGCAAAGATGTGGGATTAGTGGGGAACAGAAAGAGCTCTTGAGAGAGAGAGAGAGAGAGAGAGAGATCAATTTGATTGAAAATCCTCTCTGGAGACCAAAAACACTTGCTGATCCCAAGATGTTGATCCTCTCGTCCAAAATATCACAGCACTTGTCAACAAACGCAGAAGAAGAAGAAAAGACAAAGACAGAGATAAAGAGAAGAAGAACAAGAACAGGAAAAGAGGGGAGGGAGAGAGAGAGAGAAGGAAAACTTCTGCAGCTTCAGTTCTAATGATGGAAGAAGAGATGGGGGATAATTTCAAAGGGACAACAGATCAAACACCCCCACAATTTCTTTTCCTTTTCTTTTTCTCCTATTTCCTACTCTTCTGTATTTCCCCTACCCATCATTTCACCCATCCCCACGTGTGAATTCCACACGCTCGCAGACTCTTCTTCCTCCAAAAAACCATGGCTCTCTCTCTCTCTCTCTCTCTCAAAAGAGTTCCTCCTCCTCCTCCTCCTCTTGTTTTGGGACTATCTCTGTTTGGTTAAGGAGCTCAATCTCTAACTACTAGTTGGTGGACCTAAAACCAAAAAAAAAAAAAAAATGGGTAATAAGAAAACCCTTCTAATAAACCTCCTCACTCACCAACAGCATGCTTTCTCTCTCTAAAGACTTGTTTTTTTTTCTCTTTTCCCCCTCTTCTTTCTTCCTTCTAGCTGTCTCTCTCACCCCATGGGCGTGGAAGGTCTTTGGCTTCTTCAATATCCACCATTGGAAACAATATTCTATTCCGTCTGTTGGCTCATTCAAACTTAAATAATTCTTCAAGTTTATTCGATTATCTCTTTGAATTTGGTGTGCTCTTTCAAAAAAGGTGATTGGCGCACCATTAGTAGGTGCCCATATCCCTGCGTTTGTCTTTTTCTTCAAACTGGCAATTAAAGTTTCTTTTTTTCTTGCAACGAAGGTGCTGGCTTTACATGTATTTTTATTTCTCCCCCAAAGGAAATTTGGATTTTCTTTTCTTTTCTCGCTTTGCCTTGCTGTTCATGTGTCAGTGTCAAGCCTTAATAGGTTTTCAGGTTTTATGGATGGAGTCAAATGTCAAGTTTCTTGCCCTGCAACTACGCTGAACGCTTTCGACCTGGTAAAGTACCAAAGACATGTAATGATCTACTTATGTTTTTGTACAAGAGCGGGGTTGGTTTTTTTTTCAAAACTTAATTTGACATAAATGAAAAAGGAAACCAAGAAGGCAGAGAAAATAAAAAGATTAAAAGTTGATTCCCTTAGAAAAATCATTTCATATCTACGTTCATAATTGACGCGGTATAATTAGTTAATTATAGTGACATAAAATCTAATCAATTTTACCTCTAAATTGTGAAAAATCTTACTATATCGATATGCTTTTCCTCCTGTTACTTGCTTAGGTCTTGTGCGCCCAAAGCAAAGCCAGTGCATTGGAATAGCATTGAGCATTGAGCAAATGCTATATCATTTCATTCTTGTTTTTCTTTTCAATTCATTTGCAGCTTAAAAAAAGTCCAAGTTCCACACCCTCAATCAAAATGTTCAACCTGAGCTCTACCACACTATGTGCCCGATTCAATTCGATTTAACATGTAGATGTGAATGTAGTCCACAAAATGTATCACAAAACCAAATAGAGATTCAAGAAAATAAACCCCACTTAGTCTTTAATTTTCAGTTGAATTATTGATTTACGCTTTCTGAGTACTTAAGAAAATCTACGCAGTTCAAAAATGTAAACCTACTCTATATTCAATTTCAAGCCTAGTGAAAATTTAATTAATTCATGGTTATTTAATGTGGAAAGATGCATGCTGTGTCTCGACATTGACACCAAACATTTCATAGGTGTATGTGCAAATGACTCGGGTACTAAAAAAATATCTTTTGTGCCAAACCCACTTCTTTTTCTTCTATTTTTGTCGTAGCTTCAATTCCACTTTTCATCCCCTATTTTTTAGACAAAAAAAACAAGTACTACTTTTGAAACGAGGGTTAAAATCCAAAAAGATTTTAAATCACCTTTCCAAAAGAACTCCAAGCATACCCCATTTCCCTAGACCCCAACCCTCATGTCTCCAAATCTAATAACTTCTAAAATCCTCAACACCATGAAAACCTCCTCCAACCACCACCACCCGCCTCAATCGGAAGTGGAGGCGAAGGCGACCCGCTTGCCTCCCTGCTACTATCGTCGGCGATGGGGGCTTAGGGTTATCACTTGTGAAGACAACCGGCGGTGATCAGAGTCGCAACAATGATTGGTGCGGCAACACATGCAAGACAATGGCAGTAAACTAGGTTAGGGTTGGGATTTTATAATGAAGGGGTCTTTGGAATGGTTGGGAAATTTAGAATCTAGCGAAAGCATTTTGGAAAGAAAATGGGATAATTTTAGAGCTATATACTTATGTTGTCGTAAATAGAGGTGCAAAATGGACAAGAAACGAGAATTTAGAAGCAAAGTGGTATTGGGGTAATATCAAAGTGAAAAATTTAAATGGGCATTTGGTATTTTTCTAATGTATAAGTATGCAAGCATGCTTGTTTTTGTTTGTCTAATTCATTGCCGGTGCACCAGTTAATTTTAAAGTTATATACTTATAAGCTAGATCAATACGCTTCTAAAACCTCAACTCTAATTGTTTCGACCAAAAAAACAAAAACTTTACTTGATTTTTCTAATTCAATTCTTTAATATTCCACAACGGCCACAATTTCCTTATATTTTCTATTTTGTTGATAGTTCCACAACCCCAATTGCTTGGGAGGTCCCCACGCAAAAGAGGACCGCACAAATCATGATTTCTGCAAAAAAAAAAGAAGAAGGAAAAAACATTAAAATAAAAGAAAGAAAATTAAAGCAAAGCAATTTGTTATATAATCTCTCCAAGAACTGCCAATTTCCCTTTCCACTTTTTTCAGAAATTATTCCCCCTAATTCCACATTGAGAAAAGCATCATCCTATGTGGGAACCATTGGAGTCCAATTGGTGCATGGCCCTTTTTGTATGGCAATGGAGTTCGGGTTTTCGTGAACGGCCAAGGAAATAAACATATTAATCTAGAGTGGCATCAAGGAATCTCCACTGTAGAAATAAAGTATAAAATTAGTAAACAAACATGTCTACTTGACTTCAATACCAAAACTCATCCAAAAAGGCCGGTCTTAATGAAATAGTTAACCTATATACTATGTGATTGGTTTTCGTTTTAACTAAATATAATAATAATAATAACCACTAGATGTGATTGTTCCGAATCGAGAATATCACGCATCAATGGTACGAAGAATATGCTACTTACTAGACGTGAGTAGTGGAGTTGGTTCAACATGGAAACTAGATTGAATTGGCCTAGCGCGACCAATTCTAGGGAGAACTAATTCAATTCCCAATTTTGCAAGCCTAGGAGTGCTCCAAAATTGATATGGTTCTTTGTTCTAAGGCTAGAGTTGCCAGTTATATATAGGAACTGGTTCGCCCAATCCAATCATCGGCTTGAACGGTTCTAAGTCAATTTTAAATTCTATTGAAAAAAATAAAAACAAAGAAACTCACACCCATTAAGAATTGAACCTTGGTCTTCAACATGAACAAATAACGACATAATTACTAGACCCATTAAATTTTTTATAATAAAATAGTGCAATTTTTATATTTTATCGTAAAATTTTGGCCCAAAAGATTAAATGGTTGATTCCCGGAACCGACCACCCCTATCTCGTGGCCTTATAATTTTGATACACTTATTCATCTTTATTAATCATGCTAAGCAGTTGAGACTTTGGGAAGACAATGCAAGAGAGTTTTTGAAATTTGATTTGAGTTTGAGATCAAACATGTCACAAGAACATATAAGATAGAGCACGTGAACAAAATTTAAAATGTGTCGAGCTTTCTGCATAATTGATTATTCGGAAAAACTACGAGACCCTGAAATCATCATGTGCAATCCAGAGGAGAAAAAAAGTCAAATATGGAAGCACGTGTTGGCTTTTTTAGTGACAAGGGAGAATGAGAGAAGCCAAACATACCTTTACATCGTAATCAGAACCCCCCATACGACGTTATCGATTTCGCAGGTCGAGATGAAAGATGGAGGGCAACTGGAGGTTGTCCAAGAGAAAGGACAAGATGACATCCAGTTAAGATAAATACTATAAAAATAGTAATATTCTAATAAAATGTACTAAATAGTTATTCCTACATTATTCGAATTTTTTATTTTATTAATAACCCCATTTAAAAGGCTAAAATTGTAATATTTTTAAATTTGTAATATTTTTCTATTTTTCCCCAATTCTTGACATTGTGCCAATAATATCTCTTCATTGATTAATAGCTTAAATATCTTGTAATAAGGCAATATTACAAAATCTTTTAAGTGCGTTTGTTTAGTAGAAAATGAATAATTTGAAAAATATTTTTTTTTAAAAACGATCGTTTGCATTGCTTATAGAAATAAACAAATGAATAATATCTTTGTCATATACAAACATATTTATATATAAATTATTATCGATAACGAATTAATATTTTATTAACTTATCATTTTAAGCAATACAAATGATTTGGAAAATATTTTCTTAACCATTTATTCTTCGCAAAACAAATAGGAACCTAAATATCAATTTTTACGTAGTAATATAAAGAGAATTCAAACACCCCAATATGAGCGAGCAAAAAGTGATCGAGAGCTCAAATATCGGACTTGATTTGGTAAATTTATACGTCCTCAATAGAATTACCTCAAGTTCTCTTGCTAATTGAGGGGAGGGGGTGTAAAACTCCAGGACCAAAATGAAAGAAGAGGGGAAAAAGACCGGCCGAATAGAGGAACACAAAAGAAAAGGAGGGTCGACGAGGGAAAATAAATAAATAAAGTGGAGTGCGCTGGGGGGTGAGAGTGAGAGAAGCGAAAAGCAATTTGACGTGGCGTGGTAATTAAAGCACGGCGTCGGCGTCGGAAGGGGGAGAGAGAGAGATGACGACAACGTACGCGATCCGCCTAAAGGGAAGACCAATCCAACGTTCGAAACAGACGGCGTCGCGCGATTGGCCGGAAGAGGCGTGACCGAGAAGAGAATCCATCGTTTCCCCACACGAGCCGGTAGAAAGATTTGGCTTTTTCCCGCACGTGCGGCGACTTTTCTTTTCTCGTCTTTTGCTCACTGACAAAATGGAGAGAGAGAGAGAGAGAGAGAGAGAGAGAGAAATTATGATAATATTCCTATTTTTATCGATTTTCCTAAGAAAATTCTTTTTCCCAATCTATCCATATATGAACAGGAAAATGATATTTACACCACTAAAAACTCATCTTCCCCAAATTTTTCATTATCTTTACAATTTGATTGGATTAATTTGCCCTTAACAATTCATCCATAATCAAAATGGGGGATTTTTAAATTGTAAAAACAAAAGTACCCTCTAACAAATTTAGTAAATTAAGTCTAGGCTTGCCGTTTTCTTTCTTCCATATCTAAAAGCCTAGCTCTATTTTCATTTTCATTCTTAGTACCCTCTTACAAATTTAGTAAATAATCAAATAAGTCAAGACTTGCCGTTTTCTTTCTTCCATAGCTAAAAGCCTAGCTCAACTTTTGTTTTCGTGCGTGTTTTCTTAATAGGGTCTTGTATTCTTTTGTTTTGTTTCTGGTGGTATTTTGCACTCATTCAAACGATAACCCTTATTTCAGTAGGCTTCTCCAGTCATTTACCCATCATAAAGTCTAAAATTTAAATAGCATATAGAATGAAAGTATCTTGACAAGTATTCATAGAAAATATAGCTCATTTGAAATTAGTATAAACAGTACAATTAAGGAATTCTGTTTAATTCATAAGTTAATTAGATATCACTTTAAGATATCTAATTCACAAGAAGATCAAGTTCTTTGCATTTTGAATCAAAGCTTACTTCTTTTCTTTCAGCTGTAGAGGTATACCTTGAATCATAACACGAACTAGTTCATTTCATATGTATAAATTGCGCTTACATTTAAATAGTATGGTAAACTTAATTATTGAACAAATGAATAATGTGCATCTTAGTAAATTAAAATGGAAAATCAAACAACTTAAGAGCACATCTCATTAAAGAATAAATGATTTGCAATTTGAAGCATAACTTATTTGATTAAGTGAATAGGTTGCACTAAATAATTACCTCTTAATAGATAAATTAAGTAAAGATAAGAACAAAAACGATCAACATGACATATCTTATTAAGTTACAATGAAAGATGAAAAATATCTCAAACTATATATCTTACAGAAAAATTATGCATAGCTTATTAAATTTAATGGAACAAATTCCAACATACAAATACATCCAATTGATCTTAATTAAAAATATATTTAATAATAAACATTATGACATCTATTTCAGTTGGCAGTTTATATTTAATTTTAAATAATCTATGAAATATCAAATAAAGCTTTCCTTTTGAAAGAAAAAAATGTTACCTACAACATTAATATGGAGACAGATCATCTTCCTCGAAGACCATGATAAAATTACTTATCAAAACATGAAAATAAGAAATAGTACCAAAAAAAAAAAAAAAGGGCTTCTTTGATTATTGCCTAATTTGGAAAAATGTTAGTTTTGCTATACTTTTCAAGAATCTTTGTTGAGATTGTGGACGAGCTTAGAGGGCAAATGAGTCCGATACACAGTTTGGAAAAGCTGTGGAAGATTAGATATTGCTGGTAGAAATATCATTACTCACATAAATACCAACGTCATTGAGTTTTTTTTATTCCATTCATTTTGCGAAAAATGAATGATTTATAAAATATTTTCCGAAAAGTAGTCGTTTTTATCGCTTGAAGTAATTATTCAGTAGAAACTATTTCTGTCACCATTACCAACAACAATTTATGTCCAAACATTTTCGTGGATGATAAAAATATTTTTTATTAGCTCATTTTCGTAAGCGACAAAAGTGATTCTTTTAAGATAAATATTTTTCAAATCATTTATTTTTTGCAAAGTAAACAGAGCCTTAAGTATTACTTTTTAAGTTCAACAACTAAGAGTGTAAATTGTTAGAATGTACTTTCCCTCATTATAAGATAATGTTTGGGTATTTTCTCCCCAAAGTAGCTGCCCCTTAGACACCACCTAAACAAAAATTATGCACCTTCTCAGGAGAGTTGGGGTGGAGATGAATTAGTTTTAAGTGTGAGTTTCAACTCTCACGCCCTACAATGAGGCAAAGCAAAAAGTCTTAGAATGAGAGTTAAAATAGGAATAGAGTAGGATTGACAAAAAAAAAAAAAAATTCTTATTAATCCAGGCTTTTAGCACAAATAAATTTAATGAGTGTGCCAAGTCTGTTCAATAATAAATTCCAAGGAAGATTCATACTCATGTCGATTTTGCATTCCTCATAAAATAGGATATATAGCTATTTGCTATGGCTAGGCAATCAATGGAGTTTATTGTGAGATACATTTGGTTCATGTTTCTTTGCTTGCCAACATAGTTCAAATTTGGAAAAATTCAATCAGTCCTAAACACATCGCACAGACCAACTTTTCCAATTTTGTCAATTTAGCCATAAACCCTTGCAAAATATTTTAATTTACTTAATTTGGCTAATTTTCGTTGGAATCACTGATATGACCGCGTGGGATGGCCAACAATAGCTGGACTACCATGTTAGCAATTTTCAACGAAAATTAATTGAAAGGACTAAATTGGAATTTCAAGCAAAATTTTACAACTAAATAGCAAAATTGAAAATTTTAGCATTAAATTGACATGCATATAATAAGTTTATTACAATTATGTCATTTTCCCATCCAAATTTATATAAATATATAACTAAAATTATGCCTGTGTGATGCACGGATTGGTTAAACACATAAACATAGCATAACGATCTTATTTTCATCTCAAAATATAAAATGAAAATTGTGAAAATTATCTTAAAATTTAAAAAGAAAGATGACAAATTACCAAAATCTTTTATGGCTTTCAATTTCTTGTTTAAATTTATTCTTGTAGATCATCCACCCGTCCATTTATCTATTATTGTTATTACTATCACAAAGTTTTGATTAGGCGCCCATTACGTTTTGTGAATTTTTTATTTTGGAAGTTCGTTATTTGAATTGCTAAATTACCCAAAGCAAAAATAGAGATAGTTCTTTCCCACTTAGGCTCCATTTATTTCTCGAAAAATGAATGATTTAAAAAGTATTTTCTTAAAAATGATTGCTTATATCGCTTGAAATAATTAGTTAATGTTCATTAATAACAACAATTTATGTCTAAAATATCTTTGGAAAATTAATTACGTTCATTCATTTTTGTAGGGGATACAAGCTATCAATTTTTCGGAAAATATTTGCAAATCATTCATTTTCCGAGAAACAAATACAATCATAAATGCTATTAAATAAATGATAATACTATCTAGACCTTGAATTGTAAACAAGGGAAAAACAATCCACAAAACTAAGAAGACCACACACATATATATATTGTGATAAATTTAGCCTTTGTTAATTTTTGTTAAATTGGATTAGTACCATGAAAAATTACAAACTGGCACACCTAGTAACAAATGAAGGGAAAAACTCTAAACCGGTATACCAATTAACTGTCGCGTATCATCGAACTTAATAATTTACCGATGAAATTTAATGTAAACTAAAGGGGGTAAATTCATCACAGTATTGGTTTGATGTTTCTATGGTGCAAAAAATTAGTTTGAAGTAAATTTGTTATAATTGTAATAATTTAGAATATTTCGTGATATTAACCCTTTCTGATACGAGACAACAACACAACACAAATTAGCAACTTTTGGTCAAATTCCATGTCAAACCGCGCAACACAATTAATAATTATGATGTTTTCATGTCCAACCCATGAAATTGACCCATGTAACTTAAAGTTAACGGGTTAGTGCCGACGTGACTTGTATGTGATTCGTCAAGATACGATTAGCTAAAAGACTATTATTTCATTATTATTCTCAAGTAATATTTGAAATTGATGGCATTTCATCAACTATGGACAAGTTGTTAACAAATTATTGCAACCTGTTAGTAAATCTAATGTGAAATTGAGGATATTTTGAGTTAGGTTTGTGTTCGGCGGCTTAATTTTGTGTCATGGCAAATCATGCAAATGCTTAAACTATTGTGTCAACATATCAATTTTCAAGTAGTGTTTGTTTCATGTAAGTTGATGCGATTAACTAATCATGTGTGTTCAGGTTGATTTGTTTTACTTATATAATATTATGTTGATGGGAGAAATACTCAATACATCATAAACCTTCAATCTTCAACCAATTCTTTTGAGCCAATTAAGCCATAACTCTTTTGTATTAATGTAAATTTAGTACATCTAGCCAATTTTTTCCGAAATCGCTAATGTGGACGCTAGTCATCGTACAAGATGCAACTAATGCTGACGTGGACCTTTTTTCTAATAATCTTTTAATATTTTTGGAAATTTTTTATTTTAATTTTTGTTTACTCTTTTGTTTTTCTTTTTTTTAATTTAATTCTCTCTCTGCGCCCCCCCCTCCCTCTCTCTCTTCCCTTCCTTCTTCTTCCAGCGTATGTGAAAAAAAAAAGACAGAGAAAGTAATAAATAAATAAATAATAAAATATATTAAAATATTATTTAAAAAATCCACGTAGAACTGCCAATATTCATGTCAACTATTTCCAATTAAAGTTAGTTGGACGGACTAAATTAACACAAATACACAATATTTAGGATTGAATTGATAAGAAAAAATATTTAGAATTAAATTGACATAATCATAATAAATTTAATTTTTTATAGTAATTTCCCCTTATGTTTACTTGAGATGAAAATGACCCACGAGACGAATTGTCGACGATAGTATTAAATGAGTTATGTGGAATGGGCATGAAAGTGATGCGGGGAACTCCGCCTAGCCATGTGGGGGATGGGTACGGTAAGGGAAAATTTGCCCCGCTCGGGCCATGAAGTTGGGCATGATTGGTGGAAGGCGGGGCAGGGAACTCCACCCATCCCTTGGTTTAGCTAAATTAGTAATATATATATATATATATATATATATATATATATATATATATATATGTCAAAATCAATTATTATTACAATTTTGAAATGTTGTTTTCGACTTCTATCTGTCAATGATTTTGAAATTGAAAAAGGTGAATGGATATTATATATCTTGAGGTACATAACTTATTCATTAACATGAAACAAAAAATATGTTGAATTGCATTAATGATACTCGTATATGAAATTTGAATTCATTTCAATACGTGACTAAATGCATAATCTGTCCATAGCCGATATTGAAATAAACAATGACTATATCTTATTTTGCTACATAATGTAATAATATTCACTAAGTACAAATATTACAACAGTATTTAAAATAAGAAAGTGAAAAAATTTACTTATTTGAAACATGCATATTTAATATTTTCTTCATTTGATATCCACTTTGTCTGAATATAGTTTATATTATTTAAAGCAAATTCTTTTAGCATAATTTTTTTTTAATTTTATTTGAAGCCCACTTAATGTGAAATTGATTTACAAAAATCATATAAGAGAGAAGCTAAGCTCTAACGTATTAGTTTATCGTTCGACGAATTTTATATCTATTAATACATGACAATAAGATTTATTCAATGGATGTTGAGAGATTGGCTCAACTTTGAACTCAGCAATTTGAAAGATAAAATGAAAATGACCGTCAAAGAATATGACACTATATAATAACATATTTGTACTTTAAAATAGAATATATTTTTGTGAAGAAGGTAATGGTATTCAAATCCTTCTCTTCTAATCTTTTTTATATGCATATGGCTCAATTTTGACTATGAACTTTCGAGCTATAATTTATATGTACATTGGATAAATCTTTTATTTGGTATTTCTAGGCTCAAATGAAAAACAACCACAAACTACAGACATGCAAATGAAACAACATTAATATAAAAAAGAAAAAGAGGAAAATAAGCACTGTAAAAATCGGTTTACCACATGTGCTAACAATTGAATCCATCCACTTCTTTGTCACTTTATCCGTCCGAAGGAAGGAAGACATTCTCCCAAGTAATCATTTCCATTCATTTCTTGTCACTTTTCCTCGTTCCAAAAAAAGTGGCTTAATTAATAAATCAAATTTGAAACAAAAAATAGAGAAAAATTCAAAGTAAAAAAGTTCTTACCGAATGGTCTTAAGTAATTCCGTAAATGTGCTTAGGTTATGTCAATTTGGCTCGCAACCAATCTTTGTCATTAAGCTTCGGCAGCCATCCATCAACATGCTGATATCATCCATGTTGGAACACGAAAGTGGTCGCAAAGATAGGTTGATAAATTGTAGAAGGAGAAGACAATCAGATAGCAAAAGAGGGGAAACAAAGTAGAGAAAGTCAAAGGAAGATAAGAGAGAAACGCCTGATAGGTCGTATCCAATAATCAAATCATCAAATTTGGAAGGCAATTGTTCAGGCCTACGCTTACAGACAACCTAATAGATTTCTAGTAGGAAAGTAAATATAAATAAGAGAAATACATCAAGATATATATCCTATACCCTAGATAATGTCGAATAGGCAATATAAATTAGAAAACTAAACGAGTAAGATGGTCGAGTAACTTCCGTTCTAGATCAATACCTGATCAATAGGCGGGCTAGACCTAATACTGGATCCAAAATTCTTGCTTAAGCCACCCACAATTTAAATTTTTTTACATAAAATTGGGTAGGCCTAGATAGTTTAGAAATTGGCAATATAAACTAGGAAACTTAACGAGTAAGACCGCCGAGTAACTTCCGTCCTAGATCAAAAACTTATTAATGGGCGGGTTGAACCTAATACCGAATCTGGAATTCTTGCTCAAGCCACCCATGATTTAAAAAATTATCACATAAAATTGGTTAGGCATAGATAGTTACCAATTGGCAATATAAACTAGGAAACTAGGTCCGTTTGGTAACGCTTGTGTTTCGAGAAACAATTTATTTTTAGAAATAATCTTTTTCTATTTTTATTCCTTGGAATAATTTCTGAATAAAAGAACGCATCTAGTAACAATATAAAATTTCTATTCTTGAAATGGAAAAAGAACATAAGAATACATTTGGTTCGATCCACAATTTTTTTTTATAACGTAGAATTTCTTTTAATTTTTAATAATTTTTAAGATTTTTTTTTTATTCTTCCTTGCCACTGTTGACTGCTGGCCGTCGGCTACTGCTGGTGGCCAAACAGTAGGGTGCAATGGTGGGGGACAACAAGGGCCAAGGAGGAAGAAAAAAAAAGCAACTTATTTTTAGAATTGTTCTCGGGAACAAGCAACTACATTTTTATACTTTTTTGTTTTTGTTTCAAATTTATTCCCCGATCACTTATCTATTCTGGAGAATAGAAAAATTAATTGACATTGCTAAACAAATTTCTGTTCTTTATCTATTGCAGAAAGCAAAAGAACAAGAACATTACCAAGTAAGCCCTTAACGAGTAAAACAGTTGAGTAACTTCCATCCTAAATCAAAACCTGATCAATGGGCGGGCTAGACCTAATACCGGATCTAAAATCCTTGATCAAGCCACCCACGATTTAAATTTATTACATAAAATTGGTTAGGCCTAGGCAAATCAAGATCAAGAAGAGGATTACTTGCCCATATCTACCTATTTTACTTTCGTGTAGGTAGGCCCCAGGCAGCCGAACCGCTAGCCATGATCACCTCTACGTCTCACTTGATCCCTCTTTGCTAAGGAGGACATTTATGCTCTAACTCTCAATTCACCAAAAGTTCAAATATGCTCATGATAGATTGGTTCTAAGATGATTGACCCTCGTTTAGCAAGCTGAAGGGATTCACTGAGGGAAAATTTTAGTATATACTGAGTTTTGAGATTTTACATGTAAGAGGCATTTTTGAATCAACATTTATTACGTCATCTTTCATCAATTTCAGTTAAGAAAACAGAAAAAAAAAAAATACAACTGCGAAAAATCAAACCCGGGGTACACTCAAAATGAACACGAGGGCCTGTAATCATTTATACATAATAGAACAGTCATTGGATTAAACATATTCATGAGAGTGATCATGAATATTCACAAATTGAAAAATGACGTGGAAATGCTACACTTTCGAAGTACTTTTTACAAAAGAAGAAAATATAAGGTAATATGACTTGACACGCGCTTATAATTAGAACTTGACGTATGAACACGAAACATGAACTCTCTCTACAGTTACCATCACAACATGACTTATGGCATACTTATTTGGTTTTTGTCGATTTGTGGGGTACATACGGAGTTAGTTTGTCATTTTAGCCTCTCGAATTTAGTAAAGCATGAGTTAAAAATCATTGACAACTACTTGAAAGCCTATGGCATAGTTGAATGTCGTAACTCTCTCTCACGTACGGAATTTGATTTAGCGAGGGACGAAATGTTTATTGATTAGATAGAGAGGTAAACGAGGGAACTCCTATTCAGATGTCTTACAAAGGTTTTTGGACATGCAAATGCTTACCTGCCTAAAATATAAAGGCTCAACCAAATGTTATTTTCGAACCCCCCCCAAAAAAAAAAAAAAAAAAACAAGTGTTAATTAACTGTTTAATTTTCTAATATCATCAATCAAAACCCTTGCCCTAATTACCAAAAAGACCTAAACTTATTGCATTTTTGTTAATTGATTCCTAAACATTTTCATATTTTACCAATTGAGTCAATCCAACTAATTTTAGTTAGAAAAAGCTAATGTGGATACTAATCGTGCAATGTGAATGTTGGCACTAACATGAATAATTTTTAATCAATGTTTTTTGAAATTTTTATTAATTTTTTATTTTCTCATTTTATTATTATTTTCCTAACCCTAGGGCTATAGGTGAGGACCAGTGACCCTCGCTTGATTAGGGTGAGGGCCTCTGCGCCCTCACTAGCCATGGGCGAGGGCCTCCATGTCTTTGCCATCACCAACAACAAGTGAGGGTGTCGCAACCCTCGCCTATGGCTGGCAAGGGCAACAATATCGTCGGCGTAGGATTAGGGAAAAAGAAAAGAAAAGAAAAACGAAAAAGAGAATAAGATTAATAAAAAATTCAAAAATATTAAAATATTATTATGTTGTTAAAACCACTGGTGTTACGTAGGATGATTGATATTCACATCTGTTATTTCCAACTAAGATCGATCAGTTGGACTCAATCGATAAAACGTGAAAATGTTTAAGACTTAAAGACAAAATGGAAAGGTTTAAGACTAAATTTACAAAAGTGTAATAAACTTTGGTTGCTTTGGACAATTTTCCCTCCGAATTACCCCTTGGTAGCTAGCTACTACCTCTTGGCTAGATTGGTCCAAGGGTTGAGAATGATTTGAAAGCGCCTGTAAATCCTTTCATGCCCAGTTTTTTCAACCATCAAACTAAGACGCGTCTGGAAATGATTGCTATCAAAAAGGGCAAAAAACGAACCTTTTTGCCTATGTCAAAAGGTGGGGACAAACCTAATTTCAAGAACCCATTATTAAGGTGCCCCATGAGGTCATATGTATTACAATCCTTTTTCTTCTTCCCGAAATATTCTCAATTAGTCATCTTGGAAATATTCTATCAATAAGCAAAAACATAAACTCATAATTATATCGGATCTCTCCCGTAGTTTATTTTAGCATTTGAGTATTTCAAGTCCTATGAACAGCCTTAACCAAAAAAAAAGTTCAAATATTGAGATATTTTTATATTTTCCCATGTATACGCACAATTTCTTTGTACCAGCGAATGTGCACGAGCATTGTGTATAAGCAAAAAGAAAGATTAAGCGAAACAACTTTGTTATGAAATTTCTGAATGATTAAATACTTAAAGGAAATTAGTGATAAAAATACACAATAAAAAGAAATTTTATAACATTATGTCAAAATACGATAACATTTTCAAGATTTGATTTACTTTAGGAATGTTTCATAGAATACAAAAGATTTAAAATCTAATATCGAAACATGTGAGGGATTAAATGAAATTAACAATGTACACGTTTAGGCATGAATGCAATATTTGCAAAGTATGTAGTTGAGGATATGTAGGGAAGAAATGGAATGACTGAGATCTTGAAAGTAGGCGTTCTCTTTACTTCATAAAATAGTATATATAGTGTCCACAATTCCCTTCACTTGTTAATAATTCAAATTTATGGTAATAAGGTGATTTTGCAAACATATTTTAAATGTCAATTTGTTTTGTATACACGCAACAATGTGTATTTTTCCTTGTCAAAATAAAACAGAGGCAATCATGAAAAATTATGAAAAATCAAACTTAGGTGACTTATCGAAGTTGAAATGTAACTTTCCATGATTTGTATTTTAGCTTTTACGTTAATAATTTGTTTGAGTGTGTTTATCATAGTTAATTCTGTCGTACAAAATATACCAAATTCAAAGGGCTTAATATTAATCCATATATATATTTATCTTTTTTATCCACCAAATTCGGCCTTCATTCTTTTTACTTCCACATTAATGAAAATGTAATTATAAAGTAATTTTCATTTTCAATTTTAATTTCCATTATGTTTTGAAGAAAAATTGCTTTAGCTAGAGCCATGATTGGGGGTTGTAAGGACGAACATTTTTCGCATGCAATTTAATTAGAAATCAATGTAGGTGATGTCTATATTTATTAAACCACCAATTGTAAGACTGATTGAAGAAAACTTTCTCCGACTGAAGATGTGGAAAAATGCAACAATTATCTCCTTCCAATTAGCCAACCATTGTAACAAACGGACTCCTTTGCCCATTCCAACAGCTTCATTGATGGCACCCATACAAGCCCTAAAAGGTTAGAGCATCGTTTTATTACGTTTATATCAACGATATTTTTGACTTGCGCTATTTTCATCTCCTTATTGGCTCCAAACACACATTTTCACTATGAATTGACTACATTATCCTTTCCGGGTCTCACTTTTAATTTAAGATTATTTCTTACTTTTTTTCTTATTTTTCTTTTATTTCAATTTTTCTAGAGACAAAATTACCCATATTCCTCTCAAACAACATTCATTGAGTTGTGAGGCCCACTCTTGATTTAGAATTATCACTTGCCTTCTCTTATTCTTTTTTAGTTTTTTCAAAAAAAAAAATTATTTGGTATATAGCTAATATATTTGACAAAATAAGCTAATTATTTTGTTAACAAGTTGTATATATCTTTTTTTTTTTTTTTGTACAATGAAATTATTACTCAAAGAAATAGCCCAAACACAATTAAGAGTGAAAACAACCATCTACCAATTTTAGTACGCATTTTGTCGAATTATAACTTTAGTAAGTGTTATTATGTTATAGACAATGTATTTTAACTGCTCAACTTTCATTTTATTTAGTAAATCTAATAGTCAATTTTTTAAGTATCTAATGTGTGATGCAATACCTTACCAAAAAAATATGTGTGATGCAATAGATAATTTGAATTACCCTAATACATTTTTCTATTTAAAGAAATGAATTTCAAGAGGATAGTCAATTAAATGAGATATGGTCTTTCTTCTCTAACTTGCAATAGAATGTCGATCACCATAACTTCCTCCCTTCTCGCAACAAAAAAGAACATATTTGTCTCTATTTAATCTATTTATAGAGACAACAAGATCTGGAGCATGAAGATGCGTCCACACACTGCTCAAAAGATTCTCCATGTTAAAAAATTACTTGGCAAAGTTTCAAATGAATTTGTAGACACAGTTGATTGTTGTTCTCCTTACGCAATTCCATCATCAATTGATACATTTAAGCAAAAAACAATATTGTCTTCCACATGTACTATAAAAAACCATGCAATGAAATATGAGTAAATTGTGTATAATGCATACATCAACTATAATATCAAAGTCAAAATTCACAATTGTGAGGATAATCTAGGAAAATAAAGTAACAATTTGCAGGGAAAACTAACAGTTCTTTAATATATAATTAGTGCTTGCTCAATTTACAACAATAGAGATAACTTTGGAAGGAGACATATGTCACGGGCCGAGAGTTTCCTTGGCCTCGGAACGACCCGTGGGCGCCTAGCGAGCGGAATTCGCCAGGCCAGCCTTCCTTGTATAGCTGCTCCAGCGAACGATACAATAAATGCTCCTTCGTACGAGATCCTACCAAGCCCAGCGTCACTCGGGTGTCTAGTCCATCGAGTGAGACGGCAGATCCATTTAGGTTCGACAACTGGTTTCGGCCTGCCATGGCCTCGTCAGGAGAGCGGCATTAGCTTCCGACCAGTTTGTGCACGGGAGGCCTACCCCGTCTTCAGAGCTCCTAAGTGATGTAATCTTTTTATCCTAGACTTCTAGCACCAATCGTCCTGACGCCACTCCCACGGACCAGTTGTGTTCTACCATTCTGCCTCACACTCTTCACCCGATAACCCCAAGCACCACTCACAAGGTCACGAGTACGGGAGGATTCACGGACCGTGACATTCTCCCCCACTCAATTCGCAACGCCCTCATTGCGATCTGCTCTGTCGCTTCATTGCGTCCATTAACCATTGATGTGTCACTTTTGGGATTTCACATCGAATGGTCACGCTCGCCCAACAAAACAAGTTTTTGCTCCATCGATAGCCTCTTTTGATCTCAGCCGCTCGGCCATTCTTGGTCACCTGCGCTTCTCGGCAAGTGTGGCATTCTTCGCCAACCGCATCTTTGGCAGCATCGTATCAGCCTAACCAGCATCTTGACCCCAGCAAACCAAATGGAGATTCTTTCCTTGTGTGAAAACGTGGCAGTAGACCTCTTCTTCGAATTCATCGATCGATCCAGGAACGTTATCCCCATTCAGCAAGGGTTCGGTTCTTCTCGAACTCCCTATCGGCTCGGCGGTAAACCGACTCGTCCCAGTACCCATTGTCATCCTAGGAGCGGAGAGCCCCTACGTTTGGGCATCTTTTGGCCCCAAAGAGATTCCTCTCCGCCCACTAGGACCGGTCCCACTAGGACTTATCTGTTCAACCCGCGCTAGAGCGAGAAGCTCGATTCTCCGACTCGCTCACTCGCTTACTAGAGGGATTCCGGCTCTGATACCACTTGTCACAGGCAGAGAGTTTCCTTGGCCTCGGAACGACCCGTGGGCGCCTGGCGAGCGGAATTCGCCAGGCCAGCCTTCCTTGTATAGCTGCTCCAACGAACGATACGGTAAATGCTCCTTTGTACGAAATCCTACCAAGCCCAGCGTCGCTCGAGCGTCTAGTCCATCGAGTGAGACGACAGATCCATTTAGGTTCGACAACTGGTTTCGGCCTGCCATGGCCTTGTCAGGAGAGCGGCATCAGCTCCCGACCAGTTTGTGCACTGGAGGCCTACCCCGTCTTCAGAGCTCCTAAGTGATGTAATCTTTTTATCCTAGACTTCTAGCACCAATCGTCCTGACACCACTCCCACGGACCAGTTGTGTTCTACCATTCTGCCTCACACTCTTCACCCGATAACCCCAAGCACCACTCACAAGGTCACAAGTACGGGAGGATTCAAGGACCGTAACATTCTCCCCCCACTCAATTCGCAACGCCCTCGTTGCGATCTACTCTGTCGCTTCCTTGCGTCCATTAACCATTGATGTGCCACTTTTGGGATTTCACATCGAATGGTCACGCTCGCCCAACAAAACAGGTTTTTGCTCCATCGGTAGCCTCTTTTGATCTCAGCCGCTCGGCCATTCTTGGTCACCTGCGCTTCTCGACAAGTGTGGCATTCTTTGCCAGCCGCATCTTTGGCAGCATCGTATCAGCCTAACCAGCATCTTGACCCCAACAAACCAAATGGAGGTTCTTTCCTTGTTGAAAACGTGGCAGTAGACCTCTTCTTCAAATTCACCGATCGATCCAGGAACGTTATCCCCATTCAGCAAGGGTTCGGTTCTTCTCGAACTCCCTATCGGCTCGGCGGTAAACCGACTCGTCCCAGTACCCATTGTCATCCTAGGAGCAGAGAGCCCCTACGTTTGGGCATCTTTTGGCCCCAGCGGATTCCTCTCCGCCCACTAAGACCGGTCCCACTAGGACTTATCTGTTCAACCTGCGCTAGAGCGAGAAGCTCGATTCTCCGACTCGCTCACTCGCTTACTAGAGGGATTCCGGCTCTGATACCACTTGTCACGGGCAGAGAGTTTCCTTGGCCTCGGAACGACCCGTGGGCGCCTAGCGAGCGGAATTCGCCAGGCCAACCTTCCTTGTATAGCTGCTTCAGCGAACGATACGGTAAATGCTCCTTCGTACGAGATCCTACCAAGCCCAACGTCGCTCGGGCGTCTAGTCCATCGAGTGAGATGGCAGATCCATTTAGGTTCGACAACTGGTTTCAGCCTGCCATGGCCTCGTCAGGAGAGCGGCATCAGCTCCCGACCAGTTTGTGCACTGGAGGCCTACCCCGTCTTCAGAGCTCCTAAGTGATGTAATCTTTTTATCCTAGACTCCTAGCACCAACCGTCCTGACGCCACTCCCACGGACCAATTGTGTTCTACCATTCTGCCTCACACTCTTCACCCGATAACCCCAAGCACCACTCACAAGGTCACGAGTACGGGAGGATTCACGGACCGTGACATTCTCCCCCACTTAACTCGCAACGCCCTCGTTGCGATATGCTCTGTCGCTTCCTTGCGTCCATTAACCATTGATGTGCCACTTTTGGGATTTCACATCGAATGGTCACGCTCGCCCAACAAAACAGGTTTTTGCTCCATCGGTAGCCTCTTTTGATCTCAGCCGCTCGGCCATTCTTGGTCACCTGCGCTTCTCGGCAAGTGTGGCATTCTTCGCCAACCGCATCTTTGGCAGCATCGTATCAGCCTAACCAGCATCTTGACCCCAACAAACCAAATGGAGGTTCTTTCCTTGTTGAAAACGTGGCAGTAGACCTCTTCTTCAAATTCACCGATCGATCCAGGAACGTTATCCCCATTCAGCAAGGGTTCGGTTCTTCTCGAACTCCCTATCGGCTCGGCGGTAAACCGACTCGTCCCAGTACCCATTGTCATCCTAGGAGCAGAGAGCCCCTACGTTTGGGCATCTTTTGGCCCCAGCAAATTCCTCTCCGCCCACTAGGACCGGTCCCACTAGAACTTATCTATTCAACCCGCGCTAGAGCGAGAAGCTCGATTCTCCGACTCGCTCACTCGCTTACTAGAGGGATTCCGGCTCTGATACCACTTTTCATGGGCCGAGAGTTTCCTTGGCCTCGGAACGACCCGTGGGCGCCTGGCGAGCGGAATTTGCCAGGCTAACCTTCCTTGTATAGCTGCTCCAGCGAACGATACGGTAAATGCTCCTTCGTACGAGATCCTACCAAGCCCAGCGTCGCTCGGGCGTCTAGTCCATCGAGTGAGACGGCAGATCCATTTAGGTTCGACAACTGGTTTTGGCCTGCCATGGCCTCGTCAAGAGAGCGGCATTAGCTCGCGACCAGTTTGTGCACGGGAGGCCTACCCCGTCTTCAGAGCTCCTAAGTGATGTAATCTTTTTATCCTAGACTCCTAGCACCAACCGTCCTGACGCCACTCCCACGGACCAGTTGTATTCTACCATTCTGCCTCACACTCTTCACCCGATAACCCCAAGCACCACTCACAAGGTCACGAGTACGGGAGGATTCACGGACCGTGACACATACATGAAAGAAATGCAGTGATATAATGGGTGCGGAAGAAGTGGCAAGTGTGAAAAAAATTTGTTCAAAAGGGATGTTGGTAGTTTTGTCTTTTAGTAAAATTGAAACAAAGAAAAATGAAAAAATGTAAGAAATAATCTTAAATCAAGAATGGGACCCGTAAAAGATAATGTAGTTAATTCATTGTGAGATGAGGGTGTCAGAAGTAAATAGGGATGGAAATAGCGAGAGCGATTTTTTTTTCTTATTTTTGAAAACAAAAACAAAAAAGAAAGGAGAGCAACTTTTTGCATGAAAACATTGTTTGGATGGTGAAAATTTTAATTTTTACTAATCAGAAAAGTAATTGTGTCTATGTTGAGGAAATTTTGGCGCGAAAAGGCTGCAAATCTCTTCTATTTAAGGGACACGCAGTTTCTTTTCCTTCATAATTAAATTGATTGAGATTTCTCAAAAAATATCTTCAAGGTCACTAAAAAAAGGCCATCTCAAATTTGTGTGTGTGTTTTTTTTTTAATAAATTTAAAGCTCATATTGTAAGTGATAGATTGATGGAATTACCTAATTATGTGAATACATCTAGATAGAAGTATGTTTTGCGTTGAATTTTACACACACACATATATATATATATATATATATATATATATATTAACATGTGTTTTTTAGTTTTGTTTAATTAGTTAAAATGTGAGTCAATAGTATAATTGAGCGATAAAATTATAAGGTATGGTTAGATATGACAAACATTGTTAATGAAAATGATGTAAATAATTATTTATTATTAGGTGTTGCCAAACACCACTTTCAATTAAGAAATGCCAATAAAATTTTGATGATTTTATTGTTTATAAATGAAAAAAAAAAAAAAAACAAATGTATCCAAACGGCACCTTAATTATACAATGCTACTAATATTGTTTTGAAGTTGTTGAGCTTTCAACTTCTCTACCAACAGTGCTTAAAGATGCATTAAGACTAATAGAATTGTTTTTAAGTTATATATTGTAGAGTTATTTTGAGTATCTTGAAAATGTCTTAATCAATATACTTCATTATTACAACGTTTGATTAGGGATAAAGTCAACATATCAAATTCCCATATAGATAAATGTAAATCACCTTCTTCCTCGTTTATATACGGATCTTGATTACATTGACAATTCCAAACAGCGAAGTGATAAAAAGATTATGTTTTCTTCAAAAATATATTCTAAATGTGAAAAATCGCATCTAGTTTTGGAAATTATCCTTCAGCGGCATATTAAAAAATTACAAAGAATAAATTTGGAAAATCCCTTCAGTCGATTACTATTTTGTCCTCATTTGCCAGGACCGCGAGTAACTTTCATAGAAGGTAAATTCTTCGTTTCTTTTCCACTCATGCGAAGTGACTCGTATGAACCGTGCCCACCATAATCAGATGTTCTATTTTGCTTGGCATGTAGTAGAATATGCCAAACTATATTATTGGAGACAAAATTGTATAAAAAAAAATAGTAAAATCAATTCAGAGTCTTTTAAGAATATCGACTCATCTTTTGGAATTGAAATTACTTTTGTTTTCTTTCATGTTGTTAAAATATTCCACATCACTTGTATATGAGATTTATGCTCTTGCTCCACCTGTAAACTTAAACTTTTGTGTCATACCTTTTTAAGATGGTACTAAAGCTAGGTTTTACCCCAATTTATTGCCCCTGTTCATCAAATTCCACGCATCCCATTGTCTATGGGACTCGTATATATGTGATCTCTTTCCCTCTATGCTTTGAATTGAACCTCCTAACATATATCTTTAAATTAATATTTAAAGAAAGAGAAAAATTACTTAATCAATCCTAAATCTATTGTACGGATGTCAATTTAATCATAAAATTTTCGATTTTGCCAACTTAAACCTTTGTGGAATACCAATGTAGTTTTTCCAATCAAATTTTCATCGGAAATCGCTAACGTGACAGTCTAGTCATTGCCAGCTAACCTATGTGGTATATCATCACCACGTTAGCTATTTTCAGTAAAAAGTGGCTAGAAGAACTATATTAAAAATTCGCGCAAAAGTTTAGGACTATATTGGCAAAATTAAAAAAAAAAAAATAGGAATTGAATTGACATATTTATAATAGGTTTAGGACCAATTAGATAATTTCCCCTCAAAGAAAATAGCATTGGGAAGTTGTTTGCATCAAACATCGAGTTAGGCACTTCGCCTTTTATTTATCAAACATTCTCAGCAAATCTTTTAACCTCTTATGTTTGATGTGGAACCAAAGACATGGCAGTCAGTAAGATCCTTAAATTTCATTACCAACCAGCCATTAATATAACTCCATAAAAGAGTTGGCCTTGGGCTAGTCCAGCACGTAGAGATGGCATAGACAAAACCGAAATGAGATCTACCTATAACAATAGAAACATATTTAATCTCTTATGCACCAACCATAATATTTTTCAGTAACCTAACTCCAACGGGAAGAAATTAATATTACGAATTTGCTAGCTGTGATCTAATTCACATCGCTGAATTAGTAATAGGCACGATTAAAATATAAAATACATATAAAATAAGCTATTATTATAAAAACAAGTGGTGGGAAAAGACTTTTTTTTACATGATTAGACTAATAACACGTGGCCGAGGTAGCTCGGTCTTTAAATTTTATCTTTTATTTCTATTTTATTTTGTGTTTGTGGGGGGTCATGGGCTTGGCAGGTTGTTAAGATTAATGAATGATTGATTGATTGATTTTTTTTGACAAATAGAGCATCGCCCCCTTTCAATAATCAAGCTTATAATAGGAAATGCGGGCCCCGCGTGGGACCCGCGTTTTGACATATGAGGGCCGATGACTTCATCAATGACGTGGCAGGGGCCACGTCCTCTGTTTTTTTTTTCAAGATTCTTTACTTGCTCTGTACAAATACTCCCTTTGCTTGGTCATCTCTTTTATGTATTTTCTTTTTCACGCGTTCCATGAGATTGTCGTTCCGCATGACACGTGGACATGATGAATTCATCGGATCAGATCAAACACCATTCAGACAAGCATTGTCCCAGCGTCGGCAACCCGCCCATTTATTGTTTCGATCCGTCGGCAGATTGCCATAGCAAAATATAGCGTCTCTTGGGACAAGCATGCACAAGAGAATTGCTATCGTGAAGTTCACGATGTTGTCAAGGCATTTGAGGCATTAATTTTTACTTGATCTTTGTGCCAAATTAAGAACGTTATGTGTTACACATTTGTTCCCATGATTTTTTATATTTTTTTGCGTTCATTCAATTTGGCGGCTAGAGTTCTATGTTCAAGAAGCTTTTCTTTCCATTGTGGAATTTGAAAAAAATAATGGATTTTCAGTGGTGGATTCATTTAATAGAAAACAATAAGGATAACTTACTTGTGACTAGTTCCATCATCTTTGCCATGTTTTTCTCCCAGAAGGATCTTGCTAGGGGCCCAGTCTCGACCACTCCATCGCTCCTCGGCCTAAGTTTGGTGCAACTATGTATTGCAAAACTCAGCCCAGTCCATGACTCCTTTCAATGGGCTTGAGTTCCCCCACCGCCTTCTCTCTCTACCTTTAAAAAAAAGGAAGATAACACGGATAATCTCTAAACTATAGTCCAAAGTACAGTGTGATTCATTAACTCTTAATTTGTTCAATATGATTTTTGAACTTTTAACTTATTCAGTATGATCTATGAATTTATAATACATATTCAATTTAGTTTATAAATTATATGAAGATATTCAATATTGTCCTCATTAAAGGGCCTTTATGTCATTGTCCATTTAAAAAACCTCGATTTTAGGTTGAATCCTTACTTTTACCCTGAGCTTTTTTTTTATCTAATAAGAAATTTTCAACTTTTACTCTAATCTCAAATCTGCCCATGCGTGTAAAAATCACCCTTAGTTTCTTCAAAATTATCGATGTCATGTTAAGTTAGAGTTTCATTATCAAAATACGCATCTTTATTAATATCCTCACATTTGTATGAAACAACAACGATCTGATAATATAGATAATCTTGAAGAAACTAGTAGAGATTTTTAGATGTGTGGGTAGATTTGAGATTAGAGTTAAAGCTATAGATTTTTTTTATAGATTAAAAAAAAAGTTCGGAATAAAATTGAGATTAAACCAAAAAATGAGAGATATTTTTGGGAATTAGCCATGACACCTGCAACTTCACCTGAAGCATTCGGCCCCTCCTCCACTGGCAGATGCTCACGGTGGAAGAGTACAGACAACTGAAAAAACAAAGGCACCACCACTCCTTTTAACGGTATCTGCGAAAAAGTACATGAGTCCAAAATTAGGTTAAACCACCAACTTTCTCTCACCTTTTTCCATTAACCAGTGAAATTTTGCCTTAGCCAGGTAAAATGTGTTTTTAATTTAATTTAATTTATTATTTTGCGAATAATTCTGAAGGCGGTAGTGCTAGTGCGTAAGAAGGTGACTTGGACGAGCATGGTTGCCTAACTTTATGCTAAATCTTTCGAAGTTGGCCATATATAATATAGCTTTTGCTATCGATGTAGAAGAAAACTTTGATCATTCCAAATATCTTCTAGGACTCCATAGATTCTTAGGATCTCTTTTAATCGGTAAGTAGTATACTTAATCTTTATGTACAAAATTCCTTCCTTGCTCTTTCAAGAATTTTGACAAAACTTTAACTTTGGAGCTCTGTCAGTGAAATACTCGTACTTTGCACGAAACATACATATACACCCAATGTTTAGAAATACCGGTTCCCTAGCAAGTACATTATGGTCCATCCATATCCCGCACTGTATAATTTTCATCCCATACATTGCTAATAGAAACTTGGAGCTAATGAGGCAAACTAGGCATATGCTCAAACTCGACAAAACCTAAACATAACTTCGGGCTCTTTCGGTAATTGGCAAGCTTGAGCAGGGCTTTCAAGCCTGATGCTACTGGACTAACAAATCGAGGAGCTGTACAACACCCCAGTCAAGCGTCCTTGAGATCTATCCATTAGTTATATCTATTTAATTGGCTAAGGATAGAACTACTCTCTTTGTAAAGGCTAAATTGTTGGTGGGATCAGGGTCCATCAGCTATCCCTCAACAGTAAAAAAATTGTGTGTTTGTGTGCTTAGACCATGCAAAGCTAAATTTCCCTTTTTCTCTTCAAATTTATGTCTGGTATTAAAATCTTAAAATGATAAAATAGCATTTTATCTCGGTAGTATGCTCTGCATTCACCTTCGTGAGGATCTTCTGCATCAGAAACTGAGGTAAAAAGGTCTTACGTTCAGAATGAGAGTTTAGTTGGATTTAAAGAGTCGGTCCTAACAAGATAAAGCCTAAGAGAGGCACCGCAAGAGAGTCAAATACCTATATTTGCTAAGTTCTTGTTCTGAACATAGCCCCTTTCACATGTAAAACGACTGTGATAACACCAATCTATAGACCCGTATCCATGCAAAAGACTCAAATGGGTTCATGCTCTAAGGGGGTAGCTTCAAGACACTTATATTCTGTTAGGACAATAACATGTGGATTGATTGTCAAAGGAGGGAAAAGGTCACGGGAAGCATGTCCTTTTGCGGTCGTGGTGCGCGGTGGGTGATATGAGAGCATCGGTGCCCTCCCCATGTGGGCCAAACGGCTCAAAGACAAAAGAGAGGGCATTGTCTGTTAGTCAACAAATGAAAAAGTGGAGCTTTCCGCATGCTTCAATGGGGTGGAGAGTAGCCAATGTTGGCATCCTATGTCTTGTGTTCCATCACTTTCCGAGGCTGCCCTTCTTCACTTGTTAGGCTCGATCTCCCTCATGCCCACCTATAGTTTTTCATAGCCTGCTCTTGTTGACATTTAATGGTAGAGACAATTAAGCAATCCGGCTTCATCGGTTCATATTCCTTCTCCGATGGATTTACCCTCTCTGATTCATGCCAAATTTGTGATATTAGGTGGCAATGGAAGTAGTTTTTGCGCACACCCAGAATGTGATCAGGGACAAAAATTGTGCGGACTATAATGTGTATTATGCACGATCATAGTCGCTGATCTTTTTAAGACTCACGTGAGATTCATAAAGATTCCACTTGATAAAGGGTTGTAACTAACCCCGTCGATGCACGTATGGGTTGAGACAAGTTTAGTCCCGTATTGAGGCCCATCGATGGATTCAAACGCTCATTATTTCTCATTTCTCAAGAATAAGAAGTAGATGGGTTCTACGCCTCTTTAACGTGATGAGATCCTACTAGTCATGTGAAAGTTATTTCTTTTGATTTGGTTATGCTCAAGATCTTTGTGAAGTTTAAACAGTCCATTTTATGTCATTTAAGATGAATCTCGTTAACAGATGCTCCTCACTCAAGAAACATATTTGATAAGGAAATATTAGATTCTCAAAGTTTGCACATAATACGAAAACAGTCACTGCACTAGAAATACATTATTTATTTATATAATTATTTACCTCTTCGTAAATGAATCCTTTTGGGATGATACTAGGATCAATTTATCTATTATTGTGTTGTTGAAAGTACAACACGATGTATTTTCAACAACATGATGTATCACACTTAGATGATAAGTTAAAAAAAAAAAAAAAAGCCTTATTACTTGGAGTTGTCTATTGAAAAAGAAAAAAAAGATACCAAATTATATATATAATTTTTTTTGCATAAAACAGGAAAAAAAAAATACTATACTACTCGACGCATCAAGGCCAAACTATAGTAGGAGACCCTCCAGCTTTCCAGAGCGGATATTTAGGACAGAGCAGGACAAAAGTATGATTTGGACTCAATGAAGCTTGTTTCCATTCGAAGTGATTTCAGCACATTTTCTTCCAGTGATTGGGGGCATTTCCCCCTTTCTCTCTCATCTCTGCAGTCACGGAAAAACTACTTTCTAGCAACAAATTAAGGATCTGGCCCTAGAAATGAAAAGGAAACTTGAGCTGAAAAACGAAGAGTCATACTCTCCACAGAGGGAGAGAGAGAGAGAGATGGGGTCTTGGGTTCTTCTTATAGATTATTTTATTCTAGAATGTAGATAGCATAATCTTCTAGATGATGATTTCCAAGTAGAGGCTTCTTCAAGACAGTCACAGGTTGTACTAAGACACCACCATTTTGTCCTCAATAGGATTTTCCTTTGCCAGATTCTTTGCTTACTGCCTGCAACAACAACCTTCTCTTTCACTTTCCCTCCTCAGGGGAAAAGAACCAAACCAATGGCAGCAGCTGCCTCAGCTTCCGAGTGGTTCTTGCCTTGTGTGCTACTGTGCGCGACTCTATCACTGACTCATTGCAGCAGTGTCACTTATGATGGCAAGGCTCTCATCATCAATGGCCAGAGGAGGATCCTTTTCTCTGGCTCCATTCATTACCCCAGAAGCACTCCTCAGGTTTGTACCCTCCCTCTTTTTTTCCTCATTTTTTCACCTTTTCTTTATTCTTCTTACAGCCCAGTTGATGATTTTATAATTGTCTGGTGTTTTCTTGAACATTATATTCAAACAATGCAGATGTGGGAAGGTCTTGTGCACAAGGCGAAAGAGGGTGGTTTGGATGTTGTTGACACCTATGTGTTTTGGAACGTTCATGAGCCTTCTCCTGGCAATGTACTTCTTTCTTTACGAACATAATCTGGGTTTACGCACGTTCACCATTTTGGTTCGATTCATTTGTGCTAAGTGACTTTTATGTGCTGAATTTTATAGTATAATTTTGAGGGGCAATACGATTTGGTTCAGTTCGTAAAGACTGTCCAGAAAGCTGGCTTATACGTCCATCTCCGCATTGGGCCTTATGTTTGTGCAGAGTGGAATTTCGGGTGAACAGCCACGGTTTCTTCTTCCTTTTGTGCAGATTTCGCGCTTCTTTGATGTAATCTGTAATGTGTTTCCTATGACTTTTCAGGGGATTACCTGTGTGGTTGAAGTTTGTTCGGGGCGTTAGCTTCAGAACAGATAATGAGCCCTTCAAGGTGTGTATAAGTGGATGCACATGCGGTGCGTGGAGAGAGAGAGAGATGCTTCTCGATTAGTTTAATCGGAGGATTTGGTAGACTTTCGTAATGCTTAATTGCTTTCTTGCATGTTGCAGTTGGCAATGCAAAAATTCACACAAAAGATTGTCCAGATGATGAAGAGTGAAAACCTGTTTCACTCTCAAGGAGGCCCCATCATCCTATCTCAGGTGCTACCTCTGGTCTCTGTCATTTGACGACATGAAATATTTTCGAACCTAAAATCTCCTTTTCAAGCTTCTGATTCACCCTCTCGGTGCTTGTCGATGTGAATTTTGCAGTAATGGGATCCCTAAACATATGTTTCCTCATCGATGGAAAATTTGTTGCGTTATAGTGTGTTAAGTCTTATTTCTCCAGTGGCTTATGTAGTTTATCCTTTTTATCTGATCTGGCTGATCTTCTTGGAAATGATGTCCTCCATAACAGATCGAGAATGAGTATGAGCCAGAACGCAAGGCTTTCGGAGCTGCCGGTAAGGCCTACATGAATTGGGCTGCGAAAATGGCTGTAGGAATGGGCACGGGAGTGCCGTGGGTGATGTGCAAGGAAGATGATGCGCCCGATCCGGTGGTAAAGACATGTCACCTTCGTTTAGTAATATGGGAGATGCCTTGTCTGCCGCTGATTGATTAGATTTTCTGGCTCCTGCAAAACTTTATGTGGCAGATAAACACATGCAATGGCTTTTATTGTGATTACTTCTCTCCCAACAAACCGTATAAACCAACATTTTGGACCGAGGCTTGGAGTGGATGGTAATTTCTTGAGTACCTGAGTCTCTCAAACTTTCGATATTCAAGCAGTGTCGTAGAGCAGACCGAGCTGAAATTTCCCCTTAAACTATGCAGGTTTACAGATTTTGGCGGCCCAGTTTATCAGAGGCCAGTCGAGGATTTGGCATTTGCAGTTGCTCGTTTCATCCAAAAGGGTGGCTCCCTCATTAATTACTACATGGTCAGTGATATTGATGTTCCTGCCATGCTGTTGTCAATTTCAGCTCCTTCTAGTCACTTGCCACAATGCAGTCGTGCTTTTACCGATTTAGGCTTTCTGTTTTTTTGCTCAATTCAGTGCTCATAAAGCAGAGACATACTTGTTTGGCAGTACCATGGAGGAACCAATTTTGGCAGAACCTCTGGAGGACCCTTCATTACCACGAGCTACGACTACGACGCTCCGATTGATGAATATGGTGAGAGTAGACTGAAGCAGATCCACAGTCCAGTCTGCTTTTACTTTTCCTGCACTACGAAAGCCATTCCCTGGTTCAATTCATTTGTTTCTTCGGCTATTGTCGATTTCTCATGATACAGTAATTGATTGCTAGGACTGATCAGGCAACCTAAGTATGGTCATTTGAAGGAACTACATAATGCCATGAAGAGATGTGAGAGAGCCATTCTAAATGCTGACCCCGTTGTGCAGTCCCTTGGGAACTATGAGCAGGTATACATCCTTCTTTGAGCAAATACTGAAAAACCAGTGATTGAAGATTGAAGGGACCATCTTTTATGAAACAATTTGGCACTTCTTCCGCTTCACGGAGAAATATTTGATGGGCAGGCGCATGTTTTTTCATCTAATTCTGGAGGCTGCGCAGCATTTCTCTCGAACTACCACACAAACTCAGATGCAAGGGTGACTTTCAGGGGAAGGCACTACGACTTGCCGCCTTGGTCCATCAGCATCCTCCCCAACTGCGTCGATGTTGTCTTCAACACGGCCAAAGTAAGTAGAGAGGTAGTCACTTGACTTGCATTGTTAAGGGGAAACCACTTGAATCAAACCCAATCCCCACAATAAGAAACTCATTTTTTTTTTGGTCAGACACTAACAGAAACTTGACCTGCAGAATGCAGATAACAGTAGTTTCTTAACTAGAATGTAGCAATTGATAAATGCGAAATTTTTCTGGATGGAGTATATGCAGATGTGTATATTTTCATATACAGCAGTGAAATTAAGTCGAGCTTTAATATTCATTTTCTCTATGCACATGTTTTTCTGATCATATAGTGAGTTTGGAAGTACCGAGCATTGATTGTTATGGTTGTCACTCATAATGCGATCTCAGCAATGAGTGTGATCATTATCAAAAGGTGGAACTAAAAGGCCAAACTCATGAAGAGATGTAAACTTCCTTTCACGCCTTGTAGTCTAGTGCACACGCCAAAACTGATAAGCACTCGATGTCCTAAATGCACAGGTTCAGCATCAAACCACTCAAGTGCAAATGTCTTCCACTAAAGCAGAACTATACTCTTGGAAGACTTTCAATGAGGAAGTCTATTCCCTAAATGGAGACGCTAGCATCACGGCAACTGGTCTACTCGAGCAGCTGAACATAACAAGAGATGCTAGCGACTACCTTTGGTACACAACCAGGTGAGATCAACTTATTACACCGCTCAAAAATGATGATGGGAAAAACATGAATTGGAAAGATTGCCTTATCTTTCTGTGAACATTTTGCTTGTTTCCCTGTTGGCTCCAGCGTCCATATTAGTCCATCTGAATCAATCCTAAGAGGAGGGAAACGCCCAATTCTCAAAGTTCAGTCCATGGGCCATGCCACGCACGTTTTCATCAATGGACATCTTTCAGGTGCATTTTCCCGTCTGATTTCTTGTTTGCTCATGAGAATGGAAATAGAATGGATGAAATGAGCTTTGCTGCTTCATTTACTGATAAATGGGTGGCCTGTAATGTAGGTTCTGCGTTTGGCTCTAGGGAAAAGAGGAGATCTGATTTTGCAGGGGACATCGATTTGCGAGGTGGGACCAACCAAATTTCACTTCTCAGCGCCACCGTTGGATTACAAGTTGGTCTTTGAAAACTTCACTTTAGAATTTTGTCCAATAGTAAGAAGCTTTCTGAATGTGCACCTATCCTAAATAGCAATATCACATTTTGCGTCGCCCTGATTCTAGAACATCGGCTCTCATTTCGAGACATGGAGCACCGGCATCTTAGGACCCGTGACACTGGAAGGGCTTGATCAAGGGATCAAGGACCTGTCATGGCAAAAGTGGTCGTACAAGGTACAAACATATTGACTTCTCTTCTAGTTGCAATTAGTTGTTGACAAGAACTTGGTAAAACCTACACCTCACAAATGCTTCTGCAGATCGGGCTTAAAGGAGAATCGATGGCCCTGTATTCTCCAAGTTCCATTCAGTCAGTTGATTGGACAAGAGAGTCTTTAGTCTCATTGAAACGACAACCTCTTACTTGGTATAAGGTATGAGTTACGCTATTTCGGTGCATTAACAATCGAGATACTATTAACATTCTTTGTGCTAATGAATGACAGAGGAGGCGCGTGATAGTGTGCATATGAAGGAAAGAAGCTACCTATGAATGTCATCATAATACCATCATCCATATTCAATCTGGATTTCTGAAGCATATCTTTCACGTTTTTTATTTTCATTTTTCCTGCACCTGATGCAGTCCACAGATCATCTTGCCGTTCTTGTAAACCCTAAATTCATGTCATTTGCAACAGAATGTCATGTAAAATTATATGCTTTTTTTCCTTTAAATCAACCCAAATAGATAATTTCTTCTTGTTTAAGATCTACCAACAAGAATGTGCTTGACTCTTAGGCCATACACCACGGAGTCTCGAGAAAACCGACTTTTTCTTCCTTTCACTCATGCAATGCAAAGCCAACATGCAAAGCAATAAAGAGAATTCAGTTTTTGAGAGCATTTGCCGTCTAATATTCTGCTTGAACCCGCAGGCCTATTTTGATGCACCAGGGGGAGATGAACCTCTGGCTCTCGACATGGGAAGTATGGGGAAAGGTCAAGTTTGGGTCAACGGGCATAGCCTCGGACGATATTGGAGCGTAAGCGCCAAAGGAGATTGCAGTGGATGCAGTTACGCCGGCACGTTTCGGCCCATCAAGTGCCAATTCCGATGTGGATACCCAACTCAACAATGGTAAAAACATCTCCATGAAACCACAGAACTGTCATGATGAGAGGTCAGTGAACTGAACATTAGGATTTTGTCATCTGACTGCTATTCGGTGTTTTTCAGGTACCACGTTCCACGGTCTTGGTTAAGACCAGCCAAAAATTTGCTGGTGGTTTTCGAGGAAATTGGTGGGGATGCTTCAAGGATCGCTCTCGTCAAAAGAGTGGTGATAGGTCAACAATAATCGAACCGAGTTGCACTACAATATAAAAGTTCTCAGGAATTTTTGTTTTCGAAACTAATTACAGAAGTCGTTATATGATCAGCACAGACGACGAATCACCTCATTTTACAGCATTTATGGGTGTGAATCAACATCCGAAAACCATTCAAAATTAGCAGAAACTGTCCATGCTCATTTCCAAGGCCTGTACCGTTAAGGAAATGAGATGGCCTATCAGGCTTCACATCCTAGAAATCTATGTATGTAGTCTAGAGCGAGTATGATATAAACCCCAGCGACTAAAGTGTGAGCGATCTATTGCCAGAAGAATCACTGCGGATTCATGATCAAGATCATGTTGCATCGATCAAGATCAATAATTACTGCAGGAATATCATATGATGGATCATCTTTCCAAGCATGCTGAGTTGTTATGAGGAGTCCCGAGTAGTTGGACTGACGAACTGCAAAGGGCCATCAACAACATTAAGTGCAGAGCTTTCAAGACTGGTCGCCAAGTTAGCTCGGAATGATAATACTCTGTCATCTTCGCTATACTGAAAACAAAGTCGTTCATGAATCTGGCTTCGTCCTTTGCAATGGGGAGATTCTTTCTTGTACCAAGAGTGACTTACCTTGTCCGGATCGGGTTAAAGCCAGCAACTTTCTTTGCTTGTACTGTAGCTCCATCTCAGCTGCATATTAGGAGATGGAGATCTATTAGAAGGAAGCTCTTGCAAAAATGGGATTTTTCATGTTCGCTCCTGTGTACTCCTGAGAGGACAATACTGCATTAGGACCAGCTTCGTGCATTCCACATAGCTTATTATTGCAGAAGGCAGAAGAAGATACAGTAGCCACATTACAAAATTCCAAAAAATAAAGAAGAAAAAAGCCTTCCGTTGCCGGGACTTGAACCCGGGTCTCTCGGGTGAGAGCCGAGTATCCTAACCAACTAGACTACAACGGATGTGCGTTGAGAAGGCTCTTTCTTTAATATATGACTATAAATTAACCCATTATATGATCTTATCCCTAAAATTTTAATTTATTCAATATGATTCCTAAACTTTCGATATTTGTTTAAACTAATCATTGAACAATATGAAAATGTTCAATGTTATCCTTGAATGTAAATTAATGAAATGATAACATCAAATATCTTCATATGAACTAAGGATTAGTTTGAACATTTATTAAAAGTTTATAGGCTATATTAAATAAATTGAAAGTTTATGGACGATATTACATATTGGGTTAAAATTCAAGAATTACATTGAATAAATTAAAGATTTTTTAGTCACATTGCACATTGGGTAAGAACTCATGAATCATTTATGTCATTATTCCATCCCAGTATGCACGCATTGCAATTTTTCTATAACGAACAAATGTGATGGCATGATAGGTCATTTAATGGCCTTGGATGTCTTCTAAGCTTAGCAACGACCTATTGAATGACGAGAAATGCCATATTGGAATCCATTATACCGATCCTGTCATGCCATTGCATTCGATTCTATGTTAGATTGTATGGAAGCAATGCTATATATCTATGGTTGCCGTCCTCTTTCATCTCTCCATTGGTTTCCCATGCACCAACTGGCATTTCTATCCCCTGATTAAGACCAAGTCATCTAGAAATAAAATCTCTCGCCTTATCCTTAATTAGAGTAGAATTCTCGTTTCTGCTACTCATTTCTATCTCCGTGCCATAGAACAATGCTACTCTATCAATCTTATAGAATTTTCTTAAGTAGCATTTGACAAACGTCCGACACACCGGACACACCTCCACTTCATCTTTTCCGTTTGCACTCTGTTGGCAAGATCCCTTCCGAAATTAACTGTCCTTTTATGACACCAAATTCAAGATAACGATACCATTTACTTCTCAATCTTTCAATTCGTGCCAACGTGCCATTTGAACGATTCATCTACCGAACGTTATACTGTCCACAAAGGGCACCAAACAAAAAAGGGGAAAAATCATAGAATAGAGCACTTGAGGAAAAGTATCAAAAAAACTCATAAACTTATTGTATTGGTAACAATTTAGTCATAAACTTTTCAATTAAACAAATTTAATTATAAATCTTTTTACATTGGTACAAATTCAGTACATCCGGCCAATTTTGGCCGATCGACGTTGATGTAAACGTCGGTCGAATGCCGAGGTGACAATTTTTAAACAGTTTTTTAATTCTTTTTTTTCGATTTCTTCTTAATTTTTTCTTTTCTTTTTCTTCTCCCCTTTTTTATTTTTCTTTTCTCATTTCTTCCTCCTTGGACTTTTAGTGGCCGGCGAGGGCCGCGAGCCTCCAATGAGGGTCGCAAGGCCCTCACCCAGTGGCCGATGAGCCTCATTGGAGGCTCGCTCGCCATTGAAAGTCTAAGGAGGAAGAAGGGAGAAAAGAAAAGAAAAAATTAATAAAAATTTAAAATATATATATTAAAAAATTGTCATGTCTACATCCACCGCTCGACATCTAGTCAATGCCCGGCCATTGGTTAGCTTCCATGTCAATGCCGGCCAGCCAAAATCAACCGATGAACTGAATTGGTACCAATGTAAAAAGGTCTAGAAATAAATTAGTCCAGTTAAAAAGTATAGAATTGAATTGATACCAATGTAATAGATTTATTACTTTTTTTATACTTCTCCGAGAGCACTTGTGTTATTCATCCTTTCCATCTTCCAGACATATATCTGAGATAATCTTCATTGATAAATGAAGTATTTTCTCACAAGCTGCATAGAGGAAAAAGTATAAAGCAAGTTCTTAGTGATATTGGGGAAAATAAGAAAACAAAAAGGTGAAAAAACTTCATTGAATCAGTGGTTCTCAGTTACATCGAGGACAAAAGAAGGAAGTGAATCACTGATGCAAGTTTAAAAAGGGCAAAAGTCTCAACTCTTCGGTATCATATATCAAGAAATTTACTCCTGAAAAACCTTTTCGCTTGCCTTGGTAAAATGTCAACTGGGGAAAGGAAAATGTTACAGCACCTAGTTCTTCAAATCCCCCCTTAAAACAAAGATGCGCATAATCACTCTCCCGAAAATGAAGGGAGAGAGAGAGAGAGAGGCATGATCAATCAACTCCTGTTGACACCATCAACTTTAAAGCACTCTGTAAGAAGTGGCCATTTGTTTTCCAACATCATCGAATTCCTCAAACCTGGTCTCCTGTTTCCTTGGGCACGAGCTTACATGTTCTTGTGCTTCATACCTATCCTTTGTACAAATATCTTAGCTTGTTTTTGCTCTCTTCCACACAATAACTGTGCCATACAAATCAGATGACGCCAGTAAGTTTTCACCGTGGTTCCAAGCAACACTTACAACTGGGAACCGATGGCCCTGTAATGCAATGAACTTTAGATTGGGTTTTTGATGACAACAAAAACAAAAGCTCTGATAACGTCCCAAGCAATGAAGGCAGACCTGCAGCTTGTTTACACAGGTATGCCTTGGCCGTGTTAGGTCGTAAAAGTAGACATTTGAATCCTCGCTTCCAGCAACTTCACATAACAGAAAATGTGCTATGTTAGTTACAACAAACAAATAATTGCCCTCAACTTCATGCGAAAGAAATGAATTTATCGGAGTTTTTGGTGATCACTTCCATCAATGAGAACCTTTTAGGTTATTGCTCCTTCTACAACTTGAGTTTGCATTAACACTCATGTATGAAACATGAATAAGAATATATTGTGAAAGAACATCAGCCTTCATATGGTTGCATTCTCAAGTATTAACCATTAAGTCTAATGCTTAACACCCTGCCATTCAACAACAACTTGCAATAATACTAAATATGTCAGACCATACTTGTGAATTTTTCAGTACAGATATCCACTCTTATGGCCAAAACAAAACAGAGTCATTTACCCAATCAAATAGGCACAAAAGATGAATGAATCTAGGTGGCATCCATGAATATTTCATTTTCTAACTAAGAGAACTCTAGTTATCTAAGCGCTTTACTGACAAATGGTAAAAAAATGAAAACAAAATAATCGGTTAATTAGGTATACTCAATCCTTATGCATGTCTTGATGTACGTTTCATCTCAAAATCAGAAATAACTGTGACTATAATGCTCCAGACATACTAAAGAAAAAATCCCCAGAGAGAGAGAGAGAGAGACCTATAAATTCCCCTTTCTCAAGGGAAAGAAGAGGGCAGAATGAAACCCTAATAGTATGCACTCGTGGACTTAATTTGAGTGAGCAACGGAGGGTCAAATAACCTTGTATTTCCAAAGCTACACTGCAATGACAGCAAACCAATTGTATCGGCTCATTAGGATTTACAAAAACAACATTAGAACAAAGGATGTGTTCTGCCTCCAATACCTGAAGAAAGACAAACTTCCGTCTTGGGTACAAGTTAGCAACACAGGACCGCGGGCTAGCAAAGAAAAACTCCGGTATTGCACAGTAGTTACAGGAGACCTGCGTTTGCTGCTGGTTCTATCACGATGACTGCGTGACAGTGCCCCCGTGTGGGAGTTCATGCTGACAGAGTATACAGATCCCTGCACAGAATAGCACATTGCAACTAGCATTTAACAAGCAGAAGAGCAGGATGAAGAAAGAAGTCCACCAGAGTGATTTACAGAAGTATACTTGAGCATCCCCACAGAATATCAGCTGACCAGTATGATCATGGTCCATAGACGTGACTTCACTATCAAAGGCTGTCTTACTTATTATCCTCCCAGTGCTAAAATTGAACACCTAGTTCACCATCAAAGGAATTTCACAAATAAGAGAGATTGCTGGAATATATATTCAAATAGCTCTATATGCAGATGAGCAATTTATAAAGTAACAAACATGGTCCTCACTCAAAAAACCAAGCTTAATCCAAGTGCTTCTGAGACGATCCATCAACAATAATATTTTATTAAGATTTAGTCATGAAACAAGATCACATGATTGAGCTATCCCCATCCTTTAATCACTCACGTGACTAGGTACACAAAATGCTGATGTGATATCTCATAAAATCTGGAATATACCAGCCATATTTATGACTCAGGTAGGTTCTGCAATGGATGTTAGTCGCAGTAAATATGGTAACCACGGTCACTGAATATGCCTAAATAGTGTCTACAATTTTTCGGATTAATAAACACAACTAAAAATTTGGTGAAAATGCTAACACTAAAAAAAAATGCACTATGATTGTATCTAGTCAGAGCTATCTAAAGGAAATAATGAAACAAAAAATTCAAGCTGGCAGAAGTAAACAACATGATAAGCTGAAAATTAGGGTACCCAGTAATTACAGTTATCTCTTTGTTTGCATTGCCAACTGAAAGGAAGTTGTTATTTACCTGCATCAATAATCAAGAGTACAAGGTAAATTCAACATCTACTAGATTGAACTCACAGAATAACTTCTAGTTTAAAACATATATGTACAGGTGTACTTACAGGGTGAAACTGGATGCACAACTGTGACGATACTCCATATATCACTCTTATGCAAATTCCTTTGGATATCTCCCAGACTCTCACTGTTTTATCCATTGAAGATGATGCAATGTACTGATTATTGGAGGAGAAATCAAAGTCTGCAATGAACAAAGTGTATCAGAAAGTTTATGATGGTAGGAGGGTCGACAACTGCACAAAAAGAGCCTTAAAAATAACTTCAAGCAAGGACCAATTCTTTATTACCTTGTGGTACATAGCCTATGCATCCGCATGACAGTCCATACCAGACAAACCTTTTACTTCCTTGCTATTACTTTTATACTATCTTAACAAAGGAAAAGGCACAATTTGCGAAGTGTATGCTTCGCATCAATCATCATCAAGCTATGACAGGAATTCACAACTAACAGAACAACTAGCTACATTCAACCTCAGTATTACTAGAAATATTAGAAATCACTTCTAACTAGCCACAAATCTGCTCTGCTTACAAGGCAAAGAAGTATACAGCAAGATATCTTCGCTTGCTGTCAATTATGAAGAAAATATACACAATGGATTTCTGTAACCAACTTCTAGGATGAGTGGATTCCAAGGGAAGTCACTCCAGCATTGTTCTTTGGGTGTCTTCACATGAGTCAAAATTCTTCACGTGTCTACCTAGGTGCCATAATGATAGGATATGTCGTCCAACTTATTTTTCTGAGCGAGCATCATAATGACTCAAAGCAGGATGCATGAAAAGAAGATCCACATAAACAACCATCATACGATCATTTCACCTCCAGCGCAAATTCTATTTCGTAGAATCAGCACAAGTGAAAAGAATGTCGTTTCACTGACCTATGATGACATGTGAAAGGGACTTGCAAAAAAAATGTACATAACCAGACAGAAAGAAAAGAATGGAGCTGATACCAGTTAAGCCAACCTGTGACTTCTTTCGAATGCCCAGCCAATTGCTTAATGATTGAAGGTGGCTCCGAGACAGTGCATACTGTCAAGGTTCCATCGGCTGCCCCATATGCAAGCAGATTGGAACTTGCATGCCCAAACTTCAGAACAGTCACTAAAAAAGAAAACTAGTTAGATTCCATGCTCGGCAATGAATTGAGTCCAGACTATCTGAAGGATTACCAGAAGCTCTGCTCTGATCAAAGATGCAATGCATTCCCACAAACGAGTATGCAGGTTCAGCCCCCTGATGACGTGGCCGATCACCATCACTCGCGCTGGAGCTGAAACTCGTTCTGTGACTAGAAGCTACATTGCCACTCCGCAGATCCTGTAATCACAGTCCACATCATGCAATTATCCCTACAGATCAAATGTCCCCCATCCCGCTGACAACATTAAAACCTTATATTCGTGAGACTATGGTTTTAGTTCCGCCCAATCACTCCCGACAAGTACCGTGCAAAATCCCACTCCACAGGGTGTTGTATATGCAGACAAACTATAATTGGTTATTCTACACAACAACACATAGAATTCGAACCGAAGACAAGACTTTTAAGATAAAATGATTACCCTGCTCGAACTCCAGCTCTCCGCTTCGAATAGAGGGGACAGCGGATTTGGAGAAGAAACCCACCGCCCGCTGATGCATCAACCAGCAAAGTCACCCTGATGTCAGAATTATGCGCGAACATAGACTCAAAAAACAAAAAAAAAAAGCACTAACGCACTCGCCGAAAGCACAACTACAGCTCACGCAGAACTAGCGACATAAGAAGCAAGATTCAAAAAAGCGGATGAACCCCATCGAGAAGAGCCAACTGAAACTGCAAATTCGAAAAGAAATGAACAGCTCCAAATCAGGGAAAGCGATCGGGGCGACCTGTTTCCGGGCGTGCTCAGGCTCGGCGTCTGCAAATTCTCCCAGTTCCTCGGCCTCCGGATGTAATTGCGGTACGCGACGTAACCTTTCCCGTTGCATCTCCAGTCCTTCAAATGAAACAACAAAGAACTCCGTGGAATGAAACACGCGTACACAGTCACGCCGAATTCACGCACAGAGACGGAGACAGAGCGAGAGATACTCGTCGGCGAAGAGAACCGGAGAGCGCCTTGCGGTGGAGGAGAAGGCGGCGGATGCCGACGTAGTTGGGAACGCCATCGGCGCTCAGAGGTTGGAGCAGGCAGCTGAACAACTCCGGATCGGGGCCGGCTTTCTCCTCCTCTTCGTCGCCCCGCTCCGTCCGGTGGGTTGAATTGCTGGTTCCGGCCTCGATCTCCGCCATCGTCGCGCTTGCTTCCGGCTACGATCGCGCGAGGCGAGATCGATCCATCGACGAACCACGACGACGACGACGACGACCACCTCCAAGTTCGCCAAGCCACGTGTTCAAGTTCAAGCTGTTGCGCGCATGCGGCGCCGTTTGGGGGAAGAGAGATCGAATGTGATTTTTGCTATAAATGAAAATCATATCACAATTCGAGCTCTAAATCAAAATAAAGAGTTAATATCATGAAAAATTCAAAATACACCTGTAATAAATTTTTTCACAAAAATCTCGAATTGGTATACTTATGAAAAGTTTATCGCCAACTAATTTTTTGACTACTAAAAATCTCAAATTAACACATTTATGATGAATTTACCCTACATTAGTTTTCGTTAAATTAAATTAATACCATAAAAAACCACTGGCCAATTGAAACCCAAACTGATATACATGTTAACTAGCACGTGTCATACAATTCGGTAATTTAACGGTAAAATTTAATGTAAACTAAAAGAAGATAAGTTTGATATAAATATACTAATTTGGGTTTTTTGTGATATTAACCTTTAAAATAAGAAATTACGATACTCATTATATTAAGAATAATATAATATTGAGTTATGAAAAAGTTTAGATAACCGAATCTAATAGGGAGAGACTGATATTATGCCAACTTTTATATCTTGTATGACTTTTACCATAATAAATTACTATGCTTTATCAAGAACGTAATTACTATTGCATTGAATACTTTAGCTATTGTTCAATATGTTATCTATTAATCGTTGTATAATATGTAATCAAATTCAAGGTAAGTATAATTGGTGTTATCATTACCTACATACTATAAAGAAATCTAATTTTTAATTACAAAATATTTTATTAGACTTATTCTTTGTTTCCACTTGAATATGGTTGGAAATACCCCTACCATTTTGAATAGACAATATTATCATTTGTGGATCCCACTCTAGCGTGCAATTGAAAAAATATTTCCAATTGCAATGGCTAAGATCAAATACCGGGCCAATTTTTTATTTAAGCTTTTTTCTTGCCAACTTTTTCTTCTTTTTGTTTGGTTTCTTCTACTTCTTTTCCTCCATTTTAACGACACTAGCTACTCTCTTTTTAGAAAAAATAATTTTTTTGGTAGATTCTCAATTAATTATTGTGTTAATGAGTTGCATGCTTTTCATTATTTTGTACTAGGTAGCCATTATTTGAAAAATAAACTAAGTCCAACTAAGAGTGAATGAAACATGTGCTTAATTTTATTACATTGTTAAAATATTTTAAAAAATATCTATTAAAAAGCCGTGTAGTGATGACTTTCCATGTAATAATATCGGAAAAAGTGTCTAAAAATTCATAAATTTATTGCATTGGTATTAGTTTAATTTTAAATATTTTAGTTACGTCAATTTAGTCCTAAACATTTTGACAAAGTGCCAATTTAGTTCCAAAACTTTTGACCTAGTGTTAACTCAATCATTTCAATTAATTTTGATTGAATATTGCTAAAATGGATACCGGTTAACTTGTGTAATATTGTCAATGCTAACATTGACAATTTTTTATAATAGTTTAATATTTTTTTTCTTTATTGTATTTTCCTTCTATTTTTCCCCCCTTCTCTACCTTCTTCTTCTAGCCGATTGCCACAACTTAATGACCAACTAGAGGTGAGGGTCAGTGAGGTCGACCCCAACCTTGTCAACCTCTGGTGAGCCTCGTTGGCCATGGGTGAGACCCAACCTCGCCAGATTTGGTGAGGTCGAGCCTTGCTTAGCCTTTGGAGAGGCTAGCAAGGCTCGTCGGCTTTTGTCTTTGGTCGGAAGGAAGAGAAGGGGAAAAAAAAGAGGAAAAAAAAATATATTATTAAAAGTTATTCACATCAACGTCACCTATATCAAGTAAACTAACCGGCGTTCACATCAGTAATATTCGGCCAAAATTAGTTGGAGGGACTATATTGACATATGGTCAAAAGATTTATGGCTAATTTGATACCGATACAAATAAGTTTGTGACTTTTCCAACACTTTTTCCTAACGTGTTAGGTAGCATTTTCTTTTGAATTTTGCATGATAGTAATGATGCTTAGAATTATTAATGTACTTTTTTTTTTTTTTGGTCGAAGGAAAAGGATATATTTAAGTAAACATCGTTTTACAACCAGCCACAAGGGCGTCAACATAGAGTAAGTTCAGCAAAATATAAGGAGGGAATATGTTCCAATTGTGGGCCTGAGATGTTTCGCGTTGGGCCTTGGCAGCCCAGTCGACAACTTCATTTGCTTCCCTAGGGCACTAGCGAAGCGACAGATTCGGAAAGAGCAAAAACAAATCTTTAGTTTCCGCAAGTAGAGGATGAAGCTCCCATGGCGCTGATCGTTTTCCGGTGGCTATATCAACAACCAAACGACAGTCCGATTCAAGCACAACTGGAGTTTGCTGCATACCCCTTGTGATCAAGTGATGGAGTGTGAAAGACATCACCTGGAACTCCGCAAGTAGGGCTGATGCGACTGGGAAGCGCCTGGTGTAGATCTCGGTGAGTTGGCCTTGATGATCTCTAAAAATCGCAGCCATCGCCCCTTCTGTGCTTTATGGATTTGAAAGAGGCATCAATGTTACACTTTAATGTGCCCATATCAGGCGGTCTCCAGCGATGATCCGGAGTCAGATTGGGCAAGGGTGTTCACACAGGGTTGGACGAGGTGAGCCGGTGAAGGCTGGTCTCCGTCAAAGCTGTGTCGACGACAGAAGAGGGATTGAGCCGTTGTCGTCAAAAGATATAGCAGTTCCTCGCCTTCCAGATCTGCCAGCAAACTTGGGCAATAAGTTCGAAAGAAGGTACGTTTACTGAGGTACCCGATTGCATCTCGAGCCAAGAGTCGAATCGGTGAGTGGTGTGAGGTTGAATAGCTACGTTAATAGCTGGATGGGTCCAGATGGAGCGAGTCCAGGGGCAGAGGAGAGTTAAATGTTCTACCGTTTCTGGGTGTTGAAGGCTGCATAACTGACAGTAAGGATCAGTGGTAATGCGACGTCGGAATAGGTTGTCTCTGGATGGGATCGCATTGTTACAGAGGGACCACAGAAAGGTTCTGACCTTTGGGGCTGTGCGCATTGACCAGATTTTGTGCCAAAGAGTACTGGGTGTCTAATAAGAGGATGAGGGAGTATGGTTGGTGTTTTGGCTGAAAGTGTTTGTTAAGAGGTGATAATTACTCTTGACTGTATGTTTGCCTTCTTGTGTAGTTGGCCAGACTATTTTATCTTCTGCATAGTGAGGTCGTATCGGTATAGTCAGAACTTCTTGAACAGTCTGTTCGTCGATTGTGCGATGCAGTAGGTCTTCATTCCAAGTGTTCCGTGTAGTATCAATGAGGTCAGCCACTAGCTGAGGGTCCTCTCTATTGGTAGGGCCGACCAATAGACCCCTTGGTAGCCAAGGGTCCGCCTGAATGCGAATTTGTCTGCCATTGCCAACTGACCATCTGATATATGGTAGGATAGCCTCCCGACCAGTTAGCATGCTCTGCCATACCCAAGATGGACGACTTCCTTTAATGGCCGATTGAAATTCTGTGTTGTGGAAATACAAGCCCTTTAACAGCTGAACCCACAATGCCTGAGGTTGTTGGAGAAGACGCCATGCTTGCTTTCCAAGCATGGCTCTATTGAACACTATAAGATCCCGAAAACCAAGCCCGCCTTGATGTTTGTGTCTTTTGAGTGACTCCCATTTTACCCAATGAATGCCAGCCCTATGCACGTCATTTTTCCACCAAAACCTTGCAATGCTTTGCTCAAGAGTTTTACACAATGATATAGGTAATCTGAAAACCGACATAGCATATTGCGGTATCACCTAGATGACAGATTTGATAAGAGTTTCCTTACCTCCTTTAGAGATGAGCTTTTCCTTCCATCCTTCTAGTTTGGATTGAACTCGTGCCATAATCCACGAAAACATGTCCTTCTTAGAGCGACCCCACTCTGAAGGGATACCCAAGTATTTACCAACTCATTGAATCACCGGAATTCGAAGCTCTAGGGACATATGTTCCTGCAGACTGATTGGACAATGTCGACAGAAGATAAAGCCAGATTTATTGCGGTTTAAAGCTTGGCCCGTTGCGGTACAGTAGAGATTTAATATATTGGCCATGTTTTGACACTCATGAACATTGCCGTCAAGGAAAAAAATTGCATCATCGGCAAAGAAAAGGTGGGATAGGGTAGGGCACCACCGATTGAAACGGATACCTTTCAACTGTCCCATATCAACTGCTCGGCTAATCAGAACTGATAGAAGATTTGCAATCAGAATGAATAGGTACGGAGAAAGGGGGTCACCTTGCCTTAAGCCTCGAGTCGGGAAGATGTAGGGCAGTAGTTCCCCATTGAATTTTATACTGTAGGATGTAGTAGTAACACATTGTAAAATCCATTGGACCCATCTTGTGTGGAAACCCATCTGAGTGAGGTAGTCGCCAAGAAAATCCCATTCAACTCTCTCATATGCCTTCTGCATATCAGTCTTAAGTATTGCCTTAAATTTTGTTGTTCGCTGTCGTGTTTTGAATTGATGTAGAACTTCTTGAAAAATTGATATGTTATCTTGGATTTGTCGGCCACTAACAAAGGCTGTTTGTTCCTTGGAAATCAGTTGAGGTAATAAAGGTTTGAGGCGGTTTGCAAGTATTTTCGAAATGATTTTGTAGGCGAAGTTACATAGGCTAATTGAACGGTATTGTTCAATGCTTTCAGGATGAGCAATTTTAGGAATCAAGGCTAGAATGGTTCGGTTTAGGATAGGCGGCATATGGCTTGTCTCAAAGAAATGTGTAACTAAGAGAAACAAATCATCTTTGATGATCTCCCAATGAGACTGATAAAAAATGCCACTAAATCCATCAGGACCCGGCGCCTTAGTGGTCCCCAGCTGAAACGTTGCCTGTCGAAGCTCCTCTAGACTCACCTTTTCCAGTAACAGATTATTCATTTCTGTAGTAACCACTCTTGGGCACTGGTTTAGAATAGGAGCATAGTTTCTAGGGCCAACTATAGTAAACATCTCAGTAAAATAAGCTCGAGTCAGTACCTGTAGAGCTTCCGGTTCCCGAATCCATTGTTTGTTTTGATCTTGTAACATGGTAATGCGATTGCGTTGCCTTCGCTGGATAGTCATAGCATGAAAAAAGCAAGTATTTTTGTCGCCCATTTGAAGCCATTGAATTCGAGAACGCATGGCCCAGAATTGCTCTTCTCTCGTCCAAATCTGCCTGATTTCCTCTTTTATTTGATTAACTGCTTCTCGATTATGATAAACATGTGGCTGGTTTGTGAATTGGCGAAGCTGTTGTTGTAACTACGCTATGAGAAGATCACCTCTCGAGAATTTTGAGCGACTCCATTGAGTTAATGCTGTAGATGTATGCTGTAATTTTGATATTAGGCCCGAATGATTGCCCCGACCGAGTTCCATGCTTTGTGGATATGATTTCACTACACTTCTGGTCTTCATTCCAGAAAGCTTCAAATGTAAAGGATTTTTTCGGAATCTTGTAGGGAGCTGAAGAATTGATGATCAAGGGGCTATGGTCAGATCCTATCGCCGGCAATACGAAAACCTCAGCTGCAGGAAAGAGGAGACGCCATTCCATCGTACACATGGCCCTATCCAAACATTCCTTCACCATCTCATCACCCATACGATTATTTGTCCAGGTAAACTTACAACCCTTACTTGGTAGTTCAATAAAAGCACAATCATTAACGAAAGCCCTAAAGGACACCATTCTATTTCGATCAGCTGGCACCTTCCCAACCTTTTCCCAAGGATAGATAACTTCATTAAAATCCCCGACGCATAACCAAGGAAAAGAATTGGCAGAACTAATCACCCTGAGTTCATCCCAAAAAGATAGACAATTATGGTAAAGATATGGAGCATGCAGACATGTTATGTGTACAGTCCGATCATCCTGGGAGTCATTGTAAAGCACATCTAAATAGTCTTGAGTAGAGCGAAGCACTTGGATGTTTACCTGACTTGTCCATAATAGGACCATCCCTCCTGCCCGGCCTCTAGGGTCAACAACATAGGATTTAGGAAAGCGAAGTCGACGTTGAATTATGTTTATCATCACCTCCGAGTTCTTAGTTTCCGACAAAAAAAACTAGATTGGGCTTTTCCTTGGCCGTCATGGCCCGTAAAGCTTGAACCGTTAAGGAGTTGCCCAAACCCTGACAGTTCCAGCAAATCATCTTCATTTGTGAGGAGGTGGCTGTTGAGGGCCAGCCACCGAAGCCCGAATTCCTGCTTCGCCTGCGAAAAGGACGGGAGCCTCCAAAAGAGTGGAATCATCAAGGTTCTGAAGTAGTAGATCTGCGTTGGTAGAGGAAGTATGTCATTTCTGTTTTTTAGAAACAACCATCTTGGGATGCAATCTTGAACTTTTCAGTTTTTTATAGATAGGATCTGCTGTGACATGTTCCTGAATACCTTTTTGTTTCAATGATGCAGGAATAATAGCTATATGTGTAGCTGTTACTGGCTCTGCTAAGGCTTGCTGAACTCCGTGATCACTAGGTTGAGGCTGAAAGTCAGGCAAGGATTTTTTGGTTGGATTAGATTCATCTGCAACAGGTTGTGGAAGCTGCAATAATGGTTGAGTCAACTGTTGTGAGGGGGTGTTTCGATACGATCCACCGGTTCGTGATCTGCAATATGGGGGGGATTGTAGAAGGTGTTCCAGTAAGGGCTGCATTCCTTGACTTCGGCCCTAAGCCATTGGCCGTAAATCATCGTGTCCCTTGTTTCTAAAGTTTTGTCTTCGTATGGAATATCCTTACATTCCATTGCATAATGACCTAACTTGCCGCAAGAGTAACAAAAGTGGGATAGGCGTTCATACCTGAAGTCAAGCCAGAGGATTTTCCCATCAAGTTTGATTAATTTTCCCATACGCAGAGGAGTTTGGAGATGTAAGTCCACTCTTACTCTGACTGTGCGCAACAATGGTCCTTCTTTTGAGTCCACTTTGACTTCCAGAACTCGACCCAAGTCCTGAACCGCCTTGCGAATCAGGTGGTCTATGATCCATTCCAAAGGGAGTCCAAAGATTTGAATCCAAAAAGCACAGGTTGAGAAGTCGTAACAGTGGAGAGGGGTATTGGGCTGCCATGGCCGTAGCATTACGAGATGGCCAGAGAATAACCAAGGCCCTCCCTCTAGAATCCGTTGTTTATCTGCATAAGATCGAAATTTGGCAACATATAGGTGCGATTCGCGCTGTGATATGTCAACGTGCTCAATACGCCATGCTCGTTTCATCGTACTTTGAAATGCCTGCAAGTTGACAGTTGGGTTGGACAATATCTTCACTACTAAAGTATGTCTACATTCTTCTAATAGTTCAGGTGATGGGTTGTCATCCCAGATTTCCAGCTGATGATCCGTATTCAGGCGACCCAGTCGAGCGCATAATGCGGCCAAGCGCGACAATTCCTCCAGCTCAGAACAGTCCATTATGTACGAGAAGAAGTACCCAACTAGCCAGTCGTTGCAGAATAAACAAAGACTAGTAATAATACATACCAACTAGCGAACTGAATGGAGAAAGAAGTCGCGCCACACCCAACTGAGCGAGCAGACCGAAGCGTACTGGACATGCAGGAGGTCCATCCTAGCGGAAAAGGTGTTATGATGAAGTAATTGTCAAGCCCAACGGAGAATTTGGGCAAAGATGGACAATCGGACCGCACCAGAAAGTTGTTTATGGAGACGCCAATTGAGAATTGGGTGAGGGGTGAAGAACGAAAGAAAGGTGTTGTTCGGGGGTAGCGATAGGAAAAAACTGACGAATGATACTGGAGAACATCGTGAGATCCGCCTGAATTACAGAATTTGTGCGAGGAGAAAAGAGCTGTGTAGTTAGGGTTTGGAAAAAGAAGCTACCATAGAGGTAGAACAAGACTCTGCATAACGAGAGAAGATGTGTCCTATCTTGAAGTCGCCTATTCAGCAACTCTATTACATTATTATTCAGTTTTTTGAAAATATCTATTTAAAATTGTGTAGCAATGCCATGAAAATAAACAAAAATTGGACTATTAAATTCACTTAATAAAATGAAAGTTGAGCAACAAAAAGACACAAGCTATAGTATAATGAAATATATTAAATTTCCAATTAAACGAATGGATTTGTTAAAACTTTTAGATGATTCTTTCATTCTATTTGTGCTTAGATTATTTTTCGAGTAATGGTTTCCTACTAAAGATTACAAGAAATTCAACTCATTAACATAAACAAGTCGTAAATTCAGTTTTTGGGAGTCCAAGATTCTAATAACAAAACACTCAGGCAATAGACTCAATTTAAATTTTAAACTACTATGCTCATAATTTGTTATTAATTGCTCTATATTTTTTGAAGAACTCGAAGACCGACAATCACGATCCTTGCAAAGAGACGATTGACAATCGAGAAAGAAATTGAATTCCATTAGATGAGTAATTGAATTTGCGATTAGTTTTCGGTTTTGAACAGTTCTATTGATTAAACCTATCCAACTTAATATATCTTTGTGCTAAAAAAGTTTATGGGAATTGCAAGTCAACTGTTGAGTAAGATCCGCACGTCTGGTTTGTCATGAATAATTAAGTTTATGTAAAAGTACCTTTCCTTCCCTGGAAATTTAAATGTTAATCGAATTTCAAAAAAATAATGAATAAAATATGTGTAAATTCAAGTGTCAACAACATTTGTATACTGTGAAATTTTCATATTCAAAATGCACTAGTTGCAAGATTCATATTAAGCAAAAATAAGAATTTAAAGTAAAAATCTATTTAGACATACCTAAGGCTATATAATCGGTTTGGTTTTACCGTGGAATAGGACTAAACAGAGCATGGAAATATGTTCGATTCTTGGTTCTAAAAGTTTGGAACTAGCATTGTGCGAGTAGATTCTAGGTTATGGGTGCTGAATCCATCCACCCACCCACTCAGGAACCGGCTATTAGAATATGTTTTATGAAGTTGGAAGAAAATGATTTATGTATCATAAATGAGCTTAACTTCCCAATTACTTTATATTTTTGTTTGTTTTGTATCATTATTTTACTTAAGCGGCTTTGTTCCTAATATTATTTTGTTGCAACTATTATTTCTCGCTATTTAAAATAAAAAAAGAAGCAAACAAAAAAAACCTTGCAACTAGATTGGAAAGGAGAAGTTCAAAGGTTAATAGGGTAGATTCAAGGTTCAAATTTTGGGAGCCAATTTTAATAGGGTAGGTTCCAAATTCCAAGTCAAGAACTTACTCAGATTAATCATCCTTAATGCCTACATGTGTAAAGTAGTCATTGCTTATTATATTGTTGAAATTAATCTTGCTTGCTGTGTGGATTGTGATGTTATAAATAGAACATAATGCACATTGGATTTGGATCTTCTGAAGAAAGAGGAGGAAAGGTGGGAGATGCAATGCCAAGATCCGCAATAGACAAAAAAGAAACGCCAGAAGAAGGTAAGAAAACTGATATTGATGCAATATTTAATTGTGATAAGCATAACCTTCTTATTTATAATAATATAATCGGAATCCTAATAAAATAATTGAAATAAGCAACCTAATCAGATAAATAAACATACTATCCTATGACGGCATCATAATCTTAAAAAATGGAAAATAAAACTAAGTTCCCTTCTTGGTGGATATAAATTCAATGTCAACTAATAAATATAATGTAGTCTTTGTAAATGCAAAACAATAATAAAATTAATCTGACCCGGTTCACTACGTGTTTTCATAAGACAACAATTCTACGATGTGTAAGTGCAATTTTATACTTAATTACGATAATATGCACGATAGTCAAATTATCGTTTTACTTGAAACGAATTAGATGTGCAACTCATTACAGGTGGAATGGATTGGACAGACTAACCTGATGCTAAAGGCAAACTTAAGAACTTCATAGCACAATATTCATTTGAACTTTGCTTTCTTAGGAACACCGTCTCTCTTCTTGTCTTGAAGACAAGACAACTTACTCCTTACACAAAGCATGACTGCGGACGAGAAACAAGCTTCTAATAGAAAACCTTTTTGATTCTTAAGGGACAAAAGTTAAAAGAAAAATCATATTATCTCTCAAAATGATATATAATATTTATAAATGTATATTTTGCCGGATTTCGTCTCTGAATTATTTCGCCATTATCATACACAACCAAAGATAAGTCTCAGGGAAGAAACAGTCACAATAGGACCTATCCAACATAATGATCAAACAGAAAACATGCTGTTTATCAAAGGAAAGGAAAGACTAAAAAAAGACAATAAGGGGAAAAAAGGACAAAAGTGGGGTGATTGCTTTACGAAAAATCAATCATTTAAAAAATTTTCCTCAAATATATATTTCTGAAAATATCAATTCTATCACTATAAACATGAATTAAAATAATAATATTTATTTTTCGGGAAAATGTTCGGGCAAACATGAGCCTTAATGATGAAAAGATTTGCGGTTACCTAAAGTGCTTCTGTTTGAGTTCCAGTGTTAAACCAAAAACACATTTTTACCTAAAAGTTTCAACGATTTATTGAAAAATTAAAATACATCATGTCAGTTATACTGAAGAATCTTTTTTTTTTTAAATTATCTTAAAGGAGGCATTTTCCAAATAGTCCTCCCCCGAACGACACGCCACCATGCTCCTGCTTTTTCTTCGCTATTTTATCTCGCCGACCATAAAAAAGAAAAAAGCGAAAAAGAGAAAAATCAGAGAGATATTTTCGGATAAACAAAACCAAAACCACCATTCAAACCAAGCCCTCATCTGTTTCCACGTGTCGGCCTCCCGTTGGCCCGCGCCCACCTTCTTCCCCAAGCTTTCTCCGTTCGATCCAGGACTGGTAGCTCCGCAGGAAGTAACCACCCAACCTTTGCAAACTATAAGAATCCATCCACCCCCCCCTCTCTCTCTCCATCTCTAACAAACTTCTGCACCATGGATCGCCGCCTCTCTCTCCTCCTCGTCTCCTCCCTCCTCGCCGCCGCCCTCGCCGCCGTGTCGGCGGCGGAGGACCTCTCCTCCGGCGACGGCGACGCGCTGATCAGGCAGGTGGTGGGCGGCGGCGAAGGTCGGGAGGGCGCCCCCCTGTCGGACCACCACCACTTCTCGCTCTTCAAGCGGAGGTTCGGGAGGTCGTACGGCTCCCAGGAGGAGCACGACTACCGGTTCGGGGTGTTCCGCGCGAACCTCCGCCGCGCGAGGCGGCACCAGAAGCTCGACCCCTCGGCCGCCCACGGCGTGACGCAGTTCTCCGACCTGACCCCGTCGGAGTTCCGGAGGACGCACCTGGGGCTCCGGAGGAAGGTCAAGCTGCCCAAGGACGCGAACGAGGCGCCGATCTTGCCCACCCAGGATCTGCCGAAAGATTTCGATTGGAGAGATCATGGAGCCGTCACCGCGGTCAAGAATCAGGTACCTTTGTTTCGGCGAAATTCTATTTTCGTAGTTTTGTCGGTGTGAATGGAAAATCACGTTGAAGATCCTCAGTCGAGACATGGGGACGGACGTAGTTTATCTTAGATTCTAACTGGAAGTCGGATTTTCCTGCTTGATCGATAGATTTGTTGAAGTTTTTAGCACCCATCTTTGTCCGACCTTTGAAGTTCAATTATTTCTCCCTTTGGAGATTTTGTTCCCCTGCGTCTCGTGTGCATCCGTTGAATTTGATGACTGATCGGTAAGTTTTTCGCCTGAATTAATGGTCTATGTGACAAATATGGATCTGTTTCTTCCTAAATTGGAAGTAGTAGATACGATTCTTATGACAATACGAGAGTTGACTTTTGGATTTGAAACTTTGCTGGCGAGTTCTGGGATTTTGAATGGTTGTTCTCTTTAATCTGGAAGTCAATTTCGTCTGCAGTTAAGTGTTTGCTTCGTCTGATGGATCTAATTCGATGTGATTGATTTTTTTGTGAGATTAGGGTTCATGCGGATCGTGCTGGAGTTTCAGCACCACCGGAGCCTTGGAAGGCGCAAACTACCTTGCAACCGGGAAACTTGTCAGCCTCAGCGAGCAACAGCTTGTGGACTGTGATCACGAGGTTTGTTATCTACCATGCCTCGTAACGTGTCAAATCATTCACACATCTTTATGCCTAGTTTTTGCCATCTTGTCATATGAGTGAACGATGTAGATTACTTTGTGTCCTAAGTTTTCAGTTATGATGTGCGTAAGCTTAGGAAAAAGCATTTGCTCTGTTTTGTCTTTTGCCCATATATCTGGGTGTGTGTTTTTATGTTAAAATCATGCAGCCTTACAGAAAATGAGGTACATTTTGGTTTAAGCCAGATTAGTCTGGGTTTCTTGTCGTGTTGAATGTTGTGATGTTGATTTCTCATGAAGAAACTATGTGTCTTTCTGGGTATATTTCCTTAATCAAGCTTGTGTGCCTCTGTAGTGTGATCCAGAAGAACCAGGTTCCTGTGACTCAGGTTGCAATGGCGGTTTGATGAACAGTGCCTTTGAATACACTCTCAAAGCCGGTGGCCTTATGCGAGAAGAAGACTACCCATACACCGGTACTGATCGTGCTGGTTGCAAATTTGACAAGTCAAAGATAGCAGCATCCGTAGCCAACTTCAGCGTTGTTTCCCTCGATGAGGATCAAATTGCTGCGAATCTCGTGAAGAACGGTCCTCTAGCAAGTAATGAATCTATTCTAGTTCTTAGACACCTTAACAAACTTTTTGTTGAGCACCAAAGATATGCTTTGATACACAGAAAACAAGGATGTGATCCATTCTTACGCATTTCAATCTGTTTTGCTTGAATGCAGTCGCCATCAATGCGGTGTTCATGCAGACGTATGTTGGGGGTGTTTCATGCCCATACATATGCTCTAAGAGGTTGGATCATGGTGTCTTGCTGGTGGGGTATGGCTCTGCTGCTTATTCTCCCATCAGAATGAAGGAAAAGCCCTACTGGATCATAAAGAACTCATGGGGAGAGAACTGGGGAGAGAATGGATTCTACAAAATCTGCAGGGGCCGCAATATATGCGGAGTGGACTCCATGGTTTCCACTGTCTCTGCTATTCACACCGCTGAACAGTAGGTTAACTATTGCCTCTGCAAGCTGTTCCACCGCTTCACAGTAGGTTGACCATAACCTATGCATGTACATAAGGCGTGTTATATTATGGTGGCAATTCGGCTCTATGAAAGAATTTTTAGTTCTCAGACTTTACCAAAACATTCATCTGATGCATTGTTTATGAAATTGTACCACAACTGGAATGATAATTTATGTTTTATTTCCTTGATCACACATCTATGTTTGCCTTCCTGTGTGATGACATTGTTAAGGCTAAGCTGGGGTCTTCATTTTTAGCTGCTAGCTAATTCTTCCTGTTCAGCCTCATATTGCTTAAGGTTTCATCAGCTCCAACCAAATCCTGGAAATCCTGGAAATTCCATTGATTATATCTCTCATGCCAGAGCCCATGTATTTCTAGTTTCCACCATTATACAGGATGGATCTAATGAGACGTCAACTTGATGAAACATACTGTGTTGTGCGCATTGATGGTGGTCATTGACTTCAACGTTGGAACATCCTAATAAGCTTTGCCAAAAAGCACCTTTGGCTTGGCAGGTGAAATTGCATGTTATGAGATATGTTCTAATCAATGTTCAGCCTATCGTTTTGTTGTAAAGAATGGGCATTGACCTCTGGAGGATATCATGGACATATAGTGAAGTGTGGTTCGTTGCCATGGTGATGCACTCAGACTAAACAAGTTGAGTGCAATTAATTGACCGTCTTTTTAGATGAAAGTTCATAGTAGACGATCTGAATGCTCGAAGGAACAACAACCTGTTCACACTGAGTTACAACTCTAGAAAAATGCAACCGGCATTATTTAGCGAAAGGGGGAGAAGTTCCATAGCCATGGAACTTCTCAAAAAGTTTTGGTGAACATGTTAACCCTTTAAGTGAATAATTGTGCTTGAGGACAGTTTTCACACATGATAATCTCCGCCTTTTGGAACTGCATCATCTTCTAATGTAGTTTCGCGAAACGGCCAAAAGATAGTTCCCCAAGACGGCTTAGTCCTTTTTTTTTTTGTCCTTTTTTTCTTGGGAGGGGGGGAGTTTGTTGCGACCCCTTTTGCGAAGACAAAACAGTATCAGCCATGGAATTCGCCAAGGCCTTTTGCAGCTAATCGGTCATGTTCTACTGTACCATGCCTCTTGGATGTTTAATAAATTGGCAAAACTGAATATAACTATTACCACAAATTTGATATTCATTCGGTTGTTTCAACAATGACTGATAGCTGCATCTTTTTCTTGCTTGTGCTCAACTTAATGAAGTCCTTGTTTTCCGTGGAACAGGAAAACTGAAAGTTTCAGTGATAAAAAAACCATCTTACATGCACCACTAGCTTAATTAGTACAGTTATATAACATTTACCAGAAACACATTAGAGCAGACTGAAATAGAGATTACACAAAGAATGCGTTTTATCAAACTTAACCCTATGTGACGTACTAAGCATTTACACTCCTGAAACCGAAGTTAATAATTATCTGAGAGGAGAAAAGGATTTTTCTTTACTTAGTGACTGGCAACTCTAGATGCAAAAGCATCAACAGACTTCCACTGGTGAAAATAAATGTACTCCATGCCACTCCATCATACTCTTTTGACAGTATCGCCAAGGATAGCCACGAATCCCTCAGTGGTGAGAGTTGCAACTGCATTCCTCAGCTGGATGTATAAAGGTCACATGTCAGTTTATATTTGAAATGGCAGTCATTTGCCATAAGGATAAAAAAAATGAGAAAAGGACAAAAAAGTGGCACTAGCTCATGGACAAAGTATGATGCTTACATCGCTAAGGTGAACTTCACCAAGAGAACTCTGCTTCTTGAGCTCATCCAGCAACTGCAGTTAGCATACAACACATGTGAGCCATGACATGCAGTACATCTGGCCTTCCATAATATTAACTAGCATGAGTTGCAAGATAATCTGTTCCCCAGAACATGCATAGGAAGACCTACCTCCATCAACCGCATAGAGGGTCCACCAATTTGCATTTTTTCCATTATTACATTACGAGTAGCAGCTGCAAGGTTATCTCTTCTCATCCTTTCACTAGCCGAAACTCCAGTAGTGATAAGATCCATGTCAATGGTGCCTACAAAATTTTAATTCAAGTTTAGATCTTGCCCACACACACACATACTGTATACAACAGTGAAGATTCACATGGCTAAAGAAATACCTGTTGAATGATCAGTTGCTGACTGCTGCATTGCAACTTCCAGAAGTCGAAATGCTTCCATCACATCTCGCTTTTCAACCTATGTAATCAGGGTCATGATGGTTAAAGCATTGAATTTACACCCTAGAAACATGGTAAAATCACAGCTTGTGGTCTTCACTAACCCATTCTGAGAACCGTATCCGAGCTAGTGCTTCACTAAGGCGAATCAAACTCTCAATTTGCCTAGGTGTTGCTGTTATAACCTGTCCAAGCAATTGTATCCTGGCACATTTCAACATCAACGCGCCAAAACCCATAAGAGGGAAAAGAATGTGAGAGAAACTTTGAAATGTGCACCTTCTTACTACTGCCAGGGAAGTTTCCTCTCATCCTCATCTCGACGTAACCCCGTGTCAGCTCTTCAGCAGCTTCATCAGATAACTGCGGTTGAATGTGTTTTCTAGCGTAGCTCACATAGGCAGTTAAAGTAGGGAGGTCCAAAACGTCCTGCTGGACGCTCTGCAAGTTGCAAGGATCAAATTAACTGATGTTCAGAGATGTTCCCGATGACTACAAATAAAGACGAGTACTGATTCCAACTGCACCTCAATATCCTCAAAATGCAGAGCAACAATATGCTTGGCCAGGCGTCTGTCCATTTGCTCATCAGGCTTGTCAAGAATTAAGTATATCAGATCAAACCTGTTGATTAGGAACCAAGTTATGATCGTAGTCAGATTAATCTCTGATGCTGTGGTGCTTCAATCACTGTACTGACTATGGTGCATTGGGTTAATCGTTGATGACCCAGAAAAAGAAGAAATGTGTAGAAGATGTAGCACAACTTATCAAACCACAAAAAGTTCTTTGACAGCAAAATTATACAACACGAAACTAGGGTCTGCATATTACAGTTGGAAATCACATATTTCTCTCATGACTGTAAGGATATGCTTATTGGCATGTACACATAACATAATATTTGGACAAAATCATCATAACATGTCAACATAATGCTTAACATATGTTCATTTTGTATGGGCTTGGGTCTCAATCAGGTCCATAAACAAAATCCAGGTTTATTGAGTTTTATGATAGAACAAGACCAGCAAGTAGAAGCATTCAAACCTAAAGCAGAATGTGCACACAGTACTCTGCATATTAACATCAATCGACACATGTTGGCCATTTCGGCAATCAGGTCCATAATCACTCGACTTTTTGAGGTAAACTCACCAGTGGGTATATGTACACACAGATAAATATAGGAGAGTAGAACAGTTAACCTGGATAGCAAGGTAGGTGGTAAGTGTATATTGTCAATGACGGATAAACGTGGATTATAGCGTGAGCCACTCGGATTTGCACAAGCTAACACCGACGTCCTGGCATTAAGTGATGCAATGATTCCTGCTTTAGCTATTGAAACGGTCTGTTGTTCCATCACCTGGAAGGGCAAAGTTAAAGTTTGAAAATAAGTCATAAAAAGTCCAGTAACTCAATTAACGTACTATCTCAATAAGTAACGCTAACTTTTAGTCATCTGGTGCTTAGGGTTGTTATTTCCTCGATTACTAAACAATCACTTTCCACATTTTGGGAATATGACTGAAGAAAATTGTGACACCAAGATTTAAAATGAAAATTTAGATAGAGCCGTACGATCCTCTCCTCTGTTGTCTACATAATTAGGAACGAACTTCACAAACCTCATGTAGCATACTCCTTGCACTTTCAGACATTTTATCGAATTCATCAATGCAACAAATGCCTTTGTCACTCAAAACCAGGGCTCCACTTTCAAGGACCTGCAAGATCCTTTCGCATGTTAGAATCTACTCCACTTTACATTTTTCAAATAAAGAAACTCGCCAAAAAAGAGAAAAGAAAGGTATGATACAGTTTCCCCAGTTTCAGGATCCTTGGTAACATAAGCAGTTAAGCCAACAGCAGAGCTCCCTCTTCCACTGGTATAAATACCACGTGGAGAAAGCTTATGTATGTATTGAAGGAGCTGTGATTTGCTGGTCCCTGGATCACCAACGAGAAGTACATTGATGTCCCCACGGAATGTAGCACCAGACGCTAACTTCAATGCATTCCCACCAAAAAGCTACAAGAATGGAAATCAATTTAACATCAGTCATTTAACGAAAAAGGGCTTCATTTATCTCAATATTTTACTAGTCAACAACAAGAGGACTAAATACGGCATTACCTGGCAGAGCAGACCCTTCTTGACATCCTCGAGCTCCCAAATATTCGGTGCCAAGGACTTGGTTAGTCTATCATATATGTCCGGTTTTTTAGATAGATCCTTTAATTTCTCCACCTAAATAATCAGGCATGGAAAGTCTTACAAATAGCAGTAAAGGTAAACACTTGTCATCCAACGGAACAAAAGAAAAACCAATATACCATCTGTTCATCAAATGTGACATCTTCACTTCCATTAAAACTGTTGTCAACTTCCATTGGGTCGTCTGCTTGCATTCTTGAATTATTGGTCTTCTTTATATGAAGACAATCGATATAAGTCTGCATTAGATATGATGAGATCACATTATTAGACTGTGCATTCACTTAAAGGGACGGATGGGGTAGCCTCAGGGACAGCAGTGGACAGAGTAAGGAATCCACCTTGAACAACGATTTGACAGTTCTCTGTGTTGGTGCAACTCTAACACTCATTGCCCTGTAAATTCCAGTAATCTGTCGAAATAAAAATGTCAATTGACCACAAAAGAGTGAGACCTCCATGTTTTTCAGGCACGGTGTCATATATACCTCAACTCTATCACCAGGCTTTCCTGCATCCACCAACTTATCATGCATTAGCAAGCTAACTGTATGTGGTGTTCCTCCTTCAGGGATTTCATCCGGCGTCTCCTGAAGCCTCACAATCTGCTTATCTGCAAAACTGGTTTTTTGCAAGATATTCATCAGCTCTAGTCACAATAGACTCCAAAAGATAATTATTGATAAAAAACACCAGCCAAATATTGAAAAAACAGCACTGCCTTTTTAATGCAATAGATTTCTGATAAAAAATATTTGTCTACTGGATTTTCCGTTTAAACAATACCCATATTTTAATTCTCTCCTCATTTTCAAGTTTGTAACACTTGACAAGAATCGTCAAGGGCTATACTAATCTATCCCCACACTGGACTTTTCAGTAACAGTTCTACCACTAAGACAAGGTCCGAGATGACCATCTTGGAATCATTGAAGATTAACAAGTTTGTTTATGAGGAGAACTTAGAAAAAGTAGAGAATTTTATTGTCAGAATCATGGAAGCCACTACCCTAGCAAATGATGGTGCAAAAAGAGGATGCAGTTGACACTCACTAGCAGCAGCAGAAATGATTGAACGTTACTCAACAATGGCTAAACAAAACTCCTGACCATGGTTTGGAAAACAAAATCAGAGGGGTAAACTACCTGCAACGATTGTGAACTAAAGTCATGGAATTCTTGGTAGCACATTCTTCCTTCATGCACCTCTTAGGTTCACTGATTCTTCCTGAGAACAATGAACCGTTAAAAAGCAAAAACCCAAAAAAATTCATTCTTCTCAATGGGCTTATTAGCTTACCTCTTTCAACACGAACAGGATCAGAATAATATCCACAGATAAGGCATTTAAAGACAGCTTCCCTTATCTCAGGGATCACTGAACTGCTTCGGATTATCATTCCTTTCAGGGACACCATCTTCTCAATATCTAGTCAACACAAGAGACATCATCAATTACAGACACCTTAAGCTCAACTACTTCGTTGAGAGTAACGACTAGAAACCATGAAATAAAAGTGATCATCTTCCCATACAAATACCAATTTCACATTAAACTGAAAAAAGTAGCAGATGCATACACAACGAACCAATCATACATGCTTAATGAACTACTCGCAATTTACAAAACATGCCTCTGAGTCACTGTGGCAAACTCCACCCTAAGCAACTGGAACTGGCCATATCCTATCCCACTGCCAAGTCTCAAGTCCTTTACTAGCTAGATTTCCAACAAAAAGTTAAAGCTGAGAGTTTTAATCTCCACAGGAAGTTACACTGATAGTTCAAACAAGTCTTCGATATTTGACCCATCTTCAGCTTAAATTACAGATTTGTGAAAAAACTTAAAGGCAAACATGAACCTTAATTGGTCACACAGACTTGCCCCTTTATACCGACAAATATTTCCCAGAACCACCAATACTCAAGACAGTATTTCATTGAAACAATAACATTCTTCAATCATTCGAGAACATTTTACCGGAAAAGGAAGGTACCCACCTGATGGATTAAGATTTCTCATACAAGTGGATGTCCTGAGATTAAAAATCCTCGCTTGTATGTGCTTTTCGAACAGCGGGTTTCTCGTGCTCGCCATGTCCATCAAAACAATCTCAAAAATCGCCAGTACCTCTAGCGGATACCTCACCATCTTATTATACAAATCCTGATCATAACCAAAAATATCCTGAGCATCGATATCGATCCACTCCCTCTCGACTTCAAAAACCCTATCCAATTCCCTCATGTACTTCCCTTCCTCAATGGAATCCGCCTGCGTCGGGCCCTCCATGAAATTCCTCAGGAACCTCACGATCGCCGCGTTCACGTCCTGCACGCTGATGTTGGTGCCCCAGACGTACATCTGCTCGGCCGCGTCGTACCCATCCCCACACTCCGAGGACGGCGGGGCGTCGTCCGTCGAGGAGGGCGTGGAGGCCGCGAAGGGCCTCCCGCCGGCGCCGGCGCCGCCACCGCCGGGCGTCCGCCGACGCGTCCGGGAAGGGGTCAGGGTGTTCGCCTCCGACGGCGCGGCGGCTAGGCGGGACCGGTGCGCCGGCGGGGTGGCGGCGAAGCTGGATGGGGTGGAGGCTCCGCCGCGCTGCTGCTGCTGCCGTTGCCGGCGGCGGCCCCCGGCGGCCCGGGCCGCGGCGTTGTCGCCGGGGGAGGACAGGGTGTTGCCGATGGGGCTGGAGAAGGAGTCATCCGGGGAGGAAGGACCTGAAAACGAAGGAAATCGAATTAGCGTGATCGAATCGTCCCTTTCTACATACATGTACACCGAAACTTAGCAGAGAGAATACCGGTGTCGGAGGCCATTGGAGGAGCTCGTTCGTGAGATAGAGATAGAGAGAGAGAGAGAATCAGGTCGAGGCTGCGGAGGCTCAGCGGAACGATGAAGCAGAAAGAGAGAGAGAGAGAGAGAGAGAGGGCGGGTGGAGGGCGTTTTGGGGAGAGCGCGATCGATCTTTTTGGCGGGAAAGATGAGGAGGATTGGCGCCAGATCCCTCTTGGGAAAGGAGTGGGGAGGGGATACTTCCGGGCCCGACGGTTTTTGGGATGAACGAGGCCCGATGGCTGAAGCCCAAGTATATTTCCCACGTACCCAATAGAGAATTTTTTTTTAAAATTATTTCAAAGTAAAGATAATAACACGAATGATGCATAAACTTTAACTTAATATATAATATTAGTCCCTAAATTTTTAATTTGTTTAATGTGATCCATAAATTTTAATCCAATATGCAATGCGGTCCATGAATCTTGAATTTATTTAACGTGATCCTTGCACTTTTGGTATCTGTTCAAATTAATCCTCGGATTATATAAAGATATTCAATGTTGTCCATAAACTTAAATTAATGGAATAAAAATATTTAAAATTTTCATATAGTTCAATGACTAATTTGAACATACACCAGAAATTTAGGGATTTCATTGAATAAATTGAAAATTTAATGATCGCATTATACGTTGAGTTAAAGTTCAAAGACCTTGTCAAATGAATTGAAAGTTCAAAAACCACATTGTATATTGGGTTAAAATCCAGAGATTATTTGTGTCATTTTCTTGAGATGATGCCTCCGGCAAAATAAAGGGAATCCTTTCACGTATGGTATTGGAAGTAAGCCTTTTTTGGTTTTTTTTACCTTGTTCAGTTCACCCAACTGTTGTCTTGGATCTGATCACGGACCGAGGAATTCATGGGCCGATTCAGGCCCGGCCCGTTTCATAACAGCTCGTATGCACTCTCCAGCGAACTTGGACAGGCCCAGGTGGAGCCCAAGCCAGGCCCGCCCAATTCATACAGATTTGTCACTTTCTGTGACGGGTGGAGCTGGACGATACTTTAGGTTGGGATTCGACGGTGCGGTGGGAACTGCGCAGCGCACGGGCTGCCGATCCATTATTCTCATGAGGACTCTTGATTATTTGGTTTCTAACATCCTAAACGAGTATAAAATTAATATCCCCAAAGACGAAAGTTATTGAATAGTCAGACATTTTTATTTGTCATTTACAGAAATATATCTCATTTTCATGACATGGCCACCCGAATTGTACGAGTAAAGAACGCACAATCGCTTGAGCAATGTAGTTTTGTGATATACTCTGGCATTGTGAAAGAAGATTTACGCAATCACCATGCGGAGCTCTCCATCAAATGTCCAACGCTTATAAAAACCCCATCTAAGTACTTTATTATTTCTGACTTCACATAGCCCTTCTTAACACTTTCCATAAATCTCGGTAGCAAATTACACCAATACAAACCTTTCAACGTCTTCATATCCCGAGTAATGTTAGAAAACTACAGAAATTTCGAGATGTCACACCTATGTTTAACTGGTGTCTACTTCGAGGGGATTACGAAGACTTCTTTCAAAACAGATCGCTGCAACATCAAGTCGGTTGAGTGAACCTCTAAGTAGACAAAAACTCGGTATGATGATCCAGCACACAAAGACGTGATAGTAAGACAAACCCAGTTTGAAACAACCTATTGCTTCTCTCTAAAATCCAGCAAATAAGGAATCGTGTCTAAATTTTTTATTTGTTGAAATCAAGCGACAATCAGTTAGACAAGGCTGACATTTTCTTAACTGTATAACAAGACAGAAGAACACACAAAAATGGATTTCTTCTGGGGGGGTGTTTTTAATCATGGTAATTCTTGCTGCAATTCGGAACGCCTCGCAAGTGTCAGCCAAATTCAGTTTCCACCTCTGTATATTTACTTTTAGAAATAACAAAAGGCCAGAACACAGATTCACCTTTCAATATATCTTGGGAGGTCCAGAGACACTTCTTAAACTGGCAGAAAACCTCATAGTAACATTTGCTACATTGTAAGTAACAAAAAAGGAAACATTTGGTACATTACACTAGACAGCATGTCATATACCAAATCCACAAAACATCAACGCAAACAACACAATATCTGTTGTCTTGTTCATTCATTTATTCCCCAAAAAGCCAGATGCTGCCGAATCAACACAACAATGTGGTTTAGAAGAGATGTCATATGGCGTTAATCTCGCAAAACCTTCGGAGGCGAATTGCCTGGTGAAGAATGGACTACGCAGGACAACGACAGAACAGCACTTTAAAGGAGAACCTAAAAATGGCATAAACAAGATACTGGGTGCAAAAAAAGAAGAAACATAGATCCACTGAACTCTTCAAATGCTGCTCCCAGTCAATATAAACCCCCCAATCCATCATAAAATTTTAGTAAATCTGCAAAGTGCATCTGCAGTGTATGAAAGTTGGCCAGCCTAGTACCGTCATCAAAATCTAACAAGGGGCTTGACACATTGGTATCTATAAACATCTACGAATTACAAAATTCTGAATTCAATTATTACACTGAAAATCTCAATAGCTAAGTAAAGGAGAATCCAATGACGATGAATAAGAAAAGAAAACACAACCAGCTATTAGCTCTGACAATATTTCTTACCTCTTAGCTGCTGCGTATGTAAACAAAGCCAACAGCTGCAACTCTGACACACGAAAAGGTCGGAAAATTCTTTGGTTCAGCAGGAGAGATCACCGCACCTGAGATGGGGAGCACAGTAATCCTGAAGCATCTGCTCCAACCACAGCAAGATCACACACAGTACAAAGCTGGCCCTCCTGGCTTGGCACAAAACGAGAGCTGCAGTATGGACAAGAGACATCCTTCTGCCCTCGGTATATAGGCACATATGTTGCTCCACAGACCACAAATGGGTTTCTGAAATCATAGTTTAGCTCAGAAGCATCTATCATGTTCCTCTCAGCAGCCTGCAGAACTTGCCTTGCCATCTTTCCTTGGTTTTCAACAGTGGGATTGGTTTCTAGAAGCCGCCGAGCAAAGTTAGCTGCAGTAGCAAGGTTCTTTGCCTTGTAGCAGACAGTCATCGCATTCAGTAAGGCGAGCCGCAAGTGAGGCAATTGAAGATTGCAGTGAGTGAAGTAGGCCGCAAGTTCCTGCTGGCGCACTGGGTCGTCCCTAATTTCTCTCCTCTTAAGCTCCATTTGCAGACCCAAGACATATTCTTTGACAATGACAATCAGCTCTTTGACTTCATCAACTTCCCTTCTTGATTCAACCACAATAAGTGGAATTGTGTGGAGAATACTCAGGAAAAGACGAAGAGCCTCAGTAAATTTCCCAGCTGTGGTGGCACGATAACCAGCCCTGAGCTTCTCTTCCAATTGAGAGAAATTGTAGACAAGTGCTGGCGGACCCCGGACATTCGCGCTAGCAGACTCATTCCAACCGCGCTCCACAGCCAGAGATACCACTGGAGCAGAGGAGAATGCACGTAGATAGGTGTGGCTGCCAGTGTTGAGATCAAGGAACATTGATCTCAAAGGAATGAAATTCCGAATTCCAAGCTGCCTATTCAACAACCTCATTGCAGTGTCAAAATTACCGGCAGCAGCATGTTCAGCAGCAAGAGACGATCTCTGTGTCCATATTTGACTTACTGGCATGCCAGGAGTTGGGGCCACAAAAACCGCAGAGCGAGCATTGACGAAAGCCCTTGGAGTTTCTGCCTCGGGAGGGAGCTCCAAATCTTCGAGATCCCAACCACCCTCCTCCTCATTTTCTTCACCAACTTCACCATCCTCCATAATAGCTGTCACATCACCATTCGCTAAACCATTCACATCAACCATATCCAATTCATCTCCCCAATCACCTTCAACCTCCTCCTCTTCTTCATCTGCAGTACCTCTGCCGACATTATCCAACCCACCTTCAAATATGCCCTTCATGACTCTCAAAAGAGGCCAATCACCACCACACATGACAGGCATTGGGGGCATCAGAAGGGAAGGTCGCTTCCCCTCTGGCAAAGATGGAACAGAATCTCCCAACTCAGCTGCCAATCTTTCAGCAACATCCTGCAGCCCATGAGTAGTAGCAGTAATATAAGCAAGAGGCAAGTGCCCGGCATTCTCTAATATCTTAATACGCTCTCGAACATCACCTAAATACAAAGCATTATGGAATTGCCCCATTACATCATTCTTCACTTCAGCAATTTTCAACATTTTGGTCAATTTGTCCATATTTCCAGTTATGAGATAAAGAAAAGAGAGCCTCTCAAAGTTCTTTGTCCTCTGATAAGCATACTCAACAATTCCCGCATTCCCTTGGCGAAGGGCCTCAACTCCTAGTCTATACCAATGGTCCTTCTCATCAATTTCCTTAGCTGATGCAACTGCAATTTGAATATTGCCACTTTCTAGAGCCAAATTGAACCGTGTCCTCTCATCCTTAACAAAATGAAGAGCCACTTCAGGAAACCCCTTCTGCTGCAGATATGCAATCATAGCCTGTCCACAAAGCTGAGAATTCCTTATCATGCTCATAACATGATCATATCTCTTCCTCAGAAGGGATAACTTGAACATATACTCTGTTGCATCGATAACTATAGCTCTATTCTTTCCGTCGCGATCCAAACAAAATATGGTATTCCCTGAAACCTTCGTGATGTAGATAGGGACATCAAGAGTTCTAATTATTCCACTATCGCCATTAGGGAGGCAATACTTAATGTGGTTCAGTGTAGTGTAGATGAATACTCCATTGTCATCCCAGGCTCCGCTCTTCACACGAATGGTCTCATGGAGAGTGCATTGGTGGACAAGCTTCTTGCTAGCAATAACAATTGCGTGTTTGCTGAGCAAGGCAACACTTTCCATGTCATTTGACCACACTACGTACTTGATAAAAGGGGTCTGCAGATCACCGAGAACCAACCTCTGCTGGAGATCAAATATGTAAACTCTGTCTTCCGCCCTACACAGCAAGTTGCCAGTTCCTGCATAAAAGATTGCATCTGCAGGAAATGGAAGCCCGCTCTTCTTAACAATCTCATTCTTCAGATTCTTGATCAATACTTGATTGCTACTTTTGTCAAGCACTGCAAATCTATTTCGGGCCACAAAAACAGCAGATCCTCCAGTACCTCTCTTTGCCTCTTGACCACCATCACCCCTACCAGCACTGTCTTTTGGGATGACATACAGTTCATAAGATCCTCCATCCACATCAGAGCAAATAAGAACAGCATTTTCTGTAGGACTATAAGAGAGTGTCTTCGGACTTTGGTTGAGGCTGGTAGATCCAGGGCGTCGAATAGGAATAACCTGTGTGTCCCGTTGACTAGAAAACTCATAACAGCGCAAGAAACGTTCTTTGGTGTAAAAAATAATATCACCACTCACAGCAAAGGCGGGTCGCTCTCTCTCCAACTTAAACACTATCATGCCACTGTCATGACCGGCTGCCAAAAGATTCATTTCAGGATGAGCAGACAGTATCCAGAAACGGTCATGCTCACGTCGAAATGTTTGAATTCCAGTTCGCTTTGTTGCGTCCCAAACGCGGATACTTTTGTCTTCTGAGTTAGATACAATTATGTCTTGTTTTGTATGGAACATAACACAAGACACGTTGTTCATGTGCCCTCTAAGGGTGTCCACTTCCCAAGCCTTGGTATCTGAAGGCAAACATGTCCATCACTTCAGCAGTGAATCGATTGAATGTAGCAAATCATAAATTAAGAAACTTCAAGATGCTTCTAACAAATTTGTAAGCGATGAGAAGCGATTGCATGGTCACAAATTACAAGTGTTCTGAATTATCTTGGGCTCTTATTTGAACTCTTAAAGCATGAAATCAGAGTTTATTAATATCGTACACTTCAAATCTCTAAAATGTATACATATTAACATTCAAAGTCACCTCCAATCAAATTTTTACATAACTATTCCGTTTTTTTTTTTTTTTTTCAGGGGGGGGAGTGGGGTTAGGAAAGCCAAAGGGGAACCAAACCAAGCACGTCTTTCATACCACTTCAGTCTTAGTGCATATGCGTTGAGAAAAAAAAATGTCATTGCAGTGACAATTTACTGCATTTAAACCTACACTAAATCAACCTCCATCCTGCCAATTATTATGATTTTTTGCAAGGAACAACTTTATAAAGAAACCAATGTCTTTGGAAAAAGTACCATTCATGCGCCACAACTTTACTTGGCGATCATCCGCTCCAGAGACTATCAAGGGAAGGGTGGGATGAAATGACGCCCAGTTGACTCCTCGGTCATGGCCTTCCAAGACATACTTGACAACAACATCCACACCACCAAATAAGTCTGTATTCATCTGACCCAGGCGGAGTAAGTCATCACCGGGTGACGCTGTCTTGTTTTTTAAGGCACTGATATCCCATACGCGAACAGTCTGATCAAGGGAAGCTGAGACGACAAGGTCCTCTTTTGGGTGGAATGAAGCACACATGACATAATGATTGTGACCTGTCAAGACAGATATGCAAGTACGAGACTGCCAGTTCCATATGCGGATAGTTTGATCATCACTGGCACTGACTATCCATGGATGCTCATGATGGAACTGCACAGTACGGATATAATCAAGGTGTCCTAGGAGGGTAAAAAGACATCTGCATGTCTTGTAGTTCCAAACTTTAATCTTGTAATCGTCTCCTGCAATGGCAATAAATTTACATTACACTCATTATATTACGTTCACACCATAGTAATTATCAAAAGAAAAGAAAAAGGTAGTATACTCCATAGCACATTTTCAAAAGACTCCAGTCCAGTGTAGTTAAAGACGAAAAGCACATCTAAGGCCCTAGGACTCAAGGATACCTCAAGCACAAAAAGATACTTTTTTCTTCTTTTTTTTTTAAATCAACATATGGTGCCTTAAAAATGGGTTGAAGCAATACAAAACTTCAACCGCTATGACTATAATTTAATGGAAGAGAATTACTGGGGTGCAAGCCCAATAGGACTGTGGACTAGAGTAGTGAGAAACTACAGAAGCAGTTTGCTCTAAAATACCAAAACATGCTTTCACCAAAATATACTTTTTCTACCCACCACCGGGGCTGATAAAGTAAATGGACAAGAGGGTACTTTTGACAGACAAAATATTTTTGGGTTTCTGAAACCAGTTGAAGCGGCCAAGTGAGGAGTTTAACATTTTGCCCTGATTGCTTCAGTGTAAAAGGCGCGTGCCTTGCTGAATGCAATTTGCCCTAGCAAGTAGCGAGATGTCATTCCCTTCCCACTCTGAATCTAGGGCACAGCATCTAACGCTTAGGACTGCACCAATTGACTCTTCATTAAAATGGGAATCTACTTCACAATTTACTGATGAAGAATAAGTCACATCCGGTAGCCAATCTAAGATCACAGACCAACTAAACTGAGTGCTACAGTAAAAAAGTCACATAAAATTTAAAGAGATCCACAGTCAGATAACAAAGATCTCAATCAAATGACAAATCAACTTTGGACCAAGAGACTTCCAAGACCATGGATCGCTCTAGAAAATGGGAAACAAAAACATGCACAAAGAAGAACACAAGACACTTGTCTGAAATTTACTAATTCATGGCACTTGGTTGGGACTCGACATGATTAGTCAAAATGCTATAAGCACTTCACAAAAATTTACATTCTGATTATAGGGCTTGTTAATCAATGGTCCTCAGGATCATACAGATATACTGCTTTCTGCAAAAGTAATTATGTAAGACATTGCGAAATAACCATATAGCACATCATACAAAAGATTCAGAACATCAACTGTTATTTCGAAATGTAAAGAACCCATGAAGGGAATATCAGATCCGAATGGAATATCGTTAAAGTTCCATCTTTTAAAGTCAATTCGATAGCAAAGCGATAATCAACAAATCCCATCTAGAGTCCGCGATTACTGTCAACTCGGCCTGCAGGAAGATCACCTCTCGGATCAACACGGAACTGGGGAAACGCGTTTCAATCCTCCATGAGCAGGAGATTCGCATCACGTAAAAGGGAACGAAATCGATACCTCCGGACACGAAGAGCGGCTGCGACTTGTGAAAATGCACCCCGCGGACGGGGCCATCGTGCTCGTCGAACCGATCGATCAGCGTCCCCATGCGGTAGTCCCATAGCTGGATCACGCCACTGTGGAGCGACGCGAGGATCCACGGCCGCTTGCTGTGGAAGCTGAGCCCCTTCACCCGGTTGCTCTTCGTCTCGAACTTCGTCAACATCCTCGCCGGAAATCACTGGGAGATCTCAACCGCCCCAGAGCACGCGGAAGCGCAGACAGCCGGATCGAATCAGACGCGACCTGAATCGACGGCGAGCCACCTCGCGATTTCCCCTCCCGGTCCGACGACGCAGCGGCGCGAATCGATCGGGGCGGCGCGCGATCTCGGAGATGGGAGGGATCACGCGGAGGATGGCGAGGGGAATCCGAAGAGATCTGAACCCCACGGGGGCATTTGGATCGGAGGAACGAGATTCGCACAGTGTAACGTGCAGGCGAAGAAGATCGGGCCTGACCATAAAAACGCTTCCGTCATTATTTATATCGACCTTTCGGTGGTTCGTTAATTTCGACCCAAAAAAAAAAACCTTTGGTTTGTTAAAAAGAGTAAACTAAAATTCAAAAAAATTCAGAGCATATGTTTTAGTTTAAAATATTAATTAAATTGTATTCAATTTCATATAAGTTTGGAAAATTTTCAAATAAAGCCTGAATTACCCTAAATTTCTCTAATAAGGACCTAAGACAAGAGCCTGAATGGTCATCTTTTTCTTAAGTAAACACTTTAAGTATGCCTTATTTCAAATAAAAGTTTGAAGTGATCATATCGGTCATAAAGAAAAATCTAACCTTCAAAAGTATTTTCATCCTTTAATTTTTCTTATTATTTTTCATTTTTTCTTTCTTTCTTTCTTTTTATTTTTTCTTTTAAAAAACTTAAACAAAAAAAAAAAAGGCTAAAAAAAAATATTGGCAAGGGATGGCTGGTAGCCCTGCCTATGGCTATTGCCTTGCCAGCCTTCTACCTGGTTTGCTTGTTTTTTTTTTTTCCTTTTCAATTTGTGTTTTCTTTTCTTTCTTTTAAGTTTTAGTGTCTTTTTTTTTTTTTTTTTCAGATTGTCTTTTTTATGGAAAAAAAGAACAAAAAGGGAAAAAAAAAATAAGATAAATGTAAAAGGACAGAAATGCTCTTAATCAACTAGTGAGGACAAGTCTTTCTTTAAAAATGACATGACCACTTCAAGACTTTAGTTGAAACAATGTTCATTTTAAATCCTTATTTGAGAAAATAAAAACATCTAAGACCCCAATTTGAGACAAAGTCACTTCAAACCCTTATTTAAAAAATTAAGGGTATTTCAAGCCCTTGTTTGGAATTTTTCCTTTAAAATTTTCTCTTTGAACAAAATAAAGGTGGCATTTGTACTTAATTGAGATTTGATAACATAACTTAGGAAATTTTTGTTTGTAATTAACTACATAATTGTTATAAAAAAATGAAATCATCTGATCAATTATAAATCTATTATACAAATGTAATTTAGTCCTAAATTTTTCAAATTTGCTAATTTAATCCTAAATCTTTATGTGAACTTCCAATGTAATTATTTTGCTCAATTTTCGCTAAAAATATTTCTATGTGGTAGGCCGTTATGTTGGTGATCTTTGATAGCAATTGGTTTAAAGGAATATATATGAATTTTCCATAAAAGTTTAGGACTAATTTGGCAAAAGTGAAAAGTTTAAGATTGAATCGGCATTTATATTATGAGTTTTAAAATTTCCAAAATTGCTAATTACCAACTTTAAAACTCCTTGAAGCTATTTCTATTGTTGAACAAAACGGGCAATGTTGAAGTAAGCACAAATTTTAGTTTGAAATAAAATTATTGGAGAGCGTAGATAAATAAAACATATTCAAAAAAATAATCAAATTTTGCAACTTAGTCCCATATGTCCCTCTTAGAGACTGTGCTTAAAAAAACTAGCCATCATAGTTTTAAAGAGAGGAGGAAACAAGCAGGAGAACCGCCCTAGGGTGGGAGACTACACATTGTCATCCGTATTCCCTCTCTATCGGGAATACAAAGATAGAGAGGGAATTTGGGGGGCCTCACGGTGGGAAAGATAGACTTCATGTCGGAGTGTGCTTGCATATCCCGGCTATCATTGGGTAGGCTGATATAGTAGCCACCCGTACTTTGGGGTAAGTGAGGGTGGGTGAAATGCCCACTATAGGGTTAACACGCCTTATGGCACTGGTTACAACCATGAGCTAACCTCGTACCCTCAGTTGTAACCATCATAGATTTAAAGAGATTGTCTTTAAAAAAAAACTAGCCATCATAGATTTAAAGAGAGACTAATTGATTAGCGATATGGAGAAGAAATAACATTTACTATTCGTATTTTAAGCTTGTCTTTCATATTGAAAAATATTATTGTAAGTGATCTAGATATATAATATTATTTTTCTAGGGATATAAAAAAAGGAGGATTTTTATAAAAAGTATACAATCGACATATCTTGTCTTTGAGAAGACTAAAATAACCCTTAAATTAATTTTAAAATTGGTAAGTACAATTTTAAAAGTTAATAAATAACCAGGTTACAAGGTATTTATTTATTACAATCTGAAGAATAAAGCATATGAAATTTTGCTTTATAAGAAAAACTCACGTTTAATTCAAATTTTATTTTAGGTTTATGAATTCTGAAAATAATGTCATAGCAGTTGACATGTCCAAATTTTGGGGATAGTGTCATAGCAATTTTTTATTTTCTTTTTGGTCGGTAGTGTCATAGCAATTGAGAAGTCCCAATTTGATAGTTTTTGTAGGGTTATTGTTAAATTTGCCTCTAGAGTAACAAAAAACGAACGAGTTCCTCATTCTATATATGACGTGCGTGTTCAAAATTAATTTGGCAATCAATTTTTTTCTGCATATCAATAATTCAATGTTAAGTACATAAATTATGCATTACCTCAATAGTAGATTTTAAAAAATTAATACCACGAAAAATTATAAATTAGTACAATTATGATACATTTACCCTCAAATAATTTTTTAACCACAAAAAACCCCAAATTGGCATATTTGTGACAAATTTACCCCATATTAGTTTCCGTTAAATTTTACTGTTAAACTGCTAAGTCAGATGACATGTGGCAGTTGACTAGTGTATTAGTTTATGATTTTACTCTTCGTTTGTTAAAGTTGTACCGGTTTAAAGTTCTTTATGGTATTAATCCAATTTTACAAAGGGTATATTTATCACAAATATACCAATATGAGATTTTTTGTGGCCAAAAAATTAGTTTTAGGTAAATTTGTTATTGGCATGTTAGTTTGGATTTTTTGTGGTCAATTGGGATAAATTTATCATAAATGTACCAATTTGAGGTTTTTTGTGGCTAATTGGGCCAAATTTGTCACGGGTATATGAGTTTAGGGTTCTTTGTGATGTTAACCATTAATAATAAAAGCATATTGTATAAGGAAATGCTAAGACTTAATTTGTTTCGTTGAAAATGAATAATTTGGAAGATATTTTCCTAAAAATGATTGCCTATGTCGCTTACTAAAATGAATAAATAGAAAATATTTATATCGTATGTAAATGTTTAGGCATAAATGTTGTCGATAACGCAAATATTTTCAATTGACTAATTATTTCAAGTGGCATATGCAATCATTTTTAGAAAAATATTTTTCAAATCATTCATTTTTCTCAAAATGAATGGAATCTAAGTCTTGTAAAAGTGCAGCATTTATTAATGCATTGAAAATTTGTACTAACATTGCGCATACAATGGTAGACGCAAAAGTTGCTTAACTTCCAATTAAATATAAGAGTACTACGAAACCGATAAATTATTGTATATTTTGATTACTGAAAAAGAAACTAGTGATGAACCAGCGTGTTCACGTCAATTTAATTATTTCAAAAAATATATATTTTTATAAGGTCACTTGATGATGCCAGATTGGTAAAAAAAAAAAAAAAAAAAAAGGACCTTTGTCCGGTGAAATGATTTATTGGGTAGGTGGTAATCCCATATGCAAAGAAAATACCGCATTGATATGAAAGTTCAAATTCATTTATTATACGTATCAATATATATATACACACGCACACACACATGGTACAAAATAAGCTTCATGTTTTTTTTTTTTTTTTTTTTGATCCGAGGATCCACCGAGCCTGCCTTTCGCTTACGCTAATCGGTAACCCATGGCCTGTCTAGTGCCCGGACAGCACCTCGGACCAAGCATCAATACCTCGGGGGAGATTAGCATAGGACCCACTACCATGGCCCCCCACTTAAGATATGTTAGCAGTTGCGGAATTTCGACCTTGCATTTTCTGTGATGAGGCGCCAAAGCCAAACCAACTCAGCTGCCCACCGGTGGGTAAAGTGGATATCATACGTCGTATGTTGAGCTTTTCAATAATTCTTAAATTAAACTTAGTTCATGACACAAAAAAAAAAGTCTATACAAGGTGAGAAAGATGAGTAACGTCATTTTGGAGGCAACTTGTAAGATATAAGAAAACAATCATGACCGCATCAAACAAAATTAATACATGATCTTATTCAAATGCATCAGGACAGGATCTCTGTGAGTGCTTCCACAAGAAAGGCAATAATATCCAAATAAATTTCCTGAAAAGAGCTAATAATGCTAAGGAGGGAGTTAATTGTGCCAAATATGCAAAATGCAATGTGCAAAGTAAATGAAGGATTTTTAAATATTACTGAAAAATATTCTACACCTAATGCAAGCCTAAAATCTTAAGAGATGGTTGTACCTTTTTTTTTTTTTTTATGAATTAAAAGCAAGTCTATTCTAAATGATAAAAGATGCACATTTGATCTATATGGAATCCTAGAAATATGTATTTTAAAATTTTAATTGATTAAAGTGCTTTCTAAATGATTAAGCATGCAATTTCAATTTTGTTAATTCAATAAGTTTGTTATTTGAGAAAAATAACTTTCTTATTATGGACATTAGAAATCATATCAATCTTTATCCCACCTCCTCATGGGATAATTTTATCCTGCATATATCTCTCTTATATCCGACTTTATCTTGTCTTGAGCATGCACCAAACGCAAGATATGATAAATCATATTTTATCTTGAATTTTATTCCGACTACTAAACGCAACCTAAGTGGTTTCACACAAATCCTATGTGGCATATTAAACTCACACAATATTTTCGCCTTCAAAACTCCCTTTTTATAGGAATAGACCCTTTAGATTTCCTTCTTAAACTTGAATATGAATTTGCTCAGAAAAAGCCTCATGAACTTACCTCAAATCCTTCCTTACTAATCAAACATGATTCAGCTAAAGAGAAGCAAAATCAAGCTTGATTTGGGCCTAACTTGCTACATCAAGCCCGTTAAGGCTCGTTTCACTGTAATCAAGCCCATTTGGGCCTAGTTTAAATTAGGCTGCTAACTATCACAACTTTGAACCAGGTCGAGAAGAGAAAAAAAAAATACTATAACATAAAACAAAAGATAAAATAAAACAAAAATAAACATTTGGCCATGAATTGAACCTCGAGAATTTCAATCACGGTATTGAAATGATAAGGTAGGAAATTTATGAGCCAAATTTATGTGTTCATAATTATCCCTCTTTTAGCGGGAATTTGAAAAGTTGCTCTCTAAAGATGAGTTGTCAACACTTCAAATTTTGTCTCCATAAGATCATTAAAATTGGCCTTGAATAAATCAAGAATTGACCAAGTGTTAACTAGTGATATATATTTTCAATTATGGACACTCATATTGTCACTCAAATTCGATACTTAATTTTTATCCTTCAACGGGTCACATGTTTTTTTGCAATACATCTCAAAATTAAGGATATAAAGCATCCCGACCCAAAAAAAAAAAAAAAAAAAAATTAAGTCGAACGGATGTCTGATAAAGGTAATCGTTGATCAAGTTTCAGTGAAACCTTTTGATACCCAAAAGAACAGTCTTAAAACCCAAAATCACACTTAAAAGTCTCTGAATCGAAAGAAAATTTCCTAACATCTCCTCTATGATACAAAGTGATTTTTGGAAATGATAAGTCACCAAAACGATGCCTAATTGATAGACCCGAGCCTTAGGCCTTGATATGGGTTTATATTTTGGATCTATGATTTTGTAATTTCACCTAGCAATATTTGGCTCCTTGAAAAGCTCTAAACACAAGCATTACATTAGGGCAAAAAACGCACGTACTAGTCATATAACGGAGGACATGCCGCTCGAAAAAAGGGATCCTTGAAATGAGGCATGCTCACCTCTTCTTGAGGAGGCTACGCCTCATCCTGAGGTGGTTCAAAATGCCTGTAAGTGTCTTTTGATCTTTTACTGTTGAATTTCTTTTAGATTGAGTCCAGTTCTCGTATTCATCTTGTTTTTGCATTTTTTCTATACGCGTGAATGCTGAAACTCCCGTACTTTTAAGGCAAGTCTAGACTCCCTTCATTTCAAATTCAAATAGAAAGCCCATCAAATGTTGTTATGCTGCCCCGTTTGAATAGTCCAAAATGCATGTTCTTAGATAGTCATCATGTCAAAAAAAGATCTTTAGATATATAACACGTCATTATGCTGCCGCAATGTCACTCCAAGTTATGTGTATGAGTAGAGTATTATAATGATTGTATAGATCTTGAATTAGGCTGCTACAATGTTCGCTGTGACAAAAGTATTATAGAGTGCATGCTCCTATTATTGTTGATCTACATATTGTGGATTTTAGAGGAAATATCGAAAGGTGGATTTATGAAGTGCCATAATAGAACACTTGTTCATTTGAAGGCCAACCAATAAGTTAGGTACCAAAAAATTGGGACCGAGTTAGGATAAGCTATGACAATGTGGTTGGAAATCAAAAGTCAATAGCCATCACGATTCAAACTTATTAACTAAGGCCTCATGCATGTGATTATTCATTTCGAGATTTTGATTTGAGACATGATTTTGAAATAAACCGCTGATTTTCTATTGACTTAGCCAAAATGAAATGGTGCACTTTTACATAAAATTACCATTTTTGAGTAAAGCCACAAATTTAATGAATTACTCATCACATATTGTAGCCTGCACATCACATCATCATGTCTTACTTTTGATTTGTCATATTATGCATGAGATCATTACCATGTCATATATTATTTCATTTTTACATCTTGCGTTAATTAGACATTTCAAAGCATGTCATAAACAGATCAACATGATTAAATTGGAGCTACATGATTATTATTAGCATGTGAATAGATCAAATAGGTTTGACTGTTGAATAAGATTTTGATCAACGCCAAAGACATTTAACCACTTGTCTTATATACAAATATTGTTGGAAAATCTCAATCTTAAGGCATGTTTTTCATGTCCTGCTACAAAGTACCCTCATGAACACTTGTTAAATAAGGGTGATCATTAGGAGAATTTAAGCAGAGCCGAGACCGAAAATTGGGCCTAATGTATTGCACAAACTACCTATAACATTTTTAGTTTACATATAAATTTCTAGGCCAAGCCCAGGTCAAAGTTAGGCAAGTTAGCATTCTCATGTAGGAGCATTGTGTCATGGCCCGAAGGAATGGACGATCCAATAGGGTTCTAAACGACGGCCATGACCCATCCTTGGAGCAAGCGATCCTCAACTGGTGTCCTTGAGTCTTAGGATTTTTTTGAGTATTCTAGAACACTCCTGGGGGCGAGCAATACGGTAATTATACAATTATGTAATAAACGCGGGTATATAGTAGTTAGGGAGATACGATCTCCACCGTTAGATCGAGGAGAGATTTACGGATACGATTTGTCATTTACTTGTATATATAGGGGTCTCCTCCCCCCCATTATATTATCTCATTCACATGTGAAATAGAACTTCAGAGCTTCTCTCTCTAGAGTTTCTCTCTCTAAAAGATTCTTGTGAGTCGAATGTGAGAAAGGCTGCTTAGGAGAAATCCTAAGACCGCATGGGTTAGGGAACACTAGATCGATCGGCCCGTGACAAATGGTATCAGATAAAGTTCATTCCAAGCGCGATGGCTGATCCACAATCTAATGAGGCGCTCGTCATGGGTGGCGATTGTGAAGATCATGGAAGAGAAGGGTGCTACTAAGGGAAAGAAGAACCGTGGTGGCTCGAGTTCAAGGGATCCAATAGGGGATCTAGAGCATTGAATGACGAAGCTAGAGTTGTTCATCACCAAAGTCCAAGAATCGATTGATGACCTGACCTAGACCGTGGATGAAGTGGATGCTGGGAAGGAGGAGCTCGTGGTCGAGGTGCAAGAGCTCAAGGCTGGCATGGGAGAACTCCGACATGAGTTGCTGGGGACCTTGAGGGAAGAACTCGCATAACGGGACGAGTCCTTGGAGGCCATGATGGTGGCAATGCGCGCGGAGATAATGGAGCTGAAAGGGAAGCTCGTTGAATCATAAGCGGCATGCGTGAACGAGGTGATCACCCTACAAGGTCCACAAATAGATGCATCCAAGCTGAAGGAGTTCAAAGGCTTGTGGGTGGCAAAAGATGTGGACAACTTCATGTGGTATATAGAACGGTACTTCTAAGCCATGGGGATCAACGATGATCAATCACGGGTAAACATCCCGATTGAACTTAGCTGATAATGCATTGCTGTGGTGGCGTCATCGGTGGGATGATAGGTGTGAGGATCCTATCACGACTTAGGGTAGACCATGACCGAATCCCTTGTGGAATACAAGGCACCTTCAACATCCCGATCGAACTCTCGTCCGAAGGATAAAGCTAATGGTGGGAGAGATCGGGGAAGATTCAATTGCTCGACTAGAGGTAGACCACCGACTGGTCCTCCCAAAGCTCATGCGGAGTCAAGTGGAGAAGGACAAATGAAGGTATGTACTTACAAATGTTTCTTTCCTGATGGTCGGCATATGGCATGAGACTGCCCGAACAAGGCCAAGTTGGTCACTTTTTGCAAGGAAGACGAGCCTAAGGAGGAGCGGTTGGGTTCGCTGCAGATCCTCAGTACAATCAAGTCCAAGAAGGTGAAGGAGCTTAAAGGACTAATGTTCGTGGACTTAAGGATCAAAAAGATCACGATGAGTGCGCTCGTGGACACAAGAGCATCCGATCTCTTTATATCGGAGGAAGCTGCGAAGAAACTAAACCTACAAGTTAAGAAAGGAGCCGAGTAGCTCAAAATTGTAAACTCCAAGGAGGTCCCTACCATCAGTGTCGCAAGAGACGTGGAGCTTCAAATCGGGTAATGGAAAAACAAGGAGACTCTAGAGGTAATTCCTCTTGACCACTATGACTTTGTCATTGGGATAAAATTCCTAGATAGAATCCATGCGGTTATATTACCCTTTGCCGAGTGTAGATGCGTGTTGGATAAACGATGTCAATGCGTAATCCCAGTCCATCGTGAGTCAAATTGTGATCGAAGGATAATCTCAACGATGCAACTTGCCAAGGGAGCGAGGAAGGGTGAGATGACCATCCTAATTGCTTTGAAGATCGAGGACAATAGGGGCAAAGGGAGCAAAGTCCCGACTGAAGTGATACAAGTCCTCGACTCGTTCAAGGACATAATGCCTCTCAAGTTGCCTAAGAAGTTGCTACCTCGAAGGGAGGTGGATCATTGGATTGAGCTGGTGCCTGACGCTCGACCACCTGTCATGGCGCCATATCGCATGGCACCCAATGTATAGGATGAGCTAAGGAAAAAGCTGAAAGAGTTACCCGATGCGGTGTACATTCGGCCGTCCAAGGCTTCGTTCGGTACGCCGATTCTTTTCCAAAAAAAGCACGATGGGTCACTTCGGATGTGCATAGACTAATAGGTGTTGAACAAGCTGACTGTCAAGAACAAGTATCCGATCTTGCTCATTGTGGATCTCTTTGATCAACTTGGGGGAGCTTAGTGGTTCACCAAGTTGGATCTCCGATTGGGTATACTACCAAATCTAGATTGCTGAAGGGGACGAGCCGAAGACTGCATGCGTGATACGGTATCGTAGGAGTTCCTCGTCATGCCATTCAGCTTGATCAATGCTCCGGCCACATTCTACACACTCATGAACAATGTACTCCACCCATTCCTAGATCAATTTGTAGTGATTTACCTTGATGATTTTGTAGTATATAGCCAGACACTCGAGGAGCAAGTCAAGCATCTAAGATAGGTCTTCTAAGTCTTATGCAAGAACAACATGTATGTCAAGCGCGAGAAATGTGCTTTTGACCATAAGAAAGTTCCATTCTTAGGGAACATCATCGGGGGTGGATGAGTGTGAATGGACAAGGTGAAGATCCAAGCGATCGTCGAATGGAATCCGCCGATGAAGGTGACGGAGTTGAGGTCGTTCCTTTGCCTCACCAACTACTATCGGCGCTTCTTTCAGAGCTATTTAAGTATCACCATGCCACTCACAGACCTATTGAAGAAGGAGAAGCCGCGGGAGTGGACGAATCGATGCCAAAAGGCATTCGATCGGTTGAAGCAAGCCATGACCGAGGAGCTGGTGCTGGTGTTGCTCAATCACACCAAGCCCTATGAGGTAGAGACTGACGCGTTGGATTATGCTATCAGTGGTGTTCTCATGCAAGGTGGACATCCAGTGGTATTCAAGTCTCGTAAATTGAATGATACCGAGCGTCAGTATATTGTCCAGGAGAACGAGATGACTGCGGTGGTCCATTGCCTTCGAACGTGAAGGCATTACCTCCTAGGGTCCAAGGACAGACAAATGTGACCACGAGCTACTTCCAGACCTAGAAGAAGCTTAGTTTGAAGCAAGCTTGATGATAGGTTTTTCTAGCGGAGTTCGATTATGTGTTGGAGTACAAGCCGGGGAAGGCCAACTCCATGGCTGATGCACTAAGTCGGAAGATGGCTCCGTGGCTGATGCACTAAGTTGGAAGATGGAGCTTACAAGCATAGTGAGTTGATCGAGTTGTCCTTGGATCGATCGCATCAAAGAGGGGCTTAAGCACGACCAAAGAGCTCAAGCCCTTATCAGGCATGTGCGAGAAGGCAAGACCTGACAATTCTGATGTGAGGATGATCTCCTCTACACCAAAGGGAGGTGACTATATGTGCCTTTCTATAGGAAGCTGAGGAAGGAAATATTGCACAAGTGCCACGACTCCAAGTGGACGGATCACCCAGGGCTCCACCGCATATTGGCCCTCGTCGAAGACCAATATTATTGGCCTCAGATGCGAGATGACATAGAAGCTTATGTGAAGACTTGCTTGGTGTGCCAGCAAGACAAGCTAGAACAACAATCGTCGCCGGGGCTCCTAGAGTCACTTCCCGTTCCAATTCGTCCATGGGAAAGTGTTTCCATGGAATTTATTATGAATCTGCCAAAGTTATTCATGAAGCATGTGGTCAAATACTAGGGAGTTCCATAAATGATCGTGAACGATTGTGATCCTTGTTTCACGGGGCACTTCTGGTCCAAACTTTTCAAGCTGCTAGGGTCAGAGTTGAACCTCTCTACGAGTCTGCATCCCCAAACCGACGGTCAGATGGAGCGAGTCAATGCACTTTTGGAGATTTATCTCTGACATTACATGAGCACAACACAAACGAATTGGGCAAAGTTGATCAACATAGCCCAGTTCTCCTATAATTTGTAGTGGAGCGAGTTGACTGGCCATAGCCCATTTGAGATTACAACCGGGCAACAACCACAAACCCCAAGCGCAATTGCGTTAGGTTATTAGGGGAGTAGCCCGCAAGTATATAAGTTTGCCAAATATTGGCAGGAGCAGGCAGACTTGGCACGGGCGTGCCTACATAAGGCCTCTAAGTGCATGAAGAAGTGGGCCAACAAGAAGCGATGACATGTGGAGTTCTAAGTCGGGGACTTGGTGTTAGCCAAGCTACACGTGGTTCTCCGATACAAGGACATGCACAAAAGGGTTGATCCATCGCTATGAGGGGCCATTTCATGTGTTGCAACGGGTTGGAAATGTTGCATACAAGCTGGAGTTACCATCGAAACTAAAGGTACATTCGGTTTTCCATGTGAGTATGCTTAAGCCTTTCCAAGTAGACGAGGAAGATTTGGATCGAGGGGAGTTGTAATAGGTGCCACTCGAAGCAAAAACCTCATATGACGAAGAAGTCGAATGCATAATAGCGGATCGAGTTATATGAAAGCGATACTGTGCGCTGAAGCGAGAATATCTGGTCTGATGGAAGGGTATTCTAGAGAGTGAAGCTAGTTGGGAACCCGCGGAAGCTCTTTGGCAATTCAAGAAGGAGATTGACGCCTTCCATGCCGAAGACGTGATGAGGACGTCGCCTAATTAGGTCTGATGAGAATGTCCTCATCGAGTCCCAGGGTTTTCTTGAGTATTCTTGAACACTCCTGGGGGCGGATGATACAGTAATTATATAATTATGTAATAAATGCGGATAGATGGTAGTTGGGAAGATACGATCTTCACTGTTAAATCGATGAGAGATCTACAGATACAATGTATCCTGTACTTGTATATATAGGGGTCTTCTCTCCCCTATTTGTATCATCTCATTCATAAGTGAAATAGAAGTTCAAAGTTTCTCTCTCTAGAGTTTCTCTCTTTAAAAGATCTTTGTGAGTCGAGTGTGAGAAAGGCTACTTGGGAGAAATCTTAAGGCCGCATGGGTTAGGGAACGTTAGATCAATTGGCCCGTGACAATTGCGTAAGGCCATCCGTTTTGTCTTTCGAGCTTGGGCGGAATAATAACTCAATACTCTAGGTATATAATTTACAGTAACTCAATACTATAAATAATAATTTCAAAGAACACAAAGAACATAAAAATATATGAAATTAGTAAATATTTTTTGTTTATTTGCTAACAATGTCATTGAGATATTTGTTAATGTAATTTTTTCTTTTTTGTTAATTCTATTTGTACTCACAGTTTGCTTCACTTCACCTTAGGTACTCAAGTTTAATAAAAAAAGGAAAAAGTTATAAAGATCATTATCATTTGCTATCCATATTAATTGTCTTTCTCAGATTTTAAGATCCAAAATTACAATTCTCATTTTTTGAATTGGATATCAAGTTGCATCTCCCATCCATAAGTAATGGGAAATTGCACTTAAAGTCCTAAAATTTGTCATAAAAATGTAATGGAGCCTCAAAACTTAAAAAAATGTAATCAAATCCTAAAATTTATCAAATTGATAAAATTAAGTATTAAAACTCATCAAGTTAGTGCAATTAAATCTTTCCATTAACTCCGTTTAAGTTGACAAACATAAATTGCTAACAAGTTTTATTAATTCCATTCAAGTTGACAAGCAGAAAATGCTAATAAATTTTAGGACTTAATTTCACCAATTTGACAAGCATTAAAATTTGATTACACTTTTTAAAAGTTTAAAAATTTAATTGCATTATCTTGATAAGTTTTAAGATTTGATGGTACGTTTCAAAAATTTTATGATTCAATTATATTTTTCGTGGCAAATTGCTATTTTCTTTCTTAAACTATCTCCTCCTCATTATCAAATATCATTTTGTAAGCGTCGATTTCCAGCGTCTGTAAAAGTAGACAGCTCCTCTTAAGTGAGAGAAACGTAAAATGTAGGCTTTAAAACGCGACCAGAGTACTCAAGTGGCAAGGGAAGATGGTTTTTACGACAGTCTTCCAGTAATCCACGACACTGAAAACTCCCTCTTTCCTTTTGTCTGCGCGAGAGCAAAGATATCATGACCGCCACTCTCTTTCTCTCTGCTGCACGTATGTAGTCTCGTCAAACAAAACCGACTCACTCGTTCACTCTCTCTCTCTCTCTCGCGATCCTCTCCGGTGCACACCTCCATAGCCCTCTTCTGTGCAACTCCACCCCTCCAACCAAAATGGCCATTTCCACAATCCTGAACCCTGAAGCTCGAGAGTTCATCCCCCAGAACAGCTCCCTTCTTCTCCAATCTCACCCTCCTCCTCCCTTCGCTTACACCAACCTCATCCTCCCTCCCTCAACCCCCATGATCAGCTTCTACAACTCAACGCCACCACCGTCGCCGTACTTCGCCACCACCACCACCCACTGCTGCTACCAGTACCAATACTACTCCACCCTCCCTCGACCCCTCTTAGGCCCTGAAACGCGCCGTTTCTCCGTCAACTACTCCGGCGTCCATCTACCGCCGACGCCGCCACCGCCGCAATCAAACCCTTCCAAGCGATGGAACCGCGCCCAAATCAGCGTGGAGCTGGAGCCGGGACTAGGCGACCAGAAGCTGGCCGCGGGCCACCATCCCAGATGCGGCGGACGGGGGAGGGGGCCCGGCAGTGGCCGGCGCTCTCCGCCGTGGCGCCGCGGCGGCGGCGGAGTAGGACGAGGAGGGAATTTGGGGTATCGCGGGAGGCGATCGGCGTGGAAGGAGGAGCTCTTGTCGTTGGGCGTCGTTAACAACAGCAGTAGCGAAGAGGAGTACTGTTGCAGCGTGGACACGACGACCAATATTCACAAGTACCCGAGGATCGTGGAGCCCCGAGAGATGGTGGGGAAGAAAAAGAAGCCGGTGGTGCCGGTCGACGAGGGCGGCGATCGCACCACCGTCATGATCAGGAACATCCCCAACAAGTACACGTACGTGCCCTTCTTCGAAACTTAAAGCCCTATTTACCCAAAGTGGTTTGAAAAAGGAAAAAGAAATCAAAACCTGAGAGAGGTCTTTGTTCTTTAAAGGCTTCCCCCCTAAAGAGAGAGAGAGAGAGAGAGAGAGAGAGAAGAATCAAGAAAAGAGGAAATCTGCATTTGGGTTGATTTTGGGGGGTTTGGCTGGATCAACTTGATGCTGCTATTTCTACTCGAGAAAATTCGAGTTTTCTTGGGTGTTGCTCATCATCAACTGATGGTGTTCTTTAATACATCAAGCCATGACCTGACCACTTTTGCTTGATTATTTAGTCTGCTGTTGCACCTTGTCTGACCCCAGTTTGGTTTGATTGTAATCTGTGAATCATCCATGCATGCCCTAGTCGCGAATTGCTGATCGATTTCTTGGACAAGCACTGCCAAATGGAGAACCAGAAGGCGGAGGGCGAGGGCGATGCTATCATTTCCGCTTACGATTTTGTCTACTTGCCTCTTGATCTCAGGTACACACGCTATATCTCGAAAAGAGATGCAGAGATACGCGAAGATTTTAATGTACCTGCTGTTTTATATTTTATGTTCGATCATGTGCTTGAGGTAACGCTTGTTTTGCGATATTAGTACAAAGCTACAATTAACTCGAGTGTTCGTGCGTGCGTGCGAAGGAGGAAGGCAAATCTGGGGTACGCGTTCGTGAACTTCACCAGTCCGAGAGCGGTGTGGAAGTTCAAAGTCGCCACCAATAACCAAAGGTGGGAGCTATTCTACTCCAGCAAGATCCGTCAGATCGCGACCGCCAAATACCAGGTATATGTGTACATATGTATATGCACGTATGCATTAGGGTATTTTGAACGTGTATTTGCGTTACGTGTATTTTATATGTCAAGCCCCTAATCATTACCAGGGAAAAGATTTGACATTAAATCGCACGCTCACACAGTCTCGCCGCTGCTACGCGAGCAGACGTCAGCTATCATCCTCCCTCGCCATTTCAGCTCGATCTCTGTCAAACCCTCGCCAGTCGCGCCTGTGTTCTCTACTGTTTTTGTATTTTTGTCACTTGGACTAGAGTGGCAATTCAAGCGTCCCGCATGGCTGTATCTCACCCGCTTCTCTTTCTTCTCACTCCCATTTCATCTATTGCGCCGAACTTTAATCTACGTGTAGTGGAAATCTATTTACTAAAGTCAAGTAGAATTCTCTGACCAATAAGTAATAACATATGTGAAACGGTTTTTTTTCCATCAGCTACAGATAAGAGTAGCAATGCATCTAGTATTTAGGTGGAGTGATGTCACGATATGGCTCTCTCATACGAGATCGATCGACTTGAGAATGTTTCAATTGGTGGCAAGCTCCGCCTTACTCTTGTGGGTTTTTCAATTTAATAAGTTAGGCTAGGCTGTGTCCATTAGTTTTCGTCTTATACTATAGTAATTTGGATCATAACAATTCTCACAATGGCATGTGGTTTCCATCAGGGGAAAGAGGCGCTAATGAGGCACTTCGAGAACACAGTGTTTGCTTGCGACTCCGACGACTTCCTACCTGTCACGTTCAGGCCACCACGCAATGGGTCGGGCGAGGCGGTGACCCAAGAGGTCGTAGGCGGGCGCATTGCTCCTAGACGCGTCGAGGCGCAGCTCAATAAGGCGGACCGTCTCTAATCGGGAATCCTGCTCTTATTTTGGCGAGATCTTGCGGGTGGCAAAATTGGCAAGAACTTGTGGCTGACATGACAAGCTCTTTTTATGCCAGTTTCATCATCATGAATTGAGGGGAGAAAGATTGGATCCAGTCTCAGAACATTGCATTTTGTCTCGGCTTCCTTTTTTGGGGGCTTTGGGGATTTTTCCTGTTTGGGGGTTGCAAAATGTGAGGTAGGTACTAGGGTTTTATGGCTGGGTTAAGCTTAGGGTTTTGTATGATCATGAGAATAAACGTGTAATGGAGGTGGAACTTGGCACCTGGACCCCGGCACAGATCATGACGGGGGCAGGTGGTGGGGTCCACCTTCTAGAAGATCATGAGCTCGTTAGGTTAGGTCTTTTCTCATTTTCCCCAAAGAGATGTAATGATATCTCTGTCCCTCTACTGCGTTACTACTTGCTAGAGAGCCGTGTCTGTGTATTCTGTAAGGATCAGAATGAGTTTTCATGGTCTTTGCTTATATGGTAGCGACGAGAGGGGGGCGAAGAAAACACAAACTAGTCATGAAAAGAGGATCGTGGAGAGGGACAAAGAAAAAGAAATCGAGAGAGGGGGAAATCGGGGAGCCATGAGAACCTGACACTCAGAAATTGGCCCCCACGTGAGACTTTCGCTTACGCTGTTGTAAGAGTAAGACAAGACGATTGTTTCGATGTTTGGCATATCAACGTTTGAGTTTGTGTCGGCTTAGAAGCAGTCTAGTGAAGACGGACCAAAATTTGTTGTGCCTTACTAGTGAAACTGGCAGGCTGTTCATGAAAACAGGAGCCGCTCGGGCCTCTTGAGCTGCCGTTCGTGATTAAGACACGTACTTCATCGAGGACGCACGCCCCTTCATCGATCTCAAAGGCCGTCGAGCATCGTTTGAACTTGGTTGAATTGAAAACAAGGAGTTTCTCTTGCTTTCTTTGTGTGCGTACGTTTCTTACGGTGAATTCACTCCATCAGTACACGTCTAGACTCCCTAGGATATGGAGTTGATTCGTATGTGATGGTGACTTGGATTATGTAGATAAAAAATGTTTTTTTTCGACATTAAAAGCGTACTCAGATTTTGAAAATTTGTCAACCGTCCTGTCTCGTAGTTGATCGTTGTTCCGTGATTTACTCTACCTGAGCTAGCCCTTGCTCATTGTAGGGACTCTCCACCGAACAGTCAGGGAGACGGCCAGCTCCCTTGCGGCAGCCTTTCAAGTTCTCGAATCATGTTGATTCCAAGTTTTCTTATCCTTCGTTAGAATCCCGTTTAGAACATTCATGTTATTGCCTGTTTAGCACGTTCGATCGTTGTTCGTATCAGAAAGTCATAGGACAATAGGTTTCCACTTGGAATTCGACTTGTCGCTTGGATCAATAATTGAGCAATTCAAGTCATCTCAAACCATTATTCGTTGAGCTTTATCATTAACGCACATTCAGTTACCATGTCTCATATAATTAACATGCCTTTAAATCAATAGGAATTCGTGAGTGTTGCTTGAGTAAAGCGATATTGAGCGTTGCCCGCAATACGTTGTCATCACAAGCATTAATCCTTGCTCAGTATTATTTTTATGAATTCTCAGCTTACATGCTATAGCCGAGCGCATACTTATATATTGATTTTTTTTTTAAATCACAAGTTGAGAAAAAAATTTAATCTGTTAAGCAGACATGTAAGGCGAATGCTATATTTGCCTCAATTTTTATTAAAAATAAAAATCCAAAAAAGCATCACATATCTTTCCTAACTACATTAATTTTTTTGGAAAAAGCCACCAAAAATTTTAAATTATACCCATTCTGACACATTTACCCTAATTTTTTTGGTGACATAAAAAATCCCAAGTTTGTATTCCCATGACACATTTACTCCAAATTTGTATCAATGTGAAATATTTACCCATTTTTTTTTGTAACACCAAAAACCTCAAAATTATATCCATATGACGCATTTTTGAGGTAAATGGGTCAAATGATTACAACTTTAGCTTTTTTGTGCCAAAAAAATGATTTAGAGTAAATGTGTCACATTATTACAAGTTTGAGATTTTTTGTGTTACAAAAAAAAAAAATTTGAGATAAATATATCATAAGAATATAAGTTTGAGATTTCTCGTGTCACCAAAAGAAGTTTGGAGTAAATTCGTTAAATTGGTACAAGTTTATGATTTTTTGTATAAAAAAAATAGTTTGGGGTAAATATATCATAATAGATATAGTTTAAGGATTTTTGTGGCTTTTTCTCTAATTTTAATGCATAATTTCGGAGATCCTATCCGGAGTCATTATAAAAATCACTGTTTATCTTAGCATTATCTCTAATTCATTCATTAAATTGGTTGCAGAATTATACGTGTGTACCTGTAAAAAAAAAATTCAAAAATTGCATGAGAAATGATCTTCTTAAAAGAGAAAAGACAGCCTTAATGAGCATCAGGTAAAACTAGCATAACCAAATCCTAAGTCTCTAGTTCATAGAAATCAGAAGGGCTCCTGCACTTTACTAGGCTCATAATCGGCCTAGAATAGTTTAGTGACACTTTTACTCTCATTTAACTGATTATGTTAATAATTTGCAGTCAATAGTATTTAAGAGAGTCCGTTGAAGCGTTAGCACCACCTTGTGAGAGGACTATTCACGTCATTTAATAATCCGCTAAACCACCAAGGTTGCGACAATCTTATAATGTTTACATAAACCTATTTATCCAAAATATAAATTCTTCTGTAAAGACCGAATAAGAATCTGTTCACGTAAGTTAAGGTGGACTTAAAAAAATAATAATACAGAAATGCTCAGTGCGGCAAAGTATGTGCGTTAGGACAAAAAGAAAAAAAGGGAAAAAGTCATTAAAAAAAAGCCCTAAATTATGCCTATCATGACATATTTACCTTGATTTTTTTTTGTGACCTTGATTTTTTTTTTTGTGACATCAAAAACCTTAAATTATGTCTATTATGGCACATTTAGCCTAAATTTTTTCTTGTGACATACAAAAACCTAAACTTGTATTTATGTGACACATTTACCTTTTACCAATGTTATTTTTTAGCTAAAACAATGTTGTTTTTATTTCACATAAGTTACGTGGAATATTGATGAAAGGTAAATGTTTCACACAAGTACAAATTTGAAATTTTGTGTGATGAAAAAAAAGTTTAGGATAAATTTATTACGGTAGGTAAAATTTAGATTTTTGGTGACTTTAGCTCAAAGAAAAATACTAGCCAAATTCTTTAAAAAAAAAAGGTATACGGGATATTTTGCTGATATGTTAAGAGAAATACTTCTTGAATGCCCTTTAAAAGAAAAATTATGTCAAGAAAGTCCCTTATCTTTTTAAAAGAATGAAAAAACGTACCTTGTTAAAGTGGTTATATTAAAAGAAAATACCATAGATGTTGGTGAGTTTTGATCATAGATGGATGGTATAATAGTTCTTAAAAAGTTAATCGTGGTTTCCTTCAACACAGGCCTTGATTGGTGGATTTTATTTAGAAAAATCAACACCTAGCTAATCCAATTTTCACAGAAGAAAAAAAAAATTTCTCTCTTTCTTTCTTTCGTACCCTTCCTCCCCTGCTTGCCCTCTACTCATTTGATCTGTGACCAGCCATGGAGGCCGCGACCGCACAACCGATGCCATGCCACCAAGCGCAAGCAAGAGAAAGGGATGCTAAACTTTTTCAACGAAAAATGCAGGCATATACTTACTTCACTTTCGTAAACTTGTTTGCGATTCACAATTATTGCAAAAACCTGGGTGTTTTTCTTGGCTTTTAACCTTCGCAATCACTCATTTTCGGACTGTGCTTCTAAATAGAAACAAAAGAACGGACTTTTAAAATTGGCTAATTCTAAATGTTAACAATTACATACATACATACATGAATACATATATATGTATGTATGTATTCGAGAGATGTTTAAAGTTGCATTAAGGTTTGATTTTCTTGAGATTATTCAAGAGGTGAAAAAATTCATTTTAGTTAGGTAATCATATTAGAAGTCCTAAAATTTATTATAAAAGTTTAATGAAGTCTTAAAGCTTTCAAAAATTATAATGAAATTTTAAAAATTGTCATGAAAGTGCAATCGAATCCCAAAAATTTCAAAAAAATGCAATCAAATTTTAAAATTTGTCATGAAAATGGGGAAATTGTATAAAAAGTCATAAACTTATTGTACGGTAGTCAATTTAATCTTAAACCTATCAATTTTGTCAAGTTATTCATAAACATTTTGACAACTTGCTAATTCTTTTTTTTTTTGGTCGGTCCTGAACTATTCTTATTCCAACTCTCACTCTTAGACTTTTGCCCTGCCTTATTGTAGAGCATGGGAGTCGAAACCCACTCCTGAAATTAATTCGCTCTTACCCCAACCCCAACCTTAACCCCCCTCTGAGAAGGTGGAGATTCGAACCCCTCACCTCCCCCTTCCATGTTGGAAGGGTGGCCATTGGGTACCCTAGTGGTTACCTTGCTAATTCAATCATAAACCTTTTAATTATTTTAATTTAATATTAAACTTTTAAACGATTTGCCAAACTAATCTTAAACATTTTAACGAATTGCCAATTTAGTCCTTCAGAATAATTGTGATTGAATATTGCTGACATGGCCGCTTAATCGATGTCAGCTATTTTACGTGGCGCACCTATTCTAATGTGGACAATTTTTTAATTTTTTTTTTAAATTCGTAATTTTTTTATTGATTTTTTTTAATGTTCTTTATGTTCTTTTATTTTTTTCCCCTCTTTTTTATACAAGGTCGGTGGCCCATTGGCCATTGGCTAAGAGGTGACCTTTGCCAGACATTGAGCAAAGGTCGACATCGTTGCCTGTCACGCCCTGACCCTCTTCGGATGCGTGGGATCCCTCAAGTCACTTATGTCATTTGATTGCGATATCCCAAGAGGCATCGCTGACTCATCCGTATCATCGATTATATATACAAGCTAAAGCATAAACAAATCATCCAACCATTAAACAAGGATAGTTTAAAACACACTTACATATATACATATGTATCACTAGCGCCATCACACCATACAAGTCATTTACATAAAAACTTAAACACACAAGCCTTAGCACCACTTGCCACGCCATATCAGAACCGCCCAAAAGCGCAGCTGTGACCTTCTTGAAAAAGGGTCCCGGGATAAACCTAGCACCTCTAGTACTACGAGGGCGGCTTCCAAATAGTGATGCACCCCTACTATCCGCTAACTCCCTATGGGCTACATGTACTAGGGCTTTAACTCGACAATCATGTTAGGATCAACCTTAGGGTCGACACTACCCCATCGGGCACATCCAAGTCCATAGCGTCCCAGCCGGTATTCCTTGGCCCTGCACATGGGGGTCTATCAAAACCGTGGATGGGGTCATACAAGTTGTCCCCTACCTAGAAGTACCATGCTAAAAAGTAGTGGGGTACTAAATTCTGGAGCCTTTCGTTGACCTAGATCGTGGTCATACAGTGCTCATAACGTGCATTGGTCCCCCTAATTGGGACTCCAAACCTAATATGACGGCAGGGCTCAACACATTCTTAAGGCTTGAAAACATTTCAACAAATAATAATGAGATAAAACTTAGTGAATAAACTCTCTAATCCTCATGTAAGGAGGTAATTCATCTAGGAGACAACTTAAACATGCAAGTTATCTATCGATGGCAAATTAATAGCAAAACCCTTACTTTGCCTAACTATTAACATGGATGGTTATCTCACTTCCTCAAGGTCATCATAATATAAGCACATAGGTAATTCTTATAACAATCACATACTTATGAGGCAAAAATAAGAACGTGCAATATCTCGTAATTATGCACTAATACCATGCAACGATTCAGTCATAATTACATATCATTCTTATGCACGTTCCACACATATATGTCCATATTATTACGATCGCTCAGGGCCATGGCTAACCCCAAGGTCAGCAGTCTTCTTGTATAACCAAGTATCGTCTTGCCCCATCAAGCACAGCATCATGCCACGTATGCATATGCCTCAGGATGTTATTCCAATTAAGGAGTTTCATTCTGAAATCCATCCGCAAGCGGCATCCTGTTAACGTGGGGGCATCCAAACTTAATCAGATATCTTCCCGCATAATCATACGCATTAGGATGGTTCCATCGCCCCGTATAATTATACGCATGAGGATATTTAAGTGATCACATGAACATACCATCATTCAAGCTCATTTCTTATCTTTCTCATTAATCGATGCTAGAGAGTGTAATACTCATACAATATGCAACAACATTTGTCACGTACAATCATGTCATGCTTGCATCTCATATCACATCACACTAACATGTCACTTAAACATTTCAACATGTCCTCTTTCTACACATTCTTACATACATAATAATTAGTTATGATCATGAGGTGCCCTAAGTAATTTCCAATTCCCATTCTAAAATTGCATGAGCATGCTCCATATTCAAATCTAGCACCCAACAATGCACTAATCATTAGAATCCATAGCATGTAAGTCACTCATTAAGGTAAGATAAGTTATTACATTTTAGTATAAGTCATTACGATAACCTATCCGATAACTTATCTCACATTAGTAAAACATACCCTAATAACTTTGCACTTATCACATATCACAATATGATAACTTATTGTATAACCATTTATCATACTTCAATAACTTATCCAATATTAAAAAGGCTTATCGCGATAACCTATCACGACCTATGATGTCTTATTACGATAACCTATCGGAAACCAACAATAACTTATCTCAATAACTTATCAGAAACTTATAATAACCTATTGCGATAACCTATCGGAATCCTACGATAACCTATCACTTAAACACACTTATCACATCATCAAGCATCATTTAACTTTAATCTAGTCCTAGTCTAAGTTCCAAATGTAACCACAACCCTAAATAAGGGCTAGAAAGCCATTTACTCCCAATTCCAAGCTTAGTACATGACGGCAAAAGGGTGGCAAGACTCGACCGCAATGGAGGTTGCTGGTCACACCTTAACAGCCCATGGTAAAAGGCTATGGTGACATTACAGTGGAGGAACGACGACAACAAGGCGGGTTTGGTCCACAGTGGTCCAAGTCGAGAGAAGAAGGTGGCAGTGAGGGGCTGAATGGCCTCCCTTTCTCCTCCAAGGGTTGGCACGGTGGTAGGAATGGCGGTGCAAGAATGGCGTCTTGACAGTATACGTGGATGGTGGACGGTGAACGGTGGATCTAAAGAGGAAATGAGGGAAAATGGCTTGCAAAGGAGAGGGAAGTAAAGAAGGGAGGTGGTTTAGCTAAGCACAAGTAAGAGGGAGAAAATGGAAGCAAATTGAGAAAAGAGAGAGAAGAAGAAGGTGTCGTGCAAAAAAAATGGGAAGGAGAATGAGAGAATGAGAGAGAGATCTTTACCATTTATGCCTTGCATTTGAAATCCCTCAATTCTTTCACCACCTTGCATTTACTTGGATAGGAATGGATTCATGAAGAAGGAAAATCCAAGCATTCAATGCACTTGATTTGCACACATGTAGAAATAGGCTTAGGCTAGGTTGTTCTACGCAAACCTCCTTCATGCTTGTGGCCGCGCGCCCCCCCTCCATTGGCCTTTTCCAACTTTGCCCCTATTGTCCTTAGCTTGAAGTGAGGGCAATTGGGTCATTGTAAAAAGATTTGATACTATTCATACACATGGGTGCAATTAATATAAGATTTCGTAAGAGGCTAAAGTGGCTTTCGTAAGAGGCTAAAGTGGGCTTGGAGGCCCATGGCCCTTTTGGGCCGCCCCTCCCTTGGGCGCAAGGCCCTTGGGTGGTCATGGGTGTGGGACTCACTAAGCCCACTCATGGGCTTGGGCCCACATGAGTGCTTGTTCGCGACTTGTTTTCACTTTTCCACATTTTTGCGTTCCATCGATGAGAAAATGAGTTTTCGCTCCAAAGTAGCTTTCTCGTCCTTTTCACGGTCTAATGATTCTCATTGTAATCTCGCTCCAAAGATTGGCTACTGATGTAATCTTGTTTCGAAAATTGGGATCGGATCAAGGGTGTCACATTGCCGGCCCTTGGGCGATCGCGGCCTTCGTTGGATCTCTGGCAACGGCCGCAACACCCTCGCCTCATCTAGGGGTTTGCGGAGGTCGATGGCCTAAGACAATAGACATTAGCCTCGCTGGCCTTATGTAAAAAGAGAAATAAAAAAGAAAATAAAAATCAATAGAAAATTTAAAAATTAAATTAAAGTATTGTTCATATCGATCTCGGCTGCGTGGCATAAAATGGTCGACGTTGACTAAGCCACCACATTAACGATATCTGGTCGAAATTAGTCGAAATGATTAAATTGACAATTTGTTAAAAGGTTCAAGATTAATTTGGCAAATCATTTAAAAGTTTATGACTAAATTGACATAATCGAAAGGTTTAGGATCAAATTGGTAAGTTGTCAAAATGTTTATGACTAAATTAGCAAAATTGAAAGATTTAGCACTAAATTGGCCATCGTACAATAGATTTTTGACTTTTTGAATAATTTTCCATGCAAAAATGCAATTGAATCCTAAAAATTTTAAAAAGTGTAATCAACATAAAAACTTGATTTGATTAATTTGATAAGTTTTATAATTTCACTATGCTTTTGAAAATTTTATGATCAAATTGTACTTTTTTAATAAATTTTAAAATTTAATTGTAATTTTTGAAATTTTTGAATTCAAATATGTTTTTGTGATAAGTTTTAGAACTTTTACTGCATTAATCTATAAACTTTTAAATTCATGGTTAACATTATGAACCGGGTATCCGAGTCAAAACTCGGGTGAACCGCAATAAAGAGATTCTATGTACTTTTTGGCGTGAGGAACCAGTGTTACGTTTTTTTATTTACATGCACTCTTTCATTCTTTGAAGATAATATTCGATTCTAAAAAATCTCATTAGGCTAGACTAGTGATTAAAATGCGAATATGTGGTATGAATTAGATACTCGACACGCGATCAACTTCCAAAGGTAGAAACAATTCTATATTTCGATCCACCCAATCGGGGCTGATAAACATATTACCTAATCCAAGATTTTCTTAAAATTTTTTTAAATCGGTTTTACCAGGTAGAGTTTTTGGTCAATAAATTTTAGCAGTGTTGCACAATAGCCACTGACTTTGAAAAGACACATTTTATTCTCCCTCTTGAAAATTTGAGTTTTGTTCCGGTTGCGAATTTTTCTGCTAACATAGTCATCGAATATTATTGCATGAAATTGGATTAACTCATTTTTCTCGACCAAAATTACCTCTAAGCATTTTTTTTCAACTTAATTAACTATGCCTCTTCTTTGTTTTATTAATAATATTTACCATGTAATAGAAGATTTTTGAGTCGAGAAATGATCAGTAGGTTCATTTTAAGTTTAGGTAACAGTTGACTATACGGATGAAAAGAGAATAGTGACCACAAAAAAGAAAAATCAAAGTCTAGGCGGTTAATTAGTAAATTTTCTAAAGTTAGGAGGCTATTTTGCAATTGTTCAAAGTTCAAGGCTAGTATGCAATTTTTTTAAACTCGGAATTTTGCACGATAATGCCAAAGTTGATTCATTACCCCTAATGAAATTTTACTCCTCACTTTTTACTTAATCAAAATATTGTAATTTATGCATTTTGATTTTCTTTTAAGATCTGGAACTCTCAAGATTCTGTCAATACTCAAATGTTGATCTAAATCTTGCAAATCAACACGTTGATCTTTTCATAAATTTGGAATTCATGAAAATCTCATAGCACCTAATCATATATAATCTTTTGAAATTTAAATATTATTACATATTTCGACAGAGAAGTCTTTTTTTTGGGTCATATTTTGACGGAGTCAAAAATTACATTTTGCTTTTGTTTTAAATGCAAATAAACATGAACTCTTTTTTATAAGGGAGGCTTCTTTTGACTTACCATGTAATGTTACAATTTGTTTTTTTTTTTTTTTTTTTTTTTTTGGGTTTTGGACGTTATGTTTTAGATGGTATATATTCCGTAAATCAAAGAACTCGTACGGGCAAAAAGATTGCGTAACCATTGTGTAGCAAGTAGAGTAGCATGTCAGTCTTTTTTCTTGCAAAGTAGAAGCTGCAAAGGAAGAAGTACTACCTTTTGCCGGAAAAATTTATGGAAACTTCAGATGGTGACTGCAGTAGCCCGACTTTGCTGACAGAGAAAGTGAGGCCCCGGTGGACTATTTAAAGACAAAGTAATATATTTTATTAATATTCTTACAAAATTAAGATTTCATGTATTTCGCAAGAAAAAAAAAAAAAAAGAATGATTAATAAGAAAGTTCTTAAAAAAATGATTAATACCATAAAAAATCACAAATCGATATGTTTGTGATAATTTTACCCCAAATTAATTTTTTGATCATGAAAAATCTTAAACTAGTACACCTGTGACAAATTTATCCAGACTAATCATAAAAAATCTCAAATTAATATACTTGTGATAAATTCTCCAAATTAATTTATTCGATCGTCAAAAATCCTAAACCGATACATTTGTAACTAATATACCCTCCATTAAATTAGATTAATATAATGAAAAATCACAAAAAATGTATAATTATAATAAAGGGAGAGTAAAATCACAAACTGATACATCAGTCAACTATTATGTGTCATTCAACTTAGTAATTTGATAATAAAACTTAATGGAAACTAACATAGGGCAATTTTGTTACAACTATACCCGTTTTGGGTAAATTTATCAATGGTGTACCGGATTGGAATTTTTGATAGTTAAAAATTTAATTTTGGGTAAATTTGTCACATGTATATCGGTTTGGGGTTTTTCAGGGTATTAACATTAAAAAAAACTGCTTACATTATTTGAATTAGTTAATGAAGTATATTTTCATTATCCACAATAATTTGTATTTAAACATTTGCATGAAAATTAAAAATATATTTTGTTCGTTTATTCCCATAAAATATATTTTTAAGAAAATATTTTTTAAATTATATATTTTCTGTGAAATAATCATAGCTTTATTTATATATTAATTTCGTCATGTGTATTTGAAATTGCCAACCCTACTTTCATGCTACATTCATAGTAAAATATGTCATTCGTATTAAAAATTGCCAATTTTACTTTCAAGCATGAGACCCTCGATTTTTCTCATTTGGTTTGTTGGAGTTGGATGAAACAATCATCTAAAATAAAAGAAAATTGATTAGGTGAAAAAGAAATTAAAATGGTAATAAAATGTAAAAATTACCACGATAGAATGTATTACTACGATCGACAAAGCATTAGATGAAATTGGATGCTTTTGTAAATTCAATCATTGCAGAAATTTTTGCCATGATAGCTAAGTAAAGCTTATAAAAGTTTACTTCAAAACTTAGCAAAGAGTAAAAATATATATTTATATTTAGAGGAAAGGAGATATGCCCTGATTTTGGGTTTAAATAAGAAAACAGGGTGGATCGAGATCATAGCGGCGGGGACAAGGACAAAGAAACGAACGGTGGGAGGTGAAAGATTAGGGTTTCGTGAACTTGCAGCAAAACCCCGAGTTGGGGAGGAGGATGAAGGGACGGAGGCGAAGGCTTTGCTGCTTCCCGACAGCCAAAATGATGAGCTTCACGTCTTTCACGAAACATTCGGCCGCCTTATCCCCCTGCCTCCTGCAACACACTGCTCTGCATCCACAGTTCCGCACAGATCATGCGTGGCTCTTCTCACTCTTATCTCTCTCTCTCTCTGGGGCTTCAAATCCACGCATTTAATGCTCGTAATCTAATCATCACCTCTATATCTTGCCCTTCTCTCTCTCTGTCTCTCTCTCTCTCTCTCTCTCTCTCACCAGTTGTAATCCTGATCGCGATCTGTTGTGTACAAGCATAAGCCACTAGCCAGAAAGACCGTTCAATATTTTGGTATTTTATGGCAGTTGGTAAATTGTGAACTGAATTATTCTGTGGTCACTTTAAATTTGGTTTAGTATCATAGTCAATATGACAATGACTAAGATTATATCTTAAGGATGGTGAATTTCATGGCCTTTGACCAAGTCACCAAAGAGTGATTCTCAATAAATTTCTCTAGTCCTCATAAAAAGGACATGTCACTCGTAGGATTAAGCTGGAGATAGATTTAGTTTTACATGGGAAAGTTTATTTGAAATTTCATTTGTATACTAAAATAGACGAGAAGGAACTACTAATCTATTAGAGAACACTTGTTAATAAAGTACTGTTCCGGATTGGTCGAAAAAGTTACTCGTATCATTAACTAGAACAAAGTTTGTGAAACATCAACGCATAATATATCTAAAAGGGGCAGAGGAGTTTAGACATCCAGTTTGAAGGAAGTCTTCTTAGGGCGTCTTCACAATTCATTCGAGCAATTGATTTGCCTCACGGGAACAATGGACTACTCGGATGGAGTTTTTTTTTTTGGGTAATTAAGGAACCATCGGAGACTCCTTTACGGGGTCACATAGCCCTCCGATGTCTGGTGGCACCGTTGGATGTCGTCGCAAATCACTATTTAGACATAAAACTTCGGATGAAGTTATTTTGGCCTAGTTGACGTGTGCAATCTTCAATCTTGGCTTGCAATGTAAGAATTATTGTGGTCCACATGATATGATTTATTATATGGTTTAATAATTATTGTTATGCTATAAGAATAATTAATATTGGTTTTGAGGAGTTACGACTCTAATAAAACGAAGAGATACGACTTTAATTGAAAGGGTATATCGCTTTGATGGAAGACACATTTTCAACGAACGTATAAATAGAGTCCGGTTCTCTCTCCACCCACAATGAACGACAATAACCTAAAGGCATTTGGTATTCTCTCATCCATCGATTGAATACATCAAGTATAGTGGGTTAAGGGAGAAAAATCGGATTTCTTCTTTGGTTCATGTTCTTCAGGTTTTCTACGACGATCATCAAGTGCAACGCTATGGATAAAGGTATGTCTTCATCTATTTGTAAGAATCATGAAGATCAAAAAATCACTGCGTTTAGCATGAGTTTCCGCATCAAGTATTAATAGTCTTACATGCAAGTCCCGGGGGACTTTGATTTGTGCCTAATATATTGCTGGCCATCAGTCCCAATTTCCACGTGCAGATCAGTTCTCACCCTTAAATCAAAGTGTTTATATACGTCTATGTAGACTGTCAAGTGGGTTGATTCGATCGGTTTAGATGAATCGAAGAAAGTTATGAATATGACATGAATTGATCCATTTCTAATCTATATGACTCATATTTGACTCTATCTACTCGAGCTTTAATTATTTTGCATCAAGTATGGTAAATAGCATATTAACTATACCCTTGTAAATATTCAAATATTTGCAAATATTCAGACCCATCAAAATCTATTACCTCAAGACTCTGTCCAACGCCATGCTCTTCGATAAAAGAACTTAGAAAAAAAAACTTCCAAAGAATGCCATTTTTGGGATACGAATAATTTGCAACACAAAATGAATTTGAAGTAAAAACTCCTTACATAAACTATATATGCATGAAGATAACAATGTTTTATGCATCTTGATCATAACAATACTGCAGAGAAAAGGTCACAGTATGCTGTATCTTGTGGGACGGTTTTGAGTTTACCAGGATCATTATCAAGCTTAATAAAAAATTGAAAGACATGAAAGATATTGGGGGAGAAGCTGATGTACATCGCCATTAATGCCAATCCAATCAAAATCCAAAGATTTTTTCAAGGTTTTACGCCTTGGTCTGTTTGGAAATGAGTCCTGGTTATTCTGGGGATGGATAGACCAATGGCATCGTTGTTCAGACTTCAAAGAAAGTGATTGACGGATTTTCTCAAGCATATTTTCTGAAAATAACTTCCCAAAATTTCTGCCATTAACTTTAGACTCAAAATAGTGTTAGACATACAAAAATTAAAAGAAATGGGGAAAATGCTATCAACTGATCTTATATATTTTGTTAACAGGTCAAATCCTAACCATTTTGCATTTTCCATTAATATTGCTGACGTGACATGTCTAAACTAGAACGGATAATTTTTTAATATTTTCGATCGTATGTAATCTTAATATTATGTTCGAAAATCTATCAAATGATAAAGAAAAAAAGATAGGAATGGGAGGAGGGGGGATCTTCAAAACCCCCTCACGCCTTCCTTTAATTTTTTGGGATATCGACTTTCTTTTAATTTTGACACGGTGTCATATCAGCACGACAAGTTTGATAATCACACATGTTAAGAAAAACCGTGTTTGATGCTCCAGGACTTGAGCCGTGAGTGATGGGAGAGGTGAGAGGTGGGAGCCAGATTGAGGGGCTTGCGCGTGTGGAGAGGGTCAAGCAACGGAGATGACCTATGCGTGAAATAGATTTGGATCAATGAACATTATCTTTGAAAGGGAGAGAGGTTATGAACAGTAAATGAGGGCAATACAGGAATATAAAAAGGTTTTTTTTTTTTTTTGTTAAAGATAAGAATATATTAAGGGAGAGCTAGCTATACAAAAAATTGGTGCCAAAACTTTCACTCATAGTGCAAAAAGCAGAATGAGTGGAAAGGGAGCCGATGTAAAAGAACCAGAACAAATACAACAACATCAGTTGAAACAACCGGCAAACACACCACGACAAACGCCAAAGATCAAAGAAGATCAACTTAGTAATGGCAGCCATAACACCATCCATAAGTCCGGAACAACCTGCCATCAGTCCATATGCTTAGGAGGGCCACCGATGAAGACAGAGGGGTCAAATCCCCATCCTCGTTGGAGCCTTCTATTCCTGGGCTTGTCCGATACTCTACTGAAGGTAAGGGCTTTGTCTTTCACAACTTTGATGAGATGATTCTTCAAATCTGCAACCTCAAGAGCTTCACCTCGGAAGATGATGCTGTTCCTTTTCTTCCAAATAAGATGACATAAGGCCCCAAAAGAAAAACGGGTGATATAGTAAAAGAAATCATTACTCGACAGGAATTTCAATGCTCAGAGGAGATTTTCTGCCCAAGTTCTATTACGCCATGGAAGATTACATCTTTCGGCCCAAAAGAAAACAAGTGTTGCAGGAACATGACAATCAAAGAAGAGATGATCAATAGAGTTTGAGATACGATTGCAAAAAACACATAATTCAAAATCAATCCTTCCAATGGAAATCAGAAAAGCCTAAGTAGGCAATTTGTTCTTGATGATTAGCCAAAGGTTGAATTGAAACCTTGGGGCTATAGCATTATTCTAAGTAAAACGAGCCCAAGGAACCCGATTCTTTTTGTTCCTTATCGCCTCCCAAGCTGAGGCTACCGAAAAAGCACCATTAGAAGACTCGCGCCAATAGAAATGATTAGGGGTCCGAGGGAGTACCGGTAAGGCAAACTCCCAAGACTCCAAAAGAGTCCTGAAAGCACGGCTCTCAGGCAAAAGTAAATCTGCCATTGTTGCTTGTCTAGTAAGTCCCGAGGTAGCAATAAGGGAGTATGGAAAAATGAGGCTCCAAGGGCCTTCCTGATGCAAATTGTCATACCAAAGCGAGACCGAATGACTATTACCTAGTTTCCACAAAAAAGAAGCCCTAAAGTCTCTTCTCAGCTGGAGAATTTTCCTCCAAGCCCAAGAACATATGGCGGGAATGGAGGAAACCCAAAAGTGATCCATTTTTAAGAAATTGGTGTGGATTCACCGACACCAAAGTGATTCTTTGTCAGTAAACAAAACCCAAATATACTTAAGCATGGCGGCTTTATTACAGTTCTTTAATCCGCAAATACCCAAACCACATTCCTTCTTAGGAACACAAACATCTTACCAAGAAACTTTTGCACCCACCCCCCTGGCCTTTCTAGAGGAATTGTCTCAAAATACATTCAATACGGTCAATAACCGAAACAGGAAGAGTAAACACATTGGCCTGGAAAGCTTGAATAGAGTGGAGTATTGACCTGATCAACTGGAGTCTTCCAGCAAAAGAAAGAAACCGCTGAGCCCAAGTCTGAACTCTGGCTGTGATCCGGTCAATAAGTGCAATATAGTCCGTTTTACCAAGCCTTGAAGAAATAATTGGGACTTCTAGATAGCGTACTGGAAGCTTCCCTTCCTGAAAACCTAAGGTAAGAAGAATATGCCTTTGCAAAGTAGGAGAGCCTCCCGCCATAAAAACTTTACTCTTATTTTTGTTAGGCAATAAGCCACTCCAAGAGGAAAAGATGTCAAGTCCTCTCTTGAGTATAGTCACCGAAGCCCAATCGGCTTGGGAAAAAAGGAAAACATCATTGGTGAAGAAGAGATGGGAAAGCTTCACAGGTTTACACCTCCAAAAGTATTTAAAGTCCTTATGAGCTATGTGAGAAATCAAAATACCAGAGAAAATCTCCATTGCCAGGGTAAAAAGGTAGGGGGACATAGGGTCCCCTGGCCGAAGTTCTCGTCTGCTTGAAAAGAAGCCATGAAGCTCGCCATTGATAGCTATGGAGTACTTTGGGGTGCGAACACAAACCATGATATGTCTGATCATCCTTTCGGGAAAACCAAAGTTAAAAGAGTAAGCTCCAGAAAGTCCCAATCCACTGTGTCATATGCCTTTTGGAAGTCTGCCTTAATTGCACAATTGGGAAGATAAGGGTTGAGGTGGAAACTTGCAAATAGCTCATGAGTTAGGAGAATATTATTTGTGATTCTCCTACGTTTCACAAAGGCATTTTGAGGAGGGCTTATCAGGTCATTTAATACAGCAGCAAGGCGATTGGCCAATATCTTAGTGACGATCTTATAAATTGTGTTACAACAAGCTAAACCCCACAGGCATTAGGAATTTTTGGTACCAAGGTTAAGATTTTGTTGTTTACCTCTTTTAGAAACCGGCCTGAGGAGAAGAAGTCCTTCATCGCCTCAACTACAAGAGGTCCCATCAAATCCCAATTGCTCTTATAGAATTCAGCTATAAAACCATCTGGTCTAGGGGCTTTACCATAGGCCAGAGAAAAAACAGTATCGCAGATCTCGGTGTCAATAATTGGGCAAGAAAGAACACCAACCTGGTTGACGGAAAGAGGCCGTCGAATGAACGCCTTTAGCTCCGGCAACGAAGGCTTTGAGAGGGCAGTCTGAGGCATCAAGAGGTTGCTGAAATAGGAAACAAAGACAGGAGGCACCAAGGCAGGGTCCGATATGAGAGAATCAGTAGGATCCTTCACTGAAAGAATCTTGTTTCTGAGTTATCATCTTTTAACCGAATGATGAAAAAATTTGGTGTTTCGATCACCTTACTAGAACCATCTCACTCTTGATTTTTGTTTGTAAAAAGACTCCTCCTGAGAACGTAACTCCACAAACTAACGGCGCTGAAATTTCTCCAACTCAGTAAGGGTGATACTGCCTGGGTCTTGCTGAAGGCCAAGCTGCGTAACTCGAAGGGCCTCTCGAGCTGTAGCAGTTCTCACAAAGATATTAGAATAAGCCTTTCTATTGAGCTCTTTGAGACGCCCTTTCAACATTTTTAACTTGCGCATAAGTATAAATATGGGATGCCCCACCACCAGGCTTTCCCAAATTTGCCTAACAATGGAAGTAAAAGCAGGGTGCATCATCCAGAACTCAAAGAATTTAAAAGGTTTTTTTTTTTTTTTTTTTTCTAAAACCGGGTTGAGAATTCTGACAACCATGGAGGAGTGGTAAGAAATACTCGAGTTTAGAAAAAAAGTTTCGGAAAAGGAGAAGACATGGTTCCATTTCGCATTTACCAAAACCCGATCAATTTTTCTCATTTTTCTTCCCGCACCTGAGGAAGTAGATCAAGTGTATCGAAGTCCAACATACCTCAAGTCCTCCAATTCAGTTTGTTCTAGACAAAGCTGGAATTCATCAAAGCAAGGGATCCAATTGGAAGCTCCCCCAAGTTGGTTAGATGGATCTTTGATTGCATTGAAATCCCCAGCGACCAACCAAGCAGAGTCGTGCATAATATTATTCATGTGTACAAGGTCGTCCCATAGGGGCCGACGATAGATAAAGGTATGCTCACCATAAACCACCGAAATGCAACAAGAAAGACCTGACCGTAAAGACCGCATGTGGCCATGGATAGCTTGAGCATTGATAGAAGAAGCTTCAAATGTAACAAACTCTGGGTTCCATCCTACCCAGATTCTACCTCTAGGAGAATACTCGTAGTTTGCAACCTAATTCCAACCCGTTAAAAGGCATGAGGAAATAGAATCAAAAAGGTAATCGGGAACTTTCGTCTCCAGCAACCCAACTAAGCTCAGATTATTTGAAGAAACACATTTCCGAACTTCCACACGTCTAATGGGGCCCATTAGGCCCCTTAAATTCCATATACCTATATACATAGAAAGGGAGAAGAGTTACCTCTTCTTAGTGTTCTTGCGCCAACCAAAGGTCGGGGGAGGCAATATCGAAGGGGGCGGATCGGGATGCATCTTTAAAAGTTTGTCGTGTAGGGATTTCGTCTTTCCAACGAGCTTTGGAGCTTTCGGAGAAGGACGATAGAAAGAGAGCAGTACATCATCATCCGAATAGCCAGTTATTTCATCATCCAAGCTAGAATTATGCACCAAGGACGGAGGTTCAACCACCACCCCTATCGTTGGACATCCTTCACCAAGGTTCGAAGTGTTTTTCAACGGAGCTTGAGATTTCCGGACAAGTGTGGCAGCAGCTGCCTTATTAGGAACAGCCTCCTTCAACTTAAGAGAATCACCACCAAGGGGATCAGTCATTAGCTTTAAAAGCTTATCTTGCAATATTTCCGCCGGAAGGATCGAAAGGGGAGAAGCCTGAGGACGATCGCCAACCGAAAGGAGGTCCTCATCATTGGATTTGTCATAAGCCACCTCGAGGCACCAAGGAAGTCGGGACAGCTATCGCCTCAACCTGGGGGGCTGGACCATCACCAATCTTCAAGGATTTCTTTGAACTTGTAGGAGGCTTGCGAGTTACGGCCTTCTCAGGAGCAGGACCTTTCAGCTTCAGAGATTGGTCTCCTTCAGAAGGAGGAGCCAACCGGAAAGACGCTGCATCCTTACCAGAAAGGGGCTTGATCTTCTTACCTTTCACCTTCTTCCAACCAGGATTAACATCCTGTCGAGACAAACCGACAACAAGAGCTGCAGTCGAAGGCTGTGCCAGAGCATCCCCTGAGCCTGAGCATTCAGTACCACCTTCAAAAGGTGGAATAGGGACATCAACTGGAGGTGCAGCATCTTTCAGACGAGGAGAGATTCCCCCAGAAGTCGCACTAGCAGTTTTGCTATCAAACAAAGGATTATTAGCAAAAGCTATCACCTGTCCTTGCTAAACAATGGACGCCTCAGGAGCTAAAGACGGGAGATTAGGGAAGATAGTTGAGGTTGAAGGGGCTTGAGATTGAGGACCCTGATGCTGTCAAGTAGCTCCCACATTAGGAGGCCGAGTTGGAGGAGGGCCACATTTATGGAAAAAAATGCCACACACCAGACAAGTTTTAGGTTTCCATTCATATTCAACTCCCACCATACATGATTCACCTTTGTGAGCAATCTCAATAGAGTCGCAATAAGGTTGGTTGGTAGTAATCTCAACACAAACTCGAGTGAACGTGACCATTTTCAGCTGGCTTGTTCGCTAATCCACGAAGAGAGGTCTCCCTAAAACATTGGCGACTTTGCTGATCGCCTGGGCAGACCAGAACACGAGCGGGAGGTTGGTCAACCTAACCCACACTGGCATGGTAAGATGAGCATCTTTCTTCAGCTCAATGGTAAGCTTCCATTATTGGAGAACAAACGGTATCCTGGCAATTGTAATGTGCCTCCCTTCCAACACCTTTCTACGAAACTCTCCATCCGGAATGTGGAGGAAGAAAAATCCATTTCCATTAGACATAACTTCAACAAGATTAGGTCCCCATGCGTTCTTTAGCGCTGTTTTAGTAGTTTTGAAGGGTAATCGTCTACCAATAAAGTATCCAACAAGACAGTCAAGTAGCTTAGGGTCAGCCGCCTCAACCTCATCATTAGTCATCTCCACTACAGGTTTGTCATTAACAAACGACGGAGGGAAATACTCAAGATCATATCCCTTCTCCACAACCTTAGCAATAGCAGCCCAAGTGCGTGGAGCGGGTTTGCCAGAGTCTCTACCCTGTTGAGGCCTTTGAGAGGCCGATCTATCACGTCTCCTCCCTCTCGGACCAGACGGACCAGTAGGGGGACGATTCAGCTGAGGGCCATCCCTCGCAACAGCATTGGATGCATAAGAAGAAGAAGAAGAAGAAGAAGAAGAAGAAGAAGAAGAAGAAGAAATAAAATAGAGAAAGTAAAGTATGATTTAGGTTGAGAAATTAGAAGGAATAAAATAGAGAAAGTAAAGTATGATATATGTTGATAAATTAGGATATGATATGTTGATACAATCGGAATAAAATAGAGAAAGTAAAGTATGATTTAGGTTGAGCCGATCTAGTATAGGATATGTAGATACAATCGGAATTAAATAAAGAAAGTAAAGTATGATTTAGGTTGAGCCGATCTAGTATCTAACCTAAAGACAACCCGATCATTCCTCAATTTTGAAATTAGGATATGTAGATACAATCGAAATAAAATAGAGAAAGTATGATTTAGGTTGAGCCGATCTAGTATCTAACCTAAAGACAACCCGATCATTCCTCAATTTTTGGGATTGGGGATTAACCCTATTGAGCCTAGAGTTGATGACTGGATCGGATTGACCTTATGGGTCTAATCTACTTCCAGGGTCAACCTAGGACTAGTCAACTATTTTTTTTTGTTTAATATTTTGTATTCCTTTAAAGGACAAACAAACATACCTTTTCTATTACATATTCATTAACAATGCAATATTGAGTGACCAAACTATAAATATTGGTACATGTCAAATATAAATCTAAGATTGATAATAATAGAAATCTTTATTTGTGATGTTGAGGTGCGTTTGTGAGGTAGGCCAAAAGAGACAAGCGATTTCACCAGCTGAACTACGCTCGTGAGGTGAGCAATGCTAGCAAAGAGAGGCGAGTGGCGGCAAGTGAAGTGAGCAAAAAGGATTTATATATTTATATTTTTCTAAGCCGGTCTTATTTTCTAATTTAAACGACAAAATAACATAAGAAAGAGTAGAGTCAAAGGTGCTAGGTTTTAGAGTAGACAAAAAAAATATAATATACTTGTAATATATAATATATATAGGGTTGATTCGAGTTAAACCAACCTTAAAGTCTTAAGACTGAGGACCAACCTGCACATTGCAAAGTCTATGGGTCTCCGGACAAGGACTAGCCCAATCCCCTTAGGAACTAAATTCTTGAATGTGTTGCAGTGATTTGATTTCCCAAACTCATCCATGAAATAATCAGATCTATAATAGACTCATATAATTTGTACTACGTTCATTATAGTACTCAAATCGACTCCTTAGCAACTGTACGGATACAAGTCGCTTGAGCTCTTATAACTTCAACTTCACAAATCACTAGGTCTCTTGAGCCCACACAAATTCATTCTCCTTACAAAAATGCAGATAAACTTTTGCTGTCAAATTACAATATATGGAATAACTTTTACCAAGTAACCGTCAGTTAAAAAAAATTAATAATTACTTGATTTGGTACCTAATTCATAGAAGTGCCAATGTTAAATGAATCACTAGTGTTTAGATTTCAGGAGTAGTTAGGACAAAGAAATGCTGAATAGAGGAATATGAAGTCAAAGCTGGGGATTATAGAGAGTCAGAGGAAGAGGAAGAAAAAAGACGAGATTTGAAATGTGAATCAAAATAGACATTTTCATGGATTCGGCGGTCCGCATGATTCTCCCGTGCCCACCTAAATCCAAAGATCCGAAAAAATAAATAGGTGGGCTTGAGAAATGGTTCGACATGCATAAACCCGATCCATTCCCAATTGTCCTATTGTGATCCAAGAATTAACACGATCTCATCGATTGAAAAAGAATGGGAAAGACTTGGATAACAGAGTTATATCCGCCCATCTTATTCGGGTCCACCAAGGTCGGTGATTTCCCTGGTCAAGAATCTCATGGGTCGGGCCCATCTTTTTAAATTTAAATCGAGAGGCATTTATTTATTTGGTTGCATCAGAGTTTATGGGCTTTTGCCCCTTCGGCCTCACATACTGATAACCTCCAAAATTGCTTCACATAGAGCTTAGTCGTCACGGGGAGTAGATTACCAATCTGAGGTCGGAATTATGTGATCACCGAAGAGACGAGTGAGATAAAAAAAAACAAAAATGAATGGAAGAGAGAGCTGCATCAGACAGTTTAATGGCTGATTTATGCTGAGCTATAGAATTTGCGTCGAGTGCACGCAGTTAGGGATGGCAAAGTTTAGTTTTCCTGAAAAATTTCATTCTCTCCGCTGCAATCGTAAAATATGACAATGGGTGGGTACTCCTGGACATTTCCTCGTTGTCCAATATCGTCCCTATTTTTTTTTTTTTTTTTAATTTAGCTTTTACACTTTTAGAATTTGGTTCGATGTCATCATTTTGTTAAATGGATTAACGAAAATTGTGGAGGCGGTAGTTCACGCCATAAATGGCGTTGATACACTGACGTGGACACTTACCCGAATAAGATGAACGACGCCCGCGTCTTACATCAAGTTTGAGTTCAAAAAGAATATTTTCCTAATTTGAACGGATTTCATAATTGGAGTTGATCTCCTATTTGAGTAGTTACCTAGTTTGAGTAGGTTTTCTATTTTTCATTCAATTCTTGTCCATCTATAAAAAAATTGTCGTCTTTGTGAAGAATAATTAGAAGGCAATTTCTTTGTGAATTACATCGGAAGTGTTTTGAAACTGTGAAAATCTTGTATTAAGATTTTGTGTAATTCAGTTGTGAGATTGATAAATTAATTAGTGAGAAATCGTGAGGGCCAAATACCGTATAAGTTTTTGGGAGTGACACCTTAGAACGTCACCGCGGCATGTGTCATTTCTGTTTATACTCATAATTATAATTACACATGAGGAAGCACATTACACTTTTTACAATATCCCTTACTAGAAATTCACACGAGTTTAATAATATATATGTCTTCGACATTATACAAACACTAGTAGTTATTATCACAACAAAATACATAATTTTGGGAAAGGTCAGGATCACCTAACACCATTACTCTCATAATAAACCGAAGTGAGTCTAAACATTAATCAAGCCACCATCCAACTCAAGGATTGATGGCCTTCGACATCATCTCGTCCCCTTCATTGCCTTGCCATGTCTAAGGAGATCATCCCACTAATTTGAAAAATAAGATATCAGCTAAAACTCAATAAATGAAATCTCTCAATCTAAGGTGGGAGATCGGCTTATCACTCAACTTAGTATAACAAACAACGTGAATTCAAAGTAAACAAAAATAACTATGTATAACAAATGTATAAAAAAAATTGCTTTATCTTTTCTATCATGATATGCTAGTGGAAACCATTAACAACATTGCAAGTTCATTTACTTAAAAGCAAGCAGATGACATTTTTTTTCGTAAGGAACTAGTATCACCTAGTAGCTCACCACTATATATAGGAATATATATATATAAAAGCAAGTTTATACTTGTCATGAAACTCACAAACACCCACAAGTGAGTTCATACTTGTCACTGGTTAGGACTCATATTGACTCATGTGGTAGTGTGAACACTCTTGGGGCATCCCAAACACACTTTCCTCTCGTTCGGTGTGTAATTCAGTTCATTCTTGCCCTATTCACCAACCTAGAAGCTTGTCAAGAGTTGCTCATTGTCTAAGTCCTTTGGTCTTGGCGACCATTTATCGCTCTCATTGGACCGGGTCGTTACAAGCCCAATAGCTTTCGCCTAATTAGTCACCAAACCATACACCTACTAGAGAAGGTCCCACTTTGGCAGCCCTAGATTATCTACAATGGACATCATGAATATTAACAACTTAAACAACCAATAACGTGAACTTCAACAATGCAAAGAATTGATCACGTGACTAATTGACAACTAGTAATTCAGTAACTTAGTTAAATTACAAAAATATCGCTTCTAGGTTCACAAAAAATAAATTGTCATCACATCTTAGAGAAATAATCAAACACCTCTTAGGAAATCCATTAAACATCTCCTAGGCATGGAACAGGCTTAACAATCCAATTCAAATAAACACAATATATCACATACCATTATTAAGACTTACCTACACATGCAAACAAAAGCCAAACACAAATTAACAGCCAACAACCAACCAAATCAAAGATCTACTCAACTTAGCCCCTAGCGTTTTCACTTACCACAAGTAAAGACTTAATCAACCAAAGCCTTAATCATCTTATAACTTTGAAAGATGGTATTTTTAAGCTTTAAAGATATGAGGATGAAATCTTTGTTTTCACTCAAAAGATTGAAAAATGAAACTAAAAGTGAAAGGTGATGGAAGATCTCTTTAGAAAAAAGTTGGAATTGTTTCTTGGAAACTTGAAGACATATATGAAGGTCTTTTTATAGGCCAAATGTATCTTACAAACCGAGGTTAAAAGTAATGATAACTTTGAGTTAAAATCATAAGATCTAAGAGTAGAAGGCTATGTGTCCCAATATAAATATTTCAAATGGCCCTAAGCAGGTAGCTAATACACAAGTGGCTCATGAGATTAGCTAGATAGATATTTTAGTTGAAATGAGAGAGGGCTTCTTCTTTTTGGCCAAAAAAAAAAAAGGAATGAGTCACCAATGCATTAATGTACTATGTTGTTATGAATGATGTAATTCATGATATCATGGGTGGTCAAATTTTAATGTTTCAAACTAAAGAGCATGTGAGTTAAACCACTTGGTGCGAAATGAAGAGAGGTGTTCAAGCAAAAAAGCTACAAGTGGTAAAATTATATGGCTTCATCTAATAATAAGGCCAATAGAGATGAACTAAGTACCGATGACCTTGAGGACATATGGCCACATTTAGTTTGTTTGAACACATAACCAAGGTTAAAGGTAACAAAGACCTTGGGTTAAAATGCAAGGTGTATAGAGGAAAATGGTGCTTCAATATAAAAAATGCAAGTGGCCTTACAAGTTGTCTAATATGAGTGGCCAAATGAGAGATATTTCGTGAGAAGGCTTCTTGGCCAAATAAAATGAGTGATTTATCTAGACATTATTTGGCTAAGGTTGAAATAGATGGTGTAATGCATGAAGTCATCACTAAACTAAGTTCAATTCACAAACTAAGGACATGTGACTTAAAACACTTGGTGTAGAAATAATGAGAGATGGTATAAATTAAAGATGGACCGATGACTCATTTGTATGGCTTCCAAAGTAGATATTTTGTTAAATTATCAAAATATCTATTAAACTAGTATGTAAACAAGGAAATCAGTATTCGTTCCAAATATTGATAAATCATAAAAATATTTCGAACTCACTTAAAATATTTGTGAAAAATAACGGATGTTAGGAAAATTTCAATTTAGTAAATTCAAAACATGACTATGCAATTTGAGGACTACAACTAATATGGCGACCGTCACTTAACATCGCTAACATACATGTCAATATCTGTCACTAAACTTAATGCATTGAATTCCAATGATTATGATAATAGAAAACCATCATTCACACCTTCCGCCCTTCATAAAATTAACAACTTTCAAGGTGTCAAAATAAATAACACCTATTTTTATATCCTAAATATTATTTTGAAAATTTTGGATATCACATTTGAGGCTAAAAAACATTTAGAATAATTGAGTGATTCAAGTGTGGTTATAATTTCCATTCTTTCGCTTAATCTATAGTAGAAATCTATGCTGTTCTCCTTGTGAATGTAGATCACACTTATCGAATTATGTAAATTTGATGTCCGATTTATTTTATAATTCTGTTTAATTTGTTAAACAACTTCCTTTTCACAGCGCTCTTCTTCTAGCCATTGCCACACTTAAGCATTGCCACCTTGGTCACCGGAATGAGCCGTTGCCTTTCCCACCCTTAGCATCGCACGTCTCACTCACTCTCTGTGGTCGAACTCGATGGAGGTCACCACTAGTGAACTAAGTTGTGCGACTCCGATGTGATGTCACACGACTCAAATCTTGATCTCAGAACTCCAAATTGTAAATTTGTAGCTTTGGTGCGTAACTCCACCAAATGAGAGAGAGAGAGAGAGAGAGAGAGAGAATTGTGGGCGTTTTTTTTTTTTTGTCGAAACAAAGATGCTATTTATGTATCAAAATAATGGGAAAAGTACCAAAGTAGCCATAAACCTTTTGTATCCGTACCAATTCAGTTCTAAACTTTTTAATTGGACCAATTTAGTCCTAAACCTTTTTATATTGGTACCAATTCAGTCATTCTGGCTAATTTAAGTAGGAAATTGCTGACGTGGCCGCCGGCGGTCTTATGTGGCGCCACGTGGACAACATTTATAATTATATATATTTAGATTTTTTAAATTATTTTTTTTCTTTTTTCTTTTCCTTTTTCTCTCTTTTTTTTTTTCCTTACCCTTGGCCGGCCGACCATCACCGGCCATAAGTTGGTCGGGGCAAGGGGCCTCGCGCCCTCACCGGCCACTAGGGAGGGCCACCGCGCCCTCGCCGGCCACAAGTGAGGGCGACGGCCCCCACCCAAATCTAGGTGAGGGCTGAAACCCTCGCTCGTTGGTCGGCGAGGGCGCGGTAGCCTAACACCTCCTCTTACATGAGAGGTACATAAAAGGGTTTTAAGCCTAACAAATCCCCAATAATTACGGAACAAAGTGATACCCAAAAAACAAATAACAAAGCATAATTTGTAGCTAAAAGTACACTCTCACCCCTAAAGAACAAATTTGACACTGTTACAATTGGCGACCAATTACTAGATGTAGTGATAAGCACACGCAAAGATCTTTCACTCCATTTGCAATCACTTTTGGTTCACATCTAGGCTTAACGTCCTTATTGCCAATGCCCTGCAGAGACACCCATATCCAAATGTAGAATGAACACAAATCTAATACCCGTGAGGAGTTCCCAAATCTATATTTAGATTTAGTTTGAGAGAGTAAAACCCTTGATACTTGACCTAAATTTAAATAGGGAAAGGAGAGCGGCCTAATCTCAGAGAGGTTGTGGGGTCATGTTACGAACATCCTCCTTAATGACAGTCAACTGGACAAATGGCTAAACTGGTTTCCATGTTCACTCAAATTCAGTTGTAGAAATCTATTTACACACAAACTCCCGGAATAGATCGGGAGACAAAAGAAACACAGAGAGCTTCAAAAAAAGGGAAGAGGGTGACATGGAGGGAGAGGGGGGAAGGAGGGAGGGAGAAAGGCCCTTCTTTCTTCTTCAGGGAGAGCACTGTACAGAGTTGGTAGCTTTAAGGGAAAAGAGAAGAAACCGTAACCTTGAGCTGGAATTTGGAGTTGACATTGGTGACGATCATGTTAATGCCTGACAAGACAACTGTAGTGATGATGGCGGTGATAGTGGCCTGTAGCAATGAAGTTGCCAACCACAGCAATGTAGTAGATAGAAGAAAAAGAAGAAGAGAAGAGAAAAAATGGGAGAAACAAAGAAATATGGTTTTTGAAAAAAATCATCATCAGTTTAGTTAGACCCCACACCATAAATAACGCGCAGTTCTTTCTATGTTGGTGTGCCTAAGAAGCAAATATCCTCTTTATTGCACTCCGTTAAATAGAAGGACCACGTTAAGTCAAATCTGAAAAAGTTCCATAAAGTATCTATTGCACGGCATTGTTTAGGAGGTTTTAACACTTATAGTCTTGTAATCTCTCTTTATCTATTAGTTTAAATTTTCAAAATAGTTAATTGTGATTTTACAAAATTTTACATGCCATCGAAATCATCTTAGACCCCTATATATTACGCATGTGCGATTCCAGATTTGTCAATTCAACGTGTTATTTGTGATCTAATTTGCGTGTGAGAGGAGGTGTTAAGGTATTGATCCCACATCTCTTTTCTATAGGGTTTCGATGGGTCTTGCTTTCATGCAATCTGTCTCTATTTATTAGATTAAATTTATTGTTGGACTTTGTAATGAGCACATTAACCAAGGGTCAAGTTGTTTTGCAGAAAATGAATAATTTGGAAAATATTTTCAAAAAATGATTACTTGTATTGCTTAAACTAATTAGTTGATAAAAATAATTTATTATTATTAATAATTTATGTATAAATATTTTCGTAAATGATAAAAAAAAAAATTGTTCATGATTTTTGTAAGAGATATGAGTGATTATTTTTTGGAAAATACTTTTCAAAACGTTTATTATCTACAAAACAAACACACTCTAAATTAAGAAAAAAAGTTAAGGGATTATATTCAACAATCGGAAAAGGTTTAGGAACTAAACATATCGTTACTCCTCTAAAAAGACATACAATTGTCAATTTAAAAAAAAAATAGCAAATTTTCAGACATCAAAATATATATGCATCAATTCGAACAATCTATACTAAGAAAAATTCAATTTCAACAGCTTATAAAATCACTTCAATGTCAAAATACAAAACCATATGCTCAGGTCAAACAATTAAACTTGACAACAAACAGCTATGCAAACTTTGGAATATACAGTAACATTTGTAACTTTATCTTGATATCAAAGTAAGAGATTTCAAGTTTTTGTCCCTCTGTAAACCTTTAGTATCAAATGCCTTTATGTGAGGGGAAGTGTAAAGATATCAAATGTTTTCTATTAACTTAAACTTTTAGAACGGCGGTTCCATGCTCAACCTTTAATCTCTGTGTGACCAGCAATCATCTTGAAATAGCAGCTTGGTTTCAGCAAGTGAATTGGCGACTTCTATCTTCATCTTCCAAAGCAGAAAGTGAACTGGGCTGACTTTGCAAAGACCTATTTCCAAGTGATTTGAGTTGCGGTTGTCAGGATCATATATATTGTTCGCTTTTGTATGTTTTTATTTTTTCGGGGACCTCATTAAGTATTGATCTTCGGACCCGAGTAGGTCCTTAAAAGGATCTGTCTGGTCGGAATCAACCCACGGACGTAAGACGTGGGTAATGATCAACCGCGGGGGTTTGAAACCAATTTGGGAAATTCCCCCCCGCGAGTGAGCTCTACTTCCCTCCTGAAATGATGGAGGCGCACATCTCACAATGAAGGCAGATGGTTCGGAATCAACCCATGGACGTAAAACATGGGTAATGATCAACCGTCCCGGGGGGTTGAAACCAATTTGGGAATTTCCCGGCCTAAGTGAGCTCTACTTCCCTCTTGAAATGATGGAGGCGCGCATCTCACAATGAAGGCAGATGGCGGACCCGAGCAGGTCCTTAAAAGGCTCCATCTGGTCGGAATCAACCCACGGACGTAAAACATGGGTAATGATCAACCGCGGGGGGTTTGAAATCAATTTGGGAATCAAAGCAGAAAGTGAACTGGGTTGACTTTGCAAAGACCTATTTCCAAGTGATTTGAGTTGCGGTTGTCAGGATCATATATATTGTTCGCTTTTGTATGTTTTTATTTTTTCGGGGACCTCATTAAGTATTGATCTTAGTAAAGCTAAGATCAAGGTAAAAGATACCTGGAGTCATGAAGGGACTCAGGTGCGACAACGGCGAATCATATTTCTGGCGGCTGGGGAAAGAGGAAAAAGCCTTCTGTTTGGATAAGTTTCTGCCTCTCGAGATCTTCATGGGCCAATATTTTCTCGACCCCACTTTCACTTTCCAGCCAAAACCCCATGTCGTCTTCTTCTCACTCTCATCAGTTCACTCCATTTCTTGTCCCGTGTCCATCCCCACCGTGCCCAGTCGGAATCATGCGAGGCTGACAGCTACTAGAGCTGACCGAACTCTTTTCTTTTTTCGCCTTTTTTAATGAGGAAATTACCATGTAACTTGGTCCGATTTGAGCACAAAACTGGTCGCCATCCTTTTGGGATATTATTGAATCGGGACAGCCATGGCTATAGTTCAGTTTATATGCTTAATGGGTTATTGTCTGCACCGAGCAGGTAACCATCCGTGCCAAAAAAACGACATGTTTCGCCATTTTCACCTCAGCTTAGGGCGAAATCTATACCTGGAATACAATATGACCATAACCATTTCTTTTTTGTTAAAGAAATAACACAGCAAATGCCGCAGATCCTTGTTCTTTTGATCTGAATTTCATGAGAGGATCATGGACCCAATCCGTGGATTTTTCTGATGTGCGAGTCGATTTGAACGCCAGATTTGGCTTTCCAGATTGCAGAGAATTCGCAATTCGGAATGCGTGTTCCAAATTGTGGGTCACCGGTGAAGTAACATTTCTGGTAAACCTGGTGATGGGCAGAAGTTAACTTGCTTCTCTACCACGTTGAATATACAAACTTACTATTCTAGGAAGACTTGCCTAAAATAAACTTCTCCAGAGATCTGAAGAACAGAAAAAGGTTATTTTCCTTTTTCATTGTTTTGGGTATCAGGGGTTAAAATAAAACGAACCTACCCTTTGAGCAGGAGATCATGAGGATCCGTTAAATGTTAATCTAATACAAGGAGGGGAAAAAAAATAAAAATAAAAATAAAACATTGCAGAAAAAACATCCACAAATTGCAGAAGGGTTGTGGATTCAAAGCTATTGCCAAAAAGCCTGAGAATTATGAGAGAAGGGATGCTGATATGAGCTTCCCATAAAGAAAACCATCATCACTCTGTTTCTCGATGAATCTGTTGCTCCTTGCCTTCTCTTGCGGATCCATGCCATGAAAGAAAGGACCTTGAGCCTGAGAGAGGTGGAGAGATAGATGAGGGAATTGATGAGGAACTTGGGGGGAGTAGTTTGCAAAATCTTTCGAGGCAGAGGAGCTCGTGTCGGTCACCAAATCGGGATCCAACACCGGCAACATGTGATCAAAAGTCTGCATTAAATTAAGTCGAGTATCAGCAACTCCTTCGACATTTTTCTCCTTAATTACGATAAGCATCGTCTAAGATATGTCGCGCTCAAACCGCCTCAAATTCGCTGAAATCAAGAACTGAACTTTGTGGTACTTCAAAATAGGCAGTTTGAAAAGCTATGTTGAGCAAAATAAGAAAGGCTACTGGATTTTGAAGAAGACCAGAGAAAGATCAAACTCAAATGAAAAGTGAACTAAACTGAACTCTTCTTTAGCATAGCAACAGATTTCTCGTTTGTATCATACTTTTCTATTTCATAGTTATAATAAAGTAAAGCTTTTGAATTGGTTTGAGCCTACAGACATCTTAACCAAATCAGACTGACCCGGCCTAACGGAGTACCTCTAATTATAGTTGGAATATCAGAGTAAATGCAATAATCTCAATAGGAAGAGCGGATGCTCCATGAGTGTAATGCAAACCTTACAGTATCCGTTCGAAGCAGTCGACGAAGGATCAAGAAACTCATCCACGTGCCACCCGGGCAGCGTCTCCATCAAGTACTCCGAGATGCTGCTCGTTGAGATCGAGCCGGCGTCGCTCGTGTGGTTCTCGTCTTGGTAAGCTCCCAAAGGCAAACTTCTCTCGGCTGTTGACACTGATGACGGCGGGCAATTCTGTCTCTTCGCCGAGGATCTAGAGCTCTTCATGTCTGTGCTCAATGCACTGGACGACGATGAGGCTTGGTTGGGGGTTGAAGAAGAGGAGAGCTTAACCCCGGTTAGAAGAAACCTGTTGTGCTTTTGGGTGTGCTCGTTGGATCTGTGAATGGGAACATCGCATTCTCTGCACAGGATTGCTCTGTCTTCTTGGCAAAACAGCAACGCTCGCCTCTCCTGAAACAAGAGAATAAAATTACTGAAAATGATGGAAGAAGTACCACTGCATTTGTGTTTTCAACATAAAGGAAGTGTCTAAATTTCGCAACAGCTGCTTCTATGGAGTTCTGCATCAAACACCTCGCCAATTTCTGGAGAAAAATGAAACGTACCCAATCTTCTGAAACTTACCCTGTATCATTTTAGTGCAAAAATGGGACAAATTTCATCTTGTCCGGGACAAGTCCCGAAACGGGCCATTCAAATTGAATCTATTATTGTCGAAAGCCGAAAAAAAAGGGACCGAGAAATTGTTCACGGTGTTTACCTGACAGATGTCGCAGAGAGGGGACTCTTTGAAGGGTGGATGAAGGAGAGAGTAACGCGTGTGTTTATTGGCGAGCTTGTTGGCATGGTGGACTCGGCGATCACAGTCGTCACAGAGTGCGGCTTCGTCTGCAGCGCAAAAGATAGTGGCTTCTCCTTTGTCGCAAACGTCACATTGGATCTTCATTCTCTTGAATCCTAGTCTTGCACTCCCTCTCCCTCTCTCCCTCTCTCTCTCTCTCTCTGTCTCTGTGTACTTTTTCCTCAAAGAGTGTCCTTGACTCACTTGAGATATAAAGCCCTATTGAATTGGGAAACAGAGGAAGAGACAAAATGTTATGGGCATGGAGGCTTCGGGGCTATGGCTGAACAGCTCAGAGAAGGGGTCATTTTCTTAGAAGAAGTCTCTGGACCTGGACGATATAACTCTCTCTCTCTCTCTCTCTCTCTCTCTCCCCTTCTTGTTCCGCTTGAGTTAAGATGAGGTAGCAAGTTGGGTCTGAGAATATGGTTTTTCTCTTTTTGTACCCTTTTCCAAGCTGAAAAGGTCTAGTTCTTGGGGGGGGGCTTTCAGAGGTTGGAAAAAGAAAAAGCCATCACTCTCATGCTGAGTGAGAGATTGAGAAAGCATGAGAAGAATTTATCTGCACATTTACTGATCCGCCCTAACTACTATATTAGATGGAGAGAGAGAGAGAGAGATAGAGTGGTGGGTCGGCTCATGGCAGACCAGAGCTGGCTCTTTCAATACCCATGAACAAGTTGACAATGTTAGTGGCATGGGCAATTTCTCTATATTCTTTATGCCTGTTTATTCATTATTACCAAAGAGTACATGATCATACCCTCTTTAGAAGTGTCTTCAGGAAAAAAAAATCTAGACAGTAAAACTTTTAATTTTCAAAGTGACTATATTTTTGTGATGCGTGTAATCGATGCCTTTACGTGGAAATACTTCAAATTTGTTTGAATTGACTTTTATTTGGTTGTTTCTTTTAATTTCTGTGTTTAACACATTTTAATTTTCCTTTTTAAATTCTAAACTCCCGAATTTTTCATAATATCCATATATTGACATGTAAATTCACATATAATATTTTAAATTTTAATAGGGAAATCTAATTATATATTTTACTTTTAATTAAATGGAAACAAACAAGCTTCTCATACCATCCCTTGAAAACATTCGTTAACATGACATAGCTTATTCTCAATATAATATATAGCTATCATCAGTTCACTCATTTAGATCTGTATTAAATATAAGACAAGTTTAAAGAAAGTTTTCAACTTTAAACTTTGTCTAAGATGCTTATATCCAGGAAAAGTACAAGTAGTTATGGAGCCTCAGTTCACTCATTTATATGAAAGTGTTGAACGTACTTGTCTTAAATTTTAAATTAACTTTTGTTATTATCACATGTAGGAAATAACATTGCATCATATATAAAACATAAATTATAAAAAATGTTTTGTGATGGACTTGGATAAAAAATACTCAATAATGTTAGTGAAACAATAGTGTTAAATGCCTTCACCGTGGCCGATGAGGGCATTGGGTAAGCGTGGCTGGCCCTTAGACACCCCCCAAAAAATAAAGAGAAGAAAAGAAAAAATCATAAAAATTATAAAAAATGAAAATATTATTAAAAATATCAACATTAATATCGGTCGCACCACGTCTAATGGCTAGTATCGACATCAGCAATTTCTTGCAAAAATTGTATGAATGGACTCAATTGGCACAAACACGAAATTGTTAAGATTAAATTAGTCCAATTGAAATATAATACTCAATAATGTTAGTGAAACAATAGTGTTAAATGCCTTCACTGTGGCCGATGAGGACACTGGGTAAGCGTGGCTGGCCCTTAGACCCCCCACAAATAAAGAGAAGAAAAGAAAAAAATCATAAAGAATTATAAAAAATCAAAATATTATTAAAAATATCAACATTAATATCGGTCGCACCACGTCTAATGGCTAGTATCCACATCAACAATTTCCTGCAAAAATTGTATGAATGGACTCAATTGGCACAAACACGAAATTGTTAATATTAAATTAGTCCATATGAAATATTTGAAATTTGTACTAATATGATAGATTTAGGACTTTTCAACCTTTTCACTCTCCTTGAGGGGAGGACTCTAATGAGTTAATTTCACTCGATGTTGAGTTCCCAACTATAGGGCAAGGCAGTTTAGGGGCAAAGCTAGGGAATAAGGGAAAAAGTCATCCAATGAAGGTCTAATTTCTTTCTATTCAAAGAAAAGAACATTGCTCTCTACTTTTACTTGTTGAGATTCTCATCTACCCTACCTTTGGGTGCCCTCCTAGTGCTATTTTTTTGGTCGGAAAAACTAAACTTCATTCAAGAAGAGTAGAGATTACAATGTGCAGCCACATCATCAGCATATAGGAGATCTAATAAAGCAGTAGGAGGCAAGGTGGGCCAACTGAGGGGGAGGGTGCTGGTTTTGTGGGCCTTTGTAGCCCAATCCGCCACAAAGTTTGCCCCTCTTCTGCAAAACCTAATTTGCAAATTACAGAAGTCACGAAGAAGGGCAACCGCTTCGGCACAGAGTGCTCGAGCCTCCCATGGGGGATCAATTAAGCTGGACATCGAATCGATCAAGGTTTTGGAATCTGATTCAAGCTGAAGCAAAGTAGTCCCCTTGTTCTTCTCCAGCAGATAGCGCAGGGTTATCGTGAAGGCTTGAAATTCCACTTGGAGGGCAAACGATGCAGCGAAACTCCTGGTAAGTCCATCGATGAACTTTCCATTGTGATCCCGACAGATTCTGGCCATTGTCCCTTCAGTATCTCCCGGTTGAAATGTGCCATCTATGTTTACTTTCAGGAAGCCGATATCAGGTGGTCTCCAAAGCTCTTATGGATTGATTCTATTGCTGTTTGTATGCCCTGCTGCCATGGTGGACAACTGCACCGAACAAGCTGAAGTGAGAGCCATATCAACAACTCTAAGAGGATTGGGGTTCTGTTGTCGGAAGATGAAGTTGTTCCTTGATTTCTAGATATTCCACATAATGATAACAACCACTTCAAAGGCAGGTGAGTTTCTCTACTGTGATAATAATGTTGCCAACCGTTCTGCAATATGTTGTGTGTCTGGTGTGGGAATCGGTAGATTAATCAAAGGGTGAGACCAAATGGTCGCTGTCCAATGGCAATAGAGAAAGGTATGGGTTGTTGTTTCTGCTGCATTGATAGAACAAAGGGAGCAGATGGAATCTGATATAATGTGGTGGTGGAAAAGGTTAGCCTTGGTCGGTAGAGCGTCATGGCTAAGAGACCACAGAAATAGTCTTGTTTTTGGTGGGATGTGCATTTTCCATATGTGCTTCCATAGTTTCTCACAGGATTGAATCAAGTTAGTTGTTGCAGTTGGATTAATATTACATAGGGCTAGTTGTCTAGCTGAGTGATATCCACTTTTGACAGTGTATATACCGACAGTTGATGCAGTCCATGTAAGTTTATCTGAAATATAGGTAGGTCTAACCTGGATTTTAAGCACCTCAGCCACAGTGGAGTCATCAAAGAATCTTCGTAATAGAGGAACATTCCATGCGTTGCTGCTAGGATCGATGTAGTCTGCCACAAGTGGGGGTTCATCCTGTTGAGCTGGACCACGTAAAATTCCTTTTGGTAGCCAACAATCAGTCTTAGTGTTGATTTTTCGTCCATCCCCTACCGCCCATCGTAGGTGCGGTCGAATGAAATCTCGTCCTGTTAATAGGCTTTGCCAACCCCAAGATGGTCGACTTCCTTTCTCAGCCTGTGCAAAGTCGCATGATCGAAAATAAAGACCTTTAAATAGCATACTCCATAAGGAGGAAGGTCCCTGAAGTAAGCGCCATGCCTGCTTTCCAAGCAAGGCTCTATTAAGGTCCATAAGGTCTCTAAATCCCAAGCCGCCTTTGTGTTTACTCTTTTTAAGCTCCTCCCAATTTGTCCAGTGAACGCCAGGTTTAGTGTTATTATTTTGCCACTAGAAACGTGCGATCTTCTTCTCAACTGATTTGCAAATAGAAGTAGGGATTTTAAAGATAGCCATAGCATACTAAGGAATTGCTTGGACAACGGCCTTGATCAATATTTCCTTGCCGCCCTTGGAGATAAGCTTTTCTTTCCAACCATCCAACTTAGAATCAACTTTAGCTAAGATCCGTGGCAAACATTTCTCTTTTGATCGCCCCCAATCCGAGGGGATTCCTAAGTATTTTCCTGTTCTAAGCATCAAGGGCACTCTGAATTCACTAGCCAAGTTTGCCTGTAGGTCACTCAGGCAATCTTTGCTAAAAAATATGCCTGATTTGTTTCTATTCACTTCCTGTCTAGTTGCCATACAGTATTGGTTGATAATATCGGATAGGTTTTGACACTCCAACAGCTTGGCATCTAAAAAGAATATAGCATCGTCCGCAAAAAATAAGTGAGAGAGTGTTGGACAAAACCTGTTTAACTTGATGCCTCTAAGATGCTCTAATGCAAGTGCCTGATGTATTAGAGTGGACAGGACGTTCGCCATCAGGATGAATAAATAAGGAGAAAGCGGGTCGCCCTGTCGGAACCCACGAGTTGGATGGAAATATCTTAAAAGTTCTCCATTAAATTTAATGCTGAAAGATACTGTTGTGACGCATTCCATCACCCATCGAACCCAAATGGGATGAAATCCTATTTTGAGGAGGTAGTCGTTAAGAAAATCCCATTCCACTCGATCGTATGCTTTTTTCATATCCATCTTCATAATTGCCTTAAAATCCCTTCTTTGCTTTCTAATTCGAAGCTGGTGAAGCACTTCCTGGACAATAAGAATGTTGTCTTGAATTTGGCAACCATTGACAAAAGCACTTTGCTCAGTTGAAATAAGGGTCGCAAGCCAGGGTTTAAGCCTGTTAGCAAGTATCTTTGAGATAACTTTATATGCCACATTACACAAGCTGATAGGGCGGTAGTGGTTTAACCGTTTGGGATGAGGAACCTTAGGAATAAGAGTGATAATTGTCTTATTGAGCTCTGATGGCATAACTCCCCTCGCAAAGAAATCCTGTACAGCAAGAAAAAATTCGTCCTATAGAAGATCCCAATGCGATTGGTAAAAGAGACCATTCAAGCCATCCGGACCTGGGGCTTTAGTTGAGCCCAATTGAAAAACTGCACGTTGAACTTCTTCTTGGGTGAGTGCCACCGTGAGGCTCTCATTCATCTTAGAGGTGACCATAGGCGAGCATTGATTAAGGATAGCCTAATAACTTCTAGGACCTGTTGATCTGTAGAGATTGGAATAGTAGGTGATCAGCATATTCTTTAAGGCATGCTCTTCACGAATCCAGCAGTTATCCTTCGATTGTAGCATTCAGATTCTGTTTCGCTGCCGATGTTGGAGTGTAGTTGCGTGGAAAAATTTAGTGGTTTTGTCGACCCACTTAAGCCAATTGATGCGAGATCTCATAGCCCAAAATCTTTCCTCTTGCTCCCATAACCGATGAATATCTGCCTTTAGCGATTGAATTTGTTGTGCGGCATTGTTACGGTGAGGTTGGTTTATCAGAAGTTGAAGCTGATGTTGAAGATGGGAAATTTGATGGTGGGGGGCCGAGAACTTCGAGTTGCTCCACTACTTAAGTGCTGTAGAAACCTTGAGTAGTCGTTGAGGAAGCTGATTGCTAGGTAGGTGGGCTGAGTTCCAGGCACTAGAAATAACATCACGACATTCTGTATCCTGTAGCCAAAAAGCCTCAAAGTAGAAGGACTTGTGTCAACGCCTTGGAAAGCCTTCTGTTGCTAAAATTAATGGGCTGTGATCCGAGCCCACTGCAGGTAGAGCAATTACCTCAGTTTCTGGGTAGGTCTCCTGCCAATTCAAAGAACATAGAGCCCGATCTAACCTTTCCTTTACCAACTCCTCGCCCTCTCTGTTGTTCATCCAGGTATACGCACAGCCCTTACTAATCAAGTCCAGGATCGAGCAATCATATAGGACTTCGCGAAAAGCATGCATTTGGATTGGATCTGCCGGACGTTTGCCTTCTTTCTCCCATGGGTAGAGTACTTCATTAAAGTCTCCGACGCATATCTAGGGCAATGTATTACCAAGTGCTATCTGTCGGAGTTCGTTCCAAAATGGGGGCCGTGCTTGAAAAACCGAAGGTGCATGGAGACAAGTAATATGCATTGAACTACCAGATCGATTGTCAATACAAAGGAAATCTAGCATATGCTGGTCTGTCCGATGAAAAGAGAGACTAAAATGAGAGAGCCAAAAAAGGGCCATACCTCCTGCTAGGCCAATAGGATCAAGCACAAAAGACTGTTGGAAATTAAGGTGAGACTGAACGCGTTGAAGAACATCCGCCTGATTTTTTGTTTCCATCAAAAAGAGAAGATCAAGCTCTTCTTTCGCCACTAGGGCCTTAAGGGCACAAACTGTCTGGGCCGAGTCCAAGCCCTGATAGTTCCAGCTTAGGAGTTTCATTTGTCTTCCGGTGGCTGTTGAAGGCTAGCCACCAAAGCCCGCTGTTGTATATTGTCTATTTGCATAACCGGTGTTTCCATAAGCTGATTTTCAGCAAAGGTGTCCCTTGCACTAGGTAGCTGGTATGGAGTATAACGTTTTTGTTTCTTTGAACTTGTTGGCTTGGTCGAGAGTCAGTTGTTTTTTTGTTTCTTAGAAGTGGGATCAACTCTGGACTGTGCTGGTGATGAGTCTGGCTGTGCATAACCAAGACTAAGGTGACCTTGTGGTAGAGGTAATGGAAGAATACCAGCAAAGGGGTTGAGTTGTAACAGGTGGTGGAGCATAACAGGTTGGAGGTTGTGCGGTGTAGGGCTGGATGTCTTCATCTTGCTTGCTGTTAGAAGTGTCATGGTAGTGAATACCCTTCATTTTGAATAATGCTTTATCTTGTGCAGGTTCTGTGATGGTTTCTGCTGAAGTAGGGATAATATTCTTGTGCTGTACTGATGTGGAAAAGCCCGCGCAAGGAGGAAGCGCAGGGAGAACAGGCGGGGGAGTTGGAGTGGCAGGGACTACCTCCTCATGCTGAGTATCCTTGGATTCATAAAAGGTAATCCAATAGGGGCTAGGCTCTTTAACTTCTGCACGCAGCCACTGTCCATACACCATTTTCTCTCTTCCGTCCATTTTAGCTTCTGTAAAGAGATTCCTTACAATAGGTGGCATAATGACCGATTTTGCCACACAAATAATAGAAGTGGGGCAATCGTTCATATCTAAAGTCCACCCAAAGAAGTTTTCCCGCTATACGTATAAGTTGTCTGAGTTTCAGTGGCTCACTTAAGTTAAATTCTACTCGTACCCTGCCTACCTTGAATGTGGAGTTTTCTTTATAATCTAGTTTAACCTGCAGCACCTTTCCAACCTGCTTAACAGCCTTGCATAGCATGTCCTTCGAACACCATTCCAATGGCACGCTATGAACTTGCACCCACAGATGGCAGGTGGTGAACTTATAACACCACAGGGGTGTATTGGGTTGCCAGGGCTGGAATATAATTAAATGGCTAGAGAACAACCAAGGTTCGCCCTCTAAGATGCAATTTTTCTCACTCTCCGAGCAAAACTTCGCCACATAGGTCCTGTTATCCCATTGAGTAATGTCCACTTCCTTTGTTCACCAAGCCCGCTTTAAAGAGTTTTGTAAAGCCTGAAAATTAATGGATGGGCAAGAAATGATTTTACCTACTAACATGAGCTGATACTCTTCCACTTTGTGCAGGGGCGGTGAGTCGTGCCAATCATCAATTTCCTGCTCGGACCAAAGCCGGCCAATGCGATTGCAAAGGGCAGCGAGTCGGGAGGATTCCGCTTCCACTTGGGAATCCATTGACAGCAGATACGATGAAAATTGAGGTTATCAGTGCAGGGGGTCCCAAAGCAATGTCGGGAAAGGAGCGATTTCAGAGTTGGGTAAATGTTGCATGTCTGGAAAGAGGGTGCGAGCAAAAAGGCATGGGTTTGGTGCTGGTGAATCGAGGATGGAATGTGAATTAGAGAGTAAAGGACAGGGATATCGAGGCGAGTTGTCGATGGTATCGAAGCTGGTTGGATACAACAAGCGGGAGAGAAAAAGTGTGAGGTGCAGAGGACTGAGAGCAGGTGCGATGGAATTGCGTAAGGATTAAGAGAATCAGGATGAAGGGGAGGAAATCTGAGTCGATTAAAGGCGGCAATTGAGTGAGGATGCGTAGTTAGGGTTAGAGAAACTGACGACCATGAAGGTCGGAAGGAAGCTCTTCATGTCGAGAGCTCCTAGTGCTATTTGAGGGCGTTAACTTTTGACCTTCTTTAGTAGGGAAATTTCTAGGATAGATGGAGTTTACTGATACATATACCTAATCGATTTGAAGCATGAAACTCTATTTAACACATAACAAAACAAATGGTCTATATTGCATTAGGCACACTATAGCTACATGCACATATCAAATTTCCCGTTATTTAGGGTTTCTCAGCTTCGTAAGCCCGACTTGCCCTCAATGGTTCTTTACCTCGTGGATGGGACTACGGATCTAATGGCTCACATGATGAATTCATGAAAAACTTAAAAAATATATTGGGTATACAAAAATCGATATGTGAAATTAAGGGGGAAAAGTACTAAAAAATTTCTAAACTAATTGCATTTGTGCCAAATTAGTCATAAACCTTTAAATTGTACCAATCGAATTATAAGCTTTTTGATGATTTAGCAATGTAATCCATTCAGCCAATTTTTGCATGAAATCGCTAATATGAATGCCAATCGTCCTACGTCGCACGATCAGCAATGACATGAAAAATTTTTACAAAATTTTAATTATTTTATTTTATTTTCCTTTTTTTTTTTTTTTTTCACTATGGCCAACAATGGTTGTGGCTCTCACTAGATTCCTCAAGGGCAATCCTCGCCTGGTTGTGGGAGTCGAGCCCTTGCCAAATCCGATGATGGTCATTAAATCTAGCGAGGGCTTGGTGGCCTTTGCCTACGACTAGTGATGGCCTAGGCAAGGGTTGTGACCCTCACTAGCCACAATGAAAAATAAAATAAAATAATTGAAAAAATAATAAAAATTTAGAAAAAATTACAAAATTGTAAAATTTGTTCACGTTAGTGATCAAATGCCAATATCCATGTTAGTGAATTTCGATTAAAATTGATTTGATGGATTATATTGGTAAATCGTCAAAAAGTTTAAGATTCAATTGATATAATTGAAATGTTTAAGATTAAATTGGTAAGTGGAATAAATTCATGACTTTTTTGGCACATTTCCTAAAATTAAAGTGTCAAGTGATTTGGCTGACTCTATCGATGATGAGAATGATTTACTTGTTTAAATGTTCACCAATAATTGTAGCTCATGGCTCCTCTACCCTTGTTTGCTTGAATGCTTCCATCTCACGTATAGCTTGTTTTATTGGCTAACGTACGCGTGTATAATAAGCAAATAGCAGACATGAGAAAGGTATCCAATGACTTGGAAGAATAATGTCATGGCCATGATTGAGAAAATATAGGGGACGTTTAGAAAAGATAAAGTTGAATGGGGATACAACATATTGTTATATCGATTTGTGAGCTCTCAGCTTATATATTTCTCCCGTGCTTTGTATATTGAAACAAATAAACAGCAAATATGACATCGAGCATCCAACCCTGTTGGAGAAAAGTACCATGATTGGGGAATTAGATATATGTATATATTTCTAGGACTTACAACATAAATATACACACACACATATATTATGGAGGATGGAAATCATCTTATTTATTGCCAATTGACAAACTAAATTTACTCAGTTGACATGAACGATGGTGGATGATCCGAACCTCTTGTTTGAAGTCCACAATGATTAATTCGAGGTCATCGACCTTGGGTATATACAATTAAATAGGGACTGAATTGCGAGTACTTCTTTATGTAATATGTTGGCGGACCGTTTGACCTATTAGCTGAGATCGATAATGGTTTATTTGAGCTCGTCGATGTTAGATCTCTAAGAATAGTGACTAATTTGGGGTACTTTAAAAGTTTAAATGGGATAGAGAGGGGAAATAGAAAGGGGAGGGGGAATGGGTGAGTGTCGTTGGTGTTAGCAGCGAATACTAAAACTCTTTAATGGAAGAGAGAGAAAGACATAAGATTAGTTAGGGTTTATGGTGGTTTGCACGACTAGCAAGGTCATGGACTTCAAGTCTATACAATTAAGTAGTAACTGGTTCAAGACTACTTCTCCATGTAATGTGTTGATTGACCGTTGGATTTGTTATCTGAGGTCGATAATGGTTAATCCAAAGTCATTGATGTTAGATCCATGTAAATGGTGACCCAGATCTGACGATGGCGCTCCCTTGTGTAGTCTGGGCGAGGCCTTTGTGGCTGACAGGGTTTTTTGTGACCCTTGGCAGCATCCAAAAAACGAATTTAAAAAAAAATATTAGTAAAAATTGTCAACGTTAGTACTGATCATGTCATGTAAGATGATCAATATTCACATAAGCGATTTTTAACTAAAATTGATTGGATAGACGCAATTAGTAAATAATGAAAACGTTTAGAATTTAATTGACAAAATTGAAAATTTAGAATTAAATTGATAAAAATACAATATGTTTAAGGCTTTTTGGATAATTTTCCTTAAGAATGTTGTTGGTTTTAACTACTATTATCAATGGTCTTTAATGGAAAAAGGGTGAAAAGATGTGTTTTGATAGATTGATTAGGGTTTTTGATGGTTTTCACAATATTTAGATGATGCGGGTTAATGGCAGCCTTCAAAATTACATTGATAATACGTGTAATTAATCAAAAACGGGCAACTTGAAATATTTATTTTATCCCCTAAATGAAAATGATTCAAATGTTCATTCTTTATAGGGGTTTGTTAAGTGTTGGTGTAAAAAAAGAGCTTTTTAAGTGTTATAAATCAAATGGACTGTATTTTGTTTCTTTTATATGGGGAAGTAAACCTATATTTTAATGAATAATGGCGTGCTTTCCTATCTGTTAATTTTTCCCAGAAATGACCAAAACAATAAATGCTCGAGTCATTGAGCTGAAACAGCCCAGTTGAAAAAAGGAGTGGCTTGGTCCTCCCAGTTACTAAATATCTTTGAAAGGCAATTATTTTTCCTGTTTCACCTTTTTCTCCCCAAGTTCGAGAATAGCGGCCTAAAGTGACAGAAATATATAAAATTACATTATATAATAATAAAGATCGGTGGAACGAGGAGTTGCTATATAAGTTAAAACCCTAGGACTTAGAATGAAATTGACAAAATCTTAAATTATGAGGGGATATACATACCCAACTATAACACATTTTTTTTATGCGATATAAGATATGATCGCTTAAACTTGTATAGGATATCTAGCGATTAGGGAGATGGTGTCCCATTGAGTTTGTCTTGGAAATATGAAAATTTGTCAATGCTATACAACCACTGTACCTTTACTCGAACATTTCAAAGGACAGTGTTTGATTCTACTTATATCATTGGCTATGGGCATGCATGTTTTTTTTTTTTTTTTTAATATAATATATAAAATATTGGATCATGTAGCAAAGAACAAGGTATTACCTTACCAAAAAAAAAAAAAAAAAAAGGGTACAATGTATTGATATTGGAGTTTCAGATTGGAGCCCATTCTCCTTTCTTCTTTTGGCACTTCTAGTACTTTAGCATGTGCAAAAAGGACAATTGGGGTGCACTTCAATGAAAGGATTGGTCTCCTCGCTAAAACTAGTGCATGTTAGGCACAACTTTATGGCATGAGGCATTAGTAAATCATTTAACCCTAGACACTTTAAAATAAAAGATTCATTCTAGAACATAACTTGGTATTGAGATTTAGGATTTGTGTCTCTTTGTAGGATAGTGGTAACTGTCACGTATTTTTTTTCTTTCTTATCACACGAGTGCACACATGTTTCCCGTTACTCATTCGATTTCTAAATTCTTCATTAGTACTGCTCGTTGAACGTCACTGCTTACCTTAGAGCCCTTGAAAAGATTAACATGCCCAAACCCTAAGCTAATCTTTCTTTCCTTTAGCATTACAATATTCTAGAGATCTTTTGCTCCTACTACTTGGAGGAGGAGCCAAGAAGCCTTTTGAGATGCTCGTTTCAGGCACCAGAATCTGATTGGTTCATGGGAGAGATAATCGAGGTTTAACTCCGTTAAAAATGTCTTGCTAAGATTATAAGTATCCTCAGAATAGTAACTTAAAGTAGTTTACTATGTTCTAAATTAGAAAATTTACCAAATCCAATGAGAGAAAGTACATATCTCGCTCGAAAGCACCGCATAGTGAAAAGATCATTGAAGAATGGGGATGCGGATTCTCCTCCGAAATGAAGGTACACATCCTCTTGGACACGATGCGCACTCAAGTTGTGTAAAAGATTAAAAAAAGGATGTTACTTTGCACGATGGGCGACAGATCAATCGATAATATGACAAGCTTTTTTATTTTATGTATTGCTCATCTTATTTTAATATGATGTTTTAACACGGTAGTAGGCCATTGATATAAAGAAAGAACAAATTGCACCGATTGTCCTAATCCTTTGATCTAATGTGCAATCAAATCCTAAATGTTATGAATGTTGTGAAATTGAGTCATTGACAATTTTTATTGGGTGCAATTTAGTACTTCAAGTGACAAAGTTCATGACTGAATTTCCTAATGTGACACATTGAAGTCTTGAATGGCTTCTTTATATAATTTTTGCACACGCAACTCTAATGTGTCACCACTCTGAAAAACTTGAAATTTTCTTTAAAAAAAATTAGAATAAAACTACAAAAAGGAAAATCAGAGTAGAGAAAGGAATAATGTGTGCTTGAGTGTTTGCTAGGCGGCCCTCACCTAGATTTGGACGAGGGCTTGCAAGCCTTGTAGTGGTGGTTCCCCCATAAGCCCTAACCTTGATGGTCATTCACACATACTTTTTTTTTGTTTGATTTTTTTTTTTTTTTACTTATATATAATGTGGAACCATGTCAATGCTACCTATGCTAAATAATATTAGAAGAATTTCAAGTCAGGCTCCAGCATGCCACGTAAAGCAAATTTGGCCGTGAGTTTGCCGGGAGGACTAAATTGCACCCATTAAAAAATGTTTAGGATGTGACTGCACAAATCAAACATTCAGGATTTGATTGCATATGGAGTCAACAGTTTAGAACTTTTGGTACAATTTTCCCTATAGAAATGAACAAGTTTCCAAAGTAGAGAAACTTCACTTTTCTTTTGCTAGTTTTTAACGTAGATGAAGCCGTGCTTCTTTTTCGGGCATATGAAATCATGGATCCGATGTTATTTTACAGGAAACGAAGGAAAAACTATCTATTAATAACTTCTCTTTGTTTGGTTTGCCATATGCAGAGGTGGCAAAACCCAATCCCATCCGAAAACCTATTCCACGCAATTCGAGCTGACTAAGAAAAATCAACAATCCTTAACCGACTCGACATGTATCCGAAATTACCCAAATCTAAAGAACCCAAATCATTCGACCACACAAACACGACCCGAATCATTATCAAAGAAGAGATTCCTAAATGAACCGCACACCACCCAAACCCAAGCAAACGAGAAATCATCCTATACACCGACATGAATGGTATGGAGTATGACCCAAAATCGAATTTAATCAGAGTGAAATTAACCTAATACATCAATGTACCGCCTGCTAAAATCGAAACCGGATAAAACAGACGTGCATTTGACAGACTTGCATTTGAATTATCTGAGATCTGATAAAATTTGGGACTAGTAATGACTCGAGCAGAACCACAACTTGAAATGCGACTCGACCCAAAATTTGTAAACCGAGAATACACGTATCCGTGGCAATATGAAACCTAGATTAACCGATCCAAAAAGGATCCGACCACCTCTTTGCCACTTATAATCGTTTATAGAGAGATCGATTTTTAGGTGACTTTACTATCCGTGTCAATCACGTCCTTTTACTATCTTCTTCTTGTGGTTGTCGTGGGGTGTTATTCGGCTCATGACCGTTTCGACATTGTGAGGAGTTCAAGCTGGGTGCACCCCATGGAGTTGCTCTATAATGTTTCTTCGTAATTTCGTTTGTCCTTTTATCAAACGTGTTAAATGAAAGTACAAAACTGATATTGTACGACACATTTTTATTATTGACTGATATAAAGACGATACTAACATCATTATCATATTACAATTGTAATTTCATTTATTTAACGACATATTACATTCTTGTTCACTTAAAACAATTGTAATTTCGTTAGAGGTTCTGAGTTCTTGTTTGTGCGCACTGCAAATGATCATATTGAGAGATAACATTTGTTCCTAAAATAATGCCAATAATAACCCCCGCATGCGTCTGGCTCCGTGGCTATGGCAAGTGAAAGTGTTGCCCATCTCATCATTTGTGGTGGGTTAATCGTCTAAAAAGTCATAAACCTATTATACAATGACCAATTTGGTCTTAAATCTTTTGACTATACCAATTTAGTCATAAAGTTTTTGACAATTTATCAATTTAATTCTAGACTTTTTAAAGATTTGCTGATTTAGTCATCAACCTATTATTTGGATAATTGACCATAAGGACTACATTGGCAAATTGATAAAAAAGTTTAAAAACAAATTGTTGAATCATCAAAAGTTTTAGAACAAAATTTACACAATTAAAAGGTCTACAAGTAAATTGGTGAATTTTCAAAAATTTTAGGACCAAATTGACACAATTGAAAGATATATAACTAAATTGGCAATCGGACAATAAGTGTAATACTTTTTGGACAAATTTTTCCATATGTGGTACACACACCTTTGCATCTGGTACCCATTTTTCGCATTTTAGGACACAATACTAAACCATGATATACTGCATCGCAAACTAGGTCTTGGTGCATGGTACACCATGATGGTATCTTAAAAAAACCACATTTGAGTTGAGGCACCTAAGCATATAAAAGGGACCTAATTTGTAATATCATTGTGCTTGTTCTGAAATACCAATTTGTCGCATTTTAGAATATGTTCAGCAAATGTGCTATTTATAGTGCTTTGAAGCACTCTCACAAGATCATCCGAATCTATCGATGCTTGTTTCATATCATTCGATTGTCATAGATTAATGGAATATAGAGCAAATTACTTGAGAGAAAACAGAGTGAGACCCAAGTTTGTTTGAACGTCGACGAAATCGGCACCTCCCAACTAGAGGTTTGAACAAGGTAGGGACTAGTGATTAGACTGTGATCACTTCGTTAGTCGCTGCAAGCTGGGGTTGACCATTAGCTATTCAATTCAAGCTTCAGCTAAACGACGTGCCGTGCAAGATGGGAGGCGCCCACCCACAATTTAGTGATGGCGACCCAAGCTGAAATCAAATGGGAACGCAAGAAAAGGGAAAAGGGCGGATTGGGCCAACGGCAAGAAACGACAAATTATCACTTTTGTCAGACGTGGATTCGGATGATGATGATTATATACATGTAGCGCAGAGATACGCAAGTTGTCGACAATCGGAATGATGAGGAAGGAAAAGGAAGCAAAGGGAATCAAAATGGTCGTGTAGTTCCGAGGATTTTCTCACATGGCCTGCCTTCAAAAGTTGCGGTTGGTTGAAGAAATAATGGTTGAAAAAGCCAAGAGGGGGTCGTCGTGGCTGGCTTTAGGTGCGAATATTAAGCACTACGCAAGAATCTGAGATTACGCTTCTGTATTACTTCAATGAAATGAGGTGACGAGGCCACGTGTAAAAAGCAAATGTCTGGACGGTAGAGGGCCGACTCATGAGGATGATCTTTCCCCTTTCCGTGGAGTTTCGATTACGATATGGTAAGCTATTTCGCAATGTTTGCTAATGGTCTTTGCAATCGATCTCATCACGTACTTCACATGTGAGTTGGGATATTATGATTACAAAAGATCCTAATCCTTAACTTTCTTCTGCACATGTCATGAAAGACTCATTTATCTTGATGTACACCAAAAATCAACAATCAAGCCCCTCTCGCCTCTCTCTTCCCCTAGCCTTTTCTCTCGCCTTAATCCTATTCACCCCTGCTACCTATGCTCATGGTCATGCAAGATTGGTATAGAGTGTTGGATGCAAATTGCGCAATCCCAAGATCTCCATAACCAGAACAAGAACATGCATAATTGAGTAGAAAGATTAACACTTGATTTGGAAACCATTGTTCTTGAAGCAGAAACGGAAAACTGATGTTCCACGCGCAAGTCCTTCTCTTTTATTGCCCTCCGTATTACTGGCTTAATGAGACGTTCCCCTCACCCTTTAGCGTTAGGTTAACGCTCCTTATGTGAGGATACATGTGAGAATTAGGGTTAGAGGAGAGACTTGAGCACTATTTATAGAATTTCCAATCAGGCTCCCTCATTACAGGCCAGACTTAACTCGGCTCACACTAGCCAGTCCCATTTTAGATTAATTAAGAAACTTTCTATCTCACCTTAGACCAAACCCCGCTTTACAATAACCGTAAAAAGATAAATTACAATATCAATTTATGTAGTCCACATTAGGAAAACTCTTACATTCTCCCACTTGGACTATATTAATTGAAATTTTACCGTATGTGCGCACCTTGGTTTAAAGATAATTCTTAATAGTCAATCCTATCTCATAAAGTCTCAAACACCGAATCATGGCGGTAACTGCATGTATACACATAGAGCCTTCCATGGTCACAAGTGCTTTTAACTTTATGTAGTGTGGCAAATTGATAACATCTCTTATAGAGAGATCCTATTTGTCAGTTACTATCCTCTTACCTTAAGCATCACAAAAAACTTGTGTCACTAGAGAATGTCTTTATGGTTCCAATGAACCCACGTATGCCTTGTTTTTACGGTCAACCTTTCTTTATGTATAACAAGGCATATGCACAAGGCTAATAACCAGATACCCCTAGCCTTCACTCAAGATTTATATAATACCTTGAGACTTTATCAATATGTATTCAACATAATAATAATACATTCAAAAATATTTTATTGAATGTAAAAGTTGGTACATATCAAATCGTTATTAAATGTAACGAATACAGATGTAAACTTTATTAGAATAAAGTCAAAATAGCTCTCACTAAACAACATCATCTCATGATGCTCTTAAGCTCATATCAATGACATGTCATTCAAGAATAGAAGAGCAAATCCCTTTAGTTAGTGGATCTGCAACCACATCATCTGTGGATATATGCTATATTATAACGTCACCTTTTTGTACCGTTTCTTATTGTCAAAAATTTGACTGCCAAATATTTAGACCATTTGAGACCTCTGTTGTTAATACTATAAATTTATTGTCTCAATATAACCGTATGAATCAATCCATAAAATTAAAAACGGTCAACTCCTTAATGAGGTTCTGGAGCCTAATAGCCCAAGTAACAGCCTAAGAGAATATTACAAACTCTACTTACATAGTAGACATAAAACTTTACTTACTGCACTTCCTACTAACATAAATATATATTCCATTATTGATCTCATGTCATCCTAACAGCCAACAAAGTTTACATCTGAATACCCTACTAGCTGCAAGAATTGAATATGTCTATAAATTAGCATATAATCTCTTGTCCTCTTTAAGTACCTTAAAACATTCTTGGCAGTAACCCAGTAATCGTGTCCTGGATTTGACTGATATTTGCCTAGAAGTCCCGTCACAAAGATGATATTTGGTTTAATGCAAATATGAGCATACATTATATTTTTAAGTGCACTGACACAAAGTACACCTTTTAATTAGATTTTCTCAATATCTAAATAAGAACAATGTGATAGATTCAGTTCATCACCCTTAACAACAGGAGTAATTCCTAGCTTGCAATGATGTATATTGAATAATTCCAAAATACGATTAGCAAATGTCCTCCGAGAAAATCTAATATAATATGGCAAAAACAATCCTTACGGACCATAGTACAAAGGATAAAAGATGTCTCAAGGTCACTACTTGTAAGCAAAAATATAATGTACATAGAGTATGAGAAAAATAAATTTCCTCTCACTGACCTTGCAGTATATTGAATTACTTTGTTCCCAATTGAACAAAATAACAACACTATGAAACTTTAATAATATTGTCTGGAAACTTGCTTAAGACCATGAATAAGACTTTTTAGTCTACACACAAGTTTACTTAAAACACGTGCTGCAAAATCTTCCGATTGCACTATATAGATTTTGTATGTATTTGGCCTAAGTTTCTATAAAAAAAAAAAAATATTAATGTCACTTTCACTCTGAAAGAATCTTTAAAAGATACTAGAAAGAAATAATTATTTCTTCACTATAAACTATCCACCTCTCTTTCAGAGTGAAAACTTTATCATCTTTTATGGCATCTAATCATATACTTGATTGAGAACAAGAAACGACATTTATATATATCGCTAAATGAACCATGTAGTGGATATTATAATCATGCTCTCACAAATAGACTATGTAGTCTGATGGTATAACTGATCGTCTTTCCTTAACAAATCTCCCGAGTAAAGCTACAACCACTTCATTCTGCACTTAAGAGGCTTGAGAAATCTCATCATAACTATATCAAGAATAGTACCTTGAACCTCAACAAGTGTAGTATAGGAGATTCCATAATTGTTTGTACCACAGTTGTTTATATAGGCAAAGACAAAGACACAGTGATCTTCCATCGCATTATTATCCTTAATAGTCTGAGAGCAGCTATCCTCTACAACTACATCGAACTCTAAAAAATTTACTGTCTGTAATTCCATAATACTCGTACCTTCATTAAGGCCATAAAATCGATACCCCTTTGAATAATCTAGGTAAGATACACGTTTGTGTATGTGAAAAAAGTTGTTTTCAAAATATCAACCCACAGAAGACTGGATAAATTAGTCTTACTAATCATACTCATCACCATGTTGATTATGGTGCAATTATGCCTTTTGGGCAAATCTTTTTGTCAAGATTTTCAAGTATAGTAAATGAAGTTACCACCCTAGAATTTACCAAGTATTTGACAAATGACCCTTTAAGCTATTTCGCATTGTCATACTTGTCAAAATACTCCATTCACTATTAAGCCTGATAACCTTTAAAACTAATTCTAATCGATTTATTCTTTACTTCGATCATTTTACTTCCACAATAATCAATAGAAGTCTTTAAATATCCGTTAAGAGTAGATAGAATATCGACATTATCACATTTTCTACTCTTTCTTTAGACATGTGTGAGATTATTCCTTAAATTGAAAACTTTTGGAAACAACCTTTTGAACCTTATATGAGACGTATATATCATTAGGACTTAAATACAATCATTGCAGATGTATCCTAATTTTGGTATTAGATAAGACATAACTTCAAGCCATTAAGGCTCCCATCATCTTTTAGGAGTGCAGTCAGTTGGTAAACCACTTTTCAAGTGTTCTGAATGGAAAGTTTCAAGGACAGTAAGCAAATTTGATTGCTATTTTCCCAAGCAGCAAATCATATGTCTACTACTTAAAATTTGTAGCAGTAAAAACCTCAATAATGGTGAAGTTATTAATTATAGAAAATGTGACCAAAAAACAAGTAATGTGTATAATTAGCATCATGTGAGCACTGTGTAACTTGACATACAAGTACACATCTAGAGAGTTACACTCATAATCATATAACCACATTTGGGCAGAATACATGACATGCAGTTGTACACTCCCCACATGATAGCGGTTATGAGAATATATTCCAATCTTCATGAATTCATCACATTTGGGAATATGAACTATTAGGATCAGTCACTCCTCCACCACACCATCATGTATCCCTCCATGAACTAATACATAATCACCTCATTTGGGTGTACGACTACGCATTAGACAAGGAGACATCCCAATCATTATACGAGACCGAAATTTCTCAAACCCAATCAAGCGTGCCACTTTGGCAGTCACTACTCAATTGAATCCTTGAAATTCTCTCATACCGATGATATAAACTTTACTTCTCACATATACCATATACATGTGATTTTAACCTTAGTGATAGGGGCAGTAAATCACTAAAATCACATATCATGTTAATTACATTGCTTTATATATATATATATAACCTAAAAGACAGACTTCAATGAGATTATCAATCACAGTAACACAAGAAACTTCTCATAACATAGAAGCAAGCATTTGTTGTGCACCCCGATTACAGATTACTAGAACAACATAAAAAGAATGCTAATCTAGAGGATCTATCGCAAGTTAACATTAATAGCAATATAGGGTACCCCAAATCAACAGACTTGATAGCCGATCCACTATCGCTCATGAGTTTCATAAGGCAAAACATGAATTCAAGGTCAACATTGATTTATTAGCCAATTTTAAGTAACAAATTATCATTGCATTAACCAGTGGCCTATAAATTGAGTCAAACCACAGATTCAAATATCTAAACTATAATAGTAGATACTATTGCTCTGTGTAAATGTTGTCATACTTCTTAACCATAAAAAATGTTTAACTTGATGGACATTAACAAGTGACCAGATGAGTTTAGGTACAATATGCAATAACTTAACTAACATGTATTACCCACACTCAGCAGATATGTTAATTATTACAATTAGTTTGGTCACAGGTTCTTAATATGTCCGTCATTCAAAGGTTACCGGTGTGTAAAAGAGTATGCATGAGAAACAAAAGTTTCATGACTTTTACAGTTTCTCATTACCTCAATATATAATTCAAGTACTATCTTATAATGGTTGTATTTCATTAAGCCAGCTTCAGTTCACAATAAAGTTTAATTTTTATTAATGAATCGCACTTTTATAATGTTTACGTGATAACATACCTCTAACCAAACACTTGTATTCCAAAATCACAGGAAAATACAAGAAAAATACGCAAAAATACACTTAAAATACACGTATTTAGGGTTTCGTATGTAATTTTCACATTTATAAAATCATCAAACATATAAAATAATACACCACAAGATAGAGGATGAAAATACGAGTCCAACGCTGTTAGCCATGCGCCGATAGGCTATGTAGCACGGACACGGCGACACGGACACGCGACACGACACGACACGACACGCGACACGTCATTTCTCAAAAAGTAGAGAATTTCGACACGTTCCGACACGTTAAATATTAAATAAATATTTTTATTTTTGATTAATTTGATTCAAATTCATAAATAAATAAATAAATAAAGAGTTTACAATGAATTTATATTAATAATATTAATAAATCTTACACTTTTTTTATTTCATTATTCCAAATTTATATTTATTTTTCGAAATCCCCCTCTCCCCCAAATTTACTTTTGTTTTTTCGAAACCAACCCCACCACCCCTGGGAAACTTCCCTCCTCTCTTTTTCCCCCAAATTTTTTCACTTTTTTTTTCCCTCCCCACGTCGTCCATTTTCCCCCAACTTTATTCATTGACTGGACAGCTCACCTGTCACTTCCCCCCCCCCCAAAACAAAAACCCTAGCTTTACTTTACCATATTCTCCTTTACCGCTCGCCGCACGACCCTTCATTTTCTCCTCCTCTAGATCTGTCTCCTTCCTCGCCGCTTGCCGCTCGCCGCACGACCCACTTCTTCTTCTTGATCTCTACGTTTTCCCGGTACACGCCCTTTGTGAAATTGCTGCTCTGCCGCCGCCGGAGTTGGAGCGATCAGATGGGTGGACCACGCTCTTGACAATGCCGCTAGTGCGCTCAAACCCATCTTTGCATGTCTCCTGGTTTGGTTTGCAAGTGCAGCATTTAGCCATGTCCTCGCCGCTCGCTGCACATGACCCCCTTCCTCGCCGCTCTTTCTCTGGCCATCTCTCGCCGTCGGTCCGTCTCTGCTCCCTCGCCGTCACTTCCACCCTCCCTCGTCCGCCGGACATGCGTGTCCAAACGTGTCGGGCAAAGGTTGACCACGTGTCGGATTTCCGACATGCGTTGATCGCGTGTCCGAGCGTGTCCGGCGCATGTCGACGTGTTCGACACGTGTCGGACGTGTCCGACACGCTCCGACACGTGTCGAACACGACACGGAAGCACGGACAACGTGTCCGTGCTTCATAGCTGATAGGAGCCTCCACGCGCCCGAACGTGTTGCTTGAGTGCGTGGGGTGTGGAGCTCACCCGCGAGCTTCAAGGCCGGTCAAAAACTGGTCCGACCGGTTCCCAATTCGACTGTCCGGTCTAACCGCCTAGTCCAATTGGTTGACTGGGTCTGGTCAAACCAAAAGGGTTGGGTCGGGCTTGGATAGCTGACATCATCGTGACGTTAGCACCCACGTGCGTCGCATGTGCAAGCCGCGCCACGTGCGTGGGGGCATGTGACCGCGTGTGGGGTGTGTCTTCGACGCCCAGGTGGAGCGTGGCCGCGCGTGGGGCCACCTTCAACGACGCGCCGCCCACGGATCTGCTCGTCTCGACGAGCCTAGTCCTAATATATAATTTAATTTAATTTTTATTTTACGAAAAATCACGAAATCTCAAATTAGGACAAAATCTTATGCGTTCGAGTTCTAGGGTTATGGAGGCTTTGATACCACATGTTGGATGCAAATTGCGCAATCCCAAGATCTCCATAATCAGAACAAGAACATGCATAATTGAGTAGAAAGATTAATGCACTTGATTTGGAAACCATCGTTCTTGAAGCGGAAGCAGAAAACTGATGTTCCATATGCAAGTCCTTCTCCTCTATTGCCCTCCATATCACTGGCTCAATGAGACGGCCCCCTCACCTTTCAGCGTTAGGTTAATGCTCCTTATGTGAGGATACATGTGAATATTATGATTAGAGGAGAGACTTGAGCATTATTTATAGAGTTTCCAGCCAGACCCCCTCATTACGGGCCAGACTCAACTTGGTCCACACTAGCCAGTCCCATATTAGACTAATTAAGAAACCTTCTATCTCATCTTAGACCAAACCCCGTTTTACAATAACCGTAAAACGGTAAATTATAATATCAATTAATGTAGTTCACATTAGGAAAACTCTTACATAGAGATCACAGGGACAATGGCAGGCTTGCCAAGCATCGCTAATAGAGCTTGGCTATGGTTGTTAAATCAAGTTCATCAAAATTGATCTGCACGCGAGCTGGTGCTACGACCATCGCCAGCCTTAGATCTGAGGTTAACGATGGCCTTAGGGGCTATGGCTATCAAGTTGCAGACCTTTATCTCAAATCCAAAGTCTACGATAGAGCTTTACCACGATGATCATGGCCACCAAATCAAGGGCATCCGACCTCGCTGAGGTGTAGTCAAGCCCATATGCTGGAAAGAGGGAGGCGGGTGGGGGTAGGGTTTTTTGGGGCGGGGGTAATTTGAGAAATAAAATTGGAATTTGAGAAATCTTGCGCAGACGAGGTGCAACTTTAAATCTAATGTAAAAAGTGGTCATAATAATTTAGATTTTGAAATGTGAGAAGTGGATAGTTGATATAGGGAGTAAGATATAGGATGATGTTTGTAATTTTCTCATTATTTTATTGGAAAAAAATTCTGCTGCACCTCATTAGCCATATTACAATTATGTAAAACCTTCTCTTAAGTGATTAGTATGTATATCATCTTACATCGGCTCATTTCACGGGGAAATTATGACCTTGAATCTAGTTGATGACTTCAATGACAAAAAGGAAGAACTAATCGCAGGTTTAAACCTTAATTTTAGAATCAACTCGTGAGTTTTGTTGAGGGGTAAATGTTAGACGCTAAAACGTGCAATCCCACAATCTACATTGCTAGAACAAGAATACATATAATAGAGTAGAAAGATTAATACACTTATTTTGGAATCCATCATTCTTGATATGGAAGCAGAAAAACGATGATCCAAACATAAGTCTTTATCGTCTAGCTCAATGCGAAGGCTCCCTTATCCTTTAGCGCTAGGTAAATACTCATTTGGAATGATAATTGTGATAATTGAGGTTAGAGGAGAGACTCGAATACTATTTATAGAGTTTCCAATCAAGCCTTCTCGTTACGGGCCATGTTCAACTTGGCCCACACTAGCTAGCCCTATATTAGACTAATTAAAAAACTTTCTATCTTACCTTAGATCGGCCTTGTAAAATGATAAATTACAATATCAATTAATGTAGTCTTCATTAGAAAAACTCTTACATTCTCTCACTTGGGCTATATAAATTGAAATTGTATTGTATGTGCGCTCTTTGATCTATAAATAATTTTTAATAGTCAATTTGATCTCATAAAGTCTCAAATATCGAATTACGATGGTAACTGCATATATACACACATAGCCTTTCATGGTCACGAATGCTTTTAACTTTATTGATATGGATTTAATATTGTAGTGTGGCAAATGGATAACATCTCTCTTAGAGAGATCCCATTTGTCAATCATCATTCTCTTACCTTAAATGTCACAAAAATCTGTGCCACTCGAGAATGTCTTTATGGTTTCAGTAAATCCACATATGTCTTGTCTTTATGGTTAACATTTCTTTATGTGTAATAAAACATATATTCAAGGCTAATAATTGAATGCCCTTAGCCTTCACTCAAGGTTTATACAATACCTTGAGAAGTTTATCAATATACAATACCTTGAGAAGTTTATCAATATGCATTTAACATAATAACAATTCATTCACAAATATTTTATTGAATGTAAAAGTTAGTACATATGAAAACATTAAATGTAACAAACACAGATGTAAACTTTATTAGATAAAAAATAAAAATAGCTCCCACTAAATAACACCATCCCATGATGCTCCTAAGCCCATATTAATAGCATGTCACTCAAACACATAAGAGCGTAGGCTTTTAGTTAGTGGATTTGCAACCATATCATCTGTAGGAATATGATCTATTGCAACATCACTATTCTGTACTGATTCCTTTATGGTCAAAAACTTGACTTCCATATGGTTAGACCATTTGAGACTTCTGTTGTTATTAATAAACAATAATGTAGGGTTATTGTCACAATACAAGTATATGGACCTGTTTACAAAATCAAAAACGATTAACTTCCTAATGAGCTTCCGGAGCCAAATAGCCTGAGTAGCAGTTGAAAAGTTTGCCATAAACTTCGCTTACATGGTGGAAGAAGATATATATTTCTATTTATCGCTCTTCCATGATACTGCACCTCTTGCCAATATAAATATGTATCATGTTATTGACTTCATATTATGTTGATCTTGATAGCCAACAAAATCTGCATTTGAATATTCTACTAGCTGTAAGTTCGGAACATGTCTATAAATTAGCATATAGTCTCTTGTCCTTTTTAAGTACCTCAAAATCTTCTTGGTAGCAACCTAGTGATTGTCTCTAGAGGTGGCAAAATAGGTCTTAGACCCATATATGACCCATTTAAATTATAAATGGGTCTATAAATGGGTCATATATGTGTCACTTTTTTTTTTTAAAGAAACTAATTAAATGAATTTAAAAATTGAAGGTTTAAGATATATAGGTCTTAAATGGGTTGGACTTAAAACCCATTTTCAACTAAAGTCTCACAATCTCTCTCTTCCCTCTTTAACTTTATAAAAATATTTTTTATAAAATTCGAAATTATAATTATTTTTTATATTTCAATTTTCTTTTCTTTTTCTTTCTCTCTCTCTCTCTTTTTTTCCCTTTCTTCTTCCTCCTTCCTTGGCCGGCGGTCGGCATGGCGATTGACAAGGCGAGGCTCGAGCTCGTTGGCATCGGGCAAGCTCGAGCTAGCCGTATTCGACGAGGCAGAGGCCTCGCTAGACATCAGCAAGGCTTGAGCTCGTCGATCTAACTAGGCAGAGGCCTCATCGATGTCTGGGGAGGCTTGAGCTCACCAGCATCGGTGAGCTCGAGCTAGCAAGATCTGGCAAGGCGGATGCCTCATTGATTGGGTGAGACTTGAGCTCGTTGGTGTGGGGCGAGGCTCGAGCCTTGTTGGCGTCGGGCGAGCTGAAGGCTCGTCTGTGGCCGGTCGTCGACCATCGTCGTGGCCGGCGGCTAGCTGAAGAAGAAAAGAAAAAAAAAAAAAGAAAAGAGAAAAAAACATTATATTCTAAAAAAATAAAAATAATTAAAAATTTGATTTTTAAAATGTAAATTTTCTAAAAAGTTATAAAATTGTCTATTAAATTTGTATTGTATAAAAGTATTTTAGTAATACCATTTAAAAAAAAATCATAAGAAATAAGCTTTTTAAGATTTAGTTAAATGGGTTGGGTCGGGTATGGGTAAAAACATTTGCATTACAATAAATGGATCATAAACGTGTTAATTTGGTTGGACAATTTCTAACCCAACCCAAACTCGACCTGATCCACCCGTTTAACAAGTCTAATCATGTCATGGATTTGATTGGTATTTTTCTAGAAATCCTGTCGCAAAAGTAATGTTTGGTCTAGTGCAAACTTGAGTATACATAATATTTCCAAGCACACTAGCATACGGTACATCATTCATTTGGACTTTTTCAAAATCTGAATTAGGGTATTGTGAGAGACTCAATTTATCACCCTTAATAACATAAGTAATTTTTTGCTTACAATACTGTATATTGAATATTTAAAATACGATCAAGATATATCCTTTGAGACAAACCCAATAAACGGCGAGAATGATTCCTATGGACCTCGATGTCAAGAACAAAGGACGCCTCACCAAGGTCTTTCATGTGAAATTTTTTTAATGACATTCGCTTTGTCTCATGTTGTCACGCCCTGATCCTCAAGCGCGTGCCCATCCCTCGTGGTCGATTAAAATTTGCGACTTCCCAGGATGAGTCACCGACCCTTTCATTTTATTGCACACGCGGAAGCGAATAACAAATTCCCTAACAGTAACCATCTCGAGATAGAAAAGTAGGATAACATATTCACAACAAAACATGCTTTTATAAACATACTGAGTCATGTACAAAAGTCTACAACCAAAAGACTTCAAAAGATCGACTCTCAAAAGAAGTTGTCCTAACTGACCTACACTTTAGATCACTTCAGCTCGGCTCCAGATCCTCCACTCTACGGCCCTGAAAAGAATTGAGCCCACAATAGGGTGAGATATAAATCTCAGTGAGTTCACGCTCTAAATCCTGATTAGGAGGGTAATACGCCTAGAGGCATTCTAATCACACAACTACACAACCATAGAGACTTACTTCGTCTCAGATCCATCCTGCAGGTCGGCATAATTCATATCACAGACAAGAGCAGTACTCAAGCTTAATCAATTGGAACGCAATACTCAATCTCAAACGATTATAGGGGTCCTGATTATAGGGCCAAATCGTTATGACACGTCCCATACCATGTCATACAATTTTGTGCCATAACTCGACACATTCAACTCAATTAATCATGCGTTCCTAGTTTTGATCTCGGCTTATAGCACTGCCTACTCTCTATTTGGCGGTCTTCTGGCATAGCCACGCGTCATCTCACCCCATTAAGCACGGGAACGTCTCTACTATATGGCTTTCCCGAAGGAGCATAGGTCCAGAATCTACTGCGACCGGCTTCTGTTGTCCAGGGGCATTCCATAAGGGGTAACGTCCAGCATGACAACCCGTGACGGATTCTCTTAACCAACATACGACCATTCAATCTCGACTTAGGACACCGTGCATTGCACTCGAATGCCTCAATTAAAATGGTGAACCTGTCATATTTTCTTCGTATTAAAAATACACGGTAAAATAGTCGTATGTGGGTATACAGTCAATTCGAACCAGAAAAAGTGATATCTCCAAATTTAAAATCCCACCGTTTTATATAGTATATAAAACCATTTTCGGTGTTAAAATCCGACACCAGAGATTTTCAGAATCAATATCGAAATTCACAAGTTTTGGAATAAATGATCAAAATTTCAATGAGTTTCAATTTGCACAAATTAACACTCAATTTGCACAAATTAAGACTCAATTAAATAAACCAAGCATACTATTGCAATCAGCACGAAATTCCGGTCACCGGCTATCCCGGTCTAATTTTTGGAAAATATTTAATAATTAAATAAATACCAAAATTAATTAAATAAATCAATTTAAATACCAAAAATGCTAACTTAGGCCAGAAATGCCTAATTAAATATTGAAACAGGCCCGAAAAATTTCCGAACCAATCTAGATAAATAATACAACTTATCTAGTCTCTAATTATGCCACTTTAACCACCTAACATGCATATTTGAATAATTAAATCACTAATCTAATCTAACTAACCACATAATCCCTAATTAACATAAACTAAACACCCCTTAAACATCATTAGCATCCTAAGTAGAGTTTAGTACATAAACTCACCAGTTTAGCGCGAAAACTGGTTTACCGCGACGGCAGTGCGATGGTGGCCGAAACTCGAACTTTCGGCGGCACCAATGAAGACTCGGAGGCCCTGAAAATGGCCTAAGATGGCTCAGCAAAGCCAAGCTTCAGCCTTGGTCTTGCGGTTGAATTGCAGGCTTGGCTTAGCTGCGGAATCGGGTTGAAGATGCGGGTTGCATGTGGCTGAAGACGGGCTGGACTGAACTTGTGTGGCTGCTGACTTCGTGGGCTACTAGGCTTGTGAAATTCGTTGGTGTGGGCGCGCGGCAGAGACGCGCAACTAGTGCACCAAGGGGAAACGGACGAAGTAGAGAGCTGCTTTGGTTAACTTCGGCTTTGTTGGAGAGTGATCCGCGTGAGTTGACTCGGCGGCAGTTGAAGGGAGACACGAGGAAGGCAAATTGTAGCAGGTGGTGGAGCGGCGAGACAAGAAGGAAAAAAGGTAGCTGACATGCGGGCGTGAGGGAGCTTTGGAGTCAACAGCGAGGGCACAAGGTGTGTTGTAGTTGACCAGTGGAGAGGGAAACGGACGTGTGGCAGTGTGAGAAATATTCAGTGGAGATGGCTTTGGTGGCAGAGGAACAAGTGAAGGTAGAGCAGTAGACTCCAATGGAGGGGCTATTCGAAGGAAAAATGAGAGAAAACAAAAACAGAAGGGAAGATTGGGAGGAAGCGGGCGCATGAAGAAGAGAGGGGAAAGGGAGACGAGCGAGAGAAGATTGGGGGAGGAGAAGAAAGTCAACAATACTATCCACTTAATTAAATGCTCAGTCTCCCTATTACTTTCTTGTATAAATCTTAACAAATAATCCAATTTGAAGCCAAAAATTCAAGCCCCCATCCAAGGCTATGAATTTCCTCAAATTTGGACTTTAATTTCCTCACTAATTCTCCAATTGATGTCCAATTTTTGCTAAGGAGGAAGCCCACAAAATTTCTGCAAGTTCCTTTCGCCAAGTAGCTCGGTTTAGAAGTTAAAAATCCCTTCAATTTGGCCCATCCGAATTTCCGTTCTTTTCCGAATCGTTCGAATTGATTTTCCATGAAAATCTTGAGCTTGTCGAAAATTCTTCAGAGGATGAGTCAACGTTCCTAAAATAAATCGTGACAGGATAGAACTTTCAATTTCTGAAATCGGGTTCAAATTCGCGGTTAATTTCAATCTGACGCGATTTTAGCGTGATCTAACCTATCGGGTAGCTTTTAGGAATTCTTAGTACAATTGACCTGTGGTTGATTTTTTTCGAGCCACAATGTACATCTTCGACACATTGTCGACTCTCGGTTGTCGTAAAAATATTGAGGTTTTAAATACGGTCATAGGATACATAAATGACAGAAAAATTGGTCTAGTACCATTTGACAGAAATTTTGTAATCAAGTAGAATCACCCACACACTAATCACATATCTTTTTCGAATCGACCTATCTCCGGTCTCTAATCGATTTTGACGGTGTCGTAATGATGACCCTTGTAGATTAGCACGGTCGAACAGTCGATTCCTGGTCGAATTCTCAAGTTTATTGCGTTTAGATTCCTTAACGGCTTTACCTGATAGGCTAGTTATCTCATGAGTGATTAGCTTAGGGAAAAAAACTATCAGAGCATTGATGAAAGGCCCGATTCATTAAATTGAAAACAGAACCTGAAAAATTAGGATGTCACACATGTAGTAATCCAATGTCACTACTCGCAAGTAAGATATCATTTATATAAAGTATGAGATAAATATATTTCTTCCCATTGACCTTGTAGTATATACACTAATTTACTTTGTTTTTAATAAATTCAAATGAAGTGACAACACTATGAAACTTTAAATACCTTTATCTAAAAGTTTGCTTAAAGCCATAAATAGACTTTTTCAATCTACATACCAGTTTACTTGAATCATCTGCCGCAAAACTTTCAAGCTGTACCATATACACCTTCTCATTAAGGTCTTCATTTAGGAAAACGGTTTTAATGTCCATTTGGTGTAACTCCATATCAAAATGAGTTACCAATGCCGAAATCACTCTAAAAGAATCTTTAGAAGAAACTAGAGAAAAAATTGCTTTATAATCTATTCATTCTCTTTAAATAAAACCCTTAACTACTAGTCTGGCTTTAAATTTCTCAATATTTCCTTTGGAATCCCTTTTAGTCTTGTATATCCATTTGCAGCCGATGGGCTTATAATCTTCAGGCAATTCAATGAGCTTCTAAACACCATTGTGTTTTATAGATTGCATCTCATCTTTCATCATGTCTAGCCATAAATCTGATTGAGGACATGAAATATCATCTGTATAAGTCACTAGATCAATAACACAGCTAATATCATAATCATACTCTCCCGGGTAGACTACATATTCTGGTGGTATAACTAAATGTCTTTCCCTAGTTGATCTTTTGAGTGGAGCTACTACAACATCATTCTGAATCTGAGGGGCTTGAGGAATTTCATTAGGAACCGCCTCAACAACAGGATCCTGGGCCATAATAGGCTTGGTTTATGGTGTAAGAGGCTCTATAATCGTCTGCATAGGAAGAGATATGGATCTATTAATCCCCACCATACTGTCATCTTCAACAGTTTGTGAGCAGTTATCTTTTTCGGCTACATCAAATTTTAGAAATTTTGCTTATGAGATTCCACAATTCTTTTACCTCATTAGAATTATAAAACCGATAACATTTTGAATAATTTGGGTAAGATATGAGGTAACACCTAATAGTTTTGGAATTCAACTTACTCAATGTTGGATTATATAACTTCACTTTTGTAGGACATCTCCAAACTTTAAGATGATTCAAACTAGATTTACGTCCAGTCCACAACTCAAAAGGAGTCGATGAAATTGCTTTAGTAGGAACATGATTTAGAATGTAAAGCGTTGTTTTCAAAGCTTCACCCCATAGAAGATAAGGTAAATTGGTCCTATTAATTATACTCCTCATCATATCCAAAGAGTGTGATTGCACCTTTCGGCCATATCATTTTATTTATAACATCTAGGCATAGTAAATTGAGCTACTATCCTAGAATCCTCCAAGTATTTAGCAAACAACCCTTTAAGTTGTCTAGCATCATCATGCCTACCAAAATACTCACTACCACGATGACATCTGACAATCTTTATAACTTTTCCCAATTGTTTCTCTTCTCTAGTCCGAAAAAATCTTGAATTTGTTAAGAGACTCAGATTTTTCTTTAATCAAGTATGGGTATCCATATCGGGAATAGTTGTCAATAAATGTGATAAAATAAAAATTTTTGCACAAAGTTGCCGTGTTTGGTCCACTAATATCAATGTGAATAACCTTCAACAAGTCAAAACTTCGAACTGCAGTTTTCTTCTTTATCTTAGTCATCTTATCTCTACAATACTTTACGTGAGTCTCTAGATCACTTTTAAGAATAGGCAGGATGTCAGCCTTTATTAACATTTTTACTCTTTCTCTAGATATGTGACCAAGACATTTATGCCTTAATGTATAAGACTGTTCCTTTGGTAGATGCCTTTTGAAAAGAACATTTTCAACTGAATAAGCGATATACATATCGTTGGGAGATAAACCCAATCAATACAATCCATTGGATAAATTGCAACACCCAACTTTATTTGAATTAAAAAAAATATAGAAATACTATTGCTCTTTATTTCAAAAGAGTATCTACACATGTCCAAACAAGACATAGAAACCAAGTTCCGCATAAAGGAAGGTATGAAAAAGTGTTTCTTAGCATCATTCTAAAACCATAATCTAAAATCAAAATAACATCTCTTACGAACTCAACGTCAATGTTAATGTTGTTTCCTACAGTGAGCTTTGATTCATATTGATTTTGCATCCTTCGGTTTATGAACCCCTGTATGTTAAATGTAACATGATTAGTTGCACCGCTATCTAGCCACCAAGAATTGGACGGGGCTTCAGATAGGTTGGATTCACAAGCAAATGCCAAATAATCATTACCTTTAGGCTCTCTCTTGGTTCTTTTAGACAACCAAGTTTTATATTTATTGCAGTGTTTCTTTACATGTCCTCTCTCCCTACAAAAGTAGCAAAGAACACCATCTTTTGTGAAGGATACTTTTTTAGGACCCATATTGTTATAAGGACCGATGACTTTAGAATTTCCTTTATTGTTGGAAGGACCAATAGTTTCAGAATTGCTCTTGAACCTCTTACCCTTGTCACTACTAGAATTAGAAGCATAAAGGGCAATGTTCTCTTTATCTTTCTTCAATTTTTCTTCCTCTACCACTACCCTTGCAATTAGTTCATTAATTGACCAGGTATCATCTTGAGAACTATAATTGGTCTCTATAATCCTAAAATTAGGAGGAAGAGTATTTATAGCTTGATGCACAGTGCAAGCAGTAGGAATAGTAACATTGAGAGCTTGAAGTTTTGTCTGCAAATTTACCATCTTTAGAATATAATTCCTAACTCCACCAGAATCATCATACTTCATATTAAATAGTGTTTGCAAGTGTGTCCCTATTTCAGCATTAGACGAGATATGGTTTCTAGCCACCAAGGCTTCCATCATCTGTGTAGTAGTGCATTCTGCAGACAAACCATTTTTTAAATGTTCCTGAATTGAACACTTCATGGATAGCAAGCAAATTCGAAAGGTCTTTTCCTAAGTAGCAAAATGTGCTTTCTGAGCTTCTGTACTCTCGATAGTAAGATCTGCCAGCTTATCGATAGTAAAAGCCATATGAACATCTGCCATCTCCATAACAAATGAAAATTTTTCTCTCAATCTCTTAAGTTTGAACTGGCAAGAGCCTCAATAGTGACTGAGTTACCGTTTACAGAAAATGTGACTGAAAAACAAGCTATGTATATAATTAGCATCATGTGAGCACTGTGTAACTTGACGTACAAGTACACATCTAGAGAGTTATATACAAAATCACATAATTACCTTTGGGCAGAATATATGACATATAGTTATACACTTCCCACATGACAACGACTAGGAGAATATTTTTAACTTTCATAAATTCATCACCTTTGGGTGTTTGAACCACTAGGATCAGTCACTCATCCACCACACTATCGTGTATCACTCCATGAACTAATATACAATCACTTCATTTGAGAGTATGACCACACATTAGATCAGGAGACATATTAAAGGTCATTAACTTTGTCTTTATCTATATTTTTGAGATAGTTTATCATCAAATTAAGTAAGGTTCTACATTAAACTATTTTAATTTCAATAAATTCTAAATACAATTTAAATACACTATGGTTCAAATTACTTATAATTATTTGTATTTGTTAATCATAAAGATATCTTTCATAAGATAGAACTAATTTTACTATAATCTTGAAGTAATAGGACTTACATATTTTGCTTAACTTCCATTTAAAGCAGGAAATATATTCAACTTTATTCAAGAAATATGTTATTTACTAAAAAAATTACTTGTATTTTTATTCACTCGGTAAGCCCTCTAGATCAAATAGATTACTTTTAATTGGACGACACTATTTAATTATAAAATAAATCCTAATATGTTCCCTTTTGTTTAGTTACTAATGGTCTGTTTGTTAAAAAGTGTTTATGTTCTTTTGTTCTGGGAACAAAAAAAGAACAGAAATGAGTTTAGTAAAAATTTTATCCCCGGAACAAAAAATCTATTTTTTTTCCCTGGAACAAAAACAAGAATTAGAAAAAGTTGATTTTTGTTCCCGGGAACAATTCCGAGAAACAATTTTTCTCTCTTCTTTTTCTTCTTCTTTTTCTTTCTTTCTTCTTCCTTTTGGTTAGTCGCCAACGAGGGCTGGCGACCTCGCTCCGCCTGAGTGAGGTTTAGCCTCGCCGATGGCCTAGCGAGGCTTGCCTGGCCATCGAGGCCATCGGCGAGGCTCGGTTTTGCCCAGATTTGGCGAGGCTGAGCCTCGCGGTGGCCTGGCAAGGCTTCGGAGAGCTCGTTGGACCTTGCCCAGCCGGTCGCCGGCCGCTGCCGTGGCGGGCGATTAGCCACAAAGGAGAAAGAAGGGAAAAAAAAAGAAAAAAAGAGAGAAGAAAAAAAGAGGAAAAATATAATAAAAAATTTGAAAAATTAAAAGAAACAACAAAATTATATAAGTTTACCAAACGCATTTTTCTGTTCCTGAAATAGAATTTTTTGCGTTACCAAGCGCATTCTTATGCTCAGAAATTGTTCTTGAGAACATAAATAAAAAAAAAACTATTTCTGTTAAAAAATTGTTCCGCGTAATAGAAATGTTATCAAACGCGCCCTAATTTTTTATACTAGATGAAACTTTTCATCATTCAAAAAGCACTAAATCTGGAATACCTTCTCTTTATTTATTTTCTACAATTTAAGCAAATAAGAAATAGTAGTTTGGGATAACAAGCAAAGATTGATCTCCCTTTTCTTTTGGGAAAAGGAAATAAGAAGTATTGTAATTTTTATACAACACTCATTTTAATGTCAATTTGCTAGATTACTTCAATGCCAAATCAAAGTAAAAACGATTTCCTAAATGCTTTTAGTGATTCGTCCTATGTGGCATTAAAATTAATTTCTTACTTGACTTTTCTTATGAAAAAGAAAGCCTCCCCGGAGATGACCCGGCCCTCATGTTAAAACTTATTTTCTTGCTTTGTCTTTCTCTCTTCAGACTTGCTCACCCATATCCGTAAAATGACTATGCTTTTCTGCCTATGCCAAATTTAAGATGCAAGTGAATTTGTTTTATCTTGCCAACAAAAGAAGGATACCATGCTGCCTTTAACATTGGTTCAACCATCTGCACATAAACGTAGCACATTAGCAATTATATAGAGAGGAAAGTGAGCAAATTGGGAACAAGTAACATTGACTTTGGAGGTTGATGGAGAGTCCGATATTTAGCTTAATTTCAGGTTGGCTCAAATTTAGTGTTTGATAATAGCATTGACCTTAATCAATCGCGAACGGGTGGAGCATCTTGTCGAGACAGATCTGAAAGAAGGAAGGGGAAAAAGAGAATGATCGGATAATACCCCTGGTAGTGATTATGCAACGCCATGAAGTTGTTCAACGAAATACACTTCCTCCACTATAGACTACAGTACAAAATTGTGGAGACATTAGAATAATCAAATAGAATTATCCATTCACGGTTCAATTCAAAAGTAATGCATGTAGCAAGCTGCAGAAAATTGCTAAAAAATCATAAATAAGAAACATGGTAAACACGACTGTGTTGAAATTTAAATTTTGACGTCCTATTTAATAATTCATTGTATTGAAAATTAGACATTGATCTTAGCCCCCGACAAAAAATATTAACTTAGATTGCCTATAATTACTTAGAGCATTTTTCAATTAATTGCATTTGATCGAACGGATGGTAGATTGACTTAACTGATTGGCCTTGAATTTAATTGAGCCCATGGGAATTTATCATTTTGGCCAAAATTTGCATTAAAATGCCAAGTTGGAAAACATTGGTTTGTTAAAAGCAAACTCGGAGGTCGAGGCAATTGGTCTGGATATGATCATGATTCAAATCTTAAAGGTAATTGAACAAATTAATTTGATATTATCACATATTATTAGAGATATTGGAATATCTTCTTTAAATCGAAATAGAAAATAAATATGAGCAAGAAACCCTAGACCTACATCTATAAGGTCTTGTTTGGTAAAAAAAATTTCTGTTGCGCGGAACAACTATTTCTATTATTTTGTTTTAGGAAACGAAAAAAGAATAGAAACCCGTTTGGTAAAATTTTTGTTCTTGATGCGGAAGAATCCAACGTAGCTCCATCGACCAACTCAGAACCATCAATGCTTATCCAAGTCAAGAAAGAAATTGGGCATTATGTGCTTCAATGGATCATTTTGAATGAATAATGTCAATTACTTATCGATACTTTGTGGTATGTCGATAACTATCGATGGGAGTAGGGGTGTGCAAAAGAACCGGGATTTGCCCGGATCGCTTGGAACCGGACCGGAACCGCCCGGAACCAGCGGTTCTTGAGGGAACTAGTCCGGTTCACGGTTCCATGGGTGGATCCGCCCGCCCACCCACCTGGACTAGACCGATTAATTTTTAATATTTAAAAAAAAGGGCAATAGTAAACAGAATTTTGAGTGAACTAAAGAAGAGGTGAGCGTGCACGAAACTCCATAATCCATATGCAGCAATCCAACCGGTGAACTAAAGAAGAGGCGAGCGTCATTTAGAAAGGTGATGGGCCATGAAATTCAATGAACTTAAGCCATCAGCTATGCAACTTTTTCTAATACAAAGTGATTTTCACCAACAAAAACCAGGAAAGGCTCGAAATAAACTTGACTGCATGAGAAACTAGATATCAATCATCCAAAAATCATATCCACAATTCACTCATAAACATAATTTTTTAATGTGCTGGACCTTGCCTTCGCTTCTGCTGCTTTCCGTTCGAGCACCATCGCTGTTGCTTCTACTCCAGGCCCCCTCCGCCAGCAATTCGACGCTGTTACAGCCCCTACAGCCGCGACAATTGACACTAGCAAATTCCGAATCGGTCACTGCGCCTCTATCGCTGCTCTGCCGCCCCTCCGCATGATCCTTGTAGCCATTTCAATTCCTCCCTGAGCGTCGACACTGCCACCACTATCCGCCCCCTCGCACTGACCACCACAACCACTGCTCCACCTAGTAGTGACTCGTGACGCCATAGCTCGGCTCCACGCCAACAGCCATGAGCGCCCTTCGACCACTCACCCATCACCGCGACGCCACAACTCACCTTTGCGTCAAGATCGGTTCTATGGATCCACCTGGGAACCGGACCGGACCGGCGGTTCGGTTCCTGGGTGGATCCATGCAATAAATGGTCCCGGTTCCAATTTTTCGGAACTGGTCCTTAGCGGGCAGTTCCCGGTTCTAGGTTGAGAACCGCCCGCCCTGACCATGCATAGCCCTAGATGGGAGGCCAATTTAGACGTTTTGCATGACCAATTGATGAAGTTTCAGGAGGTTATTTTCTGGTCAAGGGAGAAGCACGAATTTTGGAAGGATGAAGGTTCAAGAATGCAAATTCCCGTGCTAATAAATGCATTTCCTAAGTTCCTAGGTATCTTTATTGTTATGTAGTTGTTAAGAATCAAAGGTCTAAGTTCGTAGGTCATTAAAATCTATTTTTTTTTTTTTAAATATTTCCTAAGTCTAAAATCCTCCTATAAATAGAGGAAAACTATCCAATGTAAGGGATACGAATTTGATGACATCTTCAGAGAGTGGATAACTCATTTTGATCTCTTTATCCTTGGAGCGTAGATCATTCTTTGGTGGTGAGCCAATGAGCCCTTTATCCTTGGCTGGTGGAATCTTTAGGCCTTTGTGAGTTTCTCCTATCCCAAAGTCCTTTATCCTTGGCTAGTGGAAGCTTTAGGCCTTGGTGGTGAACTTTGTAGATCTCGATCCTCATCCTCGGTTGGTGGCGTGGCCTTTTCACCTTGGAAGGAGATCATTTAATCTTTTATTATTACCCTTCATTTAATCTTGTATACACTTAACTGGGAAAATCCCAAATGAAAAAAATTTCTATTCTGGAATCACTCATCCCCATCATGCATAAGTTCTCGGGAACAAGAAATCTATTTTTTTTTTTTTTATTTCCGAGAATAGATTTGGAACAAAAATAAGAAGTAGACAAAAGTAACTTTCTTGTTCTCGGGAACAATTCCTAAGAACTAAAAGAACAAAAACAAAGAATTTATTTTTTCTTCTCTTCTCTCTTATTCTCTTTCCTTTTCTTCTTCTTCCTTTTGGCTAGTTGCCAGCCTTAGCCATGGCCAGCACCGGCGACTGGCTAGACAAGGGCTGGCGACACCGAGCCATGGCGAGGCTCGACCTAGCCTTGCCAACTTCAGGTCGGTGACGTTGCCTAGCGGTGGCTCGGCGAGGCTGACCTTGTGCCACCTGAGCGAGGTCAAGGCTTGCTGTGGCTAGGCGAGCTTTAGGTGAGCTCGCTGGACCTCGCCCGCGTTTTTTTCTTAGAAATTGTTCTCAAAATTATAATAAAAAAATCATTTATGAAAAAAAAAAATTATTCCTCGGAAAATGCGCCCAAAATTTGTGTCTAGGAGAAAACACGAACCGGGCGAGATGGGGGCCACACAAGTTTACCATAGAAAGAGAAAAAGAAAAATAAAAAGAAAAAGAATGGTCCGAAAAGGTGAAAAAGGGAGGAAAAGAAACATCATCTTCCTCGGGCGACTGTTTCCTGTGCACCGACTAGTGCTGGGGCCAAAAACCTTCTTTGCGCCCTCGCGCTTGCAGCCTCTTTCCGACGCCGCTGTGCAGATCTGGTGGTGGTCTTCCAGGCACCGACGACAATTTTTCTTGCAGGTTTTTGGTGTTCCCCGTGAAGCAGCTTAGTGCCGGCATCCAGCAAACCAGACAAGTCTTCACTGTGCTCAGTCCATTGCACGCGGCCATCCTGGCTATTCGGACCAGCCCTTTGACACCCAGAGCCCTCGTCTGCTGCTCACTTCTCCTCGCTGTCTGACGTTTGGAGAGAGACCATCAAGTTTTTCAGTGTGCCCACTGAGTTTCCAGCTGTCTTTGACACCAAACCAGCGAGTTTCCAGAAGTCCTTGCCACCAAACCAGCGAGCTTACAGCCAACAACTCACGAAGCAACCCCGGCCATTTCCGACGTTCTTGTAGTGCTTGATCTTCTCTTTTGCATGCTCTCTGTTGCTGTTTCGAGTTTGCCCTTGAGCCCTCCTCGCTAGCCACTGTGAATAGTTCCAGTCATTGCCATCCGCAAGTCCCTGCCCCACCGGTCGTGCATACCACCGCCGACCTTGTGACGTACTGAGCTGGCCAGCCGAGTCCACTGTGCACCACCACGAGCCAATCGTGAGTTGAGCGTAATCCGCAATTGTGATCCGATTTTTGAATCAAGATTACGCGTGAATTCATATTAGGCAATCTTCTATTTGAGTAGATTTTAAATATTTTATTTATATTTACGGATTATTTCATTATCTAGTTTGATTTGATTAAGCTTTATGCATTATCCAAATTGGGGATAAATTAGTTGATTTAATTATCAATTTGATCCGTAAAAATATCGGATCATTTTTTTAATGATTTCGACTTAAATTCGGATAATTGATTGTGCCTAAAAGATTGTTTTATTCTTTAATTTAAATTGTGAGACTAGGGATTGTTTTTACATTATCTCGATCTTTAATTTCGAAATTTGACTGCAGATTGCCTTGTGGGTTAGGTAAGTCTATCTTTAATATAGATAACATGCCATGTTTTCAAATATCAAAAATCTAAAAAAATTACATTGCATATGAAATCATTTGGATCCGAATCTATGGATATAGTTGCATGATTGGATTAGACTAGGTTTCTCTATTTAATTTGAATGTACGTTTAGATAATATCTAGGCTAGATAGAATTTTTGAAATAAATTGCATGTTAAGATAAAATTCTAAGTTAAGATAAGATTTGGGATTTTCCACTTCCTAACCTAAATTAGATGATATCTGTGGCACCCCCAAACCCGATAGGGCTGCCATAGATACTAAGCGTTTACATCTAAAGCAATTACAACTTCTTTAGCATTAGTAAAAAGGGAGTCGTAATTAAGGGCCGAGGTTTAGGCATAATTTTTTTTTTTTTGAAACAACTTAGGGATTAGCGCAGCTCATAGCGGAAATTAGAGGCGAGTCTCACCATCTCTCCACTTCCTTAGCGATAGCACAATGCACACCAACTACACAGTGAAAGAAAAACATAAGGCCGAACTACTTTTATTTACATTTTTAAGATGGACATCTTTGGGTCGGTATAGCCAAAAAGGAAAACCGAGACTTTTCACTATACTCGGTTATATCTCTAATGAGATCGTCGACCCCCTAAAAGAAACATGAAAGACCTTCCATCTAAGTGTCGGCTCTAACTCCAAAAAGTGTCGTCCCCTCTCTCTCTCTCGCTCACGGGCCGTCACACCCAGTCAGGTGCATCGGGTGGTGGCGGTGGTAGCATCCCCAGCATTTGCCCGTCACGCCGAATGTGGACGGACAGAAACTCCTGGATGATGGGGCCCCCAGCTAGGCCCACGTCGTACATGACCAGCACCCGAACCCTCAGGAACACCAGTCCAAGGATAGTGACGCAGATGTGCTCCATACATTCCACCTCCACATTGGATGGAATGCCGTAAAACGTGCCCCGTGAAACAGGAGGGAGAGGCATCTTTCTCTAATCTGAAATGTTAGTCCCCGAAGGGGTGAGTACAACCACTCAACAAGTAAAGGTCCAATGACCACTCAAAGCATCATACAATACAATCATAGCATAGCATGTCATTTAAGTATACATACATAACTTACCTTGATATCATACACATGTCATCATATCTCACATACATGCATCATCATATAGTCATCATCCTCATCATGCATTCATGCATTCATCATTATCACATCACATGTGCCATCATACCATAAGTGCACATACATCCATACACTCATCGTCCATGCTATTAAGCATACACCACCATGAGATCCATAGCATGTCATTTAAGTATGCATACATAACTTGCTTTGATATCATGCACATATCAACATCTCTTACATACATGCATCTATTAACATGCAATATGCCATATGCATACATCCATGCACATGATTCACTTTCAATTCTTAACTTTCACAAGGATCTCATCAATTTTTCTTCCTAGGGACCAATGTTTGCATCCCAAAATTTATCGCTCGCACCCAATCTAGCATCGCGAGGAACCTCCGGCACACACCTCCGGGCATCCGGCACACACCTCCGGGCATCTCGAAACTCCCGAGGACATCTGGCACACACCTCCGGGCATCCAGCTCACACCTCCGGGCATCCCGACACTCTCGGGGCATCATCGGCTCACACCTCCGACGGTCATTCATATTCTCATACCTTTCTTTTCCAATTTCACACTTGAAATTTCCAATGCAATTTATTCAAATTGTTCTTTTGAAATCATGTAGTATGCATTAAAGAAATTTTCCTTTGATTAAATTAAAATCTTTCTTTGAAATCATGGAAAATTTATCCTTTTCTTGAATGACATATGAAATGCATGAAAGCCGTTACACCATTATATGAAAAAAAATCCAAAGTCTCATAATTCACATAACAATTCAGACGAACCACACATCACAGCATAGAAATGGCCATACGTTCCAATATCATAAATTTCGAAAATGTACAGCTTGCACAGTTTTCATATCACAGTCAATTAAATAGGCAAATGAACTTCAAAAATCATGAAATTTAACTATGTTGCAGTTAAGACATAGATAAAGATATCACATGAAGGAAATTTATCCAAAAGAAATTTTCACAGAAAGTTATAGGTCATGCATGTCAATTTTCTCATGTCCGAAACACACAGTTTGCACGATTTTCAAATCACAGTCAATTAAATAGGCAAATGACCTTCAAAAATCATGAAATTTAACTATGTTGCATTTAAGATATAGATAAAGATATCATATGAAGGAAATTTCTCCAAAAGAAATTTTCACGGAAATTTATAGGTCATGCATGTCAATATTCTCATGTCCGAAACACACAGTTTGCACGGTTTTCAAATCACAGTTGATTAAATAGGCAAATGGCCTTCAAAAATCATGAAATTTAACTATGTTGTAGTTAAGACATAGATAAAGAGGTTTCATGAAGAACATTTCTTCAAATAAAGCTTTTACAGAAAGTTATAGGTCATGCATGTCAAGATTCTCATGTCCGAAACACACACTTGCACAGTTTTCATTTCATGGTTGGTTTAGTATGCAAATTGCCATCAAAACCCATGAAATTTGAGTATGTTATAGTTTAAGATGTTATCTACAACTTTCATGAAGGAGTTAAAGCAAGAATCCAACTCAAAACACACATGCAAGCCTCTACAATGTTCGGGGTCAAGAGGTATACTCGAAAAACAGAACATATCTTCACAAACAACCTCTTCTAGCTTCGGTTTCTTAGACTCTAAACACCCCAAATCCATCACCACTCCATAACACACATGCAAGAGCATCAAAGGATCCTAACTTGCCTCAAAAGAATGGATCAACACCGGCACACGGACGGCGAAGGGGTGGACGATCGGACGGACGGCGGCGAGCGGCTCCTTCCTTCTCCTCTCTTCCTCGGTTTCTCTCTTCCTCTCAAAATCTCTCTCTCCCTTTCTCCTTCTCTCTTCGCACGACACACCCCCTCCCTCTAAACCGGTTGCTTTTTTCCCTTTTTGCTTTTCCTTCCCCTAATCATTGCTTAATTGACTTAAATGCATGAGTGCCAAATGGCCTTAACAAAAGGACACATGGGGGAGGCATGCATCCAAATTTCCCTCCCCCTCTTGCTCAGTTGAATGGCCCATATGGGCCTCATGGGCCTGGCCAAATTGGCCCACCTTAGGCCCCTTTATCCTTGGGCCTAAAGTCCAATCCAAAAATTTACGTTTTTACCTTTTTACTTTTTAGCAAAATCCACTAAATTCCCTCTCTTAGTTGATTCCAATTTCCAATTTCACAAGGTCAAAAACTTGTAACATTTAATCTATAGGAAAACAAATCTATGAGAAGCATAGCCAAGCATAAATTTGTCTTAGTGAAATAACCTATAGTACTAACTAAAAAAAAATTTCAAGAACACAAGCGTATAACACTCAGTCTTAAGGGAAAGGTTAATAGTTAAAGCATAAACCGTAGGTAAATTCATTACCTAATTATAGGCCTTAATACATCTTAGGGCTTGTCTAAAATATTTGGGATGCCACAATATCTCACTTTAGATGTATTTTAATTTTAATTGATTAAGGGTTACAAATTTTAGTAAAAGTCCCAAAAAAGGTCATTTGCATGTTATACAAATTAATCGCATCATCTTATGCCATATCATATAGTTTAGTTGCATCATTAAGCCATGTCATATATGCTATGTCATATAGTTCAATTGCATTATTATCATGCCACATCATATAGTTTAGGTCGTGTCACTAATGCTCGTCATGTACGCACATCATTCATATAGTGTAATGCATGTCATATATGCTCGTCATCTGGTGACAGTATGTTTTGCCATTTAACTAAATTAACATTCGTTTGTGTGCTAGTTTAATCAGTTCACATGTCATATAGGTTACATATTAGAATCATTCAGATAATTGCTTGCCATGTTAGAGCAGTCGCACATTAACTATTGCCCGTCATAAGAATCAAGTTGTTTAATTAGAATTCCATGTCATATAGCTTGCAATGCTTTGGTCATTCAATTAAAGTTGCATATCGCATTGGAATCAGGTCATGTAGAAGTAATTGCGAATTAAATTTGCATGTAATACATTGCATTTAATTTAATTATTTCATCATTGAAAATACCTAAAAAGAATCATGTTTGAATAGGCATTGAATGCATTTTATTGAATACTTTTGCAATTAGGGAGTTAATATGTTTGCACTAAGGTATGTGAATGCCTTCCCTTTTCTTGCAATTTAATGCATTATTTATCAGGCATTTTAATATTATTTGCACATCCGCATGAACGACTCATATGTTAGGTAATTAGATTCAAATTGATTCGAGCTGCCTGACAAATGTTTTTGTTAAAATAGAAGAGAAAATATATTGAAAGAGTGTTAGAGTAATTCAACATAATCAAGTCCCCAAATTCATAATCTCTGGTTCGTCGAAGTAAAGCAATTCTCCCACGCTTTACTTAGGTATTTAATTGACCTACTAAAAACTGATCAGCAACAGCTCCTATATAAAAATCATTTGCATGTTAAATAACTTGAACATAAGTTAGGAATTGTATGGGCTTGGGAGCTCGAGCTAAGTTGAACTTAGTAATCCATTAGCCAACCCTAGGTGGTGCACCTGCTTTGGGGAGGTTGTGCTAGACAATAATCTATATTAATGATCCTTGATCACCTCTTAAGGCGCACGTTAAGGACGCGTATGGTAACCATTTTGTTATGGGAAATAATTTCTGATTAGAAATGATTCATTTTGATTCTATTTTGGGGAACAATTTCCAAGTATTTGAAGGTGTTTGGTAACTATCCAAAATATTTACTCTCGGGATAGAATTGTGTTTGACACCATCTCAAATTTTTTAATCCAAATCATTTTCTTCTAATTTTTTAATAATTTTTTTACTTATTTTTTTCTTTTCTTTTATCTTTTTCCTCAGCTGGTTGCTAGCCTTAGGATGATTGACGACTAGCCAAACGATGGCTAGCGACCTCACCGGAGGGTCGCTGACCCTTGGTGAGGCCACACCTCGTCGACGGAGCCTCATTGTAGCTGGGCGAGGCTTAGCCGAGCTAGCCTAATCGTCAACGGGGCTTGACCTCACTAGATTTGGGCGAGGTCAAGCCTCGCCTGGCTAGGTGAGGCTCACTAATGGTTGGGAGCGAGGCTCGCTGGTGGCCGAGGGAGGCTTGGGCGAGGCTTGCCTGGCCGGCGAGGCTCCTCTTTGGACCTTGCCTTGGCCTAGCGAGCTTTCCATAGCTTGCCCAACTTATCACTGACGACCGGTGGCGAGGGGCGGTGGTGGCCAATGCTGGTGGTGGTAGAAGAAGAAGAGAAAAGGAAGAAAAACAAGAGGGAAAAAAGAAGAGAAAAGAAAAGAAAAAATTTCAGCCAGTTTGATTCTAGAATTGTTCTTGAGAACAAAAAATCAACTTTTTTAACTTCTCAATTCTACTCCAAATCTATTCCCGGGAATTTTTTTTTTTCCTGAGAACAAAAAATTTACTAAATGGAATTCTGTTCCAAAACTACTTCTAGGAACAAAAAAACAAAATCAAACATTATTTGGCCGGTTGCCAAACGCCTAAGAGTTAATTGTAGATCAAAATTAAAAGCAAAAAATTCCCATACCCATAACGTTATGAGAAAGCCTAATGTAACTTTCTAAAAGATGGACTTTCCATTTGGGCTTCTTTCTAGTTATCACTTGAAAGCAAGAACTTAATAACTCGTTCAGCTTAGCAGGAGCCTCAGATCCTTTCTCTCCTAAAACAAGCATACGCATTATTCAAACTTACACGGTAGTTTTTTTTTAGCTTGGCGTAAGAGAGACTTTGAGTGCATCGGTTTAAAGATTTTAGTATGCATAAACAAAACCAACGGTAAGCACTCAAGATCCATGAATCATTCATCGGTTTGAGAAGCATCCAAGTGTTGGGCAATGATTCATACTCTTAATGGATAAGATGGCACGACAGTTTCGCTCAAAATTGCCCTGAACCCTAATCTTCGTAAGTCTTGCGTTTCGAAAATCCAAAAGTAAAAGAGAAAGCTGTTCCCTCTCTTCTCCCACGACCATAAACATTCATCGCAAAATCTCTCTTGCTCAGGCACCCTATTATCTCTCGCCTATTAACTTAAATGCTTAGGCACTCATCAAAATTGGTCCTTCCCTCCAACTACCATCGAGTACAATCCTTCCACACTTAGTCATCCCTTTGTTGGATTATCCGAGAAGAGTCCAAGCTGAGCTAACTTGAGCTCCTCAACCGGATCACTCGACTTTTAGATGGATAAGATGGCACGACAGTTTCGCTCAAAATTGCCCTGAACCCTAATCTTCTTAAGTCTTGCGTTTCGAAAATCCAAAAGTAAAAGAGAAAGCCGTTCCCTCTCTTCTCCCACGACCATAAACGTTCATCGCAAAATCTCTCTTGCTCGGGCACCCTATAATCTCTCGCCTATTAACTTAAATGCTTAGGCACTCATCAAAATTGGTCCTTCCCTCCAACTACCATCGAGTACAATCCTTCCACACTTAGTCATCCCTTTGTTGGATTATCCGAGAAGAGTCCAAGCTGAGCTAACTTGAGCTCCTCAACCGGATCACTCGACTTTTAGTCCTCTGTTGCTTCAACACCGTGAAATGTTTGCCCTTCGCGTTCTTTGATGACTGACTCCATTCTTCACCATCTCCGCTTGAACCCCAATGCTCGTTTGAGGTTTGAGTTTGCCTCCAAGCATAGGATTATCGATCCGGATGTGAAAGGTTACTGCAAGCTCGTTCATATATTGACCAGAGCTAGAATGTATGAAGAAACCGGAGCTTATGTGAATGAACTAGTCTCTCTGCACAAGAACAATTATGTTCGTTTTTTGTGTGAGATGAGCTTGCGAGGGTTTATCGGGATTATGGGTTCTCGCTTATTATTTTGACATCATACTAAAGGCGTATGTGGAGAAGGGCAAGGTAAAGAATGTGCTCTACGTGTTTGATAAAATGGGCAAGTGCAGTCAAATGCAAGTTTGAGGTCTGGTAATTCTTTGCCGAGCAGGTCGGTTAGAAAGAGTGAGCTATGCTGTAGGTCTCATGTTTGATCAGATGGTGAGGATGGGGATTGTGCCTCATATGTTCACTTGTGCAAAATGGTGAATACAAATTGCAAGAATGGACATATTGATAACATAGTGGAGTTTGTGGAGGAGATGGAAATATTGGTTTTGAATGAATATAATCCCTTACAACAGCTTGATTGATGGGTCTGTTTAGTTATGGGATATGGGAGGAGTTGGGAGGGTGTTGAAGATGATGGCCGACGAGGGAGTATCAAGAAACATGATTACATACACGTCTGTAGTTAAGGGTTATCGCAAGCCCATCTTGGAGAGAGCAGAAAAGGTTGTTTGGGCAATGGACGATGACTAGTCCGTCATTTTAGAAAGCCCGAGAAAAAAGGGATAGAAAACCAAAAATGGAACCATATTGAATCGGGGCCTTGGTTCGGTTGCACACCCTATCAGTTTGGTTGGGTTCGGGTTTAAACCTGGATTGAATTGAAAAGTTGACACCCCCAATGATGCCAGTGCCGTTTTAGGGCTCATTAACAAGCCACCAAATAACTTTACTCATCTTCTCTGACCGAATCACGATTATTGAGGGCGCGCTAGTTTGCCTAGGCTTCGCCATCATGGATTGGGTGACCTTGTCCATCGGCCACTTTGATTCGATCATCTGCTCAACCGACTCCACCAACTCCTCCGCCTGATCGCATGCCACCCAGAACAACTCCCGGTGCTACTTGAAGTTCTCTAGGGTAGTAGTGGCGCCATCTATTTTATGGGCCCCGGACACTTCCTTAGCCTCAAGAACACTTGTCGCAGTTGCGAGGAATTCTTGGTATGCATTACTCAGGGAGTCTATGATGTTGTTCGTCGTCGCAAATCGCCTACCTAATTCACTACCCTCTCGGCAATTACTATTCCCTCATGAATTGCAAAGGTCGAAAAAGTACAAGCAATTTGCAATTTTAGAGGAATGAAACAAAAGGCATTCAATACCCACCGATGGGCAGTTGAGTTGGTTCGGCTTTGGGCATTTCATAGCAGAGGTCCTAGGGTTGAAACTCGCAGCTGCTAACACATCTTAAGTGGGGGCTATGGTGGTGGAGTTCTGTGCTAGCTTCCTCCCAGGTATTGACGTTTGGTTTGGGGTGCACCACGTACTCTACAGGCCGTGGGTTGGCGAGCGTAAGCGAGTCGGGTCCGACGAATCCTAGGTTACCAAAAAACAAAAAAAAAAAAAAAAAAACAAACCAAACAAACCAAAAGGCATTCAATTGAAAGACGTGAATAATTGACTAGCTAAGAAATGCATTCAATTACAGGAACAATGAGAGTGATTTGAAGAATCATCCAAATCCACCTACTTGTCAACCCAACCCTCCTCTCCCTCTTTGAACCTTTTTTGCCTATTCCACTTCTGGAGGGGAGGGATTTGACCTAGATCTCTCCTTCCCACCTAGTTGTGTTTGCTTTTATTCCTTTGTGTTTCTTTCCTTACTCTTCCAATCTAGTTTGATCCGGGACTTTTGCTCTCCCAATCTTATATTCGGGTGCTTTTCTCTCCGATCTAAGTATATATTTTGGAGTCTTAATGAATAAGTATTTTGCCTAGTTTCAATGGTGTTCAAAGCAGCTTCATTGTCAAATTTGTGCTCATTCAACGTGTTTTAGTTCAAAGTTTTGGTGTTTTGCATTGGCTATATGGCTTACTCTCACAGGTGTTAGATCTGAGTTTTTTTAAACATGTTTATATTGTCTCCATACGGTGGTGGTGTTGGAAATGCTAAACCTATGCATACATCGCCGAAAGGTAACTGCAAATGGAAATCTCGGTGTGTGCTTATCATTGATGATATTGTGTGATTCGATGATTGGCCATTGATCTTTTTGCTTGGATGCAATCCTAGATTTGTTCTTGAAGAACAAGCCCATAATTATCTCTGCTAATCATGCTCTAATGATATGCCTTGGTTTCTGGTTTATTTTGGAGCTTTGACTTGCCTTGTTGTGATATTTGAGATTTCCTATCATGTATCATTTTTATGTGGGGCTAACCCAGCCCATGACCTATATAGTTAATTGTATTATCTTTAAGAAAAGATAATAGAGAAAAAAAGGCGTTTCTCTTTATTGGATATTCGTTCCCTTCTTAGAAAGATTACGCCCTGTCTTCCCTGAACGTTTTGCCTTCGACACACGATTCGTCGTGGAATTCTCAAGCCTACAATCATAGCATTTAATTTGTGAAAATGAAGGTATGTTCTGAAGCACGAAATACTCGTTTGATCAGCGATTCAAGTGTTTCATGGACATGTCTCTCGTATATTGATATATGAAATCCATTTCCTTGATTGTTTTTCGTTAGTTTGATATTTGATAAGTTAGGAATAAGGTTCCTTCATTGGTATTGGAGCTATGTTTTGTTTTTGTTTCGTGATCATAATACATTGTATGTAAACAAATCATTAACTTGTTTTCAAACAAGGGTTGACTAGAAATGGTGAATCGGTACTGACGATCGCTTAGGTATGGAAATCGACACTCAATCGTACTGTTCGGGGCCGCCTCTCGAAATTCCATCAATAAAAGATTGTTTTTGAATATATGAACCGATAGTTCTCGTCGAGATGAGAAAATCAAGGGATAGCACGCTGCCAGGGGTTATTGGATGCGCCTCAACACGCGGCTGCAAGGGGTGGCTTTCATTAGTGCGTGCGCGGCTCACGCGCGGTAACTACACACACATGCACCATATGTGCCTGCTTTCCATAGTATTAGGATTCTACCCCCTTTCTGCGATTTGCTGAATTGGCCCTTTAGTCTTTGCTAATATTACGATTTGCCCCTTGACCGACCTGACGTGTTGATTGACCCGACCCATTGACCATTGACCAACCATTGAGTGACAAAAAAAAAATGAAAATTTTGTCTGCACTTGTAGTTGCATGGGAGCTCCGATTGGAGCATTTTTAGTACCGGAGTAGTTGCATGGAATGCTCAACATTCTGGTTTATTCATATTACATGTTTGGTGCTTAAAAGTATGTAAAAATGCATAATGAACCCTATAATATTGCGTATTTTTGGGTATATATGGCATTTTCTCTTGTATTTCCTTGTGATTTTGGAAATATGATTGCTGGCTGATGTGTATATGAATGAGCATTCCCTATTGTGTTGTACCATGGATTATGAGTAATCCTTTAGTTTTGCATTTGTCGTGGGAATGGTGGTACATATTATACACACGCTTATATTCCCAAGGATGGATGAAAAAAAGTTGAGGCTTTTGAGGCCAAGAAATGAGTTAGCTATTTATCGGTAGGATGGCTGTGCTGACATGATGACACACATTATCAAGATGAATTGGATGAAACAAGATGTCATTTAGAATGGTTACCATATGCCAAACTTTGAGCAGATCGAAACCCTTCCATTTGAATGGTGAGAAGTATTAGATGGTCCATGAGAAATCAACGTAGTTCTAGATTATCAAAAACTCGCAGTGGATTTTTTTAGACAATATATAAGGGTTAAGGCAACGAAGATCTCGACCCTTGGGATGAATGCATCCTGGCGAAGAATGAATGCGCCATGGCGGAAACCTAAGGGATTTCCGAGGGTCTTTCCTTGGCTACCAAATAGGACCATAAAAGAAATTTTATGTGTCTTTCCCGATTTATAAGAAGAAAGGGTGGCGCTAACATTATTACTTTAGTTTTGTTGTCCCATGTATATATATTTTTCCCTTGTTGATATTTTCTGTTAGATTTGAACTTTGTAAATGGAAAATTTAGTTGTGAATATTCAATGTTATTTATCATTGTTATTACTTTATTTGTATATCTAGTGAGATATTCAAGAAAGTTTCAGTAACTTCAAAGAACTTAATTTTGCATAGATAATTATATTAATGATGGTTTCATATTAGGATTTTAGATGATAATTGGAAACGAAGTGACCTTTCGACTTTGAAACCTTATTTAAAATTATTCATTAATATGATTAGTTTATGCAAAATGGATGCATAAATGATAGACATTAATAATTCGTGCATATATGTATGAAATATTCAGATGCAATGGCTTCAACATCTAAGAACATAATGGTTGAGCTAAAGAAAGGAAAGAAATTCAATAATGATAATTATGACATATGGAATATGAATTCCAAATGTGTTTTGGATGAGCAAGAAGTACTTGAAGCTCTTAACCAGATTATGGAAGAACCTAAAGAAGGCTCTATTGCTTAACACAAGAGGGATAAGGATGTATTTACTATGGGGAAGAAGAAGAACTCTATTGCTTGTATAACATTGCTGAATAGCATGGAGAATGATATCATTATTCATACAATTATAAATGCGAGTGAATGTGTTGAATAAGTAATATAATGATAAGAAAAAAATATCATCTTATAGAGATTGATGAATAACAAACCAATTAAATATTAAAAATAGAGTAATGCTAAAATTTATCTAACAAATCAATATAGAATTGAGAATAAATTAAAACTAAAAATCTTAAAAACAAAATTTGGAAACTAAATGCAATAAATCAATTTGATAGATATGCTAGAGCATCCAATTTCATTATAATCACTAGATATGAATTTTAGATTTTTATCAAATATGTGATAGTGGAATTTCATCATATCTCTAGGTATAACAAACTTACTTAGTTTATTCATCCACTATATTTTTATGTGAATTTAAATAAACATAAGTGCATTAGAATCTATGAATATTTCTAGCTTATAATGAGTCTTTTGGATCACCTTATCACCGAAAGTTACACAAATAACGTAGTGTATTTCTATCCACATTTAATTCATAGTTATATATTTTAAGGAGCAATTGCATATTATCATTTCTCAGTTTTAAACATACACATCAAATCATTCAAGTGGTGGCCAATTACTTAAAAGTATTAAGTACAATAATGTGTAACTCACATGAATGAAATCATTTGCACGTGTAAAAATCATGAAATTTATATCATCATCGTCAAACTACATCATAAATATAAATTAACCCAAGCATCTTCAATAAAAAAAAAACAATAATTCTATCACCTCTGTCTTTTCTTAAAAAATACTTGAAAAACTCCTAGAATAATGAAAAACGATTTGAAAATAAAAACGTTGTTGTCCCCCCAGGCTCTCAATAATATCCTATTTATAGGACACATCTAAGACCCTTATCCCTAAGCAATTAGGGAGTAAATAAGAGAATCTTTGATTTGATATCCACTTTCAACGCTTTCTGACTTGAATTTCTGATTTTTGCAATTATTTTTCTTATCTTCTCCATATCTCATTATGATACATAAATAAGGAAAATTCGAATGACTAGAAGGAAATCCAAATATTTTCTCGTAAATATTGCATTATTTATTGCCTAAAATAGGTAAAATAACTCTATTTTTATAGAGTTATCAAACCCCCAAACTTAACATTTTGCTAGTCCTTGAGAAAAGGCAAGATAATATATACTCAAGCCAAAAACTTCCTCCTTGACATATTCCATAATTGCTTGAATTCACAATTCAAAGGAAAACAAAAATTTCATTCAGACATTGAAATTAATTTATAATTTAAGACTAATTCTAACTATGTGATCCAAGTGTATGTGTGAGTCCTCATCTTTTCGAATTATATGCAATTTAGATAAATTTACATTGGTATGCAACCTCTCAAAAATTCTCTATAATGATGACCAAATCTTATAGATTTGCTTTTCATTCATCTCTCCACTAATATAAGCTAATCATCCAACCAAAACTCAATAGGACTTTCCTTGGTTTAATGTAAGGCCAGGCTAAATGTAAGGTAACAATAATTTTAAGCTCAAATCACCCATAAACACGTTGATTTGTAGGATCTAATTAGAGTCAATGTCACTGTCCCTAATTTCACTCATTCAAGAAAATCTTTCAGCCACCACATATCATCATTCATTTTTTTTTTCATTGCTCTTTTTGTTTTCGGATTGCTTTATGTTAGAGTTCCTCCCAAAGTCCCTCCTAATATAACATAAAAATTTCCAAGAGTATCCAAAAGGCTCACTCAATTGAAAGTTGGATAGGGAATCATAAAAGCAATTTTTATTTTTATTTTTATGATACACCTCTAACAACCATAACAATCAATTTTTTTTTTCATGCTCCGCCCTTCCTTACAAATTACTATTAGGCTCAAATAAATTTTTATCCAGATCAACGTGTTCATGGGGTGTGGGACAATGATATAATTTGATAAAAGCTAGCCTAAACACATATTGGTGTCAATGAAAAATTAGATAATAGTGAATAGGGATAAATAAACACGGTTGGCTTGAAAGGCTCAATCGATCCCAAAATTGTTGAAATCATTTTCTTAGTTAGATGTAGCCTAGGATTTTGTCTCTAAAGAAAATCAAATAAATTCTAAGATATGTGTGAGACCTAAGAAAATTACATACTTCACATAAATGTTCTCTAGATTCACACGCAACTAAAAAATTAAGGATTTTTAGTGCTCAGTAATGGATCAATATAATTAGAATCAAAATTAACTTACACATCAATTGCAAGTTTGAACAAAATTTAAATTTTTAGAAAAATTCTCAACAAGGATTGCAACTATGACCAGAAAAAAATTCACCTTTAGCAAAAAAAATTTTTATCCCCAAAGTTGAATGGAGCATTGTCCTCAATGTAAAAAAGAAATATAGGAACAGAAAACTCCCATTGTTTTAGGATGTGTCTATAAATAGCCTTGATGACTAAACTCCTCGAACGTGATTCCTTGAGAAAGAAAATTAACTTGGATAAAACAGAGAAAAATTAATCTTTTTTATTTTTTTTGCAAAAAGAAAACTTAAAAATAAATGAAGAAAGATAATGAAAATGCTTGGGTTGCTTCCTAAAAAGTGCTTGCTTTATAGTTTTTAGCCAAACTGTCTCGGATGCTGCTATTTTGGAGGATGAATTTCAATGGTGGTCTTTTGCTTGTTGTAGCCACTTTCAAAGTAGGGCTTTAAACACCTCTGAGGTTGGATAGTGGGCTTGTATTGTTCTTTCATCAAAATTTTGTGCATACAAAGTAAAATGGCTAATTTTCTATCCAATTGTACCATTATGCTCTTTCAATACTTTGAGTAGTTTCTCCTCAATCAAATCTATCAAAGAATAAGATATAATTATTGGCAAAGAAGAAACTCCATCTAAAAAAACATATTTCAAACAAGAAGGTAATTGTATGAGTTCAAGACTTGGAGGCTCTTCAATTAATGGTTGAGGCTTTGTTGTGTGTTGTCCCAACTCCTCAAATTTAATTACCTTTTTCATTGAATATGGTGGAATTGCCTCCATGAGATTTGCATACTCCTTTATTTCCTCATTCTCAATTTCTTTGTCCCTTTGTCGAACCAAACATGCTTCACGTGGGTTTTTAAAACATATTTTCTTTAATAAATTTTGTTCACTAGAATTAACTTCTCTTGTTGTACATCAATAAAGGTTCTTCTTGTTACTAGAAAAGATCGACCTAAGATAAGTGGTACATCAAAATGTTCTTCCATGTCAAGAATTATGAAATTTGCAAGAAAGATAAATTTCTCAACATTTACCAATACATCTTTCATAATATCTCTTGGATTTTTAATCGATCGATTAGTTAGTTGAAGTGACATAGTGGTTGCTTTTACTTTACCCAATCCTAATTTATTGAAAAATGAAAAGAGGCATCAAATTAATGCTTGCACCTAAATCACACAATGCTTTTTCAAAGAAAGAATCCTCAATAGTGCAAGGAATGGTAAAACTCCCTGGATCTTCTAATTTTGGAAGTGATTTGTTTTGTCGAATGGTCCAACACTTTTCATTCAATTTCGTAGTTTCATAATTCTCTAGCTTCCTTTTGTTTGTCAAATCTCCTTCAAAAATTTTGCATAACTAGGCATTTGGGCTAAGGCATCTGCAAATGGAATGCTAATGCGCATTTTTTTTTTTATATACATCAAGAAATTTATAAAATTGCTTGTCTATTTTGTGTTGCTAGAGTCGCTGAGGGAATGGAATTGGTGGTACATATGGCTTGGGATTAACTAGAGAAAGTTTGCTCTTTCCTGCCTCTTTTGGTTGTTTATTGATTGTCTTTTCTTTGTTTCTGAAAATCTCTTATTTGGCATTTTCTTCTCCCACTTGTTTATCACTTTTTAGGGTTATAGCCTTTATGTTTTCAATTAGATTTTTCTCTGTGTTGCTACGTAAAGAACCTTGTTGTCTCATTGACATCATGTTTACTAATTGGCTCACTTGTATCTCCAGATTTTTGATTGAAGCCTCTTGGTTCTAAAATCTCGCATCCATGCTCTTGATGAAGTCATGAGTGGTGTTAGCAAGTTTTGTGACTATAACTTTCAGATTTAACTTTGTCTCTTCTTATTGTTTGAATCCTAGTGGTGGTCTCGTCACATTCTAATTATTCCATGAAAACATTGGATGATTGCGCCATCCCAAATTGTACGTGTTGAAGTAGGAATTATTCCGTGACCTGTTAAAATTCCCAACAAAGTTAGCATTTGCACTAGGTTTTGAAAAATGGTTACCTACTTGATATTCTGTGTTAATTTGTCCTCCACCACAAAAATCACTTCATATTTTGAATTTTCATGGGTGAAACACTCATGTTATCTAGCTTTTTATTGAGTGCTTCAAATTGTGCAACAATTGCAGAAAAAACATCTACTCAATGAACTCCGCTAGCTTTTCACATTGGTAGCCTTTTAATAGGCCGCTGACAATTATTTGGTGTCATTTCCTCTAATAGGTTGTAGACTTCTTCTGGTGTTTTATTACTCAGAATTCCCTCTATAGTTGCATCAATCATAGAACGAAGATTTGTACTAGACCCATTATAGAAAGTTTGTACCTGCATCCATATGGGTAATCCACGATGTGGGTATCTCCGAAAATACTCATTGAATCTTTCTCATGCTTTATATAATGATTTATTATCTATTTGTACAAAATTAGTAATATCATTACGCATTTTTGCATCCTTTGTAGGTGGAAAGAACTTATCAAGAAATTTTTGAGTCATATCTTTCCATGTAGTGATCGATCCCGTAGTAAGAAAAGAGAGCCAACCCTTACTTTTTTCTTTTTTTTTTTTGGTAAAAGCCAACCCTTAGTTATGTCTCTAAGAGAATGGAAATAATCTCAATCTAAAAGCATAATTTGTAACTCCATTATATTTAATGGCATCACAGATTTCAAGAAAAACATTGATGTGAGCATTTGGATTATCGCTTGGTAACCTACTAAATTACACTAATTGTTGAAGCATCTAAATGAGGGATGGTTTGATCTCAAAGTTGTTTGTTTGGATTGCAAGTCTTTTGATACTTGATCTGGTGCCCTGAACTGTTAGCATAATCTCTCAAGAGTCTATGCGGATTTCCACTCTCACCATATTCCGCCATCTTCTTAGTATGTTTTCTCTGTTCTCATAGTCGCTTTCTAAATATACATTCGATTTTTGGATCAAACTTAGTAAGGTTCCCTTGTTGGCTACATGTCATAAACTGTTACACCTTTAAAAAAAATGAAAGCTAGAATAGATTTAGAATTATTCAGTATCAATATTCATTAGTATTAAAAAAACAATCCTCAGTAACGGCACCAAAAACTTGTTCATATAATTCTAAATGTGAGCGAACATGTCGAGTAAATAATATAATTATGAGAAAAAAATATCGTTCCATAGAGATTGATGAATAATAAACCAATTAAATATTAAAAATAAATTAATTCTCAAAATTTATTGTGGCACCCCCGAAACGGCCCTCGATCCGTTAGGGTCGCCATAGTTCGCTTATCTTTCACTTGACTTGATAATATTTCACTCTGATACCATAGGATTATACTGGGTCCATAAGTCCTGGGGTTTATATCATTTAGATCGGTCCCAGCACAGTTCATATAGCGGAAGCATATACAAATTTCCCTATCCATACTCAACAAAATAATGCAGTACACACCAACTACGCATTTTATATATATAAGTTAGAGCTGAACACTTTTATTTACATAACTTGATGGACATCATGAGTTGGTATAACAAAAGGCCAAGGCTTTTCTAAGCTCGGCTATAACCAAAAGTACCCAACTCCACAGCAGCCATATACTTTGGTCCATCATTCAGTGTTGGCTATCCCAAAAAAAAACTTCATCATCCATCCATTGCACTCAGTCACACCCAACCCGGTCCGTCAGCCACCGCCAGTGGCAGCATCCCCAGCGTAACCCCGTCGCGGCAGACATGCACGGACAAGAACTCTTGAATGATAAGGTCGGTGGGTGATCCAACATCGTACAAAACCAGAACCCGCACACGAACAAAAACTAACCCCCATATCTCGAGGTGATGATGCTCCGTACACTCAACCTCGACGTCAGTCGGTATGCCATAGAAAGTACCGGGGGTGATTGGCGACAGAGACATAACTCCTAGTCTGAAATGTTAGTCTCCAAAGGGGGTGAGTACAATCACTCAGCAGTAAAAGATCCATCAAACTACATAATGCAACAAGCAAGACAACCAAGATTTCATGTGAAATGCACATATCATCCATGCAATCATGCATATATTTCCATGAGATCCATTCAATACCTTAATGACCACATTTTCAGTACCAACTCAAGATCATAGACAATTTGTGTCCCATACTATATGCACACACATGCGCATGATTCATTTTCCCATTTTGATTTTTCAAAAAGATCTCATCTTTTCCCAGGGACCAATATTTGCATCCCTCCTAACTCTCGCACCCAACCTGGCATCGCGAGGCCTCCGACACACACCTCCGGGCATCCGGCACACACCTCCGAGCATCTCGAAACTCCCGAGGACATCTGGCACACACCTCCGGGCATCCGGCACACACCTCTGAGCATCCGACACTCCCGAGGCATTGTCGACTTAGCCGTCTGACGGTATCATTAACATCACAATATATACATATGTGGCTCATTTTGAAAATGACATTTGATGCAATCCAATCATAAGTATCCATGAGTTTACAAAGTCTCATCAATCTCATATTTCTTGATGTCATATGATATGCTAAATGTCACTGCATCCATTCTATAAATGATGACCCAAGGCATCACAACTCATAGAGCAATTCATTTGTTCTTGAAAATAAAACAATTTTCGGATAAAACAGAATGCACTCCTTTTAATTAAAATTCTGAAAAAATTAGTAAACGATCTTAATAAATTCTAGGAATTTAACATGTTATAAACGAGATCTAGAGAAAAATATTTTATGAAGAACACCATGTCAAGAAAACTTCGTACGAGTCGCTATGGTCCATGCATCACAGCCATAAAACTTCAAACATCACTATTGCACAGTTATAATAACAAATCCGGTATAACCCCTAAATAAACTCAGAAAATTCTGAAATTTTGATATCTTATAGATAAAACCTAGAGGTAAAATTTTTGTGAAGAACTTGAAGTCGGATTCATTATAGATCACGAGCGAAAATTGCTATAATTCTCCCTAGCCCTTTGTAACAGTTTCCAGATTTACTATCTTTGAAGAAAAAAATCGTTTCACCAACCAATACTTGTCCGTTTCTTCTCAAATTTTAGTATGTTACTCCTTAAGATATCATCTACAACTTTCATCAAGGACATGAAGTCAAATTTCAACTAGATAATTGCATAAAATTCACGGAGTTGCGAAAGGTTAACATAACAGTTTCCAGATTTAGTATCTTCAATGAAAAATCGTTTCACCGACCAATACTTGTCCGTTTCTTCTCAAATTTTAGTATGTTATTCTTCAATATGTCATATACAACTTTCATCAAGGACACAAAGTCAAATTTCAACTAGATAATTGCGTAAAATTCACGGAATCACCAAAGGTCAAGCTGTTTTTCCATAAAACAGTTTGCTAGCCTAAGGAACTACTCCTATAATTTCGAAAATTCCAACATCCGGCACATCCGAAATCTATTACACTTCACCCACAACCACAACAAGCATTGTGTAGATCAATGGACTTCACTTGCCTTAAGTCCAACGCAACCACAGCAAGCAAATAGCGACTTGAGGACTTCGGGCACGGCTCGATCGACAGTGAAGCTAAGCGGCGTCGACAGCGGTGGCAAGTGCATGCACGGCGGGGCTGACCTCCTTCTTCCCCTCCTCTCTCACTTGCTTGCCCGCTCGAACTCCCTCGGTCTCACTCTCTCCCTTTCTCAATCACTCTCTCTCCCTCGGTTGCTTCCTTGTTCAATCCGCCCCTCCTCTTTTTCTTTTACCCTCATGATTAGCTAGTAATCATGAGGTTTTGCAAGGAGGATCTCCGGTGAAGCACGAGGGTGGCGACACCTCATATAATCCCTTTGCCACTTGTCAAATTTCATGCAATTTATAGGGCCTCATTCGGCTAGGCCTTGGTCGACTGATCCAAGAGGAAACGTGGGCTGGTTTGGGCCTTAAGAAATCAGCCCACATCTACTCCTTTAATTATCTCAACTTAATCTTCACTTATAATTACATAATCACCAAGATTTGCACGGCCATAAATATTACAACAATACACAAGGATAGTTCAGTTCGTAGAGTACACAGCCAAAAATTTCTTATCAACCCATCTTATAGTGCAATCTTGGTCTCTCAAGAGCATATGATACATTTCCAACAAAGCTATAGTCCATTCAATGCTCGGCTTTGTTTAATTGTAATCCATTGGTCTAATGACTATAATATAGTTTGATGGCGATTCCATCACCTATTCATGGGCCGTAGTGTATCTAGGGATTGTTATGAAATTTAGGATGCCACATTTATTTAACAGATCAAAATAGAATTGATAATAAATTAAAACTAAAAATCTTAAAAGCAAAATTTGGAAACTAAATGTAGTAAATCAATTAGATAGATATGTTAGAGCATCCAATTTCACCATAATCATTAGATATGAATTTCAGATTGTTATGTATACGAGAACAATATCAAACATGTGATAGCGGAATTTTCTAATATATTTACTATCATATCTCTAGGCATAGTAAACTTACTCAATTTATTAATTCACTATATCTTTATGTGAATTTAAATAAACATAAGTGCATTAAAATCTATGAATATTCCCAGCTTATAATAAGTCTTTTGAATCATTTTATCACCGAAAGTTACATAAATAACGTGATATATTTCTATCCACGTTTAATTCATGGTTATATATTTTAAGGAGTATCTGCATATTATCACTTCTTAATCTTAAATATGCATATAAGATCATTCAAGTGGTGGCAAGTCACTTAAAAGCATTAAGCATAATAGACAAGCTACATTGTAACCCTAACAAAAGAAAATTAGAACATAATAGACGAAGAAATGAAAATATAAATTAAACCAAACATCTTGAATTAAAGAATAAGAATTCTATTAGCACTTTGTCTTCTCTTAAAAATATTTGAAAATATCTTAGACTAATGAAAAACAATCTAAAAATAAAACCTCGTTGTCCCCTTGCACTCTCAATGTTCTCCTATTTATAGGGTACATCCAAGACCTTTATCCTTAGCCAATTGTTTATTTTTTGCATAAAATTAGGGGGTAAATTAGAGAATGTTTGATTTGATATCTTTCTTATAATGCTTGCAGATAAAATTATGGAACAAAATTAAGGAATCCCTTATTTGATATCCACCTTCCAACATTTTCTAATTTGAATTCCTCATTTTTGTCATTCCTTTTCTTATTTTCTCTATATTTCATTATGCTGCATAAACAAGGAAAATTCAATGCTCATAGGACATCTGATTAAATGAATAATGCCTCTAACAAAGTTTCCACATTCGGAGATATAGCCATAAACGTGAGTTCCGAATGATTTACACATATAACTCTCATGAAGGGGGCTATTTTGTTGGCTTCAACAAGAAAACAATCAACGCTCGAGCCCCTGTTTGTCAATGACCAAGCACCAAGTTTAGTATGTATTCGGTGCAAGTGAGCTCATTCATCTCAATCATCACATTATGTGAGTCTGAGGGCAGGATTCATAATTTTCACTGTCCAAGATGGGAAGGACTCACATTCTTCGGACGCGTATAGAAATTGTTCAATACTTACACGTGGCTACATAGCCATCCACGTGCGTGAGTATATGAGGGTCATGGGGTTGTTCATTCATTGCCAGAATTTCCAAATTGGGGTTGATTTCTTCTTTTCACAATTTTTGGTTGTAGTGCCAACCACGGTGGATGTCAATTTTTTAGTGGGTAGTGTGGCATTGGCAGTTACTAACCTGATGGAATGCATTGCAGTCGAGAGAGGTATTTGTCAGAAGACCAAGAAGAGCATCGAGAAAAGAAGGTAGAAGAAATGTAGGAGAAGAAATTTTTGTATTCACTGTATTTTCCATTGTGTGCAAAGTGTATTTAAGTACAAAGAAAGAGATTAATAAAAGAAAATCAATATTCCCCTATCTTTCTAATCCTAAAATAAACATGATTCTCTACCTATCAACAATTAGATATGATTTGATGAATCATATCTTCCAACACTCCCCCTCAAGCTGGGGGCTTGTAGATATCCAAGACACCAAGCTTGCTTAGACGATATGCATGTTGTCTTTGACAAAGAGGCTTAGTGAATATGTTTGTCGGTTGCTCTAAAGTCCTGATTCCTCTTGTCTCGATTATTCCTTCTTGAATTTTCTCTCGAGTAAAGTGGCAATCGACTTCTATGTGTTTTGTCCTCTCATGCAATATAGGATTTGCTGCAAGCTTTAGTGTTGAAAAGTGTGGTTGGTCCTTCAATTCGTGCCCCGAGATCCTGAAGTAAACCCTTAAGCCAAACTATTTCACAAACAGTCTTGGCCATGGATCGATATTCTGCTTCGGCTGAAGATAGAGATACAGTAGACTGTTTCTTTGTCTTCCATGAAATTAATGATTCCCCAAATTTGATGCAATAACCAGTGATGGATCTCCTGCTCATAGGACATGTAGCGTAATATGCATCACAATAAGCCATCATTTTCATGTTGCATTTTCGAGAAAGGAGTATCCCCAACCCTGGACATGTCTTTAAGTACTTCACAACCTTCAAGGCTGCATTCATGTGGGATTGCTTCGGACTGTGCATAAACTGGCTGAGAGTCTGCACTACATAGCAGATGTCTGGCCTAGTCATGGTCAGATATATAAGTTTCCCTACCAGTCTCTGGTATCTCGACAGATCTCTCAATAATGGATCATCAGAAGAAGAGGATACACCAGAATCATAGTCGACAAATGTCGGCTTAGCATTTTGCTCAATAGGAATAATAGCTGGTCTACAACCTGATAATCCTGTTTCTGATATGATTTCCATTATGAATTTCCTCTGATTGAGAGAAATTTCCTAATCTGAACGAGCTATCTCAATTCCAAGAAAATACTTAGGTGGCCATAGATCTTTGATATGGAAAGTGGAATGCAGATATTCTTTAAGTTTTTTCACAGCATAATCATCATTTCCCATGATAAGTATGTCATCAACATAAATCATCAAGTAAATAGATGACATACCTCTTGTCCAGGTGAATAGAGCATAGTCATATTTGGATTGTTTGAATCCAACAGCCATAAGTGCATTAGTGAATTTAGCATACCATTGTCGAGAGGCTTGCTTCAGTCCATAAAGAGATTTACGGAGACGACACGGATTTACAGAGACGACACACCTTAGACTCCCCCTGTCTCCGAAATCCTGGTGGAAGATCCATATAGATTTCTTCATCCAGATCACATGTAAAAAGGCATTATGTACATCCATTTGATGTAACGGCCAGTCATGAAAAGCAGCAACCGATAGAAAAGATAGAACTGTGACATCCTTTGCAACAGGCGAAAAAGTTTCATGGTAGTCAAAACCTTATCGCTGTGTAAAACCTTTGGCCACCAACCTAGCCTTATATCTCTCCACAGAACCATTTGCCCTGTACTTGATCTTGTAAACCCACTTACATCCAATGAGTTCTCGATGAGCAGGGATTGGTACGATATCCCAAGTATGATTCTTTGTTAAAGCATGTAACTCGGCCTCCATGGCCTTTTGCCAACGAGGATCGTCTTTAGCCTCACTATAACTAGAAGGTTCTCGTTCTTCAGAAATACGGCTCATGCAACATAAATGTGCTGCTAATAGCCTATCAAATGAGATGTAAGATGAGATGGGATAACGAGTACCTGACGATCTTGAAGAACCACATATGTAATCCTGTGTCCAAGCTGGTGGGTGAGCTGCGCGACTAGAACACCGTGGAAATTCTTGTTGCGATGAAGAGGATTCTTCTTCAGCGGGGGTTGATTCTGGATATTCAGTGAACTGGGTTGATTCTTCTATATGAGACTCTTCGCTTGAGTGACTCGAAGAAGACTCTTCAGCGGGGGTTGATGGAGATCTATCAATTGGTCCTGGGATCGGAGTAGCAAGAAATGTACCTCCCGAAGGGATATCTTCTTCCAATAAGAATCTTGAATTCCCTGTCTTCTCATCTTCAGTTGAAGAAACAAGAGTTTGGAAAGGAAAAATATTCTCATGAAAAATAACATCTCTGCTTATGAAAAATTCTCCTGTGAATGGTGCATAAACTCGATACCCCTTTTGCAAAGTAGGATATTCCATGAATATACATTCACTAGCTCGTGGTGCCATCTTATCCTTGTGTCCCACTGTAGTGACATAACAGAGACATCCAAAAATTCTGAGATGACTCAGATTCGGCTTCTTTCCATATAACATCTCAAATGGTGTCTTTCCTTTCAGAATGCGTGATGGCATGCGATTAATCAAATATGCTGCTGTGACTACACAGTCCCCCCAAAAATTCTCAGGAATAGATGCTTGGAACTTGAGGGCACGTGCTACTTCTAAGAGGTGACGATGTTTCCTCTCAACAACAACATTTTGTTGTGGTGTATAAGTACAAGAACTCTCATGCAAGATTCCATTCAGTGAAAACAAAGAAGCACACTCACTATTGAAGAACTCCCTTCCATTATCAGTTCTAACCCGACGGATTGTTTTTCCAAATTGAGTTTTGGATAAGGTAAGGAATGTTCTTAGGTGACCAAGGACTTGATTCTTGGATTGCATGAGAAATATCATGTCGCACGAGAGAAATCATCAACAATTGTAAGAAAATATTGTGACCCATCGTGATGCATAGTATGATAGGGTCCCCAAACATCAGCATGAATCAACGAAAAAATACTATATGCTCGGGAATTACTATTTGGAAAAGTAGCACGTGTTTGCTTTGCCAAAGGACAGATAGGACATTGGGGACAAGGGAATGAGGCACTATGTCCCAATCTTTTATGATGAATGGAATTTTTGTCATTGATAACATGGTTACACAATGATTTATTCAATTCAACAGATGACAAATTAAAACTGCTGGGAAAATCCATCCAAAAATAGAGTCATTGATAAGCTTTACCCAAGCCCATCAGTTTGCCAGTCGAAAGGGCCTAAAGAAACAATTATCTAGAGTGAATAGGACACGACATGAATTTTCTTCAGAAGCTCGATTAATTGATACAAGGTTGAATTGGAAGTCAGGCACATAAAGTACATTTTGAAGAGTAATTAAGGGACTACGATTCACAGTGCCGGTCATGACAACTTGTGTGGAATTTCCATTTGGAAGCTGTACTGATATAAGAAAGGATAATTTTTCGATTTTGGAAAAGAAACCCTTATCACAGACTATGTGATCACTAGCACCCGAATCGATAATCCATACATTCTTCGAAATTGAGTTCATCAAATAATAAAATGTACCTGTGAAGCTTCCACCCTTATCAGATGCATCCAACCTTTTTAAAGCCTGCATCAATTCTTGATATTGCTCATGGGTAATTGATTTATCTATTGGCTGACTCGGTACTTGAAAAACTTGTGAAGATTTTCCTCGCTCTTTTTCTCCAGGTTTCCCATGTAATTTCCAACAGTTCTCAATCGTATGATGTGGACGTTTACAATAGTCACACTATAATTTACCTTTTCCTTTTTGACCATTATTTTTTGCAGTTGAAAGGAATCTGTTGTTGGGCTGAAAAATTTGAGCCGAAGTGGGCCTGTACATTCCTTCTGGTCCAGCGGATTGGATTCCTCGCGGGCCATTTTCGCGCGTCTGGACTCTTTCTCGCAGCCCGTCGACTTCGTGCGGCCCATCTGCTCCAGCGAAGGTGCTCCGTGGGCCGTCCAAGAAAGGCCTAGTCGATAAAAAAGATGGACCGTCAAATTGCTCACCAAAATCTGAGCCCTCCTTTTGCTCGTTATATACGAATTAGGTTTCGCCCCCCCCCCCCGGCGGCATTCGCCCCTTTCCTCCTCCGATTCTAGGGTTTCTTTGTGGGGGGCGATAATGGCCTCTGGTGGCCAAGGCCATCGCCTTGCTTCCTCTTCTAGAAGTCGCCGTCCTCTGTTGGCTCTCTTCCTGGATGGCGAGCTGGTAGATCCGGCTAAGATTTGGCATGGGATCCATTGTTAGGATCTGGGACCGAAACGAAAGGTATGCTTCGTTTAAGATTAGGAGAAGCCTAATCACCTTTTCTCTCTCGTGCATGTTCTTGTACTACGGGAGAATTGGTTCGGGCCAATTGAATTTTTCTTTGGCCGATTCCATTTCATTCCACAGTGTCGATAGTTTGTTGTAAATTGTTGCGACGCTCATATTCCCCTGCTTCAAATCTGAAATTTGCTGTGTTATGGAAATTTTTTTTTTATTTGATCCAGCTTTCCATACATCTCCTTAATATTATCCCACATCTCTTTCGTATCTTCTGTCAGAGGAAGTCCCACTGCTACTTCAGTTGAGATACAGTTCCTAATTCAGGTTCTAACGAGTTGGTTACATTTTCTCCAAGAACGAGCCATTCGCTTGTCGGTTGGAACGGGAACCGTTCCATCTAGAAAACCCTCCTTATCCTTCGTTACCAGGGCATGCTGGAGTTCCCGCAACCAAGTCGAGTAATTCTCTAGGCCCATCAATTGCTGACTAATCAATTTCAATTGTGGTCCGTTAGCGTTTGTCGTGTACAGAGGGTCGCCGGGCTCCGGCCGTCCTCCGGCAGCAAGGATCTAGTAAGGAAAAAAACCAGGTGAAAAAGATGGATAGGTATTTGCCCCCACATTTGCTCCGTTTTCTCAACCCGCATTAAAGAAATTTGGGTAGGGATTTGTTCCCCCCGATTCGCCAGATCCGCCCGTCTTTTCTGGGCCGAAGGTACAGCCTGCCCCATTATTGGTTGGTGTGCCTCCGTCGGTCCACACATTGCCTTGATACCTCGGTTGTGATGTATGTGGGTTTACCCCATGAATCCATGGATATGGCATCCACTGGTAAGGATGGCCCAAATAGGGCTGCCCCAGGTTGAATTGAGCCGGAAGATTCTGTCATTGCACGTGTGGAGAATGGATCTGGCTCTGGCTGAATTGTTGATCTGACATGGTCGCCACAACAGTTGAATCTGGGTTGTGAATACTCTGTGGCGTCTCATCTCTCGCTGGCTGATCATCTGGATTTAAGGTGAGAGTTTCTGAGTTGTGCATTGCAAAGAAAATAAAGGAGGATTGATTCCTTTCGGTAACTGTTTTGTAGGTTATAGTTCCTCAAGGCAATCAGGAATGGTGGACGCGGAAGCTATGCCAGAATCGTAGGAAGCTCTGATACCATGTCAGAAGACCAAGAAGAGCATCGAGAAAAGAAGGTAGAAGAAATGTAGGAGAAGAAATTTTTGTATTCACTGTATTTTTCATTGTGTATAGAGTGTATTTAATTACAAAGAAAGAGATTAATAAAGGAAAAGCAATATTCCCCTATCTTTCTAATCCTAAAATAAACATGATTCTCTACCTATCAACAATTAGATATGATTTGATGAATCATATCTTCCAACAGTATTTTTCACCTTTTTTTTTGTGATTTAAAATTGTTTTGAGTGATCATGTAGCTCATCCGTGTTGATAGTGGGAACGTGATGACAAATTTCATATTTGATTGTCGTTCAATTTCTTGACAATTTTGTTTTTTCATGAAAAACACTAATTTTTTTGTCTAATACATGCTTGCATGTCCTTGGGTTATGTAGATTGATTTCTCGACCTTTAGAGTTATTCGGGATTTTTTAATTGCCCATAAAGAGCTTTGAATATGTAAATAATTATAGGATCTTGGTGGAGCTGGACATGGATGATTTTGTTTATATTCGATTCTTTTGTTATTTCACCAAATATGATTTTGGAAATATGTGTTCAGAATTTTTTTTTTTTTGGTAGAAATATTCCTCGATATTCATTGAAATTCAAGAGTTCTTAAACAAAAAGTCCGACATAGGGGCATCCAAACATAAAAAATCCCAATGAGGTTAGTAACCGAAAAAATGAAAGGGAATTTGAACAATGGGCCTTTATTAGTAACTTTATTTGCGGACCTATAACAATGGGCTAGTGAGATGGACTTAAATTGGGCCATTCGGATCCAAGCCTCTTCAATGAACGTCTCTATCTCCCTCCACATGTGTGTCTTCCCCTTTAGCTCATCCCATAGTTTAGCATGATCAGTCTCAATCTTCATAACACTCTCCCTCCTAAATTCAAACTGCTTTAGAGCTTCATTCGAAGCTAAAATTTCCGTTTGAATCAGAAACAAAGACGAAACTTCCATGGCAAAACTATCCAATAGAGCACCTTTATCGTCCCTGAGGATTAGGGGTGTCAGAAACCGAACCAAAAACCAAACCGAACCGAATCGAAAATTTGGTTTTTTCGGTTCGGTTTGGTTAACCAATAAAAACCAAAAAAAAATTATCGGTTAACCAAACCGAACTGATCCGAAGAACCGATAAAATCAAACCATTAACCAAACCCTATTTTTTATTCTCTCCGGTCTCCTTTGAGTCCTCTTGTCTTGATCGGCTTGGAAGTGTGACGGCGACGGTGACCGCAAGAATGTGGAGATCAGGGCTGAGGTTGTCTCTCCGCTGGTTGTGGTGGAGCTCGCATCCACTCGGAATCTCTCCGGTGGCTCTGCCCGAAACCCCTGCATCGACACCCGCTCGCCTGTGCCCCCTCGTCTTCCTCCTTGGAGCTCCCTTGACTGGAGTACTAGATCTGTCTCCCACCAATCCTTCGATTCCGACGAGGCGAGCGGGTTCGACGATGAGGCACTGCGCTTCAACGTGAATGCCGATGGCTAGGTGACAGGTGGCTTGGCAGCTGAAGGAGAAGAAGTCGCGGGCGGCGGCGGCGACAGCAATGGAGGCGTGGAGAAGGAGGAGGAGGAGGTTGATGAGATTGACCCTGAGCAACTGGAGGGCGTGCTGTCTCTCTTGCAGAGCACCGCCGACGGTTCCTTGGAGTCGACCCTCAATGAGATGCGCTTGACTCTGCATCCACAGTTTGTCATTAGAGTGCTCGAGACCCCGCTCCTCGTGGGCGACAATGTCCTTCGCTTCTCCGCCTCCTCCGCCCCCCGGCCATGGCGCACGTTAGCGACCTCCCCTGCGATGGCAACGTCATTTGCATGGTCTACAAGGGGAAGCCATCCCAAAATGCGACTTGCCCTTTTCTAATGGGTTTTTTCACCGTAATGGGAAAATAAAAAATGGGGAAATTCATGAAATGGCGAGGGGGGGGGGGGGGAATGTGGAAACACGAAAAATTGTTGCGAAGAAAAGAGGGGTCCTAGCTCATCATTTTGAGTTGAAATGAAAAAAAAAATGCAAAAACCGAAAAACCGAAAAACCGAACCGAACCGAACTGAACCAAAATTTCGGTTCGGTTCGTATTCGGTTCAGTTCGGAAATTTTTTCTAACGGTTCGGTTCGGTTTTTCAAAAAAACCAAATCGAACCGAACCGTTGACACCCCTACTGAGGATCCCTGAGACCACCCCTTCCATTGCACTATCTAGGAAAGCTCCGTCAATATTGATCTTCAAGGTATTCCATTTTGATGGGATCCAATTTTTTGTCGATTGCGTTGTTTCTAAGTAAAGTTTCAAGTTTTGGTTGTTCCACTTACTGAAATTACGAAGTGACGTTCTTGCCGAGTCGATTAGGGTTTTTGAATTTGGGGGTCCCCTTTGAAAGACAAAGTCATTCCTTTCTTTCCAGATGAACCACAAGAGATACGCTAACTCCTTAAAGGTAAGTGAGTTGCTTGACTGTACTACTTGCTCTTGTAGCTATACCTCAATTTGTGTCAGACTTTGATACTAAATTGGGATATTCACCTCATGATTTGTCCACACTAAGTCTTTCTAAGGGAAAAACAAGAAAATGTGCTCAATTGTCTCTACTTCTCGATTGTAGAAAAGGCATGCTAACAAGGGTAAGATTTCTCGCTTATGAAGATTCTATGATGGGGGAAGTGTGTTTTGACATAGGCTCCATAAAAATATCTTAAATTTTTTTTTCCCGGGGGGGTGTTATGTTCCAAAGATGATGCTAGAGTTGGCAAGGTGGCTGAAATGATATTGATGCTTGCATATTATGTTGTGAATTGTTTTTAGCTCACATCAACTTGTATGCACTTTTTGTGCCTGATTTTGTAGCCATACATCTTAACTTATCTTGTGTATTTCGAGTATTAAGGGGCAAAGTTAAGATTTCATTCACTATTTCTTCATCAAAGAACTCTCTTAGTTTCTCAACATCCTAGCACATTTCCCTTGTACTGATTGATTTGGATACTATCTTTGGGTCATTCAAGTTTGTCAGCCTCCCTATAATCCCTTTTTTAGCCATCTATCTTCTTGAATGTTAATATCTTCTCCTGTACCCATTGATCATATCACTGATTCTCATATATTGTCTCTTTCTGTCAATAACCTTGGCCATTCCCACGAGGGTTGATAACCCCTCCCTACTTGCTAGAAAGAAGCTGATAAAAAGTAAATTCCTTTTAGGACTTATCTTCATAAAGCTACTTGATTCCAAGATAGTTGCCTTGCTTGTTTTCCAAGCATTACTCTATAAAAAGTTAGTAGATCTCTCAAACCCAACCCTCGTTTATCTATTCTTTCTTTGAGCACCTCTAATCTTTTCTAATGTAACCCACTTGGTGATTCTTCATTCTTCCACCAAAATGCAGCCACTCTTTTTAAATATATATATATATATATATATATATATATATATATATATTAATGGACTAACATATTTACACTAGGATTTTAAAAATACTTAATGCATATTAAGGAATAGCTTGAATCCCAACTTTAATTAGCACCTCCTTTCCTAGCTTTGAAATTAGGTTTTCCTTCCAATGTTATAGTATTATATTCACTTGTGTTAAAATATATGAAAACATTTCTTTCATAGAGGCACCCTAGTCCGAAGGTATTCTTAAATATTTCCTGGTCTTTCTTACTTTAGGGACTTGAAGTTTAGTTGCCATGTTCCTCCTCAAGAATTATGGATAGTTTGAACAGGAAGTGTCAAGTGAATTGCAAGTGCACAATATTGACAATTAATAAAGTGATGAGTGAGTATTGTTCCCACCGGGATTGTCGCTAATTATCCAATTACTTACGGAAGGTGATCAATCCAAAAATTTAGCTAACCAAGTTGAAAAGGCAAATAAAAAGTGAACTAAACCAATTAAAGGACTGAAATATAAAAGAGCAAAAACTTAAAGGATTCAAAAGTTAATTAAAATTGCAAAGTAAACCTAATCTAAAGTAAATCGAAAATTAACAAGGCAAATTTCAAGATTTTATAAAGTAAATAAAAAATTAACAAGGTAAATTTCAAGATTAACTAAGATCACAAAACGTTAAAGCATCCAACTTCACTTAACCACTCATAATCAATTCTTTTAACTTGTCATGCAACAAATTAATTTCTAATTGTGTTGGTGAAATTTCCCGAAGTTAGATTACAAGCCAATTTGGTTTAATAATCCCTAATTAGGTATGTTAACCCACACTAATCTTAGGTGAATTTAAACTATTTAAAAGCTTAAGTTCTTGTAGAAATTACCGGATTCAATCTAAGTAGTCCCAACCTAGGTCTACTACAACAATCGCATAAACAACCTAGTGTACCTTGGCCTAGGTTTAATTTATGGTTCAATATCACTAGTGCTCATGCATGCAATCTCCATCAAATATCATGCATACATTGAAAATCATTTAAAAGTTGGTCAAACTTCTAAAAGCATTAAGATCATGATGGAGAACCTCACAATAAAAAATTATATTGCATGAACAAGTCTTGAAAATCAATCAATCGTGGTTGAGATCCATTGTAGCTCTAACCAAAGAAATTTAGAACATAATTAAAGTTAAACTAACAACAAAAATTAAAGAGAACATAATGCCAAATTAAAACAAATTCACCAATTTGAGTTACAAATAGGTTTGGGTTTGCCTCCTCATTCTCTCCCTGACATGCGCCAATTCCATTGATAAAATAAAAGCATAAAAGTTAACTAAGAAAACCTAAAATCTAGTGGTAGCTCCAAGACTTCTCCAAAATCTGAAATATGTGCATAAGAGGGGTTTATATAGCTTTCGGAAATCTACCCTAGGTTAGCCTCCCATTAGGTCTTGGCTAGCTTTTTTTTCAAGATACTAAATTATTCCGGAAGATATTGAGATATCTTGAAAGATATTGAGATTTTTTGGAAGATATTGAAGCACAGAGACTAATATATAAATCCAATACAGACATAGGAGAAAATTATGCATGTGGTCCTTTATGAATCCGAAAGTTATATTTCCCACAAAATTCAATAAAATTACATGAGTAACAAATAAATTCACCCAAAATTTATCAAAACTTAGCAAATATCAAGCTTAAATTAGTAAAAATACTCTATCTAAGATAGAGTTATCAGAAAGTGATTCTAGATTTATTCAAGTTTATCGCTTGCCCAAATGCGAAATAATATTGATTTAATGTCATTGCTAAATTTTGGCACTTTTCATTTTTCTATCTAAGAAAAATATTGAATCATCAACAAATAGGATATGGGAAAGGTTGGACAGAACCTGTTCAATTTGATCCCTACTAGAGTCCCCTCATGAATAGCTTTTTTCATCAAAGTTGAGAGAGTATTGACCATCAAGATTAATAGGTAAGGGAACATGGGGTCTCCTTGCCAAATACCACTCGTTGGTTGAAAATAGGGTAATGGTTCACCATTAAATTTCACGCTCAAGGAAACTGAGGCAACACATTGTATAACTCTTTATACCCAACATTCACTAAATCCCACCTTTAATAGACATGCCTCCAGAAAATCCCATTCAACCACATGATATGCCCTTTTCATATCCAATTTCAAAATAGTATGAAATTTCACTTCCATTTTCTTAATCTCAATTGATGCAAAACTTCATGCATTATCAATATATTGTCTTGAATTTGCCTACCCCACAAAGGCACTTTGTTCTCATGCTACAACTTTTGGGAACCAACACTTCAAATATGATATTGTACACAAAATTACCTAGGATAATTGGCCTGAATCGGTCTAACTTTTCTAGATTCTAAACTTTTGGGATCAATGTGATATGATTTTTGTTCAGTTCTATGTTGAGATGACCAAATTGAAAAAAAAAAAGTTTACACCTCATTAAAGATTCCTTGTTTTATGTCATCCTAATGGTTTTGATAATACTGGCCATTCAACCCATCTGACCTTAGTGCTTTCAAGTCCCAATTGAAAATCAGCTTTCTAGACTTCCTCCCTTGTGATTTTTGCATTCGAGCACTGATTGATTTGCTCAATTATAATAGTTAGGCATTGTTACAAAACGGGATCAAAATCTTAGGGACCCATTGAATTGTAGAGTTCTTTGGAAAGTCCATTGTCGTTCCTTTCAAACTCTTAGTATCTTGAACCCATCAATCTTCCCCATTTTTAAGCATATAAATTATGTTCCTTTGCCTCTTTTGGATAGTCGTGGCATGAAAGAATTTTGCATTTTTACCTCTCCATTTCAACCAACTAATTCTAGACCTTAGCCCCCAATATATTTCCTCTTGTTGCCACATCTTCTCAATGTGTCCAGTAAGTTCCTTTCTTCTATGTAAAGTAGCCTACAACAATTGGGAATTCTTATGCCTTGAAGCTCCTCTTTTAAAAACTTTATCTTTTTTTTTTATTGTTTTGAAAGGCATGTTTACTCTAGCAAGCCAATTCTACAGCCACTTTTCTGATTTTTTGTGCTACACTACTCCTTTAGTCTAGATAGTTTACAAGTATGCTTAATGATGGTGCACACTCTTCATGTTCTAGCCAAAAGACTTCAAATTCGCATGCTTTCATTCTCATTACCCTTTCTATTGATAATGCCAATAAGAGGGCCTATGATTTGAGCCTTTAGTTGGTAGGCAACAACTTATGCCTCAAGAAATAAGACCCTCCGATTAATACATCAAACAACCATATCAAGTCTCTTTTTCACAAGATCCTACCCTTCACGATCATTTGCCCATGTGAGCGCACACCCCTTACTCTCCATATCCATTAAACTAGGGGTGAGCGTGGTTCCCGATTCCATTTTTTTGGGAACCGGAACCGGAACCTATCACGGAACCGGTTTCGGAACCGGTTAGGGTTCCAAAAGGAACCCCCTCCCCCAAGACTCCCGACCCTTTCACTTTCAGTTTTTCAAAGTCTTGCCGGACGCCGCTTTGAGTCTTGCCGCCGGACGCCACTCTGAGTCTTGCCGCCGGACGCCGCTTGCCCTCAAGGCCACATTCGCTGGACGCCAGTCGCCGACGTTGCTCGCGCGAACCCTCGCCGCTCTGCCTCGACGCCCGTCGCCGACTACCCGACGCAGGTAGATCTAAGCCGAGCTTGTCTCCACTCGCGACCCACCGCCGCTGCTTGCGCCAGAAGCCCCGACGACGCCGATTATGCTATCTCCACTCGCGACCCACCGCCGCTGCTCGCGCAAGAAGCCCCGACAACGCCGATTCTGCTGTCTCCGCTCGCAACCCACCATCGCTGCTCGCGCCGAAAGCCCCGACGATGCCAATTCTGCTATCTTCGCTCGCGACCCACCGCCTCTGGTCACTAGGTCTTCGATTCTGACCCACGATGCCACCGCTGCTATCTCCGCCTCTGCTCCAACAACTCGACGCCAGCAGTTGCGACGCTTGACGCCGTTGCCCCGAAGACCAGCGACCGATGTCCCTGCTCAACGTCGGACGTCGCTCACTCGGTGAAATTGGATTTCTGGACCTTCTCTCCAAGGGTACGAGATTGCTCAGTGGTTATAGTCCCTCTGGTGTCATTTTAATTGTTTTTGGAGTTCAAATTCTAGATGAGCAAGTTGTTAGCAGCAAATTTTGAGTTGCCATTTGTATTTTGTAGCATCATTTTGCTGGAAATTGATGGAGTTTTGATGTACCATATCATTATGCCAACAATTTCAAATTGATGGAGTTCTGATGGCAACATTATACCAGTGGCAGCATCTTGTGGGTTTAAATCCGAATGCTTCATCCCCCCATTAGAAATTTTCAGTTCATTTTCCTTCTATAACCTGCTCAACTAAAGTCGGTACTTCTGCATAAATAGATTCAATTGTTGGAACTGATGCATTTTTTGCCCCGACCTTTTTAGATTGCTGAAGCATAACAAAGCATGAAGCATGCCGAAAGGGTCATAGTCGGACAAGCTGTAGTATAAGGACGTAGGTTGGTTGTGATTGTCAACAAGAAGGATGTCCTTGGAGGGAAGAACTCGATGCTATATGAAGAGGTGATGAAAGTTGTTCCTGAAGAAATCCAGACTTTGATTCCCTGGGTTTGCCTTTCTTATAGATGTCCCTCTTGTGATGCTCCTTTTTCTTCACACGCATCTTATGTGATGGCTCATTATGCTATTTCCAGTTCTCCTTTCTAGTAGCCCTTTTCCTCTGTCTGCGGGTGTCAGGATAGATTTCTACTTGATGAAAAAAAGATATGCTCATAACAAGTTTGCTACATGACTTTGTCCCTTGTTTTTGCCCATCTCTTGAAGCTTGTTGAATCAAATTATATTGATCGAACATTCCAAACTGAGAACTGTTTCGTACCTAAAAAGTATTTGCCATTTTTTAAGACTATGGGAATGCTGTTATTGTAACTAGAAGAGCCTTTGATGCCGTGCCTGCTTTTGGATCCTGTCCTGAGGGATTGGGGATTATATAATCTATTTACTAAACTTTGAATGAGGCCAACACTTGGAGCCGTACCTATCAAAAAGTGGGTTTGTGACGACTTGCCTTTCTTGTGCAGATTGTTGCCCCTAGTCTTGCGTTCATAATTCTGCTGAAAGATTTCTCTAGAAATGAGATTGATGGTTTGCTACATTTACAAATAGTTATCTATGAACTTATGTGAGCAATTGGAAAATCAATGGGTCAAACAGTAAATTGGTATTTTGGGCATAGATTGCAGTACCAGTAACTCCTGTGTTGTTTTTTTTAGGAGATCAAACAAGAAGAATGTCCTTATAAGTAGACTAATGTTGAACGGGCCATTAATGAAACATGGTTTGATGCCCTAGCATGTTTTTAAGTAAGAGAGGAACTTGGCTGGAGTCATTGACATGGCTTTTTAACAGGTGAAGTCTATAACTGTTGTTTTCATATCTGCATTAAAGGGTAGACGCAGGATGGCTATCATGCACCACGTTCTCGATATGTATGAGGATTGGTGTCTTAGATTGCCAACAACTCGTCTTAAACATTGGTTGCATAAGGTTAGTCTTCTATAACGCTTAGTCAGTCTTCTCTAGTTCTTCTAGTTTTGATTATGTATGTCCAAATTCTTGACAGTTGGCATTGGTATGTTTGCTAAGATGTGAGAAGTTACCGTATAGTATGCGCATACGTTATAATTCAAATTTGAAAATTACACAAAAAAAAAAAAAAAAAAAAGAGGAACCTGGAACCGACCCTGGAACCTGTGACAGGGTAGGTTCCAGGTTCTCGATTTTGACGGGTAGGTTCCAGGTTTCAAAAAATGAGGAACCTGTACTCGAGGGTAGGTTCCAGGTTCCAGACGGAACCGAACCGGAACCTGGAACCGTTCACCCATACATTAAACCACGAGTATTGTGGAAATCTCCAGATGCATTCATTTGATATTGCTTTGCCAATATCCTTCCCACCTTTTTTCCTAATGATACAACGTCTCATTGAAATCCCCCAAACAAATCCATGGTGGGGGTATTGATGGCACTCAATTGCTGAAATTGGCCCCATAGGTGCATATACAAAGGTAATCTTAAAGACAAGCCTCAGTTTGTTCTCCATTACAATATCAATGGAGTTGTTCTTTATTTATTTCACATTTAAATAACACCCATCATTCCACAAAGGCTAGCTCCCCACTAATTCTCATAAGATCCACAGTAAAGTAGTTTTAGAACTCTGACTTCGTACTAACTCTACGAACCACTAGCTCTTGATTCTTTATTTCCATTAAGAGCACTACATCGGGCTTATCTTAGGCCATAAGGGCCTACAAAGCTCGGACTTTCAAGGGTGTACCCATCCCTTAATAGTTCTAACATAAAAGCTTCATATGTAATTTAGTGGCTTATTTGAGTTAGCCATCAAAGCCCATCTTTCGAGTTCTTCTACCCTGTGAATGGGAGTTCCAATTGTTGGGTCTCATCCAATATTTGAAAGCTTGTAGCTTGCTGATCATAGGGGCAAAACCTTTTTCCTTTCTCACCATCCCTGCCTCTATTCTTTCTCAATTTGCCTTGCTCACGTTCTACAATTTCCTACGATGAAGGGAATTCTAGATCAAAGGAGAAGTTGGTTCTAAATTGTCTTCTTCTTCTATATCTTGGCGGGTTAAGTCATTCAAATCTTTATTGTCTAGTTATTTTTTTCCCTCTCTCATCCTACCTATTAGTCAAATCAACCTGGACTCTGCTTGAATTTCCTTGGAATCTAGTAATGTCTCATTTCCACTAGTGGTGAGCAAGAGGAACCGATTAGACTGAATCGGCCAGTTAGGTCCGGTCCCAAGTGGTGTCATTCTGGTTACTGGTTTACTAAAATTGGAATCGGTGAAATTGACCTAGTTCCCGATCGTAAGGATGGAATTGCTTGGACACGATTGGATAAATTATTTTTTAAAATTTGTATTTTATTTCTTCAAAAATATTAAGGAAATAATTTTAACTTTTAATTATTAAGATTTTTCTAAATGTTGTTGAGATGCAAATATTTAGATAAAAAGCTGAGAACGGCATGCTTTAGTTAGACATGGCTTGGTGACTCTTATGAACAACTCCTCTTATGTTCTTTGCATGCCCATTTGATGTGGGACTCTTGGTATTTACATGGAAGGTTAGACACAACAATAGAGACAAGTTAAGAGTCCCACATTGAAGGCGTTTGCATGGAAGGTTGGATACCACAACAAACTAGAGAGACAAGTCATACACCAAGAGTCCTACATCGAATACACACACAAATGTCATAAGAGAAGTTGTGCATAAAAAGCCAAGTTATGCTCCAACCAAAGCATGCCTTTCTTGTCTCTGGGCTAAGATTAAGTATAATATTTATCGAGTGTATGAAGTTCACATAATTTTTGTACCATTTTACTTGATTTTTGCGAGTAAATACTTGATTTTAGAGGAAAGGGGAAATCAATTTATCATCGGTTTCATTGGGCCAACCAACTGGTTCCCGGTTCTATAACTAGTTGGTCTGATTCTTAGTCCTAGAAACAAGGAATCAGTCCTATTAGTATGATTTTTGGTTCCTAGGTGGGACTGGATCGAATCCGGAGCTGATCACCCTAATTTTCACAGGAGTTTCTAGGATTATCTCCTCCTCATCACTGACTTCCATATAAACTCCATAAAAGGCATTTTAGAATGGGTTGGTGGCATTTGCCTCAATTTTCAACCACCAAGCATAAAGTATCTTATCATTTGTAGAAAAAAAAAATCTTTATCATAAGAAACTAGCTCATAGCTTTTAGCGTAATGCCTTATTCTACTACACAAGTAATAGATTGGGGGCACTCTCTCATACCTAAAGTCCAGCCAGTATTCTTTTCCTTGAAAACTTGAAATCAACCTGAGTTAGAGAGGGCAAGATGGCTGTGACAGAACTTTGGCTTTAGTCACAACAATCGATGCAATACTTTTTGTTTCAATTTTAACTTCTTGTACTTCTATATTCTTTGCAATACATCTAATTGCTTCTTTCGTTTTCCTTCAATAGACAGTTTTGTGAATATGCATAAAAAAGTAGCAAGAATAAAAAACTTGATAATGTGGAGGAGTAATTGGTTCCTAGGGTTTAAGAACCAGCAAGTAACCATAAAATGACCATGGGCCAAAGGTAAGTATTCTATTTTTTTTCCTTCATAGAACTAATACAAAGGAGAACATACCAGGTTCTAAATGCTTGCATATTACATTATCAGATTTCCAAACTTTCTTCATGGTGGTTTGAAACATATGAAGATTGGAGTACTTGGTTCCTAGGGTTTAAGAACCAGCAAGTAACCATAAAATGACCATGGGCCAAAGGTAAGTATTCTATTTTTTTCCTTCATAGAACTAATACAAAGGAGAACATACCAGGTTCTAAATGCTTGCATATTACATTATCAGATTTCCAAACTTTCTTCATGGTGGTTTGAAACATATGAAGATTTACTTAAGGGTTGTAGTAAAGTCGTCTCAAAACTATACGTTCACACTCATGTAACTTCTCTTCAGTTATAATCTCATCCAGTGTAGCATCTTCCTATTCCCCCATAGATTTCCTAGCCTTCTCACGATGTAGCCATATGTTTTTGCCTATTTCTGTCTCCTTCCATTGTTAAAAATGTAATGAGGGTTGTCTATGTAGAGTGATTAGGGAAAACACGAGAACACTTGTTAGAAGTACAAGTCCACTCAAGGCTACCAAGCTGAAGAAATAGAGAAACACCAAGCCAAAAAATGATGTGAATCAATGGGCAAACAATGCTATCAAAACAATATGCCAAGCCTCCAAATGTTGGCAATTTAGGAGTCACTTCAGCCAACTCCCTTTTGTAGTAGCAAGCGACGAGAGCACAAATTGTGAGGTGAATATAGTGGGAATCAATTTTTGTGGGAGGGAGATTCTAGGGCTTGTATAAAAGTAGAGCATAGAATGGCAAAATATTTTAATCATTTGGTGGGAGGCCACGAAGGAAGATGGGAAACCAAGCTTTGTCCATCTGATTTAGCGTTTTTGAAGAGATGAAGATTTAGGGCAAAAAAAAAGATAGCTCAGGCTCTACAAACCGAGAGAGAGCAAGCTGTACAAACAAAGACAGTTATTGATTTCCCACGCCAAATCTACGTCAAAACCATGGATAATATCTTTGGATTGTGTTCAAAATTGACAATGTGATTAATTGGAAGAATTCTGGTAAACTTGTAGAGGTTACTTCTAATTGTATTTGTGCAATTTCAAAGCTTTCGATCTTAAATAATACTTAGGGTGAATTCCAGAAACACATGCAGTTGCTAAAGTATATATAATCTTGATAGAGAATTAGAATGTTGGTGGGATTGTATGTTGACATAATCGAGCATTCACCATATCAGTGTTGGACCAATTGGTTTGAACACAGGTATAAAATGGATGACGTCCCTTAGCGAGTTAAATCCATTGACAAGAAGATTCTTTCAAAGTTTAAACATTGCCAATTCAATTTGTTACTCGTGTGTGTGTGTGTGTGTGTGTGTGTGTGTGTGTGTGTGTGTGTGTGTGTGTGTGTGTTATCAATCAATATGGGAAAACCTGTCCTTTGAGCACAAGAAAAATTTGTATACTCTATGTGCTCCACACTTTAAAAAAAAAAAAAAATCAAACTTCTAATTTCATTGCAACAATGAATGTTCATTGTTGCAACTGTAACTACGAAAATATCTTGAACTTTTTAGGAAGGAAATGGGCAAATATTGTGACAAGTTCTTGTATCCAAGATCTATCTCTATCTCCTTCCATCGTTAACAATGCAATGAGGGTTGTCTATGTAGAGTGATTAGGGAAAACACGATAACACTTGCTAGAAGTACAAGTCTACTTGAGGCCACCAAGTTGAAGAAATAGAGGAACACCAAGCCAAAAAATGATGTGAATCAATGGGCAAACAATGTTGTCAACACAACCTGTCAATGCTCCAAATATAGGCAATTCATGAGTCAATTCAGCCAACTCCCTTCTGTAGTAGCAAGTGAGGAGAGCACATATTGTGAGATGAATATAATGGGAATCAATTTTTGTGGGAGGGAGAATCTAGGGCTTGTATAAAAGCAAGGCATAGAATGACAAAATGTTTTAGTCATTCGGTGGGAGCCCATGAGGGAAGAGGGGAAAACAAGATTTGTTCATTTGATTTAGGGTTTGTGAAGAAATGAAGATTTAGGGCAAAAAAAGATAGATTAGGTTTTACAAACTAAGAGAGAGCAAGTTGTACTAACCAAGAGAGTTATTGATTTCTCACGACAAATCTACGTCAAAACCATGGACAATATCTTTCAATTGTGTTCGGAATTGACAATGTGGTTGATCGGAAAAATTTTGGTAAACTTGTAGAGGTTACTTCTAATTGTGTTTGTGAAATTTCAAAGCTTTCGATATTAAATAGTGCTTCGGGCGAATTCTAGAGACACATGTAGTTGCTAAAGTATATCTAATCTCGATAGAGAATTAAAATGTCGGTGGTATTGTATGCTGATAGGATTGAGCACTCAACATATCAGTGTTGGATCAATTGGTTTGAATATGGGTATAAAATAGATGACTTCCCTTAGCAAGTTAGATCCATTGACTAGGAAGATCATTTCAAAGTTTGAATATTGCCAATTCAATTTGTTACTTAGAATTTTTTTTTTTTTCGGTGCGCATGGTAAAATTTCTTGGCTAGGAAAGAGTTTTTTTCTAAAAATAGTTTTTTTCTATTTCTATTACGGGGAACAGTTTCTGAGCAAAAGAACATGTTTGATAATTACACAAAATTTCTACTCTTGGAATAGAAAAAGAATAGAAATGCGTTTAGTAACGCAATGATTCTTTTTGTATTTATTTGTTTTTTATTCTTTTTTGTATTTATTTGTATTTATTTGTTTTTTTGTATTTTTGTATTTTTTATTTTCTTGCGTATGTTTTTATTTGTTTTTTGTATTTATTTGTTTTTTTATTTGTTTTTTTATTCTTGCTCACGGTTGGCGGCGGCGGGTGGTGGCCAGTGACTGGTAGCGGCGATGGCCGGCGACCGGCAGTGGCCGGCGACCGGTGGCGGCGGTCGGCGGTGGCTCCGGACGGTTGGAGGTGGCCACTGCAAGAGAGAAATAAAACAAAAATAAAAAAGAAAATTTGCTTATTTCTAGAAATTGTTCCCGGGACAAGAATTAATTTTTTTTGTTTCTCGTTTCTATTTCCGAGGCTAACTTTTCTATTCCGGGGAATAGAAATTAACTTAGCGTTACCAAACAGGTTTCTGTTCTTTTTTTTTTTTTCCGAGGAACAAAAGAACAGAAATTCTTAGGAATAGAAATGTTCTCATGCAGACCCATTGTGACTAGTTCTTGTATCCAAGATCTGTTTCTATTTGCCTTCTGTTGTTAATTATGTAATGAGGGCTGTCTATATAGAGTGATTAGGAAAAACACGAGAACACTTGCTAAAAGTATAAGTCCACTCGAGGCCACTGAGTTAAAGAAATAGAGAAACACCAAGCCAAAATTGATGCGAATCAATAGGCAAACAATGTTGTCAACACAATCTGCCGAGACTCCAAATGAAGGCGATTCAGGAGTCAATTCAGCCAACTCCCTTCTGCAGTAGCAAGTGACAAGAGCATAGAGTCTGAGATGAATATAGTGGGAATCGATTTTTGTGGGAGGGAGATTCTAGGGCGTTTATAAAAGCAGGGCATGGAATGGCAAAATGTTTTAGTCATTCGGTGGGAGGCCACGAAGGAAGAGGGGAAACCAAGCTTTGTCCATTTGACTTAGGGTTTTTCAAGAGATGAAGATTTAGGACAAAAAAAGATAGATCAGGCTCTACAAACTGAAAAAAAGCAAGTTGTACAAACTAAGAGAGTTATTGATTTCCCATACTAAATCTACATTAAAACCATGGAAAATATCTTTGGATTGTGTTTGGAATTGATAATGTGGTTGATTGGAAGAATTCCAATAAATTTGTAGAGGTTACTTCTAATTGTGTTTGTGAAATTTCAGAGCTTTCCATCTTAATAATTCTTCTGGTGAATTCTAGAGACACGTGTAGATGCTAAAGTATATTTAATCTCAATAGAGAATTAGAATGTTGGTGGGATTGTATGTTAGCGGAATCGAGCACTCACCAATAAGTGTTGGACCAATTTGTTTAAATATGGGTATAAAATAGATAACCTCCCTTAGCCAATTAGATCTATTGACTAGGAAAATCATTTCAAAGTTTGAATATTGACAATTCAATTTGTTAATTAGAATTTTTTTTGGTTATCAATCAATATGGGAATACCTATCCTTTGAGCACAAGATAAATTTGCATACTCTATGAACTCCACACACTTTTTTTTTTAATCAAACTTTTGATTCCGTTGCAATAAAGAAAGTTCATTGTTGCAACTATGAAAATATCTTGAACTTTTAGAGGAAGGAAATGGGCAGATACTATGACAAGTTCTTGTATCCAAAATTTGTTCTTTGGTTTCTCTAGTTGCATGATAAGATATCTATTTAAACGCATAATTGATTGATTACTTTACTCGACAGTCTGAAGTAAGAAAAATCCAAACGTATTTACTCAAATCGTGCATTGACTTTTAGATTTTCTTTGTGTATGAGTGGTGAAGATATCTTAGTGTCCTTAGAAGTTCTTAAGTCCTACTACGAATTGGTAGCTAGAGTTGGTCAATTTTAAGTTTATAGTAATAATAAGTAAAAATAAATAAATAAAAATTGTTGGTTCGATTTGGGTGGTTTGATATATATACTTGGCTATAGAAATCGACTGATTATCAGTTTAGGAATTGGAAGCCGGTTAGTTTCTTACATGAACTACCTAGAATGGATCGGTTCGGTCCACTTTAAGAACCCACCCCTACTTAGGAGACTCGAGTTGAAACGGCTTATTCGTCAATCCGCGGATGAATACAAAAAATGCTAAACAAATGGAGATTGGCCTAACGATGATACACAGTAAAAAGATCCCAGCCTTCGAGACCCGATCCAACGTTTAGGACCGCGTTCAAGACCGGAGACGCGAACCGCGCTCCGGATTCTCCATTTTGCCCTCCGTAAGCTGCTCAATCCCCACCCCCATCCTCCTCCTCCTCCGCCTCGACATTGCGCTCTGTTTTTTTAACACTGAGGAAACTACAGACAGACCAGATCTACAGAGGGAGAACCGCTTGTTCTTAATCCTCTCTTTCCCCTCCTTCTTCTTCTGCTTCTATATCAGTATGTACTACAAACTCATCTAGGGATTGCGGCGTTATCGATTTCACTGGATCTTCGCGCATCCGTGTGCCGATCCCCGAGGTAAATTTTCATCGCCACCGCGCGAATTTCGTTGCTACTCTAATGCCGCCGCAGGCGTTAGATCTCTTTAAATACCGCGCATCAGGCCTTGCTTGATTGTGCGTTCGCTTGATTTCCCGCGGTGGCTGAAGAGACGGGGCGGGTTTTGAATGAGGGGCGCTCGCGTTTGATTTATGTCGCGTTTGGTTTGATCTGGTCTGTTTGCGGCTGCGCAGTGGGTTTTTCTTGGCGTGACTGCGACGGCGGAGTGGTGGAGCTTTCGGTGATCGGGGGAGAATGTTGACGAAGTTCGAGACGAAGAGTAATAGGGTGAAGGGGCTCAGTTTCCACAGTAAGAGACCGTGGATCCTCGCGTCTCTCCACAGCGGCGTGATCCAGCTATGGGATTATCGCATGGGGACTCTGATTGATCGATTCGACGAGCATGATGGCCCTGTCCGTGGGGTGCATTTCCACAAGTCACAACCTCTTTTTGTGTCCGGAGGTATTGTTTTATTCTGTAATATGACATGAATGTGCTAACCTAAATTCAAATGCATCTTCCATGTTAGCTGCTGTTTGGCTGTTGTGATCCTAATTTATGTGAGTTGGATCTCACATCAATGGAATGAGACTTTGAAAAGCTCCTGTATTAGCTTTTGAGTTGTGGTTCTTGTAAGGTCCATATTAACCCATTTTTCCACTCATACTACTATGTTTGGGTTTAAAATGGGTCACAACAATATTATGAATGGCTTTAAATGAGCTCTAAGAAACAAAAACCAACTAAAAATGGGTCTGAATGGGTTAAGACTCAGACCCATCTTATTTGTTAGCAACATTGAGGCAGTCTAAACTGTACCACCAAGCATAAAAAAATGCATTGGAAGGATTTCTTGGAATCTTAGTGCTAAAGCAATCAATAATCTTCCAATTAGCACACGTGTTTTTTAATATTTGTGCTGAATTATTAAAAGTAATAAACATTGAAATTTATTCCCTTATTTTACACCCTAAAAGGGAAATTTTCAAGTTTATTTTTTTCCTTTTGCATTTTGTTCTGTGTCAAACAACTGATTGAGCCAAAAGTAGAAATCAGAGGGAGAGTGGTCCATATAAAATGCATGTAATTCCAATCACAATTTAGAATATAGTGAAACATGTATTTTACATTATATTGCAACGGAGTGGATATGTTATCTATGTCCTTATTTATTATGTCGATCCTGTAATTGTCTACTCAATATATTTAGTTCATTTTCCTCTCAATTTAATGAGCATTTTCTTGCCAAACCAACAGAACCAACTTATTTCATAGGTCTAGTTGTAATTGAGTGGCACTAGTGGCGATGTCTGTGTTACAATTTGCCCAGGACTGGCAAATGGCTAGTCGAGCCAGCTCAATGTGGGCATGGGGACAAGATCTTTCATATCAACATGGAAGTACATTGATATGGGCCTTAGGAGAACCACACCCCAAAAGCTAACTATTGAGGTGGGACAGCCTAAGGCCATATAAACCACAGATCAAAGTCCCATAACATCTACATAGGATCCAAGTTCCATGCCTTGCAATTAGGATCACAACAATCCACCATGCTCCGCAGTCCCCATCCCCCCATCGAGCTGGCTTGACTAGCCATTTGCCAGTCCCGGGTGAACTGCAATACTGACATCACCACTAGTGCCACTCAGAGTAAGTTAAAAGTCGATTAGTTTCTCCTGTATCTATTAGGTTCGATCCCCTGTTCCTTGTTATTGTTCATTCCACAAGAATATTAATTATAAAAAGAATCTAATCCTGCCGGGATATGACTTATATGCATGGAAAGACAGGAGAGGGAATTTTTCACATTATGGTATATGGAGGATCGCAGACTCTCTCTCTCTCTCTCTCTCTCTCTCTCTCTCTCTGGTTTTCAAAATCGATAATAACAGATTCCAGATTAAAATTGTTGGTTCTCACTTTCTCATCAAATTGACTTTAGAAGGTGTTAATCTAGCAATTTGCCATTTGGATCTGATATTGCCTTCATAGATGTCTAGCAATTTAAAATGACAGTCAATGTTCCGACATTTTTCATACAATGCACAATATATGCAGTTATTTAACAATGTCTTAGAAAACAGTTCATTGTGTAGAAAGTAATTTTATTTATATTGGAATCTGTATAACCCTGAAGATTGTTTGGGTAGGAAGCCCTTTAATCAGAGTGTATATCCTTGTAGCAAGCCCTGTAGCATCTGTAGTATAGTTGGGCTGATCTTTGATAGGTTAGATTTGCTATTGAATGCGACCTTTGTGCTCTATTAGCAAGTTGCCAAGTAGTTTCTTCTTTTACTGAACACTTGATCAGTAGTCTGAAGAGCCAGATTGTTTTGGCCCTGGTGTTTACAGTAAAAATTGGACTGCTTCTTGTTTCTTGCCAAACAAGACGAACAGCATTCAGCAAGGCATGCACTTTTTGCACGGGAGCAATCAGGGCAAAATTGTAATTCCTTCACTTGGCAACTTCAACTGCTTTTAGAAACCCAACACTTGATTTATCTATGAAAAATATGCCCTCTTCCATTTAATTTTTTTCAGCCATGGTCAAGGTTTGACAGCAAATTTGGGGCTAAAGCATTTTTTTAAAGATTCAAAGGCTACTGGAGTTTCTCACTGCTCTAGTCTGCAACACTAGTGCTCTTACTCCCCTTCAATTTACTCTTTGATTTGACATAGTTTTAATGGTAGAGATTTTGTATTGCTTCTTCCTTTTGTTTTTGTCATTGCATGTTGATTCGCTTGGGCATGCTGCTCCTCCCCTCCCTCCGCCTCTTTTTTTCGCTTCTGGCCCGGTGCATTTTAGTAAGCTAGGGCCTTAGGTGCTTCTTTCATCTTTAACTACCCTGGACTGGAGTCATTTGAAGATGAGCTCTGCTGTGTAAGAAAGTTTTCTGTGGATTATTACCATGGTGTATTAGAGTAACATCATGCTTTGTACGATAATGAATCTAACATAAATTTCTTGCCATTTTGCAGGAGATGATTACAAAATTAAAGTTTGGAACTACAAGACATGCAGGTGTCTTTTCACCCTTCTAGGACATCTTGATTACATTCGTACTGTGCAGTTCCATCATGAGCATCCTTGGATAGTGAGTGCCAGCGATGATCAGACTATTCGCATATGGAATTGGCAGTCTCGTACTTGCGTATCTGTCTTGACTGGTCACAACCATTATGTCATGTGTGCTTCATTCCACCCAAAAGAGGACCTTGTTGTGTCAGCTTCCCTTGATCAGACCGTGCGTGTGTGGGATATTAGTGCCTTAAAAAAGAAGACAGCTTCCCCTGGTGATGACTTGTTGCGGCTGAGTCAGATGAATACAGACTTATTTGGTGGTGTGGATGCTGTTGTAAAGTATGTCTTGGAAGGCCATGATCGAGGTGTCAACTGGGCTGCATTTCATCCCACCCTTCCCCTAATTGTCTCTGGGGCAGATGATCGCCAAGTAAAGTTATGGCGCATGAATGGTATTTGTTCCAAAGACATTGGTTTCTTTCTATAGTCATTCCTTGCAATGAATTCTTTGGGTGTTAATTATAAAAAATTAAGTTTGAAAATTAAGTTTGATTTCATACTTTAAGAGAATAAAAGCCTTAAGCTAATCCCAAAACTCCTACTTGTGATCATGCAATCATTTTTGCTTACGATTTGCTAGAACTATGAAATTTTGTAATTTATGAATCATAAGATTTAATTGAGTTAAGTCTGAAGTGATACACATGTTTGTCTCCAGATACAAAAGCTTGGGAAGTGGACACTCTTAGAGGGCATATGAACAACGTGTCCTGTGTAATGTTCCATACAAAACAAGAAATAATTGTATCCAATTCGGAAGACAAAAGTATCCGTGTTTGGGATGCGACAAAGAGAACTGGAATTCAAACTTTTCGACGGGAGCATGACCGTTTTTGGGTACTTGCTTCTCATCCTGAAATGAATCTTTTGGCAGCAGGTCATGACAGTGGGATGATAGTGTTTAAGTTGGAGAGAGAGCGACCTGCCTTTGCTGTCAGCAATGATAGTCTGTTTTACACCAAAGAACGTTTCTTGCGCTTTTATGAGTTTTCTAGTCAAAGGGACACCCAGGTTATTCCTATTCGACGCCCTGGATCTACCAGCCTCAACCAAAGTCCAAAGACGCTCTCTTACAGTCCTACAGAAAGTGCTGTTCTTATTTGCTCCGATGTGGATGGAGGATCTTATGAACTGTATGTCATGCCAAAAGATAGCACTGGAAGGGGTGACAGTGGTCAAGAGGCAAAGAGAGGTGCTGGGGGATCTGCTGTTTTCGTAGCTCGAAATAGGTTTGCAGTGCTTGACAAAAGTAGCAATCAAATATTGGTCAAGAATCTAAAGAATGAGATTGTTAAAAAGAGTGGGCTTCCTTTTGCTGCAGATGCAATTTTTTTTGCTGGAACAGGTAACTTGCTGTGCAGGGCAGAAGACAGAATCTACATATTTGATCTCCAGCAGAGGTTGGTTCTTGGTGAGCTGCAAGCGCCCTTTATCAAATATGTTGTATGGTCAAATGACATGGAAAGTGTTGCCTTGCTAAGCAAACACGCAATTCTTATTGCTAGCAAGACCCTTGTCCACAAATGCACTATCCATGAGACCATTCGTGTAAAGAGTGGAGCATGGGATGACAACGGGGTTTTTATCTATACTACATTGAACCACATTAAGTACTGCCTCCCTAATGGTGATACTGGAATAATTAGAACTCTTGATGTCCCTATCTACATCACGAAGGTTGCAGGGAATACCATCTTTTGTTTGGATCGTGATGGAAAGAATAGAGCTATAGTTATTGATTCCACAGAGTATATGTTCAAGTTATCTCTCCTGAAGAAGAGATATGATCATGTCATGAGCATGATAAGGAACTCTCAACTTTGTGGGCAGGCTATGATTGCATATCTGCAGCAAAAGGGATTTCCTGAAGTGGCTCTTCATTTTGTAAAGGATGAGAGGACACGGTTCAATTTAGCTCTAGAGAGTGGCAATATCCAAATTGCAGTTGCCTCAGCCAAGGAAATTGATGAGAAGGATCATTGGTACAGATTGGGGGTTGAAGCTCTTCGCCAAGGCAATGCCGGCATTGTTGAGTATGCTTACCAGAGAACTAAGAACTTTGAGAGGCTCTCTTTCCTTTATCTTATAACTGGAAACATAGACAAATTGACCAAAATGCTGAAAATTGCTGAAGTGAAGAATGATGTTATGGGGCAATTTCATAATGCTTTGTACTTGGGAGATGTTCGAGAGCGTGTTAAGATATTAGAAAATGCGGGGCACTTGCATCTTGCTTATACAGCGGCTTCAGTGCATGGATTACAGGATGTAGCTGAAAGGCTAGCAGCTGAATTGGGAGATTCTGTTCCTTCTTTGCCAGATGGGAAACGACCTTCCCTTGTGATGCCCCCAATGCCTGTAATGTGTGGTGGTGATTGGCCTCTTTTGAGAGTCATGAAAGGCATATTTGAAGGTGGGTTGGATAATGTCGGCAAGGGTACTGCAGATGAAGATGAAGAGGATGTTGAAGGTGATTGGGGAGAGGAACTAGATGTGGTTGATGTGAATAGTTTGGCCAATGGAGATGTGACAGCTATTGTGGAGGATGGAGAAGCTGGTGAAGAAAATGAGGAAGAGGGAGGCTGGGACCTTGAAGATTTGGAGCTTCCTCCTGAGGCAGAAACCCCTAGGGCTTCTGTCAATTCTCGCCAGACTTTTTTTGTTGCACCGACTCTGGGCATGCCAGTAAATCAAATATGGATCCAGAAATCATCTCTTGCTGCTGAACATGCAGCCGCTGGTAATTTCGAAACAGCGATGAGGTTGCTGAACAGGCAACTTGGAATTTGTAATTTTGCTCCCCTACGATCCATGTTCCTTGATCTTCATAGTGGCAGCCACACCTATCTACGTGCCTTCTCTTCTGCTCCAGTGATATCTTTGGCTGTTGAGCGTGGTTGGACTGAGTCTACAACCCCTAATGTTCGGGGTCCACCAGCAGTTATTTTCAGTTTTTCTCAACTGGAAGAGAAGCTCAGGGCTGGTTATCGTGCCACAACAGCAGGGAAATTTACTGAGGCTCTGCGGCTTTTCCTCAGTGTTCTTCACACAATTCCGCTTATTGTTGTGGAATCAAGAAGAGAAGTTGATGAAGTTAAGGAGCTGATCATTATAGTCAAAGAGTATGTCTTGGGTCTGCAAATGGAGGTCAGGAGGAGAGAAATTAAGGATGATCCTGTGCGCCAGCAGGAGCTTGCAGCCTACTTCACCCACTGCAATCTTCAAGTGCCTCACTTGAGGCTGGCATTGCTGAATGCAATTAATGTATGCTACAGGGCGAGAAACCTTGCTACAGCAGCAAACTTTGCCCAGCGGCTTCTAGAGACCAATCCCACCATTGAAAACCAAGCAAAGACGGCAAGGCAAGTTCTGCAGGCGGCTGAGAGAAATATGACAGATGTTGCTGAGCTAAATTATGATTTTAGAAACCCATTTGTGGTATGTGGGGCTACCTATGTGCCGATATACCGGGGACAGAAGCATGTCTCCTGCCCATTCTGCAGCTCCCAGCTTGTGCCTAGCCAGGAAGGAAAGCTTTGTGGTGTGTGTGATCTTGCTGTGGTAGGGGCAGATGCTTCAGGCTTACTCTGTTCCCCATCTCAGGTACGATGATCTGTCTATGTAACCAATGAACACACTTCCAACCCTTTTTGTTTCGCAGTGCAAACACTGTAGTTGCACGTGTTGTCTCATTGACATGTGCAGCAGTTAAGAGTTGAGAAATTACATTTCAAATCTTATGGTGAATTGATTATTGTCTCCCATGTCATCATTTAGTTTTCCTTTTAAGTAAATGTTAAGATTTTCATTTTGATAACCATACTTTTGAATTTTGTGATGGGCTATCAGATGTTTATAGTCAAGAAATGTCTAGCCCTTTTTAGTTTTTGATTACGGCCTTGAGGCTGGATGGGAACTAGCAAGTAGCCTGTCAGTGACTGCATTGCAGTTTGCACATTTGCGCAAATCCTATTGATGATGGGTCAGGGGTTTCATTTTGATATTGATTGGCTGTGGAACAGTACTGTGAATGTTATATATCTGTACCATTTCTAAGTTTTCCTTTTCTGTGAATCTGTTATACATATCATTTCCAAATTTTTCTGTGAAACATTTTTGCAGATGGTCTTATTTTTGGCTTGGCCAACCGCATAAAAATGGAATTTACGGTTGTTTTCAGCTTCATATGAGTGATTTAGAAACTGGGGCGGAGTGCAGTCCAAAAAAATATATAAGCCAAATGCTGACTTATGATTTTGATTGGCATCAATCTTTTTGGTTCCATGAGATAAATTTTACGTACTGAGATGGTACTTCTAGGCAGCCAATGATGCTTCGTTATGGGATTCTGGATATTGTTAAATCACACAACTGTGCTGTCCTGAATACCAAAGTTTGTTATGTTGCTCCATCTCATATTTGTCAAAACCATAATTTGCTCCCGGCTGGCCGTGTTTACTGTCAGGGTAGAAGGTCCATTATGATACGGGAGGAGACAAGGAGCTCCTCGAATCGCTTCTATGGTAGTTTTGACAAATAGAGATGTAATGATGGATGTGATCATATCTATCGAGGTGTTCGGTGGTTCCTAGACAAGGCTTTGAAAAGAGAAGAAAATTTAAACCCTAGATCTAGGAACTATAGTCGAACTAAGATTATCTTCACGATGGTTGGTGCGACTTTTTAAGGCGGCCACCTTCGCCATGGTTGCCTCTTTTGCTGCGCTTGGGTCATTCCACCTCGATAGAAACATCACAAAAAGAGTTAAAAGCTAGAGAGGAGATAATTAGGGTGCGCATGACAAAATTTTTGAAACAGAAATTGATTTCTGGTTAGAAATTGAGGAATTTCAGAAATTGAGAAGTTAAAAATTTTAGCTTCCGATTTCTTCTTCAAATTAATTTTTGGAATATAAATTTGTTCTAGAAATAAAAAAAATTAAATTGCGTTACTAAACGGATTTCTGTTCCAAACCTATTCCGAGGAATAGAGAAATAGAGAAGTAGAATTTTATCATGCGCAGCCTTAGGTGACTGACATGACCACCACAAGTTGGTCTCCGTCATTTGAGGAGTGCACTGCCTCTCCTTGACAATTGGCTCCCTAGAGTTGCAAGTGCCGCCGAAGGTTTGCAATAGCCGCATCTCTAAGATGGAATAATCGTTCTTTTTCTGATTTTCTTTGGAAGCTTTTCTTATCAAATTCGAGTGGGATTAATTTACCCTCACCAAAGGCTGATAAGTTAATTTGGATTCTATTTGAACTTATGCAGATTTGCCCCTCTCGAAGTTCTTTTTTTTTTTTGGGAAAAATGTCACAAATGTTCCCTGAACTTTCATTTAATGTTCAATTTCAGCCATGAGCTTTCGATTTGTTCAATTTGGTCTTTGAACTTTCATCTAATGTTCCATCTAGTCCCTAACTATTTGTAAATTGACTAATTTCCCTTTTTTTTTTTAATACTAAAGGTGAATCTTGCATTTTGAATTTTTTTTTTTTGTATGTGCAAATTACTTGAATAATGTACAAAAGCCTATCAATTGATTTTGCAAATTACTTGAATAATGTACAAAAGCCCATCAATCGATTTTTAAAAATCGATTGATGGGCTTTTGTACATTATTCAAGTAATTTGCATATACAAAAAGAAATCAAAATGCAAGATTCACCTTTGTTTATTATTACTGTTCCTTTTCCATTTGTTTTTAATATGGAGAAAGGAAAGAAATATTAACCTTTATTACTTTGCATAAATGTGGTATTTTTTGACCAAAAAATAAAACCTAGTTTGGTATCTTTTTTTTATTTAAAAAAAAACAGTTTGGTATTTATAAAAAAAAAAAAGGGAAATTGGTCAATTTTTAAATAATTAGGGATTAGATGGAACATTAGATAAAATTTCAGGGACCAAATTGAGCAAATTGAAAGCTCATTGATGAAATTGAACATTAGATTAAGGTTCATTGATCAAATTGAGCAAATCGAAAGTTTATGGATGAAATTGAACATTAGATGAAAGTTCAAGGACTATTAGTGACATTTTCCCCTTTGGGGGGAGGGGGGGGGTTAATTACACTTTGTTAGCATTTCGTAATGGTCCTAATATGATGAGAGCAATCCATTATGGCTCTTGCAGTATTCAAATTATACTGTAAACTTACGCTAACATGCCTTTGATACCAGGATTCTCCCAAGTATACGAGAAATCCTTATTTTACAATTGACTTATCAGCCTGTACAGAACATGACTTTGATACTAAAATCTAATAAATTGGACGGTGAATTCTTATTTTACAGTTTAGAGTATATACTTAGTCTACCAACTCTATTTTACACAATGGACGGTCGAGCAATGGTTGATTGTGCTTCTTTTTTTTTTTTTTTTTTTTGTCAACTGTGCTCTTCGCTAGTTGGTAAAAGTTGTGAAAGCACCTTTCGGCCGTGCTTAATGGAGATCTTCTAAGCAAAAATGGAAGATAAGCTTTTGCTTTTTCTCCGATGGGGTCTATATGAAATGACAAAGCTCTCTCTCTAGAACGAAACGCTATGATGGGCTAAGATGGGCTAAGATGGGCTGAAGAGAGATTGATTGGGCGGGCATACAATTTTTGTTTTCCCTTAAAAGCTGCAAGGGTCCATTTTTGGTTTTTCGGTAGATGGTCAGATTTTCATTTTGCTTTATCTAATTATGTTTCGTTGCCACACGTCAGGCCACGAATGGATCTGAATAAGGAAATGCGTGTGATGCTTGCTGATGACGTGTCGCTTTGATATCACCGGATATTTTCTTCTCGAGGTCTTTTTTTCCCGTGGAGTCACTGTGCAATTTGTTAGAATCTCAATCACTTCAATATTTGGGCGAGACCACAACGAGACACCGCTCCATCCCGCAGCGAGGAGAAGGAGCACACCGTCCGGTCCCATTCAACCACGCACGGGGCGAGAAAAGGGGACGCGATCCTCCTTAGTGCCTCATTCTCTCGCTGGGTCTACCCCAGACTCGTTAAACGGGTGGGTCAGGTCATAAATGGTTCAACCCAAATCGATCAATTTAATTCATTTATGATCCATTTCAGATTTTCATTTTGCTTTATCTAATTATGTTTCGTTGCCACATGTCAGGCCATGAATGGATCTGAATAAGGAAATGCGTGTGATGTTTGCTGATGACGTGTCGCTTTGATGTCACCGGATATTTTCTTCTCGAGGTCCTTTTTTCCCGTGGAGTCACTGTGCAATTTGTTAGAATCTCAATCACTTCAATATTTGGGCGAGACCACAACAAGACACCACTCCATCCCGCAGCGAGGAGAAGGAGCACACCGTCTGGTCCCATTCAACCACGCACGGAGCGAGAAAAGGGGACGCAATCCTCCTTAGTGCCTCATTCTCTCGCTAGGTCTACCCCAGACCCATTAAACGGGTGAGTCGGGTCATAAATAGTCCGACCCAAATTGACCAATTTAATTCGTTTATGACTCATTTCTTGTAATACAAAATTTTTGACCAACATCCGATCCATTTAACTAAATCTAAGAAAGCTTATTTGTTTTATATATATATTAAAAAAATGGTATTGCTAAAATAGTTTTATACAGCACAAATTTAATGGACAATTTTTATAATTTAAAAAAATAAATTTTTATTTTTTAAGAATATAATTTAAAAAAAAAAAAAATTCTTTTCTTTTTTTTTTTTGTTCCTCTTCTTCTTTGGCCGACCGGCCATTATGACATGACAAATGGCTAAGGTGACCAGCCATAGGCAAGTCTCGCTGGACGTTGGTGAGGCCTCTGCCTTGCTAGATCTAACGTGCTCGAGCTCGAGCTCGCCCGACGCCTACAAGCTCGAGGCTCGCCGGATCTATGAGGCTCGAGCCTCGCCGAAGGTCGGCGAGGCCTCCTCCTTGCCGGATTCGGCGAGCCTCGAGCTCGTCGACGCCATTCGGCGAGCTCAAAGCTTGTCGATCGGCGAGGCTCGAGCTTGCCCCTCGCCCGACGCCGGTGAGTTCAAGCCTCACCAAACGCCGGCGAGGCCTTCGCCCGGCCGGATCTAGTGAGCTCAAGCTTGCCTCGGCCGCCGGCCGGCCATCGCCGTGCCGACCATCGGAAGGAGGAAAAAGAAAGAAAAAAAAAAAAAAGGAAAGAGAAAAGCACAAAGAAAATAAAATCAAAATAAAAAAAATTATAATTTCAATTTTTATAAAAAAATTATTTTTGTAAAGTTAAAGAGAGAAGAGAGAGATTGTGAGGTTTTGGTTGAAAATGGATTCTAAATGCAATCCATTTAAGGCCCACTTAAAACCCACCTATCTTAAGTCTTTAAGTGTTAAACCCATTTAACTAGTTTTTTCAAAAATAAGTGAAACATATATAACCCATTTATGATTTAAATGGGTTATATATGGGTCTAAGACCCATTTTGCCACCTCTAGACACTACCCCAATGCGCATTCCTATGCTTGTTTTCACTCCTCTCTTTTCCTTAGTTAGCCTCTTTCCCAAATACTTGCTCATACATGTAATCGAGGTTGGACAAATCGAGAGATAATTACTTAAAAATCCTAAATTTATTGTACAATAACCAATTTATTTATAAGTATTTCAATTACACTAATTTAGTCCTAAACCTTCTAATGATTTGTTAATTTAGTCATAACTTTTCAATTATATCAATTTAGCCTTAAAGCTTATAAAGATTTTCCAATTTATAACCTAAACCTATCATTTGTATATTTGCTCGGAATGACTATAATGACAAATTGTCAAAAATTTTATAATTAAATTGACAAATATATTATTAAGTTAGCAAAATTGAAAGAATAATAATCTAAAGTAGTAAATCATCAAAAGATTTAAGATTAAATTAATATAATTAAAAAGTTGATGATTGAATTCGATTACTTGGAAATTTTTTTTTGGAGAATGTCCGGCAAATGATCTTCGTGCAAAGACAAACTAAACGATACGATATTCCACGGCCACGGCCGTTCGAAAAGGCATTCCCTGTATATTTTGGAAAATATTCTCTCTCTCTCTCTGTATTTTGTGAGTGCATGTATGAGCGCGTCCGTTGGACGGGAGCGACGGCGTCGCAGATCGACGGTGACCCGATGCCTAATCTTCTCCTAACAGGTTTTCACTCGCACTTTGCCTTTTTTTCTCACAAGCGATTTCTAGCTCGCCGGACCCCATTCTGGACTTGTCTTGTCTCTCATCGGATTCGTCGATTCAGATCCGTCTCCGTGCCCTTGATCTTCGTGAATTTGGTCGATCCTCATCTGGTTCCTCCTCGGGTAGAACAACTAGAAAGGCGTCTCGGATAAGCACTCTTCCTATTTTGGTGGTCGACTTTAATTTTTGCTGTTTGCGTGTAGAAATTCGGGGGTTGCGTTTCTGCGCAGCGTAATTCACTGGGTTTGGGTGGCATCTGTTCTGTCGTAATTTATCAGAATTCTTTCGATGCCTTGAGGCACTGGTTTCTAAAATGAAAACCCAAGTGCGGAGTCCGCTTCTGGGCTTGAAACTGTGCAGTAATCGTGGAAGTAGAAAATCCAAAATGTAATTTTGAGTTTTCATTTCTCCTTCATGATGCCATAAATCAACGAAATCGACATATGATCCTGCAGGTTAGCTTGGGAGGACGTAAAGAAAACAAGTTTGAATCTTGAATTAGCAAAAGGAAGCGCGGGACACTTCCTGTAGATCATGGCTCTCGGCTCTGTTGTAGCTGCCGTTACTGCTCTTGCTCTTCTGATACTGATCCGGTTTCTATACGTTGTACTTCGGAGTGGAAAATTGCTTCATGGGAAATCCCAAAAGACCTATAGTACTCTTGTTATTTTAGGCTCAGGTAAGCTCATAAACAATTTACTTGCTAGCTTCTTTCTGAATTGCATTCGTGATGAAGGCATCCTGGTCTAATCATGTGTGAGCATCGGCTTTTGCAGGGGGTCATACGGCTGAGATGTTGAATCTGTTGTCTGTGTTGCAGAAAAATAGGTTTGCACCTAGATTCTATGTTGCGGCTGCCACTGACATAATGAGTCTACAAAAAGCTCGTGTGTTGGAGGACTCCTTGGTCAATGCGGTAAAGCACTTATGCTTATATGCTTTGATGATATAGTAATGTCATTTCTGACTTTATGCTTGTGGTGCTTCTTCTCTATTATTGTCATTTTTGTTCTTGTAGAACTGTAATCACCTCATTATTCTTTCAAAAGATGCCCAAAGATATGGTTTTCATGAATGGATTCACATTAAATATGAAATTTTGATTGTGGCAGGACCTTCTTCCATATGGAATAGGAATGTTGGATGAGGTCATTTGTAGGTCATAATAGAGCTTTGGCCTTGGTAATGGTTGTGAAGGCATGTACTGGAAAGGATCAGATTGTTGAGGAGAGTAGAAACCAATTTGAACTGGTGATGTGAAAAATATTAGTCATGTGTACTCTGCCTTCACTTAAATTTGAGTCAAACTACTGGTGGTTTTTTCTTTAAATAGAAGTAGTTATAACTATATGAGGCCCTTGGGATAACACAGCAGATTTATTCACTTTCCTGCATGGAGGAATAACTGTATACAAGAATCACCAGACCATTGGGGGAGCTTAGAGTTGGAAAAGCAATTAGTGGGCAGATAAGCTCAGCTTAAAACTGTGAGCTACATTTCTATAGATAGTGTTTTTCTACTAGATATATTGCATATCAGATATCTTACTTCAGTTGTCTGTGGAAAAAGTACCAGAAGAGGGTCTTATGTGAAGCGAGTGGCTGAGTAGTCCATCAACCGCATTTGATTCATGTTCATGCAAGTAAGGAACAAAACTTCAGATATCAAATCAGTCAATAGTGTCCTCACAATAGTACATAAAATAGTACATTGTAGCTGAAGTGTTAGACAATCCTGTAGCAAAAGATTGCTCTGTAAACTGTTTTATGGCCCCAGCCATATATATAGCCTGTTACGACTTTTTGGCTTCTGCAATAACATGCTCCTGTATAACCTGATTTCATAGGGTTAGGCAATCTCACACTGAAGCCCCCCATACCACCAAATTATTTGGGTTCAATCTGAGTAAATTATACTGAAGTGGTCATTGGCCTGGCTTTGTGAGAGTCCAAGCATCTTTAATGGGAAACACTTGGGCAAAGATTTATTAATGAAATATATAAAAGAAAGCGTGGTGATCAACTTGCTAGTTAGATAGTGTGAAATCCAGTTTTGCTTATATAACCTTTGGAAACTACAGTGCATTTGAGATTTCATCTTCCATTCTGTTCTATCACATGCACAGGGTCTATAGCATGCCTGGTTCAGTGTCATCATCTTTGTATCATGACTCATTATGCTATTAACAAACATGCAGAATACTCCTTTTACAAGATGCAATCCTCCATGGGTTCGTTTGGAAGAATTGGGATGCCAATCATTCAGTTATCACTAGTCGGACAACACATGCATGCACGCGTGCACGCACACACAAAACAAGCATGTGATGCTAAAATGCAGGAAAACTGTGGCTTCCAGTAGTGCAGTTGTCTGTCGCTGGCTCAGCCGGATTCATGTTGTTCCTTCTTTGTCTTTTATTAATTGTAGCTGAAATTCGTAATATACCACAACTTAGTGAGAAATCTATTGTGTGTTTAGGCAGGGGTCAGTTCAGGGGAAACTGCAAAGTACATGCAGATATACCGAAGCAGAGAGGTTGGTCAATCATATATAACTTCTGTTTGGACGACTTTAGTTGCCACTGCTCATGCACTATATATCATGATTCAACTCAGACCAGAAGTGGTAATTTCTTTCTATGAAGTATAATATCTCTCATCTTTATTAGTTATAAAAACTGCTTTACTCACTTGACTGATACCTGTCACATTGGAAATGCAGATCCTCTGTAATGGCCCAGGGACGTGCATTCCACTTTGCATAATTGCCTTCTTATTCAAGGTTTAGAACTATCCTCTCTCTCTCTCTCTCTCTCTCTCTCTCTCTCTCTCTCTATGTGACAAACCCACCCACCCACCCACCTATAGGTTCTTTTGTTTTCGTTGTATTTGTCGAATTAATATTTGACCAGTATGCCATAAGACTGAAAAACAGTGTTCAAACTGTGGCAGGTTCTGGGAATTAGATGGTCTTCCATATTTTACGTGGAGAGCATAGCTAGGGTGAGGAGACTGTCTTTAAGTGGCTTGCTTCTGTACAAATTGAGAGTAGCTGATCAGTTCTTTGTGCAATGGCCACAGTTGCATAGGAAATATCCCCGGGCTGTGTATGTCGGTTGTCTTATGTAGGTGATTAAGGTTTGTGTTTTACACGAGGACAATCGTAGGTTTCATACAAAGCAATCGTTATGAGGTGGCAGTGGCATAAATACAGACCCAACAGCTTTCCTGCCCAGAAATAAGATGGCTTGAAAGATTTTATTAGGAAGTTCATAGGGAATGATTCATTTGGTAGTTCTTGCTTTCAAGAGAATGCGTTTGGCTCGACATCTCAAGGGAAAAGGATATGGTAATTATCAGAACAGTGTGAAGGCTATAAATTGTGTCGATGGGGTGAACATTGCGCAAGTTTGTTTTAATCTTGCACATTAATTTGGGGAAAAAAATGGTTTTTTGATAGTGTGGATTTGTATAAGTCCAATCCAAATCCAATCATTTCGATTACTTGCCTCATTCTCTAGGTGATTTTCATTATCTAATCTGATGACCAAAGTTTGGGTATGAACGATAACTTCCAACGGGTTACTTTGTCCATGATTCACGCTGCTCTTAATTGTCTGCTTGCAAGTATCCATTTGTGTATCATAGATGTAGTGTAAATAGGCATCTATGTGGGACTAATTTTTTCCTTCTTGGTTGATGGACAGTCAATTTGCAATGTGTGCACCTCGATCATGCACTATTATTGGTATTGTTTAACGTACGACTTTGGTTTGACAAAGTCACAAATCTGCTCTAAGTGTGTCCTAACCTTGTTCTTATGATTATTTTCTTATTTGGAGTTTGTTTTGGATTTGTCTATGATTTGTCTTGGTTTGCAGTTGGACTGGGTTTCTCTATTGTATATTTGTGGAAATGAATGAAATATTTCTTTGACAAAAAACAAAGATTACTAGGGGCTCACATTGTTTCCTTGGTGGTTAAGCAAGTTCCCTTTTAGCTGAAAAAGTCACATGGATTGATGATGTGTCAAATTGGGTGGCCAAGATCAATTAGTGAAAGAATGGTTAGATTTAAGCTTACAAGTTATAATGACGTGGCTTAGGGGTATTTTTGTAATTTCACTGAGGGCATTTTGGTAATTTTCTCGATGCAGGGAGAGAGAGAACTGACTGGTTGGTTGGCTTGGTCGTTCGACTCAATTGGATGTGAGTAGAGATGTCAAACGAGTGGGTTGGGTTGGGTTTGGGTCAGGTCATTAATGGTCCGACCCAAATTGACCTATTAATCCATTTATGACCCATTTATGCTTAATGCAAATTTTTCGATCCGTATCTGATCCATTTAACTAAACTTAATAAAGTTTATTTCTTTTATATATATATATTTAAAATGGTATTCTAAAATAGTTTTATACAACACAAATTTAATGGACAATTTTTATAATTTTTAAAATAATTATTTTAAAAATCGAATTTAATTATTATTTTTAAATTAAAATTTTAATTATTTTTTTATTTTTTAAATATAATTTTCTTTTTTCTTTTTTGTTCTTCTTCTTCTTTGACCGGTCGGCGCTTGGCCACAGGCGAGCCTTGAGCTCGCTAAATCGGCAAGGCTCGAGCCTTGCCGGATGTCGGCGAGGCTAGCGTCAAGTGAGCTCACCCCTCCTCACCGGGCGTTGGTGAGGCCTCCGCCTCGCTAGATCCGGTGAGCTCAAGGCTCACCTGGTCGGTCGTCGGCCATCGCTGTGCCGGCGACCAGAGGAAGAAGAAAGGAAAAAAAAAAAAAGGAAAGAAAAAAGAAAAGAAAAGAAAAGAAAAGAATAATTATAATTTCGGTTTTTATAAAAAAATATTTTTGTAAAGTTAAAGAGAGAAGAGAGAGATTGTGAGATTTTGGGTGAAAATGGGTTCTAAATCCAATCCATTTAAGACCCACTTAAGACCCACCTATCTTAAGTCTTTAGTTGTTAAACTCATTTAACTAACTTCTTCAAAAAACAAGTGACCCATTTTGACACCTCTAGACAGGAGGGAGGGAAAGGGGGGTCGTTCGGCTCAAAGTGGGGAAGGTGGGGAGGGAGGGAGATAGAGTCGACGAGTTTAATTTGAACCAAATTGAGAGTAATTGGATGTAAGTTGGACCAATTCTTTTTGGGCAGGTTGATTTACGATAATTCAATTGTTCAATTTTGCCTCAAATTTCATGATTTGACTTTGTTTTTTTGTTGAAAGAAAATTGTATTCATTATTCAAAATGATTTAGAAGAAGTATATAAATTTTAATGACAAAGTAAATTGAAGCAAAGCAAAGGTCGAAATCTTAGAAAATAAAGCCAAATCCAAAAAAAAGAAAGAACAATAGAGCACCGGCAATATTAAGTGTGCACTTGTTTCATAAGAATGGATATGTCAAGAAAATAATTGGTGGTCAATTACTCAATCTTGTATCATTGATAAGCATATGTCGAAAATTCATTCTCTAATAGCTATGATATTGCTAGTTGACGGTGTGGCCTAGATTCGGCTTTCTTTACATTATCGTTGTACAAAGAAAATCAAGATAACTTCAATATAACTTTTGGAAGAACAATTTTTTATAATTTAGCGAAACGCCGTTACTTCTGTCTGGAGGTAGAGAAGCTATAAATGGATAAATCATGAAGGTATTGAATCCTCGAAAACATTATTAAACTCTCAGATATAAATTGGGATAGAAGGACTCCAAGGTTTAGAACTAGATTAAGAGAGATCGATCTTACGGATTTAAAATAAGATTGGGAGAAAAGAGCTCCTAGATTGGGAGAGAAGAAAAAAAGAAGAAAAGAAAAAGAAAATTTAAATAAAATCAACAATCGATGGAGGGGAGGATGAGACTAGCTCAAACCCTCCTCATGGCTGAAGGTTGAAGAAGACAATGGAGAGAGAGAGAGATTTCGACTGCTTGTGCTTGTTGATGTTCAACTACTCCATGATTTGACTTGGTATTCCTTCAATTTGAGTAAACCCGATTGGGTTCAAATTGGTCAAATATCCCAGTTGCATTACTTTTGTTGAAATTCACCATGGAAGGGAGGGAGAGAGAGGACCAAATTGAGAGCAATTAGACATAAATGGGACCAATTCTTTTTGGTCGGGTTCATTTGGGATAATTCAATTGTTCAATTTTGCCTTAGATTTCATGATTTGGCTTTTTTTTTTTTTTTGGTTGTTGAAAGAAAATTGTATTTATTACTCAAGAGGATTAAGGAGAAGCATATAAATATTTTGGCAAAGTAAATCGAAGTAAAGCAAAGGTCGAAATATTACGAAAAAAGCCAAATCTAGAAAATAGAAAGGATCAACAGAGCATTGGCAAAATTAAGTGCATACTTGTTTCATAAGAATGGATATGTCAAGAAAAATAATTGGTGGCCAATCATTAGATCTCGTATCATCATTAGTGATGAGTATGCGTCAAAAATTTCTTCTCTAAATAGCTATGGCATTGCTAGTTGGCAATCGACTTTCTTTATATTATCGTCGTACGGAGACAATTAAAATATGTTGAATAAACATTGATTTAACTTTTGGAAAATCAAATCTTTATAGTTTAGGGAGACGCATAACCCTTGTCATCGTTATTGAAACTGGAGGCAGAGGAGCTCTACACGGACAAATCACAGAGGCATCGAATTCTTGAAAACATTAGTAAACTCTCAGATATAAATCGGGATGGAAAGACACTCAAGTCTAATACTAGATTAACAGAGTTCGGATTTTTAGATTTAAAATTGGATTGGGAGAGAAGACAAAAAAGAATAAAAGAACAAGAAAATTTAAATAAACTCAACTATAGATGGAGGAGAGGATGAGACCAGCTCAAACCCTTCATATGGATGAAGGTTAAAGAAGACAATGAAGAGAGGAGAGGGAGAGAGACCTTTCGACTACTTGTGCTTGTAGATGTTCAACTACTCTATGGTTTGACTTGGTATTCCTTCAATTTGAGTAAACTAGAATGGATTCAAATTGGTCAAATATCCCAATTGCATTACTTTTCTTGAAATTCACCATGGGTATGGTCAATTCCGTCCTAATTGGTTCAATTTGCCAAATTTGTTCAATTAAGGATTGATTTAGTGGTCCGAGTCAAATCAGATCCAATCGGGTCATCTTGGTTTGAACTGGATTAGTTTGGTGCGATAGGATCGATTGATCACATCTCAATTTCTCCACTTTCCCTCAAATTGCATTATGAGCTAAAGCCATCATATACAATTGAGCTTCAATTGATCAAATTAGACCTCAATTTAATCAAATTAGACTTTAGACTAGAATGGGTCAAAACAAATTGAGCCAATTGAATCAATCCCTCTTTGCTCTAATTGGTCAGCGAATAGCTATACTGGTCAAATTGAGCCAAACCGTCCTGAATTTGTCAAAATCAGCATTGGAATTGGTTTGATTGGATTTAATTAGACTCAATTTAGGCCAATTTACATTAATCAAGATGGATCGTTGGAAACCTCTAATTGGATTGGAATTAGGCTAACTTGCCTTAAGCTTGGAATCTCAAAATTGGTTTGATTGAATGTATCATGACTTCCAAATCAAATGTTGTGAAGATTTTTTTTTTTATTTTTTGAAAAAAAAAACTAGAAAATATTTAATTTTGAATTTAACCAATCAGAAATTGAAATTCTCGATATGGGGACAAGTCAATTTCTAATTGATTTTTATAAATTTGATGAGCTAAAAGTCAATTTAAGGTTATAAGGAGTAGATTTAAAGATTTTTCGAATTTTTAATTTTTTTTTAATGAGTTTTGGCCAAGACTCAACTTCACTAATTACCAAAAAGTCAATTCTAAAGACTTTATGAATTATTGGTGAAATCAACGTACAAAAGAAATTGGAACTTGAGTTTTATCAAAAAATACTATGATAACTCTTTTTGAACGAGATGGAGCCCTATCTCGATTGGAGACCGTAATCTTGAGTTTTTATTTTTTTATGAATCCTCGGCTAAAAATTAAGTAGTAATACAGGTATTCCGTTCATTGCTTCCTAGAGTTGACTACCGAAACCCAAAAAGGAATATTACGGGAATCTTCACATTTCTTACCCAGAGTTCATTACTTCCTAGAGTTCCCTCGTTAATACGTCTAAACCATGAAGCCTCTCTCTCACTCTCTCTAACCAAGCCTTCACGATGGCAATCTCTCTCCCTTTCTTCAGTGAGATCAACATGCCCAAATCTAAGACTCGCCTTTGATGGAGCTTGACCAAGCCTTGGATTTGCGTCGAAATAATATTGACGGCTCGAATTGGTGACCATCTGAGGTTGAAAGGGGAGAAGTAGAAAGATAGAAGCATGGGATGGATCTAGGCAGAGGTTCTTGCCGTCAAGCGAAGTCGGCAACATTGGGGGCAAGAAACAACTACTACAGCTCGACCAAAGCATGGCAGAGAAAAAGGATCAGTTTGTAAATGTTTATGGTCGTTTGTGAAGAAGCAGAGAAAGAGAGAAAGAGGGTGGAGGTCAGTGCAAAAGATCCATTTTTTCCTCGTTTATTCCAAAGAGTGAGCATGGAGAAAGAGAAGGGGAGCACATGAAAGGGAAAAAAAGAGAGAACTCGAGAACCCAAATCGAATCAAACTGTTTTCAGTTTGAATCTTATGCAGTTCGGATTGTGATGAACATGTAATAATCATGTTCAGTTCAGTTCAGGTATACTTGATACCGGAACCAAATCGAAACGTGGACACCCGTGCCTCCCAACAAGCCGTGGCCTTCACGGGAACTAATGAAATATCGAGGGCCGCATTTGGTTCAGCCCATCATGGATAGTTCTAATCCGGTCCAGAGTTCAACAGATTCCAATGTTCCTTTTTCAGCCATTCCCAGATTTCCATGTCTACTTCTAGTTTCTCGGTCAATGCAATCTTTGTGGACATCCCTAACATAAGATTAACAAAACATTTTACTTCACCAATTGCTCGTGAAAATTGTCCAATGTTTCTAAATTTATTATACGATTGCTAATTTAGTTCCGAACTTTTCAATTTTGCCTATTTAGTCCTCAATCTTCACGCGAAATTCCAATATAATGATTATTGTTAATTTTTGTCGAAAATCGCTGACATGTAGCGGTCCAGTTATCTCTAGTTATCCTATGTGAGTCAACAATTTCTAGGAAGGATACATTGGAATTTTGCGCAAAAGGCGTATGACTTATTTGGCAAAATTGAAAAATTTATGACTGAATTTAACATTCGTAAATAGGTTTAGGATTGATTGGACGGTTTCCCCCCATTTTCTCAATAGCTCTTTCATGTGTTATATCATGTCATCATATACCTTTTCTATCTCGTCACTCTTAAATTTTTCTGAAAAAGTTACTAAAGTAAAAGCATTAACAACACAGGAAAATAAGAAGAAGATGCCATCATAATTTACATATTAAATCTATCAAATTTAGGTAGCTCTACTCTAGATTGGCATGCCGAACACTCAAGACACATTTTTAATATTCGTATAGTGGAGAAGTTTTCCTTGGAGCTACATTATCCTGTTAGTTTTATTGAGAAACCAAAGTCAATAGCAGTCCAGTACAAAAACTAATAACTAAAAATGTCAAATAGCAGTAATTCTCCATGCTTGTAATAAGAAGATGCACTTATACCTATCTGAAGTGGTATAGCGATTGTTACAGTGAAACCCCAGAAAAGTATGCTTCATCACCGTGAAGAAGATGGCACGGTGCAAATTCAAAAATTAATTTCATCATTAGACAAGTCAGCTCCTTCTCCTGTCAATGGCCTTTTCCTCTTCTTTCCAGTTGGTTCAAGGTCATCCGGCCATGGGATCCTCATCATACTCTTGTGAGTTAGCATTGTCATTGATGAATGCGGTTTCAAGACTTTTGATTTACCAATTGGCACCTGACATGTATCCCACTAAAAGCAACGGGGTTTGGTAACCTTACCAGATGGCATCGTAAAATTTAAACATCAATCTAATAGCATTTCATAGAGAAGAAGACGACGTGACCATCATTGAAAGATTAGGCACCCACTAGTCTCTGAGAAGGTGCGAAAGCAATTGTCAAATCCCTTCATCACCTGTCATCCATGGATCACTACCTATCCAACATTATCCAATAATCCACTAATAGAGTTACCTATAATTATTGTTTTAAGAACTTAAGGGGCCAATCCAGAAGAAAAACCCAGGCTCCTTGACCCTTTTGTTGTGGTGCAGATTAGGTTTCCGACAAGAGCTTTGGCCGAGCACACGATTCCCATTTTAAGCTTCAACAATCACCAGAGCACAATGAGACTTAATGCCATAAACATAATATTAGCTGGTTCACTTTGTTGATACACCATAGCTTCATCATTAATGGTATTACTGTATTCTTCTCCAAGTAGGCATGTTGTAAGAATTCTGACAATCAATCTTGAAGATATATTTCCAACGGTTCTTTAAAATATGGCGCCTTCAAAACCTTCAAATTTGTTTTGAAGTTGACAAAACTATTCATAATTTATATTGATCTCGATGAATACAAGAATTGTTTGTGTTTAAGGTAATATCCACTTTAGAAAGGCTTATGAAAATATTCTAAATGACTGAAAGAACCTACGTGAACAAGTCTAGAAAAAGGGAGAGTTCATTTAGGCTTGGAAACATCAATGTGTCAAGTCTACAGGATTTTCACCACTATTGCACTTGAAGTGCCCCGAGAAGAACAGTTGAATATAACTAGAAAATTTGGATATAACCGAGAAATCAAATACCTTGAGTCTAATATAAGCTAATGCATACTTAAGCTAAGTATTAGCAGAGTATTGTGAAGGCTCAATAAAGGTAGAAGCCTATATGGAATCTGATATCAACAAATAATTGGAATGCTGGATTAACTGGTAACGAAAGATTATTTGAGATGAAAATCTTATTATGAACTTCAAGATTATTATTTTGAGGTACTTTATCTCATCACTTAAAAGCCAGTGATTTGATAAGGATTCCTATCTTAGAAGATTTGACTGACCATCAATCTAATGATTATCTACGGAGAATAAATCAAGGTTTTGGAAGATATCTTGATTGATTGGTAATTATCCTAAAGACCAAATATTTACCAAAGCTAAAGCCCTCCATATTTTTAGAAACAAAGATTTGATTGTATAGGGAACCAAATCTATAGGAGATCTAAATGATCTACTTCAATGACTACCCGACATCTCAACAAATGTCCAACATCTAAATTGGAAATTGATCGTCTTGAAGATTGTCCAACTGAGGAGTATAAAAGAAGACCAAGGCACCGAAGAGAGATTGATGAATCAAGTGTTCATGATTCCATATTTTCGAGAAAGCTTTATGTTCTTACATCTTGTCTTGTGAGCATATTAATATTGTAATCTCTTGAGAGATGTTGACAATGTTTTAAGTGTGAACTTAGGTCGAGATAGCTTAAGTATAAGCAGCACTTACTTAGTGAAAAAGTGCTTGGATATTAGTGGGCACACAAAGGACTGTAACTTCTCATCGATTGCTAGTAGAATCTAGTAGGTAGGCATAAGCATGAGAGAGTAGATATAAGCATATACCGAGCCGAACCACTATAAATCTCCATGTAAGTCTTTCTCTCTACTTATATTATTATTTTGCTTGATAGAATCGTACAACACACCTTAATATAACCTGATCCTACATAAATCACTCATTGCTCATATTCAATATTACGCTTACATCAAACTTGATTTGTTTTGGAATACGCATTATTTTATCAAATTTCTTGAAATCACCTATTCATTCCCCTCTAGTGACACTGTTAGCCATCATCACTTCCCATCCTTTCACTTATTAAAGAAAAGGATAAGACAAAAATGGAAGTGGCACCTTCAGTATTAATTCTCTTTCAAAAAGATAAAGTAATTAGACTTGAGTAGAGTTGTTAAACGGGTGGGTCAGGTCGGGTTTAGGTCGGGTCATAAATGGTCCGACCCAAATTGATCCGTTAACCCATTTATGACCCATTTATGCCTAATGTAAATTTTTCGACCCATACCCAACCCGACCCATACCCGACCCGACCCGACCCATACCCGACCCATTTAACTAAACTTAAGAAAGTTTATAGATATAATGGTATTACTAATATAGTTTTATACAACACAAAATTAATGGACAATTTTTATAATTTAAAAAAAAATTATTTTAAAAATTGAATTTTAATTATTTTTATTTTTAAATATAATTTTTCTTTTCTTCTTCTTCTTTGGTTGGCCGCCGGCCGGCCACAAGCAAACTTGGAGCTCTCTCGACTCGCCGACGTCGACGAGCTCGAGCTCGCCCAATCTGACGAGCTCGAGTCTCGTCGGATGTCAACAAGCTCGAGCTCACCCTTCGTCGGATTTGGTGAGGCCCAAGCCTCGCTGCACGTCGGCGAGGCATCCGCCTCGCCAGATCTAGCAAGCTTGAGGCTTGCCGGCATTGGGTCGCTTTAGCTCGCCCCTTGCCGGATTTGGCAAGGCTCAAGCCTTGCCCGACGTCGCGAGCTTGAGTCTCGCCCCATTAGCGAGGCTTGAACCTCACTAGGCGTTGGCGAGGCCTCCACCTCGCCAAATCCGGTGAGCTCGAGCTCATTCAACGCCGGTGAGCTCAAGGCTCGCCTAGTCGATCGTCGGCCATCGCCGTGCCGGCGACTGGAGGAAGAAGAAAGAAAAGAAAAAGAAGAAAGAAAAAGAAAGGAAAGAAAAAGAAAAGAAAATTAAAATAAAAAATTATTATAATTTCGTTTTTTTTTTTTTTTTTTAAATGATTGTAAAGTTAAAGAGAGAAGAGAGAGATTGTGAGGTTTTGGGTGAAAATAAATGAGTTCATTTTTAATGGGTTGATAAATGGGTCTTAAATGGGTGCAGAGCTGACCCATTTAAGACCCATATATCTCAGTCTTGACCCATTAAAACTCATTACGGGTGCTTTAGGAAATAATGCTTGACCCATTAACAATCCATTTAAACATAAATGGGTCCATAAATGGGTCAATGACCCATGACCCATTTTGACACCTCTAGACTTAAGGCAAGTGTCATGGGTCGATCGTTTGGGATCAAGACCGTGCGGTGACTCAGGCTCTTTTTGAATCGCTTGGATCATTGAGGCGCCTAAGCCAAGCCTTGCTCAAATTGATCGCTCACTCGCTCGCTCACTCACCTGGATCGTAGAGGGGAGAAAGTTTCTAGAGAGAGAAGCTTTGGAAGAGATAAATGAGCCTTTGATTATTGAATGGTTCGATGAATATAAATGAGGGGGAAGGCACCTCTTCTTATACTTAAGGCTCTCAAATTATAACAATTGATCGAGATTTCATCTGGCGGACGAGATCGTACCGCCCAACCTACCAACTACCGACACTAATGGCAAGGGAGTTCTAGACTTCGGCGCAATTACCGTATTGCCCTCCCTTGGAATGTTCTGGAAGCTCTCTTGTGACCATGGCGAGATCTTAGGAGGTCCTCTTCGGAAATGCACGGTCCTTTAGCCACATGAAAGACGTGCGATCTGATCTTGAATTGAGACCCTAGGCTCCTTTGAGCTTCCAAGACCAAACCTGCACAAGCCTGGACGCTCTGATGAACTCAGCCACATTCTTTTGGCCTGGCCGAAGCTTCAATACGATTGGCATGTTCCCGTTCCCGTTTATGGTAAAGAAATCAACATGAAAAGATGAGATGCTTGACAACACCAAGGAGGCCCATCAAAACATATACGGTGGACACTCATATATTGGGCTGCAAGCAGGAGAGATTCACGCAGCCAACACACACGAACAGACGAGGGAGAGAGAGAGAGAGAGAGAGAGAGAGAGAGAGAAGCGGCGAGAGTAGTCCCGGTTTTTCCCGGCTTGAAAGAAAGAGAAGAGTGGGAGAGAATGAGAAAGGCAGGGACTTCAGCCTTCGTTGCTCCTCGGCTGCTCGGGGCCGGGCTTTGCTCTTCTCGGTTGTTCCCTTTAAAAATCAGCAAATTTCCAAGTTGGTTTCACGAGTGTCTGTATATTTAAAGCTGGGTTTCGTCCTCTGTTCTGCCATGTTCCCGGACTGCTAAGTTGAAAGAAAACGAGCCAACTTCGCCGAGTCTCAATCGTTGTCCAGACCCACAATCCCCGTTGTTGCTCTTTAATCATTGTTGATTTTGGTAGTGACGAAGTTGGCGGTTTGCTGCTTTCTCTGATTCATCGCGGGAAGCGTGCCCACTTTTTACCCTGTTGCGGCAGAAACCCGTAGGTCGTTTGGTTCGAACCCACTTGTGGTCGCCATCGCATCGACATCTTGCGCTCATCTCGAGGACCTCAACTCCAATCAATAAGCTAAGTCAAGCATCTATTATGTTCTTTTGATGTTGTGCGGCTCTAAACACGTTGTTACCCTTCTTGCTTTATGGAGGCGTTGCCTTGAGACAAGTCTCGCCCCCTGCCACCGCTCGTGTTGTTCGGATCAAGGTAATTACAAACAGGCGACTGCACTCGCGCTTCTTCGAACGGCAGAGAGCCTGAATCTTTGAACATTGCAATGAAGAGCGTTGAGCGCTGGCTCAAAGAAAAGCGCCGTCTCGAGTTGTATGTTAGGATTGATTCCGGTGATTTCACTATTAGCGATCGGGATGAGTAAAAAATTCTCATTCAATTGCGCCATGGTAGAATCTAGCGAGAAAAAGCAAGAAATTTTGATTTGTTTAGCTTGTTCCCCGTGGAATTGTCCATTTGGGTGTACTCAATTCACATCGGTGGAGAATTATATCCTGTTTTGGCCGATGTTATGTAAAATCATGACTCTGTCTTGTGGTCTACTTACGAATTTAACTACATAGATGATAGATAGATGCAGTCATTCCAAACGATAAAAGACAAACAGAAAAAGAGCAATATTCAACACAAGTCAACTCGTGCACAGAGCAGATTCGAAAATGTCTAATGCAATCTATGGTAATTAAACTTGTTCTTCCAAACTATCACATCGGCAATGGATCGATGAGAAGAGAAGTCACGAGCTCTTTGAACTTGGTTCCAGCATGAGAGTAGTGATCTACTTCATCATTGTACACCACATGGAAGACTCGTGCAAAATTGAGAATTCGGACAAGGAGTGGCTTGGGGACAATGGTTGTAAATTCACATTTTTTTATTTCTTTTTATTTCTTCGGATTCAAAATTTGAATATTCAAAAAATATGTTGGATGGCGTAGCCCTTCATTCATGTCCTTCCATGCATTGACCACTTGTTTATGGAGAGCCTGCTTAGCCTCTTGCTCTGTAATTCCGTATTGTTTCATGAAACACTCCACTGAAGATGCTGTATGTCCTCTCTCTTGCTCAAACTGTAAACAAATTTCTCATGGAAATTATTTTATTTCTCCTATTGAGAAATTCCATTAGACAAAATTTAGACAAAATGATGTTTATTTGTATAGCTTTTATATACCTTATGTCCGGCAATGTCATTCATGAGCCGAGAGACTACATTCGAAGCCTTCACCATCTTGCGGCCGCTGCATAATAACCAGTCAAAATGACTTTTTGTTATGACATCCCCATTCCCAGAAATGACGTCCCTAATAGCAATTTACAACCAATGGATAATGATGCAATGGGCATGTAGTCCTCCATCGTTGGTACGAGGTTTTGCTGGAACAGTTTGGCTTGGGCTAAGTATGCTCTCATATGGTTTTTCATCTGATGATTCATTATCAAACATAAAGCTATGTCAGTAATCTAACTTTAATGTATGCGGGGGACTTGGATAAATTACATTCTCTCATCCTAATCCAATAACTTGATATTGTGTTGCAAGTGGATGGAGTAAAAATTTCATTTGTTTAATGTTACCTCAAATTGCTTACCACTTATTTTGCATAGAAGAGGCAGTATGATTGTCCTTTTCTACTCACTTTGTAGCCAATTTCATCAATAAGTGTCTCGTAACACACTTGCATGTATTATGGCAATCCATCTTTGGCATCGACAGCCCACCTAAATTCAAGTTTAGAAAAATATCACATTTGACCCTAATTAACAGTTGATCAAATTAGAATAAGTTTGGAATTGGAAAACGAGAAAAGCATCCGAGTGCCAATTGTACCTTTCAATTGCTTTTGTGAAGAGTTCTAGTTCTTCCAATGTGGCATAGATATCATAAATGTCATTAAATATGGAAACAATCATCATCACTTTGGTTAGTATTTCTCTAGTGGCTTCATACTCTAGCTCGAAATTAACTCTCGACATCCAAAAATATAGCTCCACAAGTCTATCTCTAGCAAAGGGGAACTTCCTCTCTCCATCTAAACCCTTCCACCACCTATAGTTCACCAACAAATCCTATATTAGGCAAACATATCATTGGTAGAATTTTGAGGCTATCTATAGGAGGTACTTTAGACTGACGATCCAAAGAGTGTAACACTTCTTGTCACATACACATGTTTTTCAGTTCAAGATAAATTGAAATTGCAGGAATCAATCTATGGCAATTTGGTGTTCTTAGAACAGCTAGCTACTTCAAAGTGCAATATGAAGTTAAACCTTGTAATGTTGCCAAGTTCCTTCTAGTGTTGCTCTTGCAATAAGTTGAAATTGAATTTAGCCAAGGAGAGCAAGACTTCATTATGCAAAGGTTCCTCTTGGTAGAGTTGAATGTAATGCCTCGCTTCTAGCCTTGGTATTCCCTTGTGGATTGGCTAGTTTAGGGCTTGACTCATTTGTTTTTCAAGATTGTGGTTTACTATGCCTTTGTTAATTGATTCAAGGTGAGTTCTAGTAAAAGCAAGAGCATCATTCAAAATATCATCATCATGAAACCCCAGATGGCAAGCTTCAAACAAACTTAGCAATCCTTGCACGTCGGCGATGAGCAATTTGCAAAATTCCGGTCCTTGTCCTTGAACTTATTAAAGATTTCTGTATTGCCAAATGGAACATGGGAAAAGATGCTATCAAGAGATGCCATGAAAAATATCATGCACGATATCTAGATTAATGGGAAACAATGGAAAAATGACTTACTAAACCAAGGAATTGGAAGAAAGTAATAATCACCTCTCAAAGCAAGAAAATTCGAAGAACTTTAAATATGAGAATTGTACGGAGAAAAAAGTTATCAAATTAACAAATCAAAATTGGAGTAACTAAACATCTCAGGTGAGATTATGTGTTCGCTCTAATCAATTAATCAATTAAATGGGCTATCAAACTAGTGTTTGCAATAAAAATTGCAAATTGATCGATCAATGAGATTTTAAAATGACATACCACATGAAACATTATAACCTTGTTGTCGCAATAATCGAAAGAAAAGAGCAGTCATGTGTAGGTCATCATCATTATTGCCACAGTGAAAGTCAAAATAACTTTTGTGTATTTGGTCTAGCTGCTCGTCAATCTCAATTTCAAAATAGTAGGCAAGTCCTAAGCGATGAATTTGATCAAATCAAGTTCAACTTCTGCGAAGGCTTATCTACAGCACCTATCAACATGTTTCTCACTTCACCTTTCAATCTCTCAATTCATTCCTGTTGACACCTAAATTTTTGGGATTGATTTTTACCAAATAAAAAATAAAAATGGCATATAGTTTAGAAACATTTTATTTTATTTTAGACCGTCGGTAAAGGGAGGATTTTTCACATATTCAAGTAATATACACCTAGGGGTGTATTTTGAGCAGAAAGGAAATTTTTTTTGGGATGGAATATGCAGAACATGCAAAAGAGAATATTGCATGAGCAAAATTGAAAACGAAATATGCAATAAGGATTTGATTTTTTATCCTATAAAAGGTGTGATGGGATACAGAAAAAGAGGTTGGCAAATTTTGAGAGCAAAATAGGTGAAAGGTTGATTTTTTAGAGTAAAATTTCAAAAAAAAAAAAAAAAAAAAACCTAGCTACAATGTCGTCTTCTTCCCCGGAGGACCCCCGACTGCGCCGGCACTGTACCCGCACCGGCACTAGAGCCGCCGACCACCATGACGCCAGCTCTGAACCGAGCCAGCACCACTTGCGCCGGCGACCCACGAGCCTTCTCTGCTCCATCGCCGCTCTACCGCTCTGCCACTCCACCGGTCTCGCCCGACGCCTGTCGACCTAGTAGATCTGCTCCGTTGCCCGCAACTCCCAAATCCGGCGACGACTTGATGTTTTTGCTGCCTCGCCGTGCCGATCCTTGCCGCTGATCCCCCACGCCGCCCCGTTACCGATCTGCGCGCACCGAGTCCCGGCGCCCCGCTCGCCTTCGCCCGACGCTCGCCCGCTGCCTCCTGGCGTCCCTGCGCGCCTCGCCTCGCAACCCGTGAAGACCCTCGCCGAAGCTCCTCGCCGCATGGTCCCCCGCCTGCGATGCCCGCACCCAGATCTAACGTCAGCCCTATGCCAACCCGTGCCGGAACCCTAGCCAGTGTGTCTTCACCCTCATCAAAGCCCAAAACCGGCGGCCAAGATTTTTTTTTTTTTAAAGAAAAAAATTTATTAGGTATTTTTACTTTACTTTATTAGGCAAGTCTAGGTTTTCTTTATTATTTTTTTAATTATTATCTCTTTATATGTTTTTTTTTTTTTTTTTGAAATACCTATCTATGCATAATTGGAAATCCCAATATATCACCTAATTCGCAACCGCGCCAAGGTTTTTTATTTCATCTATAAGACTTTAGATGAAATAATTAATCAAGTGGGAATAAAATTGATATTTTGATCTTTAAGGCTTAAGATCAATTTATCGATTTTACTAGCGAAATATTATCCATTGATCTGAACGATGTGTGATATTTTTTTGGGTAATTTTGAATGGACTTGATTGCTTTATTTATCTTGAAATATGTCTGAGTTAGAATATTGCATGTTTTAGGGTTATTTGCATAGTTAGACTAAACATTCTATTTATCATGAATTTTCGAAATAAAAAAGAAATCAAATCAACCAATTTAGGTTGCTAGTTTTTTTAACTTGGATCGCATGTTTAATTATTTGGCAATTATTAATTTCGAAATTAAAAAGGAAAAAGGAAAGACAAAAAAAAAAATCACCATGCATATGTCATTAGAATTAGGGCATCTTTTGTACGTCATTGCATATTAGGGTAAAATTGCATGTAATTGAATTCTAGACAATATTTTTTAACTTATTATAAGTTTAGACATTAGATAAATTACATTCTTTAGAATTACTTGGGTTAAGATAATATTTTAATTTTAATTAGGACCTAGCTTGATCTAATTCCTAATGCAAATTGAATAGGATCTTAATCTAGTTAGATAATTTTCACATTTTACTTAATTCCAAATTTCATGAAAATACCAAAAAAAATGTCTTAGAATAAATTAGTTTTCTTTTCTAGGATAAATTGCATTTTTAAGAAAAAGAAAAAATGTAATGTGCATGTCATTAGGATTAGATTCATGAAATGCATGCCATTTAGTGATTGTTGCTAGGTCCATTCCATTAGAAATTGCATGTCATTAGAATTAGGTCATTTAGTTAATATTGCATTGCATATTGCATGATTTTTATTGATTAAGTGAAAACAAAAAAAAGAAATTGTGTTAATTAGAAATCATATCTAGGGTTATTGATATGGATTCTAATTTAATATTACAGATACTTTCGTTGTTTTGAGATAAGTTTTGCAATTTATTCATTGCTTTCTTGAGTGTTAAATTGGTGGTTTGCGTACCCGCATGATCACCTCACATGTTAGGAAAATAGATTTAAAATCAATCCAAGCTGCATTTAATTTTTTTTTCTTTTGAAAATAAAAAGAAATGGTACCAAAAGGGCATTAGAAAAATCTAGTGTGACCAAGTCCCCGTACCCGAAATCTCTAGTTCGTAAGAGTAAAGTAAATCTCCCGTTACTTTACTTAGGTTTCTAATCGACCCACCAAAAATAGATTAGTGGCGACTCCAAGTTAAAAATCAATCGAACGTTAAAAATTTGGACCTAACTCGCGAATTGGTATGGGCTTAGGAGAGCCCGAGTTAAGTCTAGGCTTAACAATCCATTAGCCAAACCCTAGATGGTCCACCCGAAAAATTGGTCGCGACAGTTTGGCGACTCCACTGGGGACTTGTGTTAAAACACTTAGTGGACCTAGGCTGATTTTTCTTTTTCTTTTAAAAATGCTTTTTGTTTGGCAGCAAGGATTCTAGGTACGTCCCTAATATTTAGGGAGGTATAAGGGAAGTAGTGATTGCTAACCTTTGTTTTGCAGGGAGGTGTAGGAATGCATGGTTTACTTTCATATATGAAGTGTTGCTTGATATAAACTATTGTGCATGCTTTGCATTTTATACTACACCTTTGCACACACAAGCTGCCGCTGGACCTGGGCCACATTAGGACACTTAGGATGGTATTGCGTTGGATACGACTTTGACCGCGAGACCACATAGTAGAGGTTGCCCAACTTAATCCCAAAAGTTTTTTTTTTTTTTTTGGTGTTAAGAATGTTTACCTTTACCCGCGAGGCTGCATCGCATTGGGGTATCATTCTTGACTGAGCTGGAATTAGGAGGACTTGACTTAGTATGCGAGGCTGCAACTAAGTCATCCCACCCTTTTAACTCCACCTTTCTTAACCTTCCTAGCTAGAAATCAAACCTCACATTTCATGTGCTTGTTTATGTGATTGCCATTGATCTTTCTTGGTGAAGTAAGTATTCTATCCCTATATCATGCAATACTCTTGGTCCGTCCATGACAATTTAGGTCAATCATTGATTTAATTCATTTGTCATTTAGAAATGAAATGAGGAAATTGCCATGCAATGAATCATTTGGAAAAAAAACTTTGGAGAATTTGTCTTCGATTCATGTCTATGAAATTTGATTTTGTTAGGATGTCAAATTCCCTTCTTGTATGAACTTTTCATAAAAAAAAAAAAAAAATGAAAAAAATCAATTAGATCATTGTCATGGATTGGTTTTCTATTTACACATCGTGCTTACATATTTTCATTTATTTCAATTTAGGTGATAATGGATCCTCCACGCTCTCCCATCATCACGCGATTAAGAGCTAGAATGGCTGATCAATCTGAAATGCGTGATCATATGTCCACCGTGGAAGACCAACTCAAACAGTTGCTCGCCTCTATGCAACTTATGATGACTCAAATCCAATCCCTTCGAGCGAATCCGACTCCTGCGCCCACTCTCCCCGAGATAGTTGTCTTGAAGTCTCAAATGGGTAATGATGACATGCTTGACATGGAAGATGATCCACCATTAATCACCGCTGAAAAGACAAAGCCAAATAATGTCCCAAAGGTGGAACAAGATGAACGCTTCGCAAAGTTGGAGGAAAAACTGAAACAACTGCAAGAGTCGCAGAATTCATTCCCGTTCGACCTATTTGTGTATGAGAAGGTCAAGATGCCAAAGAAATTCAAAATGCCGGATTTTGAGAAGTATGATGGCACTTCCAGCCCAAAAGCTCATTTGCAGATGTACCACGTGTGTATGGCCCAGTATGTCAAGAACGAGCCTCTCATGATCCAATCGTTCTATGTGAGTTTGACTGGGCCTGCACTGAATTGGTATGTCATGAAGAATGTGAACCTTTTTGACACTTGGAATGAAGTGGCTGACACATTTCTCAAGCAATACAAGTTCAACATGGATATTGCACCTTCCCGAGAGGATCTTGAGAGGATGGAGAAAAAGAGGAACGAATCGTTCAAAAAGTATGCCATGAGATGGTGAAATCTAGCAGCTCAAATCACTCCCGAGCCTACTGACAAGGAGCTGATGAAGTTGTTTATCAAAACCCTCCCATCTGAGTTTCATAACCGGATGGCGAGCACGTATGTTGAAAACTTCAATCAGCTTATTCCCGTAGGAGAACAAATCGAGACCGGGATAAGGGAAGGACGGTTTACTGAACCATCGAATAGAAGATTCTCTGCCAAGAAAGAGAAAGAAGCTGCTGAAGACGTGAATATGGCTTATAGCCAAGAAAGTACCAATCGTGCCCCGGCTATCCAGATTAATCAAAGGCAACAACAAGCTGCCCAAGCAAGAAGACAATTCACCCCTCTCCCTAGATCTCCATCCCAAGTGTTGGCAATCCTAAGAAAGAAAGGTTTGCTTACTAGTGAACCGAAGCGTCCCAATCGTGAAAGCATTCGAGGCTATGACCCAATGAAGAAGTGTGACTACCATAGCGGTGAACTAGGGCATTCAATTGATGAGTGCTTCACTCTCAAGCATAAGATCCAAAACCTCTTGGACACGAAGGCCTTCTCATTTCAAACTGCTCTGCCGAACGTCTAAAAGAATCTGCTACCGGAACATGAGGGTATGGTCAATGCTATCCTGGAACCAGACGTTGGATTCGAATCGAGTTACCACTCATTTGAGTTGGTGTCTACCATACATGCATCTCGAGACTCACCACCACCCACTCTTGAAGTTTCAAATGCTGCCCTTATGATGGGAAGGGTGATGGTTGGGAATGGTTTTGTTCCTGGTAGTGGCCTTGGAAGAAATGGTTAGGGTATTCGAAGTCCCAATGAAGCCCTTCAAAGGTCCCGTGCTGCTGGAAGAGGTGGGGAAAGTTCTGGAGGACGAAGATAGGAAAGGTGGAGCCCGCCACCTAACCAAAGGCGAGGAAGGCAAAACCCACCACTCTCGAGCATTCGCGAGACATTTCCAAGTCCTCCAATAATGATGCAGGATGAAGTAATGGACACCCTGGGACAACCAAGCGGAAAATTCAACTATCTGGTGAAGTCTTTTGCTCCTCCCAATTTCTACATTGATCCCCACAGCATTGTCCCAGATGGATGGGGTGGCATGGATGATCCGACACCCCCGGAGACAGAGAACCTAGATGATGCATTGGAAGGAATCACAAGTCTCTTCGATGATGTCTCCATAAGAACTATTGATGAAGGACTTCTAGATGAGATGAGCTCTAGCCCACAAGAGTAACCCATTTATCACTTTCGCATATTCCCCCGCGTGGGAATTTTTATTGCTTTCAATTTTTTTGTCGCTTTCTTCTTAGGGCTTGAATCGCATTTTCCATTCAATAAATTGTAATTGATTGATGAATTTCAATAAAATTACAAGTTTTATTTTGAGAGCATGATGAGGTACACCAAACTAGCCCGGTGATGATATCCAGCCGATAAGCAAAAAGAAAAATCCAAGAAGAATTCTGAGGCATGGGCTTCATCATGCTTTCTCGTGTCAAAATGTTTAAAAAAATGCTTTTTCAATTGCTTTTCAAAATTTCTTAAAAAAAAAAAATCTTTCAAAAAATATGATTTACACCGTTTGTCTTTTTGATTCATCTACATTCTGTTTCAGGGACGATCTTATAGCATGCAAAGGTGTGAAAATGATCCAATCCAATTCTAGATTCTGGGGGCAAGTTTGCTCCAAACTGCAACCGCCCATATGTTGTGAAGAAGGTACTTCCTTGAGGTGCCTTGATCCTGGCGGAAATAAATGGTCGTGAGTTTTTCACTCCTCTTAGTTCTAACGCCCTCAAGAGGAATTACCCATGATTGAATTTTCCATGTCATGTCGTGAACTACAAGTGTTTCTATGATGAATAAAATGCCTCAATGAGTTGAATTGTTCAAATTTGTTACAAATCTTGCATGTTTTTTTGTGATGAATTATGTGAGATAAATTGAATGTATCAAATGGGATACTTTGGAATGATGAAAGGCAAGCCTTATTCCATACATTTTTCATACACTAATCCCCAGTGAGCTGTGTGAAAAAATTCCATGTCCACAAGGAAAATGGTGATCTCGCAAAGGGTACGCCATCCAAGGTGATGAAAGGCAATTTCTTCCTCTACCCGAAACACTACAGGTATACCCATCGTTTAGCCCTTTGAGCCCACACACGTCAAGAGTTTTTAAATCATCCCTGTCAAGGATCATCCCACATTGGGACAAAATTTGAGATGAATGATAGGAATTTTCTTACTCACACTTGCATCAATCTTCGAGTATTGCTTTCGCATTGTAACTTGTACGACAGTTTAAAGTGCCCTAGGATGATGAAGAGTAATCATTTCTCTATCCTATACACTTTTATCAATTGCATAGCCCACTTGAGCTTATGAATTCATTTCATATTAAACCTAGCTAGTGATCATCCCCCACACTGGGGCAAGACAAAAACATTCAAGTAGCATAAACTAGAATACTGACAAAATGGAGACTTTGTTCAAGGAAAATAAGTGCAAAAAATGGGGCATGAAAAAAGCAGTTTGCCTGGTAAAAGTAAGGCCAATGCCTAGAAAAGAAAAAAAATCAATCAAACTCTTGATATAATGAGTTGTATCCCCAACAAGGCGGTACTAAAACTCAAATGTTGTTGCAATCAATGGAGATTTAATGAGAAAAAATCTTCGACAGTGGAGAAGGAAAGTGGTGGAAATGTCAAGATGATCACCAACTTTGACCCCCTAAACACCTTTTTGAGTCTAATGATCCATTCGTTTCTCAACACATGAACCAAGCCTACATTACATCCCTTGCAAAGTCTCTTTAGATTATGGCACTTGAATTGACGTAAGAGTTCATACGCTTGAAAGCATCGCTTGAAGAAGTGCGAGTAAGATAATTTCTGTCTCATTTCGTGTGTTTCTTGACTTGTAAATCCCAAGACAATTGCGAAATGTCATTTTTCAATAGCCTCGACTCAAAGAGTCCCCTTTGTTAAGCCATTGACTAAGCCGACAATATGGTCCCTGTTAAAGACCCCTCAAATTGTTAAGGTCGTACCACTTGCGAGATTGCTTAAACCCTTGTCTGGCATGACGATGGTGAGATAGAATGATTGTCAAGATCCTGCATTAAAGGTCAGAATAAAACAGCCCATTTTAAAGAGGATGAGTGAAAAGTCCTTTCAGACTGAAGGATCCCTCATTTGACACATCCATGACGCTCATGCATCATTTTAGATCATTCCTATTGAAATTAGGATGATGCGTGGTTGATAAAAATCATTATGCATGAACCTTACTTGAGTTAATGCATGTCTGTGATTACAAATGCATGTTGCCTCTCCTATGATCATGTTTTGCAGGAGACATGTCCCCAAGGGACAGAGATGTCACCAAGTAAGTATATCTCTATCCATACCTTAAATACTTGTCGTTGCATAGGTATTCCCCTTTTGAATACATTGACACTCAATTGAGTTGTCTTCAAAGATTTTTCTCCAGATTCAATCTAATTAAGGCGACCGAAGAATGATTCGGGTCTTGATCAGATGATTTGTGTTGCAACGCTCGGCGACCGAAGAATGGTTCGGGTCCTAACCAAGCAAAATCTCCGTTTAGGCAACCGTAGAATGATACGGGTCCTAAACAATATTTATTGCTCTAACAGGCGATCGTAGAATGGTACAGGTCCTAGAAAAACAATTTCCCCATTTAGGCGACCATAGAATGGTACGGGTCCTGGAAAGTGAATCTCCGTTTAGGCGATCGTAGAATGGTACAGGTCTTGGGAAAGCAGTCTCTTTGTAAAATCATGTTATTATTCTAGGCGACCGTAGAATGGTACGGGTCTTAAACATGCAACACCAACTACCTTGAACTACTTTATCCTCCTTAAAGGTAAGTTATTCCAGAAGTTCATTTATCATTTGCATTAGCATTTCCATGCATCATATAAATTGCATTCAAAAATGGAATTCATTTTCCAAACAAAAATCATTCATTGCATGTGCATAATCAAAATTTAGGTCTCAATTTATCTTTGAAGGCAACCTCTGCTAGCTCACCTTCAAAGAGGGGTAGCTATTGACATCTAAATTTTTGGGGTTGATTTTTACCAAATAAAAAATAAAAATGGCATATAGGTTAAAAACATTTTATTTTATTTTATTTTTATTTTGTTTTATTTTAGACCGTCCGTAAAGGGAGGATTTTTCACATATTCTGTTAAGATTTTCACATATTCAAGTAATATACACTAGGTGGTGTATTTTGACCGGAAAGGAAATTTTTTTTGGGATGGAATATGCAGAACATGCAAAAGAGAATATTGTACGAGCAAAATTGGAAATGAAATATGTAATAAGGATTCGATTTTTTACCCTATAAAAGGTGTGATGGGATATAGAAAAAGAAGCCGGCAAATTTTGAGAGCAAAATAGGTGAAAGGTTGATTTTTTAGAGTAAAATTTCGAAAAAGGAGAGAGACAAAACACGAAAAAAAAAAAAAAAAAAAAAACCCTAGCTACAGTGTCGTCTTCTTCCCAAAAGGACCCCCGACCGCGCTGGCACCGTGCCCGCACTAGCACCAAAGCCGCCAACCACCGCGATGCCAGCTCTCAACCACGCCAGCACCACCCGCGCTGGCGACCCACAAGCCTTCTCTACTCCATCGTCGCTCTGCCACTCTGCCGGTCTCGCTCGATGCCCATTGACCCAGCATATCTGCTCCATCACCTGCAACTGCCAGATCCGGCGACGACCTGACATTTCTGTTGCCTCGCTGCACCGATCCTCGCCACCGATCCCCCGCGCCACCTCGTCGCCGATCTGCAGCACCGGAGTCTTGGCACCCCTGCTCGCCTCCGCCTGACGCTCAGCCGCTGCCTCCTGGCGTCCTTGCAGCGCCTTGCCTTGTAACCCGTGAAGACCCTCGCCACCGCCAGAGCTCCTTGCCGCATGGTCCCCCGCTCGCAACGCCCGCACCCAAATCCAATGTCAGCCCCGTGCCGGCCCGTGTCTTCACCCTCGCCGAAGCCTTTGCCAGAACCCTAGCCGGCGTGTCTTCACCCTCGCCGGAGCCCCAAAATCGGCGGCCAAGATTTCTTTTTAAAATTTAAAAAAAAAAAATTATTAGGTATTTTTACTTTACTTTATTAAGCAAGTCTGGGTTTTTCTTTATTTTTTTTATTATTATCTCTTTATATGTTGTTTTTCTTTTGTTGAAATACCTATCTATGCATAATTGGAAATCCCAATATATCACCTAATTCGCAACCGCGCCAAGGTTTTTTATTTCATTTATAAGGCTTTAGATGAAATAACAAGTGGGAATAAAATTGATATTTTGATCTTTAAGGCCTAAGATCAATTTATCGATTTTACTAGCGAAATATTATCCCTTGATCTAAATGATGTGTGATATTTTTTTGGGTAATTTTGAATGGACTTGATTACTTTATTTATCTTGAAATATGTCTGAGTTAGAATATTGCATGTTTTAGGGTTATTTGCATAGTTAGGCTAAACATTATATTTATCATGAATTTTCAAAATTAAAAAAAAATCAAATCAACCAATTTAGGTTGCTAGTTTTTTTTAACTTGGATCGCATGTTTAATTATTTGGCAATTAATTTCGAAATTAAAAAAAGGAAAAAGGAAAAACAACAAAAAAATCACCATGCATATGTCATTAGAATTAGGGCATCTTTTGTACATCATTGCATATTAGGGTAAAATTGCATGTAATTTAATTCTAGACAATAGTTTTTAACTTATTATAAGTTTAGACATTAGATAAATTACATTCTTTAGAATTACTTGGGTTAAGATAATAGTTTAATTTAAATTAGGACCTGGCTTGATCTAATTCCTAATGCAAATTGAATAGGATCTTAATCTAGTTAGATAATTTTCACATTTTACTTAATTCCAAATTTCATGAAAATACCAAAAAAATGTCTTAGAATAAATTAGTTTTCGTTTCTAGGATAAATTGCATTTTTAAGAAAAAAGAAAAAGAAAAAATGTCATGTGCATGTCATAAGGATTAGATTCATGAAATGCATGCCATTTAGTGATTGTTGCTAGGTCCATTCAATTAGAAATTGCATGTCATTAGAAGTAGGTCATTTAGTTAATATTGCACTGCTTATTGCATGTTTTTTATTAATTAAGTGAAAACAAAAAAAGAAATTGCGTGTTAATTAGCAATCATATCTAAGGTTGTTGATATGGATTCTAATTTAAACATTGCAGATGCTTTCGTTGCTTTGAGGTAAGTTTTGCAATTTATTCATTGCTTTCTTGAGTGTTAAAGTAGTGGTTTGCGCACCCGCATGATCACCTCACATGTTAGGGAAATAGATTTAAAATCAATCCAAGCTACATTTGATTTTTTTTTTAAATAAAAAGAAATGATACCGAAAGGGCATTAGAAAAGTCTAGTGTAACCAAGTCCCTGTACTCGAAATCTCTGGTTCGTATGAGTAAAGTAAATCTCCCGTTACTTTACTTGGGTTTCTAATCAACCCACCAAAAATATATTAGTGGCGACCCCTAGTTAAAGATCAATCGCACGTTAAAAATTTGAACCTAAGTTGCGAATTGGTATAGGCTTGGGAGAGCCCGAGTTAAGTCTAGGCTTAACAATCCATTAGCCAAACCCTAGGTGGTCCACCCCAAAAATTGGTCGCAACAGTTCCTTTACTATGCCTTGAGAACTCTACAATAATATAAAATTGAAAGTTTAAAAAATAGAGGAAAAGGACATAAATTTAGTAAGAACACAAGAAATATATCGCTCATGATTTGATTGACCATAATAAATAGGAATTGAAATTACTGAAAAGATTATTCCATTAAGACTAGTTTAATTTATAGAAGCAAAATTCTTTCTACTTTTGTTAGTCATATGTGCATGCCATAAGGTCCATAGAGAATTTCTGATTCACCTAAGGACCAACACATGCATGGAGTTCCCAATAAACTGGAACTTCTTTCTTTTTCTTTATCAAATGCTGTGGATGGTGGCCAATAATCCAAGAAAATTATTTTTATGCTCTCAGCTCTCAGAAAATATAATCATGGGAGAATTTTCATAAGGAAATCCAAACACAAAGTAGAACAACTTAAATGCTACCTATCACGACCAAATTTTCGGGTGAACGACCTAAGTTTGGCTAATGGATTACTAAGTCTAAACTTAGCTCGAGCTCTCCCAAGCCCATACCAATTCGCGACTTAGGTTTAAGTTCTTAACATGCAATTGATTTTTCAATTAGAAGTCGCCACTAATCTATTTTTGGTGGGTCGATTAGAAACCCAAGTAAAGCAACGGGAGGTTTACTTTACTCCTACGAACTAGAGATTTATTAGTTCGAGGACTTGATTACGCTAAATTTCTCTAACGCCCTTTCGGTACCTTTCTCTTTTATTTAAAAAAGAAAAATGTTTTGCAGGCAGCTTGAATTAATTTTAATTCACTTCCCTAACATGTGAGGTGATTATGTAGGTGCGCAAACCACCAATTTAACATCCACATAAAGTAGTGAATAAATTGCAGGGCTTATCTCATAGCAACGAAAGCATCTGCAATATTAGATCAGAATTCACATCAACAATTCTAAATATGATTTCTAATTAACACATAATCACTCAATTTTTTGTTTTCATTTATTTAATGAGAATCATGTTTTATGCAATGCTACTAATCTAACATGACATGACATGACATAGCAACATGACCTAAGCTATATGACGAAAGTGAAATATGAGCATGCAGCCATAAAGAATGAAATTGATTTATTCTAAGACAATTTTTTGTTTTCCTAGATAGATTGCATTTTAGGTTAGGGATAACATTCTAGTTTAAATTAAGATTTGACCTAAAGAATGAAATTGATTTATTCTAAGACAATTTTGTTGTATTTTTCATGAAATTCAAAATTATAAAAGAACAAAAATTATCTATCCAAATTAAGATATCATCCAACTTATATTAAGATTCATATTAGGTCAAATCTTAATTTAAACTGGAATGTTATCCCTAACCTAAAATGCAATCTATCTAGGAAAGAAAAATATCTAAACTTAAAAAAAAAAAAAAAAATGCAATCTTATCATAATATGCAATGACGTGCAAAGAATGCCATAATTCTAGTTTTTTCCTTTTTCTTTTTATGAAATTCGAAATTAAAAATTGTCAAATAATTAAACGTGCAATTCAAATTTAAAACTAACATCTTAAATTTATGCCTTTTTTATATTTCGAAAATTCATGATAAATAAAATACTTAGTCTAAATATGCAAATAACCCTAAAGCGTGCAACATTCTAATGTAAATCTAATCTAGACAAGCCCCAAGCCATTCAGAATCATCAAAGATATCATATAGCATTCAGATCAATGGATAATATCTAAATCAAATTTCATTATTTCGCTAATAAAATCGATGAATTGATCTTAAGCCTTAAAAATCAAAATATCAATTTTATTCTCGCTTAATTAATTATTTCATCTAAAGCCTTATAGATGAAATAAAAAAACACGGGCACGGTTGCAAATCGGGTAGTATGTCAGAATTTCCAATTATGCATAGGGAAATATTTCAAATAAGGAAACAAAATAAATAATGATAATAATAACAAAATAATAAAATAAAAATAAGAAATCTACCTAATTGGGATTTAGGTTCCTAAACTAGGGTTAGCGAACAACAACTTGGTGGGTCGTCGAAGTGGTGGTTCACCATCGGTCGGAGCTCCAGTGAAGGTCCGGCGGCGCGCGGCGAGAGAGGAGCAAGGCGGTGGGGCGGGGCGGAGCAGCTTGGGTTGCAACGTCGGGTTGCTGGTCTTCAACTCTGGGCAGTGTCGGCGCGGCGAACAGGGACGTCGGGTTGGTGCAGTCGCGGGTGAAGGGGATTCCGGCGATGTCGGGTCACGGCAGAGACAGCGGCACAGCGAGATTGGCGGTCGTCGAGCATTGGTGCAAGAATGGCAGGGACGCGGAGGTCACTGAGGCATGGCGTCGGGCTTTAGTGGTTCTACTGGGTGTCGGCGCTAGGTCGCGAGCAGAGGCAAGCTCGACTCAGATCTACTAGCGTCGGAGCAAATCCGCCAGGCGTCAGAGTAGAGGAAGGTCGCGGCGGCAGGGATCGACACGGCGTCCGACGGGGCAGCGACTAGCGGTGTGGGCTCCGGTGGCGTCGAGCAGCAGCAAGTCGCGGGTGGTGTCGCGGATGGAGGTCGAGCTCAGTGCTCGCGGGCTGCCGACGATGCGAGGGGGCAGTGAGTTGGGTGTGCAATAGCTCAGTTCCCAGTGGTGTCACGAATCAAGCCGATAGTAGCGAAGAGTGGAGGCGGTGTCGGTGTCACAGTGCTGGAGTCGCGGTGCCGGCACGGTGGACAGCGGGGGCACGATCGAGAGAGCCCCTTCGGCGAAGACGATGAACAGGACCTTTTTTTCTTTTTCTTCTTTTTTCTTCTCCCTCTCTCCTCTGCTACCCGATCACACTCATACGACCCTCTCTCTCTGCTACACCCTAGCTTCACTGTGCTGACTTTTTCCTTTTCTCAAAGAAAGAATTTCTTTTCTTCTTTTTTTGTTGAATTTTTCAGAAAACCCTAGGAAAAAGCCCCCCATTATCCTACGCGCACAACACATTATATAAGAGGGGATAAAGTTTTGATGAAATATTTCACTTCCAATTTTGCTTGTGCATAAATCCCACTAAATATATCGCTGTACCCCGCGCAATATTCCCTTTTGTATTTTTTCAAATATTCCATCCAAAACTTTCATTTTTGCTCAAAAATACATCCTTTGGTGTGTATCGCCTAAATATGTGAAAAAATCTCAGCGGAATATATGAAAAATCTTGCGTTCACCGACGGCCCAATAAAATAAAATAAAATAAATGCTCCTAAACTATATATGTCGTGCAATATTTATTTTATATTTTTTTTGGGTAAGAAATTAACCCATTTTTTAATGCAAAATTTGGGTGTCAACACTATCATTGAGTTAGCGTCAGAAGTATATTTGAGAAAGTAATCCCCCATATGCTTGGATGAAAATTTCCTGATCGGCGTTCAACAACGTGGCTTGTTTGATGAGCAAGTGGAGAAGATGGGATTGCTGAAATTTGAAGAGACATTTCTTAATCGCTAATTTCTAAATTTAGGTGGCTGACCAAATATAGAAGAACACGAGGGTAGAGGCTTTTATGGAAGTGTCCATACCTTTCTGATGGGTATTAATAGGCTATAGCATACTACGTCGTAAAGGTTGAGAGAGAAAGAATAGAAAATTGGGAAAAGTATCAAAATAGTCCTAAACCTTTTGCATAAGTACCAATTCAGTCCTAAACTTTTTAATTAAACTATTTTAGTCATAAACCTTTTTACATTGGTTATCTGGCTAATTTAAGCCAAAAATTGCTGATGTTGCCGTCGGCGGTCTTATATGACACCAAGTGAACAAATTTTATAATTTTTTTATAGATTTTTTTAATTATTTTTTTTTTTTTTTTCCTTTTTTTCTTCTTTTTTTTTTTTTCTATTCTCCTTACCCCTTGGTCGGCAAGGTCGCCGGCCGATCGACCATTGCTAGCCACAGGCGAGGGCTTCGGCACCCGCCCAGATCTAGGCGAGGGCCGAAAACATCGCCCATTAGCCAGCAAGGGCCTCTGCGCCCTTGTTGGCCAATGGCGAGGGCATGGCAGCCCTTCCTCATGGCGGGCGAGGGTGTGGCGGCCCTTGCCCAGATCCAAGCGAGGGCAACGATGACCCTCACCCGCCAACGAGTGAGTGTAGTGCTGCTGCACCCTCTTATGGCCGACAAGGGCGCAGAGGCCCTCGCTGGCAACGAGCGAGGGTTTTAGCCCTCGCCTGGATCTAGGTGGGGGCCGACGCCCTTGCTTGTGGCCAACGAGGGCATAGAGGCCCTCGCCTTGACCAGCCTGTGGCCAATGATGGTTGGCTGGCCAACAACCTCGCTGGCCAAGGGGTAAGGAGAAAAGAAAAAGGAAAAAAAATAATTTTAAAAAATTGAAATATATATATATATATATATATATAATTTGTCCACGTGGCACCACATAAGACTGCCGACGGCCATGTCAGTAATTTCCTGTTTAAATTAGCGGGATGTACTGAATTAGTACCAATGTAAAAAGGTTTAGGACTAAAATGGTTGAATTAAAAAGTTTAGGACTAAAATGGTACCAATGCAAAAGGTTTAGGACTATTTTGGTACTTTTCCCACTGAAAATTTTATATACCCTTTTATTCGCGTGTAGTACATAGAAGTTGACCGGCAAATGAAGGCTGCCATGCAAATAGGACAGCTCTCCAATAATTTAACCTAACTATGATGATTGATGTGGACTGTTAGAGCTAACGCATGTTTGTGATTACTTCTCCCCTATTCATTTTGGAAGAAGGGGCTCTGCTCTGTTTCCCCATCGTGTCCGACGTGATGTATGATAGTTGTGTCGAAGCTACAGAAAATAAGTATGTGCAAGGTTGCATCAGGAGTTCCATTCATATGTGATTCCTGACTCGGAATAAAATGTGAAGATAGTAATGTGTATGTGGAATTATTTCATAACCGATAGTTGTAACATGTTTCTCACATCCGTTGCGTGCATAAATTGATGTCATTTCCTCTAAAACAATGGCACTCATTTCATTTATTGCATCTTCAAGAAAAAGGTCTTATAAAATGAAGCAAAAATAAAACTGGATGGTGACGGGGGAAAGATATGGACTTTTCTATTTATTTTTTTTCAAATGTTATACTATTTCTCTTCTTCTGTTAGATTGTTAGGTTGGCAGCGTCCATATTCTGTGTAATAAACAAAAGAATTTTTTCTGTTATTATTTTAGTTTTCTGGAATTCAATCCCTAGTTTTTCTCATGAGATAAATGAAAAAATCTTTAAAAGAAAGATCAGATCTCAAACACCGAACAAAATAAGAGTCCAACGATAACATTGAACATTGTACCAAAATTTTAAGAACTAGTAGCATCATTGTCCCTAAATGAATTGTAGTAACAATTATAAAGACCAAAATGGTAAAAAGGTAATGAAAATGACAACATATTTTTTTGTTGATTTAGAAAATGGATTGAACTGAAAACTAAAATATATTATAAAATCTGGCAATTGTGTTGTTGCCAAAACTTATGAAATAGTATCGAATGACTAATTTGACATTGTTATTGAAAGTTGATGGACTTACGAAAAATAGTTTAATGACCACATTGAACATATTAAAAAATTCCTACGATGACATCATATATTGGAAAGTTTAAGGACTACTAGTTACCATTTGTCCCAGACCATAAAGGAGGATATCATCAATGTAAATTTGGGCATTGGACAGGATAAGCTAGGGCACTAGAATTAGATCTTTCCAAAGGTGGAAAGTTTGAAGCTTGGTACATATAGACAAATGGAAGGATAGGAGGTAGTTTTGGCTCTAGGAAACATGAGAGTTGAGGTGTTTTGGGTACTTCTAGAAGTAGAGAGCTCTTCTTAACCCATTTGTGGATGGGTTTGTAGAAAGGTGAGACAACTGGCTTTTAGGGTGAATGCTTCTTTCTAGGTGGTGATTAAGGAGGTGGAGGAGGTTCACATGGTTTAGGGATTTCTGGAGGAGGTGCGATTGAGGTGGTTTGTATGAGACCATGAATTGATATTGTTGACACCTAATTTTAGCAAATCTAGGGAAACAAGGAAAATAAAAATTGCATTTAAATAAATAAAAGGAAAAAGAATGAAAAAAAAAATGGAGGAAATTGATTTGATTGATTATGCATGGAAATTTGAAATTCTGATGAATATTCAGATTTTGTTAAATGCAGAAGCAATTTAAAAATCAAGTGAATAAAGGGCAAGATTTTTTGCAAAATGGAAGAAATTCGAGTAAAATCGAGCTGATTATGAAATCATGCTCTAATTTATAACTTTGATTTAATGTGATTAGAGATGGAAACTCATAAAATGCCATACAAAGCGGCCATTTGGAATCATTATAAAAGAGAGGTTCATTTTTCGTAACAAGGGGGATTTTTTTTTTTGGGAAAAAAATTGAGAGCAACTTTGAAGAGCAAAAGTTTTTATGAGAAAATTCAAAAAAGAGAGAAAAAAGAGAAAGTAAAAAAGGGGTTTGACCAGCGTGCAGGAGGGAAAAGGTGAGAAGACTAGTGAAGTGACGCGAAAAGAGAGAGAGAGAGAGAGAGAGAGAGAGAGAGAGAGAGAGAGAGAGAGAGAGAGAGAGAGAGAGAAGTGTCGGTTCGTCTTCCTCGCCCGACAGCTAGCACGTCCGGTAACCAGCGCCTGTCTCGCTGGCAACCCGCGCCTGCCTTGCCAACAACCTGCACATCCACTTCCCCACTTGAGTCGCGAAGCTGCCCCTTGCTAGTGCCATCCCGATCTCACCACATCTCTGCCACTGTCGACCTCACCACTTCGCTCCTCGACGCCAGTGCCCGAGATCCACCCCCAACCCGCGATGCCGCCATAGCCCAGTCATCCGCGACCCTCCTGCCGGCGCTGCCTCGATCTCACCGCATCTCCGCCACTGTTGACCTCACCGCTCCACTCCACACCTCACCCACCGCTCGAGATCCCACAGCCGAGCCCCGCACCGCAGCGCGCCACCGCCTAGCGACCCGCGATCCGGCTCCGTGACCCGGCTCCGCCACCGCCTCTTGCCCAAGTGACCCATTTTCAGATCCCGAAGCACCAACGTCGCCAGCGCCGCGCCCCCGAAGCCGCCCGCCGGCCATCCTCCGCCCGGTGTCACCCACTTTGCCGCTGTTCCTCTTTTTCAAATTTCCCCTAGGTAGTTTATTTTTATTTTTTTTATTGTCATTTATTTATTCATTTTAAATTTTGTTACTATTGTTTAAGTTAGATTATGGTTTGTCAATGTTAATATTTGTGCATTTTGTAGGCATTATCCACAAGGATTTTGTCCGGAATTATTGTAATTATTAATTTGATCCGAGAGACATCGGATCATTTTTTTTAATTATATTAATTTTTGGGCTTTTTGGTAGAATTTTTATTGTTAAATCATTATAATTATTAATTTGATCCGTAAGACTTCGGATCAGATTTTTAATTATTTTGAACTCTTTGTCGTGATAATTAGGGTTAGGATAATCGTTAATTTGACCTATTTGACAACATGTTATTTTTTTGATTATTTTAATCCTTTATTTTGTTGATAGTTTAGATTTAATATTTATTTAATCATTACTTATCTTTTAAACAAAATCAAAATTCTGCATGAGCATATAGGTTTAGTAAATCGGACATGTAGGTTTAGTAAATTAGAAATTTTTTAGGATTACATTTTTAGGATTGCATTTTTAGAAATAAGTTAGGGTTGGACCTAAATAACTTTTTTTTTTTTTTTTTAAAAATAGAGTTTTAGATAATGTTCGCACATTTTTAAACCTTTTTTTAAAAAAAATAGTTTTCTTAAGATAGGATAGGGTTTAAGTCAAACTAATCCCTAAAATAAATTAGAAAATTATTCTTTTTTAGATAGTTTAATTAGGGTTTTTATTAATTCCGAATTTCAATAAAAGAAAATGCAAAAATACTAAGTGCATGTTAACCATTTTGCATAATAGGATCATTTAATTAGAATTTGTTTATTAGTAAAATTAGATCATGTAGTTAAAATGCATGTTTTATAAAAATTTCTAATTTCAAGAAAACCTAAAAAATGATTGCTTGCTTTGTGTGATGCAATTTATTTATTTACTATTTGTTTTATTGAATGTTTAATAGTGGATGAGCATCCATGTGGTCACTATATTTGCACGATAGCAATTTAGGTGAAAATAATTCTTAGCTGCCTATAAAAACATTTTTAAAAAATAAAAAATAAAAAGAAATGGTACCGAAAGGGCATTAGAGAAATCTAGTGTAACCAAGTTTCCGTACCCTTAGTCTCTAGTTCGTATGAGTAAAATAATTCTCCTATTATTTTACTTAGTTGTCTTATCGACCTACCAAAAATTGATTAGTGGCGACTCCTAATTAATAATCTTTTGCATACTAAATATTTGAACCTTAAGTCGCGAATTGGTATGAGCTTGGGAGAGCTCGAGCTAAGTTTAAAACTTAATAGTCCATTAGCCTAAACCATAGGTGGTGCACCCGAAAAATTAGGTCACGACAGCTTGGCGACTCCACTAGGGACTTGTGTTAAAACACTTAGTGGACTTAGGCCGATTTTTTTTTTTTTTAATGTTTTTGTTTGGCAGCGAGGATACCAGGTACGTCCCTAATAATTCTAAGGTGTTAAATGTTCTTGCAGATATGAGATATAAGGAGAGTAGTTTCTGCTAATCCTTGTCTTGTAGGAAGGTGTTGGGATTAATGATTTATTTTTCCCGAATAGAAGTATTGTTTGCATTTAAACTGTTGTGCATGCTTTATTACTTTAGCACTACACTATTGCACACACAACCTATGGTCGGACCTGAGTTGCGATAGGATTTTTAGGATGGTGTTGAGAATGATATTTTCTCAAAAGCGAGACTGCTATGTAGAGATTGACCTTCTCTTCCCCGAAAATTTTTTCATGGTGTCGAACGTGTTTATCCATATCCGCAAGACTGTGTGACTATTGGGCATTCCATTCGACTGAGCCGGAGTTAGGGGGACCTAACACGTTAATGCTAGACTGCAATGGTCAGATCATCCTCTTAGCTCCACTTGTTGAGCCATTTAGATAGAAATCGAGCCTCGCATTTCATGCGTGTGTCTATGTGATTGTCATCCCTTCCGGTGAAAGTAAGTTGTCTAAATTCTTACTTCGCAATTTACTTACTTTATTGCAATTTTGTCAATTCATGACAATAAGTTTTGTCGCCGGTCTTGTTTTATATGCAATGGGGAGAACCGATGTACAATTCATTTCCACTCCCAAAAAAGAGTTCAAAATGTGGCTGAATCAGTTAAATCAAGAGGGCCAGAGGTATGTGAAGGCCAGGATTGCCCGACTTCTCCCAATATTAGAGATCAACATCCACTCTAGTGTGATATAGGTGCTCTCTCACTTCTGGTGTCCACAAACTTCCACTTTAATATTTGGTGAGTACGAGCTAACTCCAACACTAGAAGAGTAGTGTTGCCATTGGAATGCCCCTGGAAAAGGAACTCGTTAGGCCACCTATCGGTATAGATTCTATTTCTGAATTATCTCAGTTTTTAGAAATTGAAGCTAAAAGAGTAAGAAAAGTTGTCGAAGCCAATTGTTTTGCATGTCCATTTTCATTCTTGGAAGAATGTTTTGCAAATCAATCAATGATTTCAAAAGTTAGGATTTTCATGTTAGCATTTTTTAGGCTAATCATTTTTCCTTATCAAATAAATGCCATTAATCCTTTGTTGACACCTAAATTTTTGCGATCTGATCATTTATTTATTGCATAGAAAATTAGGGGTTAATTTTATCCCTAAAAAAAAATATACTAATTGCATAGCATATAGATGTAGGTGCATTTATTTTTAATTTACATGTTTTGCTTGCGTTTAGACCGGTGACGGATGGGTTCAAATTAGTGGTTTTGAGCTTTAACCACGCAAGCCAGATTAAGCCCATAAAGCAAGCAAATTGGCCCAAGCCCCTTTTTTTTAATGATCAAATGTCATCTCGTGAAAATAGGAATTTGAAAATTTTCCAGGATATGATTAATTCAGATAGGGCAAGTGGAAAAACAAATATTGCGTTTGGCAAAACGAATATTGTGTTTGAAAAAAAAGAATCTTCGTGGATATCGGTTTGGAAAAATTAAAAAACCTAATCGGTGGCCTATAAATAGGTTTGTTCGCTTAGGGTTTTGAGGGGGGCCACACAATTCCATACACGGCTACCATTGGGAGAGGACGCTGGTTCATGAGAAAAGAGAGGGTCAACAACATTTAAAACCTGCCAATGGCAATCTAGAGAGTGGAGAAGGAACGTGAGGGGAAGGAGGCTAGCTTTCTCTCTGCAATGGCTCGTTGAAGCTTCCCTACAGCATCTCGGCGTGATCTTTAGCAAATCTCTACTACATTAAACAAGCCTTCGAGCCAGCATTGGAGTTCGAGCAGTCATATGGGTTTCTCGAATATATTCTAGCAACCTCAAGGTGAACATCTAGCGAACTAGCCCTAAGTTGTCCTTGGCAGGTTTTCAGCAAGATTCCCGCCACGACTGGCCTTAGTCATGCCTCATCAAGTAGCTGCAGGGTTTCTCAGGGGACGCCAATAACCTCAGTCGAGAATCCCATCCTCTGGTCACGCGTTCAAGTTCCAATCAATGCCGATCTTGGAGCCTTACCAAGTTGTTACCTTGGTCTCTCCACCGCATCATTTTCTTAAGTCAACATTCGTCCAGCAACTTCCGTGGTGATTGATTGCTGTTGCAGGCAAAATTTCTTAGATGATTACCCGTCTTTGGTCGAGTTTGTTTTTCTTTTGCAGGGTCTTCTCGGAGTACCCAATAGAGGACGTCCACATTGGAGTGAGGGGAGCACTCGTTGGTAGAAGGGAAGTCAAAATTGGGAGCACTTCTCTGTGGGTTTTGACTTGTGTGACCAGAGACGCCCACAAAATCAACATATAAAAGAAGAGAAGACTTTTTTTCTTTTTCTTTTTTCTTTTCAGTCTTCCCACGAGATCAAGTGCTATTGTCCACCATTCTTCGTCACTGTCCAGGTCCCTTCGATGCAATAACCCGCCATGCTGAACTATTGCTAGTACTAAGCCACTGTGAATGCCGCTACGATCATTGGTCATCCCCATCATCATCCGAGCTCGTTGTTTGCGGATTCCGATTTGGAAAACCTTATCCGCACAATATCGAGAGCTAGGTAAGATTCTTGATTAATTTAATTTTCTCACATTTTATTGCCTAATTCATGGGATCGCAACCTTGTTTGAATATTTGTTCGTTATTGTCATACCCAAAATATCTTTTGAATCCCCATGAATTAGGAAATCTTCCTAATTTCACAACGTGCATACGATTGACAATCCGATTTTCGCGCCCAAAATCTGACTCGCAATTTAGCGTAGAAAGTTTGGACATATAGGCACCAAGCAAATCTCGAAATTGTCTTCAAAGAGACTTGTATGAGGATTGTCAGATTTAAAGTTTGAAAGATCTGAAGTTTGCTCAATTTGCGCCCTCGGTAAATAGGTAATAATCTCTTTCAAACCCATTAATTATGTTAGTATTAATCGAGCTTTGTAGCTTTTCCATAAGAACATCTTCGGACCAATAAGAACACAAAGTCTGGGAGGTAAAAGGTATTGTTTGGTAATAGTTTATGATTATACAAGGTACATGTGGGTTTTCTTTCTTGCACACAAGCATGAAGCATTTTCTTATTTTTCAAAGTTTGCAAAAAAGATTCAAAATGAAAGAGGATATTCAATTTCTTGCATCAAAACAGATCGTGGGGAAGAGTTCGAAAATCAAAGTTTCATAAACTTTTGTGAAGAAAGTAATTTTGAGCATAAGTTTTTTACTCCCTATACACCTAAGCAAAATAGTATAGTAGAGAGGAAAAACAGGTCCTTACACGAAATGGCAAGAACTCTTCTTATTAAAAGTAAAATTGCATCACATTTTTGGACGGAAGCAGTCTCAACAGTATGTTACATTATCGATCGAGTCTTTCTAGGACTTTCTTTAGGAAAAAAAAAAAAAAAACCCTCTCTAGGCGATAGTTTTAGCCAGAACAATTGGCTTCTTTGAATCATCTGGTATTCACATCAAGCAGTTTTTTTTTTTTTTTTTAATGATTGTTTCCTAATCGATCTCTGCATAATTGGATACTTAACTTATCCTTCATGGACCACTTATTTTTACTCAACTCTCTCGTTCTACTCATTTGACACCATTGAGTTTATTGTGTTTGATAAGCCTTATTTGATCCAAGCGTGGGATTTAGCAAAAATCTTAGGAGTGAGGTATTCTAAGTTTGATCCAAGCCTTTTATATGGAATTCCTGACTTTACCAAAGGTGACATGTCTCACGTCTCTCGTCATTGTTTCCTTTTAGACACATTATTCTTCATAAAATTATCATGAAATGTTTGAGATTGAAGAGATCTTCCAAGATTGATATCTCTAATTACAAAGCTAAGCTAATATGGGCAATCATGAATGATTATTCATTTTCTGTAGCACCTATTGTATTACTGCATATGTATCAAACTGTTTTGAAGAACAAGGGATAGTTGCCCTATGGCTTTCATCATGAAGATTTTTCATCATTTGGAGATTGAAATTCCAAGGAAGTTGAGCAGGGTACAACTGCCTTTGATGAAAGTGGGTGAACAAATAATGAAAAAGATGAGTTTCACCAATGTACCAGATCCTTCTTCTCACCCCTCTAAGAGAAGAAGAACTCTTGCTCATAAGCAAAATTCTCAAGCCTTCTTACAAAGGCTTAATGAAGAATTGCAGGAGGAATTAGATGCTGACACTAGTGATTTGGATGACATTATAGATGCTTTTCAGCCTAAATCTAATGATGATGAAGACAATGAAGCTGAGGAGGAAATAAGGACGGGAATGGCTGCTAATGAGATAGAACAGACCAATGTTGACAAAGAACAAGAAGATGTTACTATTCATGAACTTGCCAATTCAGCAAATTGTGGCACCCCCAATCCGCTAAGGTCGCCACAGATACCTATTACTCTACCTAATTTTAAACCAGTCTAATATATTTTATTCGAATTAAAGAGGAATCATAGTTTATAGGCCCCTTTTTAAAAAAAAAAAAGATGAAATTTCAGCGCAGCTCATAGCGAAATTATAAATGAGTCTCGCCATCTCTTACTCCCATGACAATGATACAATGCACACCCACTACACATCAAAGGAAAAGATAAAGCCGAGTCACTTTTATTCACATATTTTCGATGGACATCACAGGTCGATACAACCAAAAAGCCAAGACTTTTAGCTATACTTGGCTATAGCTCGAAAGAGACATCTCGACCCTTTATATCAAACATGTATAACCCTCCATCTACAAGTGTCGGCCATCCCCAAAAAAGTGTCAGCTCCCACTCCTCACGCGTGCCATCACACCCACCTCGGTGCATCGGGCGGTGGCGGCGGCAACATCCCCAGCATCACCCTGTCATGACGAACGTGAACAGACAAAAACTCCTGGACGACCGGGCCCTCAGCCAGGCCCACATCATACATCACCAGCACACAAACCCGAACGAACACCAGCCCAGGAATGGTGACACTAATATGTTCCGCACACTCGACCTCCACGTTAGATGGTAGGCCGTAGAAAGTGCCACGCGTGACCGGTGAGAGAGGCATCTTTCTAATATGAAATGTTAGTCCCCAAAAGGGGTGAGTACAACCACTCAGCAGTAAAGATCTATCAAACTACTCAATGCATCAACCAGAGCAATCAAGACATCATGAGAAAGTACACATAATTCGTACATTTGAATATACATCACCTTTCAGCCATACACATTACATCATGCAACGTGTACATATATCATCAAAACAGCGATGCATATATGTCACCATACTACGTGCATATACCACCATGCACTTGCACATACATCATTAAAACAGCCATGCATATATGCCCATGTTCATGCGCATCATTCAATTCCAAATCTTATCTTTCAATTGGACCACAACATTTCTCTTTCCTGAGACCAGTAATTGCGTCCCACATTTTATCACTCGCACCCAACCTGGCATCGCGAGGAACCTCCGGCACACACCTTCGGGCATCTCGAAGCTCCCGAGGACATCCGGCACACACCTCCGGGCATCTGGCACTCACCTCCGGGCATCTCGACACTCCCGGGGCATCGTCGGCTCACACCTCCGACGGTATCCTCATTATTACATTTCATTTTCACAATTGTATCTCAATATCAACAGGGCATATGATGTGATGGTAACAAAGGTCAAATTCAGCTTTTAACATTACATGTAATGCCAAATGTCATCACACATGCAGTAGGATCAATCACTTAAAGACATCATAATTCATGGTGCAAACTCAGGGATTTTTATTATTATATAAAACTGAATGCATTTTCCTTAAAATTTAGTAATCGGCCCTCATAAATTCTACGAATTTAATACATTATAGACAAGATCTAAAGGAAATTATCTCATGAAGAACATCGCACCACCAGAATTCCACACAAAACATAATAGTCCATGCATTACAGCTTTTGAAATTTGCACAATCCAGTTTGCACAATTTTAGAAAACATTTTGATTAAATACCCAAATGAACTCCATAAATTATGAAATTTGAATATGTTCTAGACAAGACATAAAGGCATATATTTCATGAAGAACACTACACCCAAAGAACCTCACAAAAATTCAGTACAGTCCATGCATCACAGGATTAAAATTCTAACATTTCAGCTTGCACAGTTTTTGAAATATTTTTGGTTAAATAGGCAAATGAACTTCAAAAATTACAAAATTTGTATATGTTATAGGCAAGACATAAAGAGAGATATTTTATAAAGAACACTGCATGTGGCATCCTAGGAATCAAGGGCAAGCCCTAAGGTGCCCTATAGCCTTTTAAATAGGTAATGAATTTACCTATTTGTTTGTGTTTTAGCCTTAGTTCTTTCTTAAGGCTTTGTGCTTTGTGCTTTGTGCTTGTGCCTTGTTTGTTTTTAATTTAAATTAAACTATAAGGTTATTACTGAGGATAAATTATGTGTTGTCATGTTTGTTATAGATTAATGTTATGGGTTTTTAATTAGGTGTTATTAATTGTTAATTTTAATTTAAATTAGAAAAGGGAGTTGGATTGGGCCTTAGGCCCAATAGCATGGACATTAGGCCCATGGATGAAAGGCCTAAAGTGGGCCGTGTGGGCCAAGCCCATGAGGCCCATTGGCCCTTGTGGCCATGCGAAGAGGAGAGGGGGAGGGTTTCAAATGCATGCCCCTCCCCAAGTGTCCTAATGCATGGGCCATTTGGCACCCATGCATTAGAGTCCCCAAGGCAATCATTGCCTTTGGGGAAAGAAAAGAGAAAAGAGAGAGAGAGGAGGAGGGGGTGTCGTGCGAGAGAAGGAGAGAGGGAAAGAGAGAGAGAGAAAGGAGAAGAAGGAGGAGGCTCGCGTGAGAGGGAGAGGGAGAGTCCGTCCGCCGCACGCCGCCGTCCACCGCCGCTGTTCATCGTCGTTCTTTCTTGTGTTGAGGCAAGTTTAGGTTCCATCCTACTCATGCATGTGTGTTTTGTATGGATGATTGATCTTTTGGGTGTTTGGAAGCTAAAAACCGAAGCTAGGGTGTTTGGTTGTTGAAAAATGTATGCTGTTTTCGCATGAACTAGTGAAGTCAGAAACTTGTGAGGGCTTGCATGTATGTTTGGAGTTCGATTTTGGCTTGGATCTCTTCATGGAAGTTGTAGCTAACACCTTGAACTACAACATACTGAAATTTCGTGAAAAATAATGGAGATTTGAAGGGTCAAAGCCTCATATTTCGGAGACCCTAGATCTGGAGTTGTTTTTCTGACCTTGAGGTGAATTTGTGCTTTGCATGTTGGTTTTTACTAAGAATCTCTCTTCGACTTCTTCTTGAGACTTGTAGAGAACATATTAAGGATGAACATACTCAAATTTCAGGCAAAAAGAACATATTTAGACTAGGTAACCAACCTGATCTTGAAGACGATGATTCTGGTGTTGCGATGTGGGTTACCCGAGACTTCGTGGAACCTTTTGGAGGTCTTCCTTTGGTTGTTTGGCCTAAGTTTCTTCATGAAAGTTGTAGGGGATCCTTAGAAGGATAACATATCCAAATTTCAGAGAAAACGAAGAAGTGTAGGTGGGTCAAATCTCCATATTTCGGACATAGTTCCCTGTGTGTTTCGGTAACTTGACCAGAAGCTTCGTGGATCTGTAAAAATTTATCTATAATGATTTTGGCCTAGGTTCCTTCATGAAAAGTCTAGTTTAATGTCTTAACTATAACCTGGTGAAATTTCATAATTTTCTGAGGTCGTATGGGTATTTTAATCTATTTACTTAGAAAACTGTGCGTTCTGCCCTTGTCCGAAAATGTGTACGGAATTGTGAAAATATTGTTTTTGTGCAGAAATTTGATTGGTCATGCTTTTCTGTGGTGAATTCACTATTTTATGGCATTACAATATTATGTGTTTTGATTTCATGAATTTGTGATTTTTGTGATTATTTAATTAATTAATTGCAAAGTAGAATTAAATTAGGATTTGAATAAATTCTAAATGCACATGGCAAGTACCTTGTTTTGAGTGGCATATGGACCTAATTGCTATGGGGGATGCATCTATTCCATGTATATGTAATTGCTCGATGATACATGTATGAGAATACAGATGATCCTGTCTTGCCATTATATCATGTGCATGATGAATTGAGACACAATTGGCAATGTGATCCATGGTAATTGTTGGGGGAAGAAGTTAATGCCTGGGATGTATAGAGATACATGGCCGGATGGCCACAGGGAGTATCGGGATGCCCGGAATGAGATGGGTGCCGGAAGCCTCGGAGGTCTTTGCCCGAGGGGATGCCTCGTGATGCCGGTTGGGATGCGAGATGCCCGGGATGCGGAGGTGCCGGATGCCCGGTGGCCATGATTGGCATAATTTCCGGAGGTTCTTCGTAAGGCCCGAATAGGGTGCGAGTGTAAAGTATGGGATGGATGATCCCGAGAAAGGGTGATGTGTCGATCAATTGAGAACTAAAGTGGAAATTAAATCATGCATATATGTGATATGATGTGATGATAATCACTTATGATATAGTGACATGCATGTGTACTATGGTATGATGATGACATGCATGTGTACTATGGTATGATGATCACATGGTATGATGATGACATGCATGTGCACTATGGTATGATGATGACATGTATGTGCACTATGGTATGATATGGTATGATGATGACATGCATGTGTACTATGGTATGATGATCACATGGTATGATGATGACATGCATGTGTACTATGGTATGATGATCACATGGTATGATGATGACATGCATGTGTACTATGATATGATGATGACATGTATGTGTACTATGATATGATGATGACATGTATGTGCACTATGGTATGATGTAATATGATGATGACATGTATGTGTACTAAGATGACATGATGACATGTATGGATCATATGGTATGATGATGGTGATCATTTGTGATTGATGCTATGTACGTATTACAATTTTGATGATGAGGCATGATGGCATGTACATGGCTTCGAGGTAAGTACATTACAATGTGTGAATGACATGTGTATTGGAACTATTGTATTGTTTAAATGCATTGAGTGTTGATTGGATCTCTTTACTTGTTGAGTGGTTGTACTCACCCCTTCGGGGACCAACATTTCAGATTAGTACGATGCCTCTCCCTGTTGTTACACGGGGAGTGTTCTATGGCCTTCCATCTGACGTGGAGGTCGAGCTGACCGAGATAGACTGTCCCACCCCCGGGACTGACCTTTTTGCGTGTGCGCGCGATCGTATCTTATGACGTGGGCTTATCTGGAGGCCCAGTCATCCAGGAGTACATCTCCGTCCACATCCGCCGCAACGGTGTCATGATGGGGATGCTGCCACCTCCACCGCGCGACGCATCGGGATGGGTGTGATGGCCTGCGCACATGGAGTGGGGGTTAGCAACTTTTTGGATGGCCGCCACGAGTAGTCCGAAGGGAGATCGTTACACGTCGCATTTTTTAGGGTCGCGTGTCTCTTTTTAAGGTTGAAGGCCGAGCATAGATGAGTCTTGGTCTACCCCTTTTGTACCAACCCATGTTACCCTTCGTAATTATATATGTAAATAAAAGTGGTTCGGCCTTGTGCTTTCGTTTAATCAAAAATAGTTGGTGTGCATTGTGTTGTCGTGAGGGAAGCAAAGTGTTGGTGAGACTCGCCTCTTAATTTCCGCTATGAGCTGCGCAAAATCCTTAAAACCTTTTTAAAGGAAAAGAAAAGAAAAAATTTTACGCCTAAGTGTCGGCTTGAATCTTTCTTCTATCGATGTATAATTTGTTTTTGTCTTGTTTTCTTTCGCTTGGTTTCTGTGGCGACCCTACCGGGTTTTGGGGGTGCCACACTGTACCAAAAGAATCTCATATAAAACGATATAGTCCACGCATCATAACTTTCAAAGTCCTAACACATCATATTGCACAGTTTTAGAAACATTTCCAATTAAATACCCAAATATCCTTCAAAAATTATGAAATTCGAATATGTGATAGCCAAAGACCATAAGGTAGATATTTCATGAAGACATAGAAATCAAATTCGTCCTAGATAAATAAATATGGACGGTTAATTCCCTGTTCTTTATACCGTCATTCCAGATCTAACCATCTCCAAAGGACCACGATTTCACCTACCTATTCTTGTTTTTTTTCTCTAAATTTTTTATATGTTATACCTCAAGATGTCCTTTAAAAAATTTTTTAAGAAATCGATGTGAAATTTTGACAAAAAGGTTGCCTTACAGTCCATGGATTCATCAAGGGTTGGTACCAAATTTCCAGATCTAGTCTTTCCAAAGAACAACGATTTAACCTACCTATTCTTATTTTTTTTGTCCCAAATTTGAGTATGTTATACTTCAAGAAGTCCTTTACAACTTTCATTTAGAAGTCGAAGCCAAATTTCAACTAGAACATCACATGCAAGTCACTAGAACATCCAAGGTCGAACTGTTTTTCTCAAAAACAGAATACTAGCCTAGAACACCACTCTTATAACTTCAGATTTTACACATTCTATACATCCGAAATTCCACCATTCAATCACACACACAAAACACAGCAAGCAAGAGTAGATCAAAGGATCCCACTTGCCTTCAACCGAGTGAACTTAGCAACCGAACGGCGAGCACGGCGGTGACGAACCCCTCCTTCTTCCCTCTCACTCACGAACGGACTGCCATTCCTTCTCCCTTTCTTTCTTCCTCTCTTTCTCTCTTCCTTTCTCTCATGCGAACCACCCCTCTCTCTCTCTCTCGGTTCCCTCCTTGCTTAATCCACCCATTTCCTTTTACTAATTTCTTTCCCCTCATGATTATCCATCATTGGATTATGCATGGCTTGCTACACTTGGCAACAAGGAGGCTACACTTGGCCAATTTATAAAAGAGAAGGGGGGCATCCAGCTAGGCTTGGGGCCAGCTTGGTCGACAGCCCATTGGGGCTTCATGGGCCGGCCTTGGTCGACCCAAGAGATGGGATTGGTGGGGTGGTTTGGTCCTTGAAAAATCAGCCCACTATTCCTTTTAAAATCTACCCTAAATCCTATTTACAACAAGTATTTAATTAAAATCTATAAAGCCATTAAAATTTACAACATACATTAATAAATTTCAACTTATAACACTCCCAATTAAGAGCCCGGCCTTAAACCTATGCAGAACATAGTTCAAAAAGATTACAAAATAAAATGATGGTGCTTCCATCACCTATTCATAATCTTTAACGCTTCTAAAGATTGCCATGAATTTTGGGATGCCACACAAATGTTCCTCTGAGCCAACCAGATCAAGTTAGTGAAGTTGATATTGATCTGACAAAGGATCAGGACATTCCTGAGGATCAAGAACTTCCTGCAATTCGTGAACCTGCTAAAGATCGGCAACTACTAAAGTCCAGGACATTTCTAAGCATCAGGGCTAGCACAATGTTGATGATCAAGGAGTTATTAGGGAAAAGGATATCACTAAAGTTGATCCTTCTCATGGTGGAGAATTATTTTAGGGGAAACTTAATCAAGTGGATCCACCTACTGATCCTAAGAATCTCTTGCTGAAAATATCCTTATGGATGTTGCTATAGCATTCCGATCATTGCAAATGTCCCTCAAGGAGGAACTAATGGTACTGATGATGTTCCAATGGGTGCATAAGTTCCTCTTATGGTGACTGGAGCTACTGTTGATATTCCAAACATTTCATAAATCCGTGAAGACATTCCTATGGTTGTTGAAACTACTGAAGTCATTGCTACTAGACCTTCTTCAATTCTTGCTGAAACTGCTGACTTGATTGGTGAGCAAATCCAATCTGCGGTTGCTTCTTCTATTTACAAAATTATGTAGGATAAGGGAAATGAAGCTGATAAGTAGCGACAAGACGATATCTGCATGGTTATGAAACTAGGAGTACAGGTAAACCCTGCCAACATTCTTATTATTAACAGCACTGAAGATAGGTTGTTCCTGCGGACTCTCCTCAGCATGAAGGAGCACAAGGATAAAATGGAGAAAGAGTTGAAGAGCTTAATTCTATTCCTTAGAACGCAAGTTGAAGAGTTAGACTCGAGAATGAAGAACATGAAACGGACTCTTGAAAACATGCACTACTACGTTCTTCTCCCATTCTAGACCCAGACCCAAACCAACAATCCTCCTCTAAATAACTTTCTATGATTATGTTATTTCTCGAAGTTTGCATTGTTTTTACTTTGGTTTATAATGTTTGTGGATTGCTCTTGTGTTTGAACTTTGGACTAACTTTTGTACTTTAGTTTGCCTATGACATTATGAATTATCTAATATCTTTTTGAATGTTGACAAAAAGGGGGAGAAGGTGGATTACAGAACTTAGAGCTTGAGAATTTGATTTCACTAATATTATTTTTGCAGGTATTCTAAGTCTTTGAGCATCGCAAAAGTTGACGGGATAGGTTAAAATTTTTCCTATCCCTTATCTTTTAAATTTAGAGTATTAGTTATAAGAGTTCTGCTAAAATTCTTTCAATACAAACTTTGTTATACTTTAATTGTGCTTCATTCGAAATTTAGCTTTAATCAAGAGCTTTTTAATCTCGATTTTTTATCCTTAAAAGTTCTGCTTAGATAAGTTTTGTCACCATAAAAAAGGAGAGGACTGTTGAGAAGACATTCTCTAAGTGATTTTAAAGATTGATAAAACTTATCCAGAGTAAAGATTTTAATACTAATGATAAATATTTATCAAATGGAAAATATGATGGGATATAATTAGATAATATCAATCAGAACCAAAGTTATGGCTTATTTATTTCCTTCCTTATGTGTTTTATCAAATGGCTAGAAAGGATATAATATCCTCATACATCGATTAGTGGCCATTGGTTAGATTTCTTGTCTTATTTATAAGATGTTCCAAAATGAAACTTTTCTAATTATCTATCAAGATCAACCTTCTTGCCACGATCCTCTTGAGGCGATTCATTCTTCCCAAGTTGAAGCACTCGACTTATGGAAACCCAAACTGTTGTATGGGCAGTACAATCCACGGGAAGTTTTATTCTCGGCATCCTCGAAGCAATAAGATTTTCTAAGAAAGATCCAAGCCAACGAATAGATTGGTTGAATGATCCCCCGGGAGATATATCTAACGATCAGCTTGGATAGGGAGGAATATAAAAGGAAGTCTCGAAGCTGAAAGAATTATTACTTTCAAGAGAATAGAAGCTTTCAATTCCAAAGTGCGAAGAGTGTTCTATGATCGTAAATTTGTCTCTATGAGCATAATTGTGTAATCATTTAGAAGTCGAGAGTGTGTGAGGTGATACACACGAGCTTGAGTTTTCCCAACTCAAATCTTGTAATCTTTTTATTGGTTCTTCTTAATGGAATCTAGCCAATAGGATATAGCGCGGGAGAGTGGATGTAGGCTTGCAAAAGCCGAACCACTATAATCTTTTGTGTGTAATTCTCTATCCCTTACTCTCTTTAATTATTGTGATAGAATTGCACAACAGTAAGATCTTACCATCACTTTCCATCACCTGTAGTTTTTTGCTGCAATATTTCTTTAAATCTTTTTATTTCTGCACAATCACATATTCAACTCCCTCTAGGTGATAGTTTTAGCCATAACATAATAATGGAGTCTCCATCAAGGTACCTCTGGTAAAGTTTATCTTTTGACTTTTTCTTTCTTCAGATGGCCGATCCTCTTCTTCATATGGAGGATTTGTGTCAAGCCCCAACCCGCTCGAGATGGCAACAACTCGTGCTCGTCGTCATTCATTTCCTTTAGGTCATTCGATTGCGACGTCCCAGAAGGCGTCGCCAACCCAATCGCATTATTCGATTAAATACGTAAGCGGAAGCATAAACAATTCACCCAATCAATAAACAGGGATAGTTTTAACCACACTCATATATATACATATATGCATCCTTAACGTCATTACAACATACCAGCTATTTGTATCCAAACTTCAATGTCACTTGTTACACCATTTCATGTTCAATTAAAATGCGCGGTTATTCGCACTTCCAAAAAGGTTTCAGGGTTAACCTAGCTCCTTTATGCTACAAAGCGACTTGAAAAGGGTGGTATCCCCCACGCACCTAGTACGCGTGCAAACTCAAAATACCATAGCTCGGACTTGGCTAATCATGATTAGGGCCTGAAAAAGGTAAATAATGAAGAGTAAGATAAACTCAATGAGTGAACTCCCTAGATCTCATGCAGGGAAGTCAATCACCTCGGAAACGCCCTAAATGTGCAAGTTATCTATCAACGACAGATCAATAGCAAAGCAACCTCTACTTTGCCTTAACTATAACATGAATGGTTATTCCACTTCCTCAAAGCCATGAATATGGGCCTATAAACAATTCTTGAAAGACCCCCTACACTTTGAAGCCAAACATAAAAACGTGCAATATAACATAGTCATGCGGCTATGCATGCAATAATCCAAACCTGCTCATATATTAATCTCATGTCATACATGTGTAGACTATAGCATCGCTTATCTCTTCTCAAAATATGCATTCATGCACTCATGCCATGCAATAATCCAGAACTGCTCATATATCAATCTCAGATCACACGTATGCCAACTATAGCATCACTTATCAAAATCTACATTCATGCACTCATGCACTTTTCACACAACCATGTCCAGATTATTACGGTCACTCAGGACCCAAGGCCAACTCGAAGGTTCGCAGTCATCTGGTGTAACTAAGCATCGTCCTGCCCCATCGGGCACAGCATCATCCCGCGTATGCATACGCCTAAGGACGGCATTCCAAGAAGGAGCTTCGTTCTGAAATCCATCTGCAAATGGCATCTCGTTGACTTGGGGGCATTCGAACTTAATCGGGTATCGTCCCGCATAATCATATACATCAGGACAGAACCATCACCCCGCATAATCATACGCATGAGGATATTTAAGTGATCACACGAGCATACAATAACTCCGCATAATCATATGCATGAGGGTATTTAAGTGATCACACGAGCATATAATTACTCAAGCTCATTTAATATCTTTCTCATTAATTGATGGAGGAGTGTGTTTTTTTTTTTTTTGGTCAGTCCTACTCTATTCCTATTCTACACTCTCTCTCAGACTTTTGCCCTGCCTCTTGCAGGGCGTGGGAGTCGAAACCCACTCTTGAAACTTACGCGTCCCTAGCCCCATCCCCCTTGAGAAGGTGGGGATTTGAACCCCTCACCTCCCCCTTCCATGTTGGAAGGGTGGCCACTGGGGTGAACCCCCAGTGGTTGATGGAGGAGTGTGTAATGCTCATACAAAATGCAACAACACTAATTACATACAATCATATCATGCTATCATGCCACGTGATCAAATCCCAATCATGCATTTTTCAAATTAATTATACTTTTATCTCATGGCATATTATCTCATAACAGCACTTTAACACTTTATCATACTATCTTTACACATATTCATACATACATGCTAATTAGTCACCTGCCATCATGTCATACTTGTATCTGATATCATATTATTCAAATACATCACTTGACACTTCAACATGCTATCTTTCCACATACCTCACATGCTTATTAATTGGCTAGAATCAAAAAATACCATAACTTTTTATCATTTTTCCATTCTACTAGGTACATAAGCATGCACTATATTCAACTTTAGCAACCAACAATACATCTATCAAATTAGGACTCATGGCATATAGAACTCTTATCAAGGTAAGATAAATCATTACAATTGTGTATAAATTATTAGAATAAAAATTATTAGAATAATCTATCACATGCTGTCATAACCTATACAATAACTTATTTCACATTATTATAACATGTCATCATAACTTAACACTTATCATATATGACAACATAATAACTTATCACATCTCCATTTATCACATTTCAATAGCTTATCGGATATTAGAAAGGCTTATCATGATGACCTATCGCAGCCTACGATATCCTATTACGGTGACCTATCGGAAGCACATGATAACTTATCGCGATAACCTATAGCATGATAACCTATTCAAACCCTATGATCAATTATCATACAAAACCCACTTATCACATCAATAAAACATCATTTAGCCTTAATCTACCCTAAACTAACTCCAAAATGCAATAACAACCCTATTCAAGGGCTAGAAAGCCACTCACTCCCGATTCCAAACTCGGCGAGTGATGAAGAAGGTGCAACAAGGGTTGGATGGTTACTGTGGTGCTTGGCACTGACTGGTCACCTTCCAAACAAATCACGACAAGGCTGGGGCTGGCGACACGGCTCACGGTGAAGCTTAGCGAGGCTTGACGGTGGCTGGTCGGTGCTTGGTAGCCCACGACAATGCCAAAACAGCCAAGGGACAGTGGTGTGAGGTGGTTAGGACGATAGTTCAACCACGGCAACGGTAAGGGCATGTGGCTTCAGGTGGTTCACGGTGGCTTCGACCGAGAGGAAAAGAGAAGGATATGGGCGTGAGATGAGGGATGGGGAGGATGAGAGGGTTCAGCTGGTGCAAAGAAATGGAGAGAGAGAGTGAGTGAAAATTTGTTCAAAGGGTTGGGGAGAGAGAGAGAGAGAGAGAGAGAGAGAGAGTGAGAGAAATGAGAGAGAAAAAGGGTGGCTGAATGAGCTAGGGGAGAGAGAGAGAGAGAGAAAGATTGATGCACAAGTCTAGGCCATTGGATAGCCAAGATGCATCCTGACTCCCCAAGACAAGAATGGAGGGCCAAGATTGCTTCTGGCTTTACTTCCTCACCGAGTTCCATTAATGCCATTTAATGCACATTAAATGAACTCATCATGCCTAGGCTAGAAAATAGGATAGGTAGACTTAACTAGGTAGGGTAGGCTAGGCATGCCATGATCTTCTCTCTCCTCTCCTCATTGGGCGTCCATCTCTTGTTTTTTTAGACATAAGGGCAAAATGGTAATTTCACAAGCCCTGGGTACTTTTCACGCACATGGCATTAATGAGGGACTTGAAAAGACCAAAAAAGGCTTGGGTGGCCCATCGGCTCCTTTGGGCCGCCCATCTTGGGTGTGAGGCCCATTGGGTTGTCCTTCGTGGGTCCAAGGGCCCTTGGGCCCACGTGGGTCCTTGTCTATGACCCATTTCCACATTTCTTAATTTTTACATCCCGTCAATGAAAAAATGAGTTTTTGCTCCAAAGTGGCATTCTTGTCGTTTTTTCGTGGCCTGTCAATTCCCATTGCAATCTCGCTCTAAAGATTTGCCACTATTGTTATCCTGTTCCGAAAATTGGGGTCGGATTGAGGATGTCACAATTTGTATAGAGGGAATACCAACAATCAAGATTCCAAAAACAGTGTCATGTTCGAGGATCTTTTTAATAATGAATAAGCCGTCCGTGCTGGTCAAAAGACTCAATCATGGGCTTTGGATCTACATGGCTATCATCAACTGGCACATCAACTATACAAGGTTGCATCATAAAAATAATAGAAAAGATAGAAGAAGTGGCTTCTTCCTTTTCCTTACTAAATTCAATAAAAATTGCGGCATCTTTTTTCTTGGTGAAGTGGGACTCTGTGGATTGGACTAGCCTAGAGTTTTGGTGGATTTTTTCATAGTTAGTTATCCAAGTGTTTGGGAGTAACTTAATTAACTAATCTCAAGGGGATCTTCCTAGGAACATGGATATAGGAAGTTTGGTCATTATCCTTTGAAATGAACAAGGCATGTTCCGAACTAGGGAAACTGAGGTTAATGGCATGATTTTGGACCCGATAAACTATCTGATGATGCAAGGCAGCACAATAGAATTTGGAGTTTGAGGAGCTCTAGTAATCTGTAGTTGAACCTTAAGAGTTCAGAGAAGTCATGGATCCAAGAGAGCCATATTGAAGTTAAAAAATAGCATAATGAATATTGTTCTTGTATCAAGGGTAGTTCGGATAGTACCAATGCAAACATGCTGGTAATCCAAAAAAGGGGTGTCTAAAAGAGCCATCCAAGTAATCTTGGGTAACCCTTTCTTTCCATGAAAAGGTAAAGCATTTCTAATGGCACCAAAGTGAAGGTGCATATAGCCCTATTATATCCATTGCCATGGAAAGTTGGAAGGAATTTGAAGGGTGACAAAATGTTCTTGCTTCAATCCTCGAAATTTCAGCTACTCAATCTAGCCTCATCATCACAAGATCCATGGGGTGGACTACTATAACTTTTATAAAGACCAAAAGGATAGAAAGGTAATGAAATAGATATCATACTTTTAAAGAAAATTCCAAATAAGGGTCTGAAATACCATCATTTTCTCAAATAAGTGCCCAAAGTAAATCGTATTTCAAACAAGGGCCTAAAGTGACCAGAGTTATTTCAAATAAGGGCCTATAATAGCCATGGTGATTTCAAATAAGGGCATGACCTTGTCGATCGCTATCCAACTAAATATTACGACCGTCAAAGGGTGTTTTCGCCCAATTATAATTATAATTTTAAATTATTTTTATTATTTATATTATTTTCCTTTTTTCTCTTTTTTTTTTTCCTTTTCTAGTGAGTGTCCAACGGCCCTTGACAAATGTTGGTGAGGGCTAGCAAGGGCTCGGCGAACCTCACCAACCGCTAGTAAAGGCCAAGAAGGGCTTACAAGCTTTCACTCAAGCAAGGGCGACCCTCGCCTAGCCCTTTCCAGCATCGCTGATAAACTTAGTGGCTCATCGCTTTTCAACTTGGTATTTTTGGGTTTGGACGATCTTTATGGCCCCATTCATGGTTTTAATGGACGTCTAGGTGCAATACCCAAGAATATGAGCTACAACACCATGGATTTAGATGTGCCCAACAAGGCTGGGTCTGATCCTAAGATCGACCCTGACATGATCGTCAAGCCAAAACTCTGCTTCATGAAGCTCATTGGAAGCTAGGTGGTAGTAGGGGTACAATACTTTTTGGAAGTCGCCTACATAGCACTAGAGGTGGTGAGACCCTACTAGAGATAGCTGTAGCCACGCTTTTAGATTGTACATGAAGTGGCATAGCGAGTGATGCTCAAGCTTGTGTGGTTAAGTTACGTGTAATTGGTTTGTATGATGCGATGACGTTATGGATGTATATGTGCGCGTATATATATGTGTGTGTGTGTGTGTGGTTTAAACTATCCCTGTTTGTTAGTAGGGTGATCTGCATTCACTTCCATTTGCGTACATAATCTATAATATAGGTGGGTCGATGACACCTCTTGGAACATCGCAATCGAATAGCCATAAGTAAGCGAGGGGTGCCGCACGCCCGAAGTGGGTTGGGGTGTGACACCTAGCTTTTTTGATCGTTTACGTGTAGAAATGAAAAAAGAAATAGCTCGGAACTAGGATGGTCATGTAGAATATGACAGCTCTTGATATGTGTGTGTACATATATATATATATATATATATATATATATATATATGTTTTCTTTCGTTTGCTTGGCTTGTATATACTTTGCCCCGACTTCTATGTTTGCTTGTGTACGAGGATTGCTTACAATTCACTTCCGTATATGCTTAACCAAAGATAAAAGATCTTTTTTGGGACGTTCGACGTGCTTGGGACGTCAATGTTAACCCCACCAAGTCACACTCTCGCCACCAAGAGTGGGGCTAGGGCGTGACTGTGACCGAGAGTGGTTGTAATAATCTAGAATTATGGTCTCGAGAATAGCATGGTAGTATGGGATGCCATGCGATTCTTGAGACACCACATGTGCAAAATACATAAGTACTAAATGCATATTGTGAGAGTAAAGGCTTGCATATGTATAGTATAGATATATATATATAGATATATATGAGTCACATGAGACATATGCATGAGTTAATTATCGTATTAATGACTACATGCATGCTTGATCGACCCTATCTATGATTCGAGAGGTACGTAAATCGCGCATGTTTAGGGCATCTCCAAGGCGAAGTATCTTCCTATGCGAGGATTAGGGAGTTTACTTATTGAGTATATCTCATTCATTGTTATTTAAATGTTTAGGTCCTCATCATGTCTAGCCTGTTCCAACATGTTCGCTTTAGGGTGCCTGTCGGCTAAGACTTCCAAGTGACCCCATACCCGATCGAAGGTATCGACGTGATCCACGAGAAACACATGTTCACCATCTGGGTGGATGAGAGGCTGCCTAACCTAGGGCCCCATAGATTCGTGACTTGGTACGTTTGGATTGGAGGGAAGCATTAAAGCTCTCTCCGGAGATTTGATGGACTACCAGGCAGGGGATCTGGGGGTGTTGTTTGGGACCCCATGGTTGTAGATACCCCCGATGGCAATTGCACTGACCTAGAAGTGGCCTCAAATCCGAAGTCAGCCCCGAGCTTAAGCCATGGCACTATAATGTAGACGCGTATGAGATGCATAGGAGATACCTCCTTTTGAGGTCACCCTCGTAGTATGAAGGTACTAGGCTAACCCTCAACTCCTTTGTGGACGAATCAGAAAGGATCTGCAAGGTGAACGTGTAAATGAGAACTTTCGATGCCTAAGTGAAGTGAAATGTATATATTAAATGAAATGGTGGTTTGATGTGTAGTCTAAGATATCCCTCTTATTATGGATGATTGGGTGGTGTTAATTATGCTTCCGCTTGCATATAATCGAAAGATAAAATGAATGGGTCAGCGACACCTCCTAAGACCTCGCAATTAAATGACCAAAGGATAGGAAGAGATACAATGCATCCGAGGGTCGAGGCATGATGAGTGGAATGTCATGTCACACAAAATTTGTCAAAAATTGTTGGAACCATGTGATTACAGCATTCTTCTAAGTGCGTATCTCATTGTCCCGAGAACTTTTTTTGCGAAATTTGTTTCTATTTAACGTAATTTTTCGAGAAAAATGCCATGGAAAACATGAAGTTTCTCAAAATCTTTGGAACATGCTCTAACAGCGTTTTTCCAATTATTTATCCTTTTGCATTGTGTTTGAAAGGGCAAATCTTCTAAAGTGCTTATCTTATAGTTTCGACAACTTTCTTTTCCGAAATTTGTTTCCGTTCTGCATAACTTTTCGAGAAGAATGCCATGGAAAATACGAAATTTCTCAAAAATCGTGGGAATCATGCTATTAAGGCGTTTTTCTAGTTATTAGTCCTTTTGCATTGAGTTTAAGAAGGCAAATCTTCAAAGTGCGTATCTCATCATTCCGATAACTTTTCTTCATGAAATTTGTTTCTATTCTGCATAAATTTCCGATAGGAATGCCATGGAGCACAAGAAGTCTATAAAAAATTATAAAAATCATGCTACAACAGCGTTTTCATAGTTATTTGTCCGTTGGATTGAGTTTGAGAGGGCAAACTTTCTAAAGTGCGTGTCTCATCGTTCTAACAACCTTTTTTCACTTTATTTTACAAAAAATTTCGATAGGAGGGCCATGAAAAACACAAACTTTCTTGAAAATCGTAGGAATCATGTTATTAGAGCGTTTTTCGAGCCCCCCCTCCTATGTCTATATAAATATGGGTCACCATGCAAAGGCGGTGGAACATCTAAAATAAAAGTAGAGAGATCAAGAGCTCTCTCTACTAAGTACCAAGCCTCTCAACTCGCAAGAATATTTTGACAGTCGACATTTGCAAAATTCATGAATGCAAAAATTTAAAGGAAAAAAAAAAATCATGAATGCTTCCAAGCCCGTTGTTTCATTTACAGAAATTTCGTTGGATCCCGTTTTCAGATCAATTATCTAATGAGATTTATCAACGAAGATTCCGTCGCCGCGTAACTAATTAAGGAAGGATTTTTAAGGTCTTTGACCTTCTGCTCTCAGATAACTGCAGACAATATAATATCGATATAGTCTGCTTATATGTGTATTTGGATGATTGAGAGCAGGAAGTCGGCAAGAGAGGCGACAATTGTAGTGGATATAGACTCGCTCGTTTGTTGCCTCTGACACACATGGAGAAGCTGCCTTGATCTCCCAAATGAGGTCGTAGAAGTAGCAAAAATTTCTTTTATATCGCTTAAGTGCTAAACTCTTTTAAAAACAATATTTTCAATATCAACTCCAATATGTTTGATCAAAAATCTGACGTGACCTTTTTTTATTAGTTTCTTAAGCCGACGCAGCCTGCTCGAGAGTCTAGTTGGCATCTAAACCCTAAAACAACACTATCTAGTACCTTTCTACCAAACAAGAACCCAAAATCCCCAAATGAAAGATAACCCCCAACTTCAAACCCTAACTGACCTTTGAAACCAAATTCACTCCCTATTTCAGTTTGCCTCCAAAATTAACAGTTCAATCTTACAAATAGAGAGTAGGAACTTCAACAGCAACTCACAACCCTAATATTTCCCCTTGCGAGCACTAATTTTCTCTTACGAGCCCAAATTTTTCCCTTACGAACCTTAATTTTCCCACCAATTGAGCAACATAGAGAGAATCGCACCTTTTTACCATGGGTGACAAGCAACCAACGACCAACGGATGGCAAGCGAGGGTAGGCATGCGACAACAATCAAGCAACGATGAGCGAGCAACAAGGATCGATGTGATGAGGCCAGCCTTTTTACTCAAGTTCAAACGATGTCACTTTTGCCCTGGATGGCAAACAATGTCATTTTGTTCATTACCCAGCCACATTGGACTAAGTGACGTATTTTCGCACTTCCACGTAGATTATGTTTTTGAAAATATAAGATATGTCACTTAGAATTTTTATTTATAAATACTATATAATCAATTTGGTCAAAATTTCTCGCTATTGACATTGAAGTAATCATTTTTTCTCTGATTTGACACTTGAGTAATCTGATGAAAACTTGATACTTAAGCGTACACCGTATACAACTTTTGGCATTTTTAGTATCCTTTGCTATGTGTGTTTGGGAGAAAGTGTTTTTCAAGAGTTGATTTTCCGAACTGTCGTCCATTTGATTCACGAAAAATGACTAGTTAACTAAAAACACTTTTTAGTAAACAAAACATTCATATATAAATTTAAAAAAGTCAATTCCTCGATTTAAAGAAGTGAAAACACTTTCCGAAATTGCTCATATTAAATTTTTTTATTTTTATTTTTTATTTTTTTTTCATTTTCCTTCTTCTTCTTCAACCATTCAGGTAGTCACGATGAAGGCCGATAATCGGCTATAGGCAAGCTCGACCCTCACCATTTTCGACAAGCTCCAGCCTTGCTAAGGCCAACGAGCTCGAGGCTAGCAAGGCTAAAGCTCACCCATTTAGCAAGACTCAAGCTCACCTGTGGTCGTCATTGATTGAGCCTCGAGCTCACCTATGGCCATCGTCCGCCAATCATGGTAGAGGAACCAAAAAAAAAAAAAAAGGAAAAGAAAGAAAGGAAATATAATAAAAAATAATTATTCAATTTAAAAAAAAAGTAAAATTCAATTTTTAAGAAAATAATTAATTAATTAATTATTCGAATATTTTCAAAAACAATTTAAAATCAATTTTTAAAAAATATATATAAATAAAATTATTAAAATTCTATTATTTTTTTTGCCTAAAAAAGATCATAGATTGAAATAATTTTCAAATGAATCCAAATGTCGAAAAACATTTACAATCAATCATATATCAACAAACAAAAGAAAAATTTAACCATAATTCAAGAAAATAATTTCTCAATAATATTTTCTTTATCATTGAGTTTTCTGGAAGACAAATGCAACTCAAGAATTTTTTGAAGTTATATCATCTCAACCTTAAATTGGTTGGTTGAACAACTAAGTACCTGTGAAATAGGTAAGATGATCCAGCACACAAAGATGTAAGTTTAAAATCAACATAGTTTGAATACATCTATGCTTCTCTCTTGAATCTCGATCATTAACCATACAAGGACTACAATTGTGTCTAAAAATTTTTATTTCATAAATCAAGCGACAATCAATGTGGCACAGCTAATTATTTTCTTATTTGTGCAGCGCAGCACAACACCAAAGACAGATTCTTTTTGGGCGTTCACTCATGGTAAAGTTGCTGCATTTTGGAACTAAAGCCTCGCATTGATCAACCAAATCCAATCCCTCTTTGTAAGACAAACGAAAAGCCAGGACACAGATTCACTATTCAATCACTTGCGAGGTTCAGACGACCTTCTGAACTCACAAAATACATGATGATAAACATATGGTGCATCATAAAGAAAAATCCAACCGGTACATTGTAATAGTCAGCAATTTGTACACCAAATTCACCAAACACCTCTAACCAAAACCAACACAACAAAAAATGCATATTCATCTTCATTCATTAATCCCACTAAAACCAGACGCTCCAAATCAAGAAAGCAAATTTGCTTAGAAGACATGTCACAAGCATTTAATCTGAGGTGATTTGCTCAGGGAAGAATGAATTGAAAAAACTAAACAAGAGAACAACAAAACAGTACTTCAAAGGATAACCTACAAATGGTATAATAAGATACAGGGTGCGAAAAACTGAAAAAGAAACATAAATCCACCGAACTCTTCAAATGCTGCTCCCAATCATCATCAAATCTTTAGTAAATCTGCCAAGTGCATCTGCAGTCACTTGTATGAAAGTTGGCCAGCATCACCATCAAAATCCAACAAGGGCCTCTACACATTCATATCTATCAACATCTACCCATTACAAAATTCTGAATTCAATTATTACACTGGAAATCTTAACAGCTAAGTAAAGGAGAATCCAAAATCCAATGATGATGAACAAGAAAAGAAGACAACACAACCAATTCGCTATTAGCTCTGACAGTTGACATTTCTCACCTCTTAACTGCTGCACATGTAAACAAAACTAACAGCTGCAACTCTGATGCATGAGAAAAAGGTTGGAAAATTCTTCTTGCTTCAGCAGGAGAGATCATCGCACCTGAGATGGGCAGCACAGTAATCCTGAAGCATCTGCCCCAACCACAGCAAGATCACACACAGTACAAAGCTGTCCCTCCAGGCTTGGCACGAACCGGGAGCTGCAGTATGGACAAGAGACATCCTTCTGCCCTCGGTATATAGGCATGTATGTTGCCCCACAGACCACAAATGGGTTTCTGAAATCATAATTCAGCTCAGAAGCATCTACCATATTCCTCTCAGCAGCCTGCAGAACTTGCCTTGCCATCTTTGCTTGGTTTTCGACAATGGGATTGGTCTCCAGAAGCCGCCGAGCAAAGTTACCTGCAGTAGCAAGGTTTTTTGCCTTGTAGCAAACATTCATCGCATTCTGTAAGGCAAGCCGCAAGTGAGGCATTTGAAGATTGCAGTGAGTGAAGTAGGCCGCGAGTTCCTGCTGGCGAACTGGATTGTCCTTAATTTCTCTCCTCTTAAGCTCCATTTTCATACCCAAGACATATTCTTTAACAATGATGATCAGCTCCTTGACTTCATCAACTTCCCTTCTTGATTCAACCACAATAAGCGGAATTGTGTGGAGAATACACAGGAAAAGCCGAAGAGCCTCAGTAAATTTCCCGGCTGTAGTGGCACGATAACCAGCCTTGAGCTTCTCTTCCAAATGAGAGAAGTTAAACACAAGCGCTGGTGGACCCCGGACATTTGGGCTAGCAGACTCATTCCAACCACGCTCGACAGCCAGAGATACCACTGGAGCAGAAGGAAATGCACTTAGATAGGTGTGGCTACCAGTGTGGAGATCCAGGAACATTGATTGCAAAGGAGTAAAATTCTGTATTCCAAGTTGCCTACTCAACAACCTCATTGCAGTATCAAAATTACCAGCAGCCACATGTTCAGCAGCAAGAGATGATCTTTGAGTCCATATTTGACTTACAGGCATGCCAGGAGTTGGGGCCACAAAAACCAGGGAGTGACCATTGACAGAAACCCTTGGAGTTTCTGCCTCGGGAGGGAGCTCCAAATCTTCGAGATCCCAACCTCCCTCCTCGTTTTCCTCACCAACTTCACCATCCTCCATAATAGATGTCACATCACCATTTGTTAAATCATTTGCATCAACCATATCAAGTTCCTCTCCCCAATCACCTTCAGCCTCCTCTTCTTCTTCATCTGCAGCACCTCTGCCAACATTATCCAGCCCACCTTCAAATATGCCTTTCATGACTCTCAAAAGAGGCCAATCAGCACCACACATAACAGGTATTGGGGGCATCAGAAGGGAAGGTTGCTTCCCCTCTGGCAAAGATGGAACAGAATCTCCCAATTCAGCTTTCAATCTTTCAGCAACATCCTGCAGCCCATGAGCAGAAGCAGTAATATAGGCAAGAGGCAAGTGCCTGGCATTCTCTAATATCTTAATACGCTCTCGAACACCACCTAAATACAGAGCATTATGAAATTGCCCCATGACATCACTCTTCACTTCAGCAATTTTCAACATTTTGGTCAGTTTGTCCATATTTCCAGTTATGAGATAAAGAAAAGAGAGCCTCTCAAAGTTCTTTGTTCTCTGATATGCGTACTCAACAATTCCCGCATTGCCTTGACGAAGGGCCTCAACCCCCAATCTATACCAATGGTCCTTCTCATCAATTTCCTTAGCTGATGCAACTGCAATTTGAATGTTGCCACTCTCTAGAGCCAAATTGAACCGTGTTCTCTCATCCTTAACAAAATGAAGAGCGACTTCAGGGAAGCCCTTTTGCTGCAGATATGCAATCATAGCCTGTCCACAAAGTTGAGAGTTCCTTATCATGCTCATCACATGATTATATCTCTTCTTCAGGAGAGATAACTTGAACATGTACTCTGTGGAATCAATAACTATAGCTCTATTCTTTCCATCACGATCCAAACAAAAGATGGTATTCCCTGCAACCTTCGTGATGTAGATAGGGACATCAAGAGTTCTAATTATTCCACTATCACCATTAGGGAGGCAGTACTTAATGTGGTTCAGTGTAGTGTAGATAAATACTCCATTGTCATCCCAGGCTCCACTCTTTACACGAATGGTCTCATGGAGAGTACATTGGTGGAGAAGCTTCTTGCCAGCAATAACAATTGCATGTTTGCTGAGCAAGGCAACACTTTCCATGTCATTTGACCAGACCACATATTTGATAAAAGGGGTCTGCAGATCACCAAGTACCAACCTCTGCTGGAGATCAAATATAAAAACTCTGTCTTCTGATCTACACAGTAAGTTACCAGTTCCAGCATAAAAGATTGCCTCTGCAGGAAAAGGAAGCCCACTCTTCTTAACAATCTCATTTTTTAGATTCTTGATCAATACTTGATTACTACTTTTGTCAAGCACTGCAAACCTATTCCGAGCCACGAAAACAGCAGATCCTCCAGCACCTCTCTTTGCCTCTTGAACACCATCACCCCTACTGGTAGTGTCTTTTGCAATGACATAGAGTTCATAAGATCCTCCATCAACATCAGAGCAAATAAGAACAGCATTTTCTGTAGGACTATAAGAGAGCGTCTTTGGACATTGATTGAGGCCAGTAGATCCAGGGCGTCGAATAGGAATAACCTGTGTGTCCCGTTGACTAGAAAACTCATAACAGCGCAAGAAACGTTCTCTGGTGTAAAAGATAATATCACTGCTCACAGCAAAGGCAGGTCGCTCTCTCTCCAACTTGAACACTATCATGCCACTGTCATGACCAGCTGCCAAAAGATTCATTTCTGGATGAGAAGCAAGTATCCAGAAACGGTCATGCTCACGTCGAAAAGTTTGCATTCCAGTTCGCTTTGTTGCATCCCAAACGCGGATACTTTTGTCTTCTGAGTTGGATACAATTATGTCTTGCTTTGCATGGAAAATAACACAAGACACGTTATTCATGTGCCCTCTAAGAGTGTCCACTTCCCAAGCCTTGGTATCTGCAGTCAAACATGTCTACCACTTCAGTGAAAACATCAACACTTTTTCGATTTATAAATTATGGAAGATCAAGATGCTTCTAACAAATTGTAAGCAACAAAAGTAATGGCACAGTCACAATTAGGTGCATTGTGGATTAGCTTATGGCTTTTATTTTAACTCCTAAAGCGTGAGCCAATGTTCATTATATGTTGTGAACCTCAAATCTTTAATCCTCTACTATTAACAGTCAAGCTTACCTCTAATCAAATTTTTACATAAATTTTCCATTTTTTCTTGGGGAGGCAGAAAAGGAACCAACCAAGCACCTCATTCATGCTACTTTACAAGGAACTTCAAAAAGAAACCAATGTCTTAGGACCAAATACCATTCATGCGCCATAACTTTAATTGGCGATCATCTGCTCCAGAGACAATCAGGGGAAGGGTAGGATGAAATGCTGCCCAATTGACTCCTCGGTCATGGCCTTCCAAGACATACTTGACAACAGCATCCACACCACCAAATAAGTCTGTATTCATCTGACTCAGCCGCAGTAAGTCATCACCAGGGGAAGCTGTCTTCTTTTTTAAGGCGGTGATATCCCATACACGAATAGTCTGATCAAGGGAAGCTGAGACGACAAGGTCCTCTTTTGGGTGGAATGAAGCACACATGACATAATGATTGTGACCTGTCAAGACAGATATGCAAGTGCGAGACTGCCAGTTCCATATGCGAATAGTCTGATCATCACTGGCACTCACTATCCATGGATGCTCATGATGGAACTGCACAGTACGGATGTAATCAAGATGTCCTAAAAGGGTAAAAAGACACCTACACGTCTTATAGTTCCAAACTTTAATCTTGTAGTCGTCTCCTGTAATGGCAAGAAATTTATATTATGGTCATTACAGTACACACATCGTAGTTATCCAAAGAAAAAGTGATATACAACACAGCAATTATCCAAAGAAAAGAAGTATACCATATCACATTTTCAAAAGAGTCCATTCCAGCGAAGTTAAGGATGAAAAATGCATCTAAGGGCCTGAGACCCTAGAATATCACAGAAGCACAAAAAGAGAGGTGGGTAGGCATCGGAGGCAATACAAAACCTCACCTCAAACTAATACTATACCAAACAAAAGAGTAAATCGCTAGGGAGTAAGAGCACTAGTGTTAAGGACCAGAATAGTGAGAAACTACAGAAGCGGCTTGCTCTAAAAGAACAAAACATGCTTTGGCCCAAAATTTCAAATTTCAACCCTCCATTATGGCTGAAAAAATGAATGGACGATAGGGTATTTTTGAGTTATAAAACATTTTTGGATTCCTGAAATGTTGAAGGGGCCAAGGGAGGACTTTATCCTTTTGCCTCAATCACTTCAGTGCAAAAAGTGTGTGCCTTGCTAAATGAAGTTTGCCCTGGCTGGCAAGAAGCCAGGCAAGTCATCCCCTTGCCCCTCAGAACACCTGGGCCACAATAATATAGCATCTTGGACTACACCCCCTCAGAACACATGGGCCACAATAATATAGCATCTTGGACTACACCGATCAAGTCCTCATTAGATGAAGAATCTACTCGGCAATATGTTAATAGAGGAAAAAGTCACATTCTATAGCCAATCTCCAATCTAAGATACACAAACCTACTATACTGCAGACACCACAGTGAGAAAGTAATGCAAAATTTGGAGAGATCCATTATATTAGATTATAACAATCTCAATGCATTGAAAATTTAACTTTGGACCAAGACTTTCGAGAGGATTGATCACTCTCGAAAAATGGGAAAAACACAAACACAAGAACAAATTTGGCCGAAATGTAGTATTTCATGGCACTTGATTGGGACATGACATGATTATTACAAATTGTATGGAAGTGTCAGATTTAAATTCTGAAGGATCCAGGAAGGGAATATCAAATCCAGATGGAAAATTGATGATTTCATTGCATCTTTTAAAGTCAATCTGATGAGAAAGCAGCAATGACAAGTTAAATCCATAACCGGCAATTACTTGATTCGAAATTAGAGAGAAAGAGTCTCCCATCCTCCAAAGAGATAGACGCAACAGACATGATCCCTGGGTACCAGATACCATTAAGTGAAAATTCTCTCTCCCATCTGTCCATGCATATATCTCATATCCCCACACAACGATCACAAGGAAGTGGAGATCAAACCTACTAGGAGACAAAAAGAGAAATGAGAAATGAAACAGCATTTAACTTGCGTGGCGGGGTGATTATCTTTCAGATAAACATGTAACTGCAAAAAGGCAGCTGATACGGAAGATGCATTAAATTTCATGAAAGTAGGGTCCATTATCATATAAAGGTATAAATCAATACCTCCGGACACGAAAAGAGGTTGTGACTTGTGGAAATGCACCCCACGAACAGGGCCGTCATGCTCATCGAAACGATCAATCAGAGTCCCCATGCGGTAATCCCATAGCTGGATCACGCCACTGTGGAGGGACGCAAGTATCCATGGTCTCTTACTATGGAAACTGAGTCCCTTAACCCGATTACTCTTTGTCTCAAACTTCGTCAACATCCTCGCCAATCACCGAAACCTCCACCGCTACAGCACCGCCAGTCACGCGAAAAAACCGCTGCCCAGTCACAACAGAACAGAAAACGCTAAGCACGAACCAGATCAAATCAAACGCAACCTAAATTGACGCAAGCCCTTGCTCAAACCTCGCTCACGTTTCTTCAGCTAACCGGACAGAACGCACGAACAACACGCGATCTCGACAAAAAGAAATTTCACGGGGGACACAATGAGTAGATGCAGAATCACGCGAAGCCTAATGAGCGGAATTCAAAGAGATCTAGGCCCCCACGGCAGCATTGGATTAGGTAACGAGATTCACACGCTCGCGATGAAATTTACCTCAGGGATCAGTAAACGTACAAACGAAGATCGAGCAAAATCCAAATCGGCACAATCACTAGATAAGCGTATGCACGGGCGGGCGGGCGGGCGGGCGGGCGGGCGTGCACTCGGAGAGACAAATTGATACAGAAGAAGAAGACGAAGAAGAAGAAGAAGAAGATGAAGATGAAGATGAAAAGAAGGCAGAGATAGCTTGCGAAGCTGTGAGCCCCTACGAGCGAGGGCGAGATAGAGAGAGAGCTTGTCCTCGCTTTAGATCTGGTCTTGTGCGTCAGTATTACAGAGAGCCCAGAGAGAGAAGAGGAGGATAAGGAGGGAATTTTTCAACTTATGGAGGGTAAAATGGAGAATTCGTAGTGTTGGTCGCATTTCAGCGTCGATCTGTTTGAGAAGTCCCTGCATCGTTTTACCGTCCCACTGGCTAAAAAATAACAAACATTCTTTATGTTATGAAATACATAAATAAATAAAATACATGAATAAATATCATTATATTTATCTTATCTAATATATCTATTATGGTAAATTTATATCATATTTTAAGTATATCATGTTCATCTTCCTATCCAATATATGTATTATTTAATACATTGGCATTAATGATAAATGCATCTTTATTTTCTTATAAATAGGAGCTTTGTTTTTTTCATGATAGTGATATAGTGAAGAAAAGGAAAATAAATAGTGAAAATTAAATTTTCTCCTTTGGCTTTTTCTACCATTTTTGGTGTCTGGTTTCTCTATTATCTTTAGTGTTTATCTACTTTATCTGCTTAATATCTCTCTATTTTCTTTATTATATATTTGCAACACAATATTATACAACACGTTATCAACACGAAAATCTACCAATTAAGCAAATAATTTTTGCAAGGTAAGTGTTCTCTTAATCAATTTATATTTCATCTTCTCCTATCAATTTTTCATTTTTCCTTTTCTTGGCTTGAAACCAATTTCAATTCCAAAAGTATCCTTCTACTCTTGAAATGGCCGTGGATATTTAGAAATCCTTCTAATTAATTTAAGGATTTATTTTTGCAAGAATTATGACAAATATTGAAAAGCCTAAATTCCACATCTTGGAAGTGAGTGGAAATAATTATTTATCTTAGCGCATTGACATGGAAATACACCTCCAAGGGCAAGGTTTCGCTAATGCAATTACAGAAGACAGAACCTCAAATGCAAAGGATAAAGCAAATGCACTGATTTTTATTCGTCGTCATTTGCATGAGAGCTTGCAAACTTAATATTTATTCGTTCGAAGCCCTCAGACCCTATGGAAGAGGTTGAAGGATAAGTATAATCATACCAAGACTGTTATCCTCCCCCAAGCACAATATAACTGGCAAAATCTCATACTGCAAGATTTTAAATCAGTGTCTAACTATAATTCCACTTTATTTGATATTGTTTCTTAACTTAAGTTATGTGGTATCAAGCTCACTAATGCAGAACTGTTAGAGAAAATTTTCTCAATCTTCCATGCTTCAAATATTGTATTGCAACAACAATATCGACAGCACCAATTTGCCACATACTCTGAATTAATTTCTGTGCTCCTCACTGTTGAGCAAATTAATGAATTACTGCTCAAAAATCATGATCTTAGACCTATAGGCTCAAAAGTATTGCCTGAAGCACATGCTAACTCTGAGAAAGATACTGCCCATTTTAAGGAATATAAGCGCAGGCAAAAACATAATCCTAGATGGGATGGTAGGAAATTTAATTATCCTAAGAAATCTAACTTTTGCCCGAATTATGATAAAGAAAAAAAAGTCAAAAAGTGTGACTAATGAAAATATTTGCCATCGCTGTGACATGACCGGGCATTGGTCACATACTTGTCATACTCCAAAGCACTTTGTTGATATGTACCAAGCATCTTTAAAAAATTCGGGCAAGCGTGGTGAATCTCACGCCATCGAAATTAATCTTATGCCATAACCACTGTTAAGGCCAATAATATCTCTGTTGGTGGAACTCCTTTTGCTCTTGAAGTAGCAAATGCATCCATGGATGTCTCTGATTTCTTTGAGGATCTCTAATTACTTTGATGAGGTATTAGACTAGTGGATGACAACTTGGACTTCTAATTTTATGATTCTAATAATTTATTTTCTAGTTGTTTTCCTTTAAATGTATGGTTTTATTATTCTCTAATATGGTTATGTAATGAAATGCTTATGAACCTCTTATAATATTTATTATTTCGAAATTTTATTTAACTCTACAACTAATATGCAAATTTTATGATATTTAACATCTGAAGTTGTCAATATAAATGCAAATGGAAAATACCAAGAAAAAGGAATATGTTTGTTTTCTTGATAGTACATCAACACGTACCATATTTTGTAATAGACACTTTTTCTCGAGTATGACATTGCATAAGGCACATATCCATACAATATCAAGTCTTGTTCTGATTATTGATGGTTTTGGAAATACCGCAATTGTTTTGCCAAATGGTACAATCCTACATATTAAGGATGTGTTTTTAAACAGTAGATTAAAAAGAAATATGCTCAGCTTCAAAAATGTACGTCGTAATGGGTACCACATTGAGACTATTTATGAGCAAGATAATATATTGACATTACCTTTTATAAGATAGGTGTAAAGACCATCCACAAAAAGCTAGAAGCTTTTTCTATGGGTTTGTATTGTGTCATGATTAAGGCCGTTAAAACGTATACCGTCATATCCTGGAGATTAGTAAACCTTGATCAGTTTGGACTGTGGCATGATCGCTTTGGTCACCCTAGTGCTTTAATGATACGTAGAATAATTCAAATATAAAAGGACATCATTTAAAGGATACAAAGGTATTGTTATCCAAATATTATAATTATGAAGCTTATTCATAAGGAAAACTCATAACCAAACCTTCTATAACAAAGATTAATATTGAATCCCATTTATTATTGCCAAGAATTCAGAGTGATATTTGTGAATCAATACAACTACCAAGTAGACTGTTTCGATATTTTATGGTACTAGTGAACGCATCCTGTAGATAGTCCTATGTTTGCCTATTATCTATGCACAATGTCACATTTGCACGTTTACTTGTGCAGATTATAAAGCTCCGGGCGTAATTCCTTGATTATCCAATTAAAAGCATAAGGATGGATAATGTTAGTGAATTTACATCAAAGGGTTTTGATACCTATTATGTTTCACTCGAAATCAAGGTTGAGCACCCGGTCGCATATGTTCATACTCAAAATGGATTAGCAGAATTTTTTATTAAACATGTCCAAATCATTGACACACTCTATTATTGAGAATGAATCTCAAGGATACAACATGGGGTCATGCAATTTTGCATGCGGCAGCCCTAATAAGATTGCGCCCTACTGCTAATTTTTTACAATATCCCATTCAAATGATTATTAATTATGAACCAAATATTTCATATTTACACACATATGGTTTTGTAGTACATATGCCTATAGCATTGCCAAAAAGAACGAAAATGGGTCCCTAACACCGTTTAGGCATTTATGTTGATTTAATTCATCATCTATCATTAGATTCTTGGAACCAACTACTGATGATCTTTTTACTGCTAAATTCACAGATTGTCATTTCAATAAGACTATGTTTATATCAATTGGGACACATAGAACTCCCATGACTGAAAAGTAAAAACCGATTAAGGTTTTCTCCTAGAATGAGAAAAAATTATCTCAATTATCAATAAATCCTAAGTGCGAAAACGAGGTACAGCGGATGATCCATTTACAGGTTATAGCCAATAGACTTCCTAGCACATTTAATGAGGCTAAGGTAACACAATCTCATATTACAGCTGCAAATGCTCTAGTTAGAATAGATGTTCCTGAAAGACAGGCTAAAATAGATTAAAATCCCCCACACTTGAAGCGTGGTAGACCGATAGAATCAAAAGATACTGTTTCTCAAAAACGAAGGGGAAATAATCAGGAATCCGCTTCAAAAGAGCTTAGTGTTGTGCTTGATCTCAAAGAGCTTATTGCCCCCGAAGAGGTACAAACCCATGAAAAGAAGACCAACTCTAGGAATACTGAGAATTTTATTACATATTGCGATGAGATTTGGGATCAAAATGAAATTATCATTGATAATGCTTTTGCATTCTCAGTTGCTCATAAAATTATGTATAATGATTGTACACCGCAATCTATTATTGAATGCCGTTAAAAGCAAGATTAGTCTAAGTGAGAAGAAGCAATTAAGGACGAATTAACTTCTCTAACTAAACGAGAGATTTTTGGACCTATAATTCGAATCCCCAATAATGTAAAGCCTATTGGATAAAAATGAATATTTGTCCGGAAACAAAATGAGAAAAACGAGGTTGTCAAGTATAAAGCCCAACTCGTTGCCCAAAAATTCTCCTCAATGAGACATATTCACCTGTGAAGAATATGATTATATTTCGTTTTCTTATTAGCCCAGTATTGTCTGAAAGATTGAAAATGTGTCTCATGGACATTGTGACGGTATATCTATATAGCTCATTAGACTTTGATATTTATATGAAATTTTCTAAGAGATTCAAAATGTCTGATGCATGCACTCTTTGCAACTTATTCTTAATAAAAGTACAAAAATATTTGTATGGGTTAAAGCAATCCGGTCGCATGTGGTATCAATGCCTAAGGGCACACATGACAAAATTTCTGTTTCAGAAATTGATTTCTGGCCATAAATTGATTTCTCGATTTCTATTCCCCGGACAAGTTTCTAAGCAAAGAAACCCATTTGATAACGGCTCCAAATTTATATTTTTGGAACAGAAATCCATTTGATAACAGAATAAAATTTCTATTTCCAGGAATATAAATTGATTAAATAACAACATTGGAAATCCTCAAATACAAAATAATAGTCCAAATAATAATAATACATTATAAAATGTGAAAATACAATTTCATGGAATTTCTGGCATATTATTATCCCTTGCCATTTTATTAGCAATGATTTTCCTAAGCATAGAGAGGGGGGAAGACCTAGAATTGGAGAGGAAGGAAGGTGCAATCCAAATCCGAACGGGGACGTGGATGGAGGAGGCGAGTCCGACGGGATGACCGAAGCAAATTGGACGATCTGAGGACGGCGATGGCGAGATGAGCGACGATCTGACCAGCAAAAGGACGGCGATGTCGTTGTAGTCAACAGTGGCAAGAAGGATGGATTCGGAGTCGACGGCATGGATGGACAGGTTGTTCAGAGTCGACGACGCTAGGGTTTGGTTGAAGCATTGAGAGGAGAATGGGAAGCAACGCCCAAATAGAAAAGCTCGTGAAGGAAGAAGGATGCCCAAATGGAGAAAAGAAAAAATAATTTCTATTTTTACCTTACTAAAAAAAAAAAATCTATTTCTATTTCAGAAACTGAGAAGTTAAAAATTTCAGCTTCTAATTTTTTTGATTTCTTTATTTCTGGAATAGAAATCTGTTTCAGAAATAGAGAAATCAAATTGCGTTACCAAACGGATTAAATGTTCCAAACCTATTCTGGGAAATAGAGAAACAGAGAAATCGAGAAACATAAATTTTATCATGCGCGCCGTAAGTGAGTACCTAATTAAGGAAAGGTACAAGAATGATCCTATCTACTCATGCATGTTTATTAAGAAATCAGAAATCGAATTTGCTATTGTAGCAGTTTATGTTAACGATATAAATTTAATTGGAACTCTAGGAAAGTTAACTAAAACTGTTGAGTATTTGAAAAGGGAGTTTTAAGTTAAAATTTTGGGTAAAACCAAACTCTGTCTTGATCTAGAGCTTGAGCATAAAGCAAATAGAATAATCGTCCATCAATTATCATACATTAAAATATTACTTATACGCTTCAACATGGACAAAGTTCACCCATTGAGCATCCTCATGGTTGTAAATTTCTAAATCCCCAAAAGGATATGTTTCATCTTAGAAAATCTGATGAAGAGATACTTTGTCCTAAAGTATTATATATCAATGCAATTGGGGCTTTGATATACTTGGCATAATGTACGAGACCATATATTGTTTTTGCGGTAAATTTATTAACACGTTTTAGTTTTGAGCCAACTTGGAGACATTGGAATAGAGTTAAACATATTTTTGCATTATCTTCAAGGAACCCTAGATTTTGGATTATATTATTCCAATGATTCCATTATCTCTGGTTTAGTTGGATATGATGATGCTGGATATAGATCTAATCCACATAAGGCTCACTCTTAAATCGGTCATTTATTTTGTTATAACGGTACCGCTATTTCTTAGTGTTCTATGAAGCAATTGCTAGTAGCTATATCTTCTAACCACTATGTGATTATTGCTTTATATAAAGTTAGAAGAGAGCGTGTTTGGTTAAAATCCATTATAATGCATATTCACAATTCCTGTTATTTAATATTGACTACAAATTCTCCAACTATAATTTATGAAGATAATGCTACTTGTGTTGCACAAGTTAGGGGACTAAACATATCTCGCCAAAATTTTTCTATAGTCACAAACTCCAAGAAAGTCGACAAATTGATGTTAAACAAATTCAATCCATAAATAATCTTATAGATCTTTTTATCAAATCATTGCTAACGTCAGCTTTTGAGAAATTAATATATGGCATTAGTATGGGACGAGTTCACAAGATGCAAGATTAACTAGCTCCAACAATAGTTAAATGCCTTAATTGAGGATGAAATATTATGAACTATGCATTGCACTAATTTTTCTTTATGTCCTATTTTTTTCCACGGGCTTTTTTCGGCTTAAAGTTTTTAACGAAGCAATTAATGTATCCATAAAAGGGAGAGATCATAAAATTTTTGCTTTGTACTCTTTTTCCCTTATGTTTAGTTTTTGTCTCACAGGGTTTTTTCCAGCTTAAGATTTTTAATGAAGCAATATCATTCAATGCACATTCGTAATATAATGAATACAATGAATATTCAATGGGGAGTGTTATGAAATGCATGAATGAATATTCATTATATTCATCTTATCTAATGTACCTATTATGGTATATCTGTATCATACATTCTAAGTAAATCTCCATATTCAATGAATGTTCATCTTCCTATATAATATATGTATTATTCAATACATTGATATTAATGATAAGTGTATCTTTTCTTATAAATATGAGTTTAGTTTTTGTCATAGTAGTGATATAGTGAAGAAAAGGAAAATAACTAATGAAAATAAAATTTTCTCCTCTAACTTTTTCTAACGATCTTTAGTGTCTGGCTTTCTCTACTATCTTTGGTGTTTATCTGTTTTCTCTACTTAATCTTTCTCTATTCTCTTTATTATATATTTGCAACGCAATATTTTACAACACTTTACACCCTTAGTTAACAAAGTCCTGACCATTGTTGTATTAGGTTTTTCTAGGGCCTAAGATCTTTTTAGGCTCGTTTGATTATTTATGTTCTCCAAAAGTAATTCTTTTCATGTTTATTTCTTAGATGAGTTTTTGAGTAAAAGAACATATTTGGTATGATCTTAAAATTTCTTTTTTCGAGTGTTTGGTATAAACCCTCAAATTTTATGGGAAGTGGAATTTTTTTAGTTTTTAATAATTTCATGAGATTTTTCTAATTTTTTTGAATTTATTCTTCGTTTTCTTTTCTTTTTTTCTCCTTTAGCTAGTCTTGTTTCAAAATTATTCCCGAGAACAAAAAGGTAGATTTTTTTTACTTATTGTTCTGTTCTAAATGTATTCCTTAACCACTTTTCTATTCCAAAAAATAGAAAAATTAACTAACGTCATCAAACAAATTTCTATTCTATTTCTATTTTGGAGAACAAAAGAACTGAAAAATAGACAAATTGGAGTATTACCAAACATGGCCTTAGTATAGTCATTGGGTCAATAGCCTTTTGTTTTTTTTTTTTTATATCATAAAAATTGTTGAACTAATACCTCATGCCACATTTACTCCAAATTGGTATATTTACATCACATTTATCCCAAATTAATTTTTGTGTCACAAAAAATCCCAAACTAATAAATATGTGTTATGTTTACTCTAAATTGGAGCATTTGTGCCATTTTTACCCAAAAAAACCATAATTTAGGCTAAATGTGGCACAAGTATATTAGGTTGGGGTAAATGTAGCACGATATACAATTTTGTATTTTTTTTATGACTCAAAAATTAGTTTGAGGTGTTGGAAAAATCACCAATGTGGTGATTGTTGGAAAATCCCTCATGTTGTTTTGATAATGACAAAGACAATGAAAGGCTTATAAAATCTGTATTGGTTGATTAGGCTAATAATGTGTATTCGTTGATTAGGGCTAGGTGAAATATACAAAAGATGAAATGTAGATGATCTTATAAATAGCACTAGGGTATTATGATATGAGGAGTGCCCTATTGTATCGAACAATTGCTACTGATGTCTAAGGTAAACAAAATATTATGGGTTAAAGATGTGTACAAGTTGGAAGGATCTTCAAATAAAATGAACATTTGGAAGGACCTTGAATAGAACATAGAAGTTCGCGATGGCTTGGGGTTGGAAAAGATCAGGTGAACAGTTAGATGGACCTAATAATGGTGAACAAGCCTGGAACAAAATGACGGCTTAGTAGAGTTGAAATTGTCAATATACTTGAAAGAAACAGAAAAAAAGATTGACGGGATCATTATCAAGTGTAGGGGATCGTTATCGAAGAGCGGATTATTGGGAAAGAACAAGTACCTTATACATATGAGATGGAAGATTATGTTGATGTGAGTTTAGCAAAGACTACAAATAATGATGAGGATCTTGACAAGGAGGACAACAAGTCAAAGACGATGAGGTGTTCATAATGACTTGGAGGTACGTGTCGAAACCTACCCTCAGATGGGCCATCCATGGGGATAAATTTAGAAGTACATGTTCATTAGACAATCTGATGGTACATACAAGTTAAGGTCTCATATGAACCCTCACTTGATAACACCACAAGAGGACCCTTGATCATAAAATCTCTCCTAGACCATACCTTGTGTAACACGGGATTTGCAATTTATATTCGAATTGATCATACAAATTCTATATAAGGAGTCATTACTAGTCCAATAAGGCCAGTTAGAAATCATGTGAGGTGTTAGAGAATACCTCACTTTCTAGCAACCAGAGATTAAAGGTTGGGGACTTGATCACACTAGTCATCTAACTAGCACCCTTTAGATACCTAAACTTTGCTATTTGCTAGCCACAATGCTAAGGCAATCTTTTATCGATCAACGAACTTAGTATTCATCCTAACCATTTCAAAAGGGGAAAAAAAAGAAGCAATGTATTAAAAGAGCAAAGTCAAGTAAAATCGAAATGAAAAGTGCACTAACAGTGACCTAGTCTTGTCTCTACAAATGGTGAAGAAAACCTCAAGTGCCAAGAGCGACCTAGTATTGTCTCTATAGAGGGTGATGAAAACCCCAAATGTCAAAACTTAGCACAGGTGGGCACATAAGTGCCAAAATTTCCAAAAGGTATATTTAAATGCCAAAATCAGAGAAAAAAGAATAGTTATGTGTCAACAACATTAATTTCCAGTCAAACAGATGTCGTGGCCTTTTTTAGCGAAAATTTTGAAAGATATTTTGTGGCATTTCTTTAAAAAAAAAGTATCCACGTGGTGCTACGGCTAGATAAGCCCAAAACAATGTCGTTTTGATCTAAATTTGATTTTTAATATAAATATTAATTTAATTGGAAAAAAAGAAAGTAAATTAGCAAGGGCTCCATGATCCTCATCGTCGTCATCGCCGCCATCACTATAAAGAATTGGCAACAATAGGGCGAGGGTTGACTGAGGTTGACGAGTCCCAAGCAATACTTAGCAACCTTAGCCAACCATAGGCGAGAGCCTATAAGCCCTCGCCCAAATTTGGAGCGAGGGGTCACTAACCTCCCTAGATCAGGCAAGGGGTTGTAGCCCTTACCTAGATGGACCAAGGATCACCACTAACAGTGGGCGGGGGGAGGAGGAGTTTAGATGGTGACCTCGCCCCAACCAACAGCGGCCCTTAGCCCGATCTAGGGGATGACCGTGACCACTCGCCCCAAATTTGGCGAAGGCATGCAAGCCCTCGTCTACGATCAGCCAAGGTCATCGGCCATTGGCTGGGGCTTAGTCGACCCTCACCCCATTGTTGCCTTTCAACAATGGTGGGGCAACAACGAAGCCCTTACTAATTTGCTGCATTTTTTTAAATTTTAATTTAATTAATACTTATATTAAAAATTAAGTTTGGGTGCAAATTGACGTCGTTTTGGGACAAGGATTGTCTAGTGGACATTCTAACAAGCCATGTAAACCAGTCTTATTAATAAAATAACGCCACGTCAAATTTCCAACGAGTCTCATTAGAGTTGGCACTTAAGTGTCCAATTTTCAAGAAAAAAGTGGCACTTAAATATACCTTTTGAAATTTTGGCATTTATGTGTCTACCCGTGTCAAATTTTGGCACTTGGCTTGTTCTTCTCCCTCTCTATAAAAAAATAACATTAAAAAATCCCTATGACAAAGCCCTAGAAATTTATCAATTTTGAATTCAATTTTTATCAAAAGAAATTGAAAGTGCAAAAGTGAATTAACACTATTCTAAGCTTTTTATGCAAAAAAAAAAAAATTAAAATAACCAATGGTTGACTTTTGGGTCTTTTCCATCAAAGTTTGATAAAAAAAAAAGTTTATCAAAAAGTCAACTGATTTTTCAATATTAAAGAACAAACGAAATTTGGATTTTATGCGAAGCTTGATCATTAGATTTAAATGTTCATGTTCAGGAATATAATTGTGATTTTATGTGGCATCCGGATTTTCGTCAGACCTAGAATAAGTAATGGCTCGTTACAAATCGACGGAAGCACCGTCGAACTACGTCGTTGGTACCACTTTCGATCGCCTTTTATTAGTTTCATTGTCGGACCCCAACGTCACATTACGCGATGATCCTAGGATATACCTTCATAGTCGCGCCTTGGTCGCGTCGAAACAACTTGATCATCGCATGACCTATCGTTCGTTGAAAATTTCTTTTACACAATGCCACGGTTGAGACCCTCTTCTACCCACATGTGTACCCTATGAACTAAACCTCCCACGTACGTTGTTGCGACCCTGTGCAGCCACGCAAGTAATTATATTTTAGCCCACACACATGCTGAAAATTAAGAGTCAAATTTTGGGAAAAAGTTGGACCGTGCATGAGGACCATGCATGTCTCTTCATTGTGCGGGTCAACAAATGAAGAAGAATCGATCACCATGCAGCCTTGTCGAGTTCTTTCTTCATGCAAGAATTACAGCCACGTACTGGTACGTGTGGTGGTTGAATAAAAGGAGATTAGTTGATTCCATGAAGACCATGGAACCGAAAATGCTGCATGCACGTATAGAAATTTAGGGCTAACAGTTGGAAGGAATTTGGGTCATATATTACGGATATTGCAGCCACCAATTTGTTGGCCCAAGTAATCCTGAGCCCTCTCTCCTCTTGGTCGACAAATTGGAGTCAACCAAAGAAGCCCATTTGACCAAGCCACGTAGCACTTCTTTCGGTGGACAGCAAATGGGAGAGTGTGGCTTTGCTGGCTCGGCAAGGAGAAGAACCCGCATGAAAGAGGCCACGTTTTACCAGCTGCCTCGTGCGTGTGCGGCCACCGAACTAACATTTGCTGACCAAATTAGTCAATTATTGAAGGCGTAAAAGACAGCAACGTTGCTTCCACTCGTCCTCGCCTCCTTCTGCCACCGAAGCTTTCGATTGCTGACTGGTTTTCAACAAAAACCAATGACCAGAAAACAGCAAGCAGTCGAGCAAAACAGAGGGAGGGAGAGAGAGGACAGTGGGCAGCAGCGAGCGAAAGAAAAGTTCACGAGAGAGAGAGAGAATTTGTGAGAGAGTGAGCGGAGAGAGGAAGGAAGGGACTGCTTCCCCTCCGCCTATGCACGCACGTTGCCGACGTCGACGCCGTTCGCCGCCGTTGAGTCGCACCACCGCACTGAACCCCTCGCCGTTAACATCATAGGAGTTGAGGCAAGTAGAGTCCGTTAAATCTACACTTTGTTGCTGTGGTTTACTTGCTGTGATGATGTGTGATGTATGGTGAAATTCGAATGGAGTAGAGGTGAGTATTTTTGAAGATGAAGTAGCTGTGTTCTAAGTCTTGTATTCTGTTTTCTGAAGAAACAGATTGTCCCTTGGTGAGTTCGTGGGTTGCATGCAATGTTCTATTTGGAATTTCACTTCAACTTCTTAATGAAAGTTGTAGAGGACTTCTTGATGGTTAACATACAAAAATTTGAGACGAAATGGACAAGTATTGAGTGGCAAAACCCTTTTTCTTCGAAAAGACTAGATCTGGAAAACTACTCTTTGACCTCTTACGATTCTATTAATTTTATAAAATGTTCCAGTTCGAATTTGACATCGTGCTCTTGATAAGATTCGTAGATAACATCTTGAGGAACATACTGAAATTTCAGAATAAATGGACCAGTAATGACCAAGGAAACGATGTTTCTTCAACACGGGTAGATCTGGAAAACGGTACTAAGAACAGGAAAAGTAAATCGATTTTAACTTTTAATTCAGAACGAATTGGACTTCGATTTCTTCATGAAACTTGTACCTCTAGATCTTAATTACAACGTGTCCAAATTTCAGAATTTTCTGAGTTCATTTAAGGGTTCAATCGAAATTGTCTTTGAAACTGTGCATGGGTAAGGCTAAAAATCCCTTTTTCTGTGATGCATGGACCTATACGTTTTCTGTGAAGCTTTGTTTGATAGGGTGTTCTTCACAAAAAGTGTTTCTTTAGACCTTATCTACAATGTGTTAAATTTTCAGAATTTATTTTCATCGTTTACAAATTTTCCAGAATTTTTCACAAGCAGAACGCATTCTGTTTAAAGCTGAAAACTGTTCTATTTAAAGATTATTTGATTTGTTATATAAATTGTGATATTTTGGGTTGTTATTCGTGCAATGATGTGGTGACATTCATGCATATCATATGACATCAAAAGATTGATGGATTTTTATGAATTCAATGAAGTTTTCAAACTATTGCATCAAATGATATTTTTCCAATGCATATCATATGATTTAAAAAGGGCAATTTCAACCCTTGGCATTTTTGCAATCAAATGTGAATTTGAAAAATAAGATATATGAAAATATGCATTCCAATGATGAGAAGGCCGTCGGAGGTGTGAGCTGACGATGCCCCGGGAGTGTCGGGATGCCCAAAGGATTGATAAGTCGATGCCTTGTGGATGCCCGGTGGCTTGAAATGGCTGAATGCCGGAGGATCCTCGGGAGTTTCGAGATGCCCGGTGGTATACGGTACGTAATTCCAGGGGGAATGCTTGGTGGTATGTCGGTACATAATTCCGAAAGCCCTGGAGGTGTGTGCCGGGGGGGATTCCTTGTGATGCTAGTTGGGATGCGAGATGCCCGGAGGTGTGTGCCGGATGCCCGGAGGTGTGTGCCGGAGGTTCCTCGTGATGCCAGGTTGGGTGCGAGCGATAAATGAGGGATGCAAACATTGGTCCCTGGAAGAAAAATGATGAGATCCTTGTGAAAGATAAAAACTGAAATTGAATCATGTGCATGGGTGTATGCATATGGCATGATGCATGATCTGCTTATAAAAGTAAATTGATGCTATTTGACATTGAGAATGCAATCACGAAGGCTTGAATGGATCTCATGGGGATGTATACATGATAGCATGGATGATATGAATCATGCGTATGTATGTGCATATGGCATGGAATGAACCTCATGGAAATACAAGCATGATTGCATGGTGGTATATGCATGATGGCACAGTGAGATATGCATGATGGCATAGTGAGATATGCATGACTGCATGGTGATATACGCACGACTGCATGGTGATGTATGCTCGATAGCTTGGATGATATGTGCTTTACTCGTGATATCTTGATTGTCTTGCTTGTTGCATTGTGTAGTTTAATGGATCTTTACTGCCGAGTGGTTGTACTCACCCCGTTTGGGGACTAACATTTCAGACTAGATAAAATACCTCTGCTGCCACTGCCACTGGTAGATGGATCAAGTGGTTGGATATGACCGCGGGGAGGAGGATAGCAAAGGAAGGAACTTTTGGACACCGACAGTGAACGATAGACTTTAAGTATACGACTGTTGGAAAAGATGTTAGTCATCTTTTGAAATATAGCTGAGTATAGAAGACCTTGGCATTTTGATGTACCGACAAAAGATGCCCATCTGCTTTATGTAAATAAAGGTGTTCGGCTTTAACTTATAAAATGTTTAGTTGGTATGCATCTTTTTTGAATATAGGGAAGAGAGTTGTTGGATACACTTCCGCCATATGAACTGCACTGGGACCAATTTTAAATAATATAAACCCCCAGGATTTATGGACCCACTATAATTCATTGGTATATTGAGGATGAGTTATTAGGACAAAGGAAAGGTAAGTCAATTGTGGCGACCCGAACAGATCGGGGGCCGTTCGGGGGTGTCACATTTTATTTTGATAAATCTTTAAAGAGACTTGGTTTTTTGTTTCATCCAAAAGACTAATGATAAGAAATGGTTCAATGGTGACATGCACAACAAAAGTAAAAGTTCATAGACATGTTAACCGTGTTAACAAAGTCATCTCTGGATTCTACTTCATAATTGTTGATACTCATAATTGATTCAGTTGGCACGTACTTGCCACAAGGATGAGAAATATATAATATTTAGGTAGAAGTAAGATACTGTCACGTGCAAAACGCATGGGTAGTATCTACTGTATGTTGACCATCCATGGATGTAGAAGCAAAAGTCCAATGGTTGATGAAGACATAAAGAAATGCTACTTGTTTAGTTGTTGAAATACAATGACGAACGGTTTGTTAGTCGCTTGCATGGACCTTGACGATAGCTTTTCATTTGAAACATTGTAAATATTACTCAAAGCATCAAGATAGTTCGCATTAAATACACACTATAGAAAAAGAGCAATTACTATTTGAAGACCTAGTCGTGGAACAGCCATCGATAACTGCACACTCCTCAAAGCATGACCAGGATGATCATATGAAGTATAGGCAAAGTGGTCTTCCGGGATAAAGGAATGACAAAAACATTGGCAGCTGCTAGAGAAGATGCATCGTCGTCGATTAACTTCCAACATATTTCTTTATCTTGATGCATTGTCATTGATTAAATTCCAACATTATATCTTATTATCCCGGTATATTGTCGTCAATTAAATTTCAGCGTTATATCTTACTATCCTCAACTTGTGTCACCGATTAAATTCTAGCATAATTTGAGACTAGTCTTGTAACTTTTGAGTCATGTCATTGATTTAATTTTGACTCAACTTAAGATTGTACAACGTTATTTGGATCAAAGAAGTTTAATTCCTTATTAATGAGATATCCTCTGTCCGGAGTTGTACAAAACTCTTGTCCCCTTTAATAAAATCAAAGAATGGCTTTCAAGGAAAGATATTTCGTTACGGAAACAATTCCGGCGAAATAATTATTAATTTATAAATTTGTTGCTCGCCAATAGAAGAAAGAACTAGGTTTTTTGAATATTTCTATTTTCGACAAAGATAAATTGTGTGTGTGTGTGTGTGTGTGTGTGTGTGTGTGTGTGATGTTCTTAATTATGGTAATTTGATGCTAACTAGAAATAGAAAAACTAAAAAAGAGAAGGAAATTATATAAACTAAGCGACTACTTTAAATTAGAATTGAATGATTGAGGGTGATGTTGATTTAGTCTTATAAGGAGTGGAAATAGTGGCATCCTAAAAAATCTAATTCTAGTTTTAACTTACGTTAATTTTCTTTTATCTAAGGACATCAGATTTTCAAAATATTTTTTTGTAATACAGGATATGTATTTCAAATAACATATTCCTTTTGTATTCCAATAATGGGAAAAAAAAAAAAAAATCAGTGCACAAACTGCTATCCATAGCTTACCAAATTTTTAATTCGACATTTTGTTTTCGAGTGATGAAATACTTTATGAAGTTTTTTATTTGTTACACAAAATATCATATTTTGGAAGCACCAGAAAATGCAATTATAGTTTTCAAATCAAATTCATCGTATTAGTAAAATTTTGAATGCAGCACTTTTTTCTTTCGCCATCTTCCACGTATTAATTAAATCTAATATTAGGAAAAGCTAATCTGTTTTTTGTAATGAAAAAATTTTCTTTTGGTGCAATGAGAGGAGAGCTCTTGGACCTAAGCAAGTCATTAAATTGCTTTGTTTGACTCTTGTGGATTTCTGCATCCCTATGATGTTAAACAAATAGAGTGTAGAGCTTGGAATAGGGCTTGATAAATAAATTGTACTAATGAGGGAGATAGAACGTGTGGGCACTGACACGTTAAAATAAGGAACGTAATCTAGCAGCTCACCACATTAGTGGACAAGTGCAAACGTTCCCATGTTAGTTGGCTACGACCCTTGTCTTTGATAACCAGACTCTAAGGATCCAAGGCAATATGTACATAATTTTGCAATAAGAAGAGAGCTCCGTATGTACATGATTTTCCTCCTGATATATTATTTTGATAATTTTGATAATGCACATATAAATAGGGAAAAGTAAATATTATTCAAATAATATGAAACATAACTATCTTTTTTACTTTCTTATTTTCCTTTTCACGCACTAGCAACCTGATGATACTAATCCATAGTACGCTCTCTTGCTTTTTCCGTAGAAATTTATAAAACCTCGTATGTAAATGTTATTTGTTACGATTAAACTTTTTGTATTGACATAGAGATACTGTATTGACATTTGACTGCGGTACTAAACTCTTTTAAAACCTTTGAAAATGGAGATACTTACTTTTTGCGCATCATTCATTCGAAATATTAAAAATAATATTAGCAAACCAACTATATAAATTCATTGTTTCATGGAAAATAACTTTCCCAAAAATATTTTCCAGATTTTTTAGTGTCCGCTTCACAGAAAATATATTAGTTAAGAAAAATATTTTTCGCCAATTAAGAAAACTCTTTCAAAAATAAGGAAAATATTTTCCACCTTTCAGAAAGGGTTACATTTTTCACTACTCTTTCTTTCACCACTCATTTTAATTATTTTTATTTTCTTTTTAAATTCAATTTTTTAATTTTTTTCCTTTTTCTTTTTTCTTCTTCTTTGGCCGATCGCCAGCCCGATCACCAGCCAAGGCGAAGGCCGGCAATTGGCCATTGGTGAGCTAGAGTGTCACCAAAGGATGGCCAAGCTCTAGCCTCACAGATTGTTGAGCATTGCCAAAAGGCGACGAGGCCTCCCAAATCGCAATGCTTGAGCATCGTTAGAGGATGACGAGGCTTGAGCCCCACCCCCGCTCTCGCAAAGGTCGTTGGCCATCGCCATGGCTAGCGACCGGCTGAAGAAAAGAAAAGGAAAGAAGGAAAAATTAAAATAATAGAAAAAAATTCTAATTTTTAAAAAATAAAATAAAATAATTGGATTTAAAAAAATAAAGATAAAAAATATATTTAAAAATGATCAAAATGAGTGCACAAAAAAAAAATTAAATCAGATACTAAATGGCGGAAAATATTTTTCAATTCATTTTTAGGTTTTAATCAAACATTAGAAAACAGCATCGTTTTCTTATAGAATGGCTTCCTAGAAAATATTTTCTAGAAACGCTATATTTTCTGCAAAACGAATGGAATATTAATCAACAAACAGACAGATTATTACTTACAATAGGAAAAACTATTTCTATGATACACTACACAGTTTGTGGATTTATAGCAAGCACATAGAAACAAATTGATGCGTGATGGGGTGAGTGATTCTAGAACGGAATTTTTTTATAGGGGAATTTTGTGATTAAGTGTATGGAGTAGTGTATACGGTAAAAAAAAACAAAAAGGAATAAGCAAAGAGAGAACGATCGCCTTCCAAGGTATAAAGGCCTCGCCACCAACCGAGGATGAGGATCGAGATCTACGAAGTTCACCACCAAGGCCTAAAGCTTCCACCAGCCAAGGATAAAGGACTTCGGGATAGGAGAAGCTCACCACCAAGGCCTAAAGATTCCACCAGCCAAGGATAAAGGGCTTCTTGGCTCACCACCAAGGAGTGATCTATGCTCCAAGGATAAAGAAACCAAAAGGAGTTATCCACTCTCTGAAGGAGTTCACTCAAGCAGAGGAAAGCTCACAATTTCATTCATAAAATTCATATCTCCCATACATTGGATAGTTTTCCCCTGTTTATAGGAGGATTTTAGCATTAGGAAATATTAAAAACAGACTTTAATGACCTAGGAACTTATACCTTCGACTCTTGAACTGCATAACAATAAATACACCTAGGAACTTATGAAATGCAATTAGTAGTACGGGAACTTGCATTCTTGAACTTTTAGCTTTCCGTATTCTTGAACCGTTGGCCTTTCGCATTCTTCGACCGCATTCGTAAACCTTTAGCCTTCCCAAAATTCGAGCTCATCCCTTGACCAAAAACAAATTCTCCTGAAACTTCATCAATTGGTCATGCAAGACGTCTAAAATGGCCTCCCATTGCTAGTTATCAACGTACCACAAAATATCGATAAGTAATTAACATTATTCATTCAAAATGATCCATCGAAGCACATAATGCCTAATTTCTTTATTGCCTTGGATAAGCATCGATGGTTCTGAGTTGGTCGATGGACCTACGTTGGATGCTCCCGCATCATCCTCCCCGGGTTGTTTGAGATTTGTCCTCAAATCCAGAAAGTTTTCATCCTCTAAGTAAGGAGAAAGGTCTCCCACGTTGAATGTTGCCGAAACTCCAAATTCTCCAGGAAGGTCTATCTTGTAAGCATTGTCACCAATTCGCTCAATAACTTTAAAGGGACCATCAGCTCTAGGCATGAGCTTGTTCTTTCGTCGAAATGGAAATCTCTCCTTCCTCAAGTGAAGCCATACAAGATCACCCGGTTCAAATTGAGTCTTCTTGCGATGTTTATTAGCTTTCTTCTTGTAAGATTCGTTGGCCTTTTCGATCTTGGATCGAATTTGCTCATGGAGCTTCTTCATCGATTCAACTCTTTTCTTGCCATCAAAGCTTACTTGAGAGTTAGATGGAATTGGAATCAAATCAATGGGTGTGAGAGGATTAATTCCATACACAACTTCAAATGGCGATCGACCGAGTATAACTCGGTGATCGATTGTAAGCAAATTCAGCATGCGCAAGCTTTAAATCCCAATCTTTCAAAGATTTACTCACCATACCACGAAGAAGAGTGGTTAGAGTACGATTTGTTACCTCCGTTTGGCCATCGGTTTGTGGATGATAAGCCGTGCTGAATAAGAGTCTTGTACCAAGCATTCTCCATAAAGTCCTCCAGAAGTAGCTTAAGAACTTGGAATCACGATCCGACACAATGGTCTTTGGTACTCCATGAATGCGAATAATCTCTTTGAAATATAATTCAGCAATATGAGATGCATCGTTGGTCTTGTGACATGGCACAAAATGAGCCATTTTAGAGAACCGATCGACAACCACCATGATAGCATCTTTTCCTCTTTGAGTTCTTGGTAGAGCCACAATGAAATCCATGCTAACATCTTCCCAGGGCTACAATGGTACTGGAAGTGGAGTATACAAACCTTGATGGAAATGGCTTTTTGATCTTTGACAAGTTGCACACCTTGAGATGATAGCATGCACATCTCCACTCATCTTTGGCCAATAGAAATGCTCTTGAAGAACCTCAAGAGTTTTGTTAATACCAAAATGACCAGCCAATCCTCCACCATGCGCCTCTCGAATCAGCAATTCGCGAAAAGAACTGTTCGGCACACATAATCGATTTCCTTTAAAAAGAAACCCATCTTGCAAAGAATATGTACCTTGAACTCCCGCTTGCAATTGTTGATGATGGATGAGAACTCCGCATCTTCAGAATAAAGTTCTTTCATTGATTGAAATCCAAGAATCCTAGAGTCCAGAACAGCAAGCATAGAATATCTTCTCGATAAAGCATCTGCTACAACATTTGTGTGGCCAGGTTTATATTTTGAGACAAAAGAAAAGGATTGAAGAAATTCTACCCATTTTATGTGACATCCCAAAATTTTCGATTCTGTTTTCTTCTAATTGAATCGGGCGTTTCATTGACGTGTTTATAGGGCTATTCTCAGAACTGATCATTCTTGAGATAACTAGATTATCTGGGGAAATTATTAGGAATTTTAAGGCAAATAGACTTGAGAATTCGACTAGGAATCGGCTTCTCAACCGCGTCTATCTTTAGAGGCCATCTCGGCATAGTTAAAAATCGATTTGAAATCAGAGATAGACTGGATCGACAGTGATGTGTGGCTAATCGTGGGTGACACCACTAAATTAGAAAATTCATGTCGACCGACTAGACTCGATTTTCTTATTGTTTTGGTACCCCGTGCTCGTATTTGGATCATCGGGATTTTCACGACAACCGAGAGTCGCCAATGAGTCGAGTGGGTTCATAGTGGCTCGAAGAAAATCAACCACGAGTCAATTGCACTTAAAAATATCTAAAAGTTACTCGGTAGCCTAGGTCGCGCTAAAAATGCGCCGAATAGAAATTAACCGCCAATTCGAGTCCAATTTCAGAAATCGAAGTTCGGTCATGTCACAATAAATTCTAGGAGTGTCGACTCAGTCTCAGAAAATTTTTCGGAGATTCTGAGAGTTTTACGGAAAATCGTTGCGGACGTCGCGGAAAATCAACGGAAATTCGGATAGGCCAAATTAAAGGAAATTTCAACTTCCAAGCTGAACCTTTGAGTGTTTTCCTTCGAAGAAATCGGGCCTCAATTTGGGAAATTGAGTGAAGAATTGAAGCTAAATTAAATGAAATTCGGAATTATGCTTAGACAGCATTTTTTTGACTTCATTTTGATTTAGTTTGTGGAATTTAAATTGTTAGAAAGTATTAGAGGCTAAAGGATAAGGTTGAAAGCTAAAGTGGGGACCAAGCATTAAATTTTGAAGATATTTTGGGCCTTGATATTTTTCTTCTCTCCAAAATCGTGCGTGACCAACAAGGAAAAGGAGAATTGGCGAGAATTTCAGTCCACCGAGCGTCCATCTCTCTCTCCATTTTATTTCTCTCGCCAGCGTCTTCAGCTATCACGAAATTATCTTCACAGAATTTCCCAGCTGAAGCCTCGTCTGAGGTAGCTCCACGTCTCCATGCGTCCAACGCCTCCTCCAGAAAACTTCGATTCTCCATTCATCAAGCGAAGACCACCTCCACCGGTCGGCCACTGGCACCCACGAAGTCAGCTCCTCCATTTTGTTGACCCAGCATCCACCGAGCGAAGCTGCTTCTCGCTCCCTTCTGCCAGGCGTCCTCGGTTCTTCAATCTCGCGAGTGCCATCCCACGTGGCCAGCTCCATCTTCGTTTCTTCAAATCAGCTCACCAAAGGCAACATAAATTGGTCAATTGACCGCGTACTTCCACGATCAGCTACACTGAAGACCGAAGCCACATCCTCCATTAGACTTGTCGGCAACAAATCAATTCCATTTCACCAGTCAAAGCCCAGCTGAAATCCATTGAAGCTTGACCAAGGAATTCCCTCCACTGAGCTGCTAGGAAGACCGAAGAAGCCAGCGTCCATCTCCCTCACAATTTGCAAATTGGAGTCTAACGGAGTTCGGTCTTCGAAGCCCAGCAATTCCAGCAAATAAATTTCAGCCCAACCCGCAAATTGAAGCCCATTTTCAGCAAGCCCAACTCAAATTGGGTTGAGATTTGTTGGGCCCGAGTCTAAGGCCCGGCCCAAACCCGCCGGTGTCGCCGAAAGTCCGATTTCGGCCGCCGTCGCATCGCCGTTGCGGTGATTCGGTCTCCGCTTTTGCCAAGTGAGTTTTACTCACTAATGCTTTCTTAGTCTGTTAATTATACTTAGGGTTGGTTAGATTTAATTAAATGCAATTATGTGGTTAGATTAATTTAGATAAATTAAATTAGAGACTTAATGATGCATGTTAGGTGGTTAGAAATAGACATTAGCAAGTAGACATGCCATATTATTTATTGAATGAGTCTCGGTAATTTTCCGGGCTCTCTCGCTTCCAATCAGGCAATACGGGCCTAAATTGGATTTTTTATAATTATTTATTTAATTTTCGAAATTAATTATTTAATTATTTATTTTTCCGGAAATTCAACTTGGATGGCCAAAGAATCTAATATTATGCTGATGACTGTGGTGAAGTCCGTTTATTTAATCGGGCTTTATTTTGAGCTAAATTGAATTTATAATATTTATTATTTAATTTTCGAAATTAATTCTTTAATTAATTATTTTTCGGAAATTAAGGCTGAGATGGCCGACGACCGGAATTTTGTGCTGATTGTCGTGGTGCAATCCGTTTATTTAATTGAGCCTTAATTTATATGGAATTGATTTAAATTGTGAATTTAGGACATGTTCCTAATTGGTTGATTTCAATTATGTGATGGGAAATGTTTGGGTACCTATGATCGCATCGACGGTGGAGTGGTGAATCGTGTGGCATCTAAAAGGGCACGTGGGCTCGGTGATTTGATGCATCATTTTGGTGAACGAACGAGTGCCGAGAGAATGCACGTGGCCCAGCATCGTAAAAGAAGGGCACATGGGCCGGTGAATTGATGCATCACTTTGGTGAACAAGTGCTTGAGAGAATGCACGTGGCCCAGGGAATTAAGTGAGGCATCTTGGAAGAGACACGCGTGGGCCGGTGATTTGACGCATCACTTTGCGAACTAGTGCCGCTGTGGTAATACACGTGTGCTCTATGACATGTAATCGACTGGTTCGATTTGTTATGAGTAGTTGGGTGCCTATTATGATTTGTACTGATTTGCAGGTGGAATCTGAGGCCAAGGTAAGTCCTCTGACCTGTACGTGTTTAGGCAGCCCATAGTGTATTGGCTTACTAATCGAGTTTTAGGGGGTAAAACTCGCTAAGACGTGGTCTCATTGGTTATTGAATAACCATTTCAGGACCCTGAGAAGGAGCTGAGAAGGAGGAACCTGAGGAGAAGAAAGATTTTTGAAGCAGAGATGATCCAAAGAGAGATCTTGTATACGACTCGAATGTGGATTGAGATCCTATTCCTTTTGTGAACCATGTCTTAATATAGATAGGTGTGAGACCTTTATGCTGTAAATAAAAGTATGGTTGTGAATTTCAAAATGAGAAATATGGCCTGCTTTTCTATCCCATTGATTTATTGTCTAGGGATTCTTAATTGCTTCCGCATGCGCATAATAAATAGAAAGGGTCGACGATACATAGTCCTGGGATATCGCACATTATTAATCGACTAAGGTGAGGGATGGGTGCGTGCCCGAGGATTGGGGCATGACATTTTGCATGTCTCGAATTAAGCTTGCGTTGGCCGCTAATAAACTTAAGCGCCTCATGATCAGAATGAAGGACAAATTGCTTTGGCCTCAAATAATGACTCCAATGATCAAGAGCTCGAATAATGGCATAGAACTCTTTGTCATAAGTTGAATAATTCCTCTTGGAATCGGTTAACTTCTCGCTGAAATATGCCAATGGTTTTTGTGCTTGGACAAGAACAGCGCCAATACCAATTCCGCTTGCATCACAGTCAACTTCAAATACTTTATCAAAATCAGGAAGTGCAAGAATAGGGGACTCACAAAGTTTCTGCTTGATTACCTCAAAGGCGTTATGAGCAGCCTTTGTCCATTCAAAAGCACCCTTCTTCATGCATTAAGTTATTGGAGCCATGACGGTACTAAAGTTTTTGACAAAACATCGATAAAAAGAAACAAGGCCATGAAAACTTCTTACATCAGAAATGGACTTCGGAACCGGCCAAGTCTTCATAGCCTCCACCTTGGCTTGATCAATAGATATTCCATCTTTGGAAACCACATAACCAAGAAACACAATGCTTGGAGAGAAGAACTCACATTTCTCCATTTTAGCATATAGTTTTCATTCTCTCAAGACATCAAAGACCCGTTTTAAATGAGAGATATGCTCCTCCTCGTTCCTACTATAAACAAGAATATCGTCGAAATAAACAACGACAAATTGACCAATAAAGGAACGAAGAACCTCGTTCATAAGTCTCATGAAGGTACTCGGAGCATTAGATAATCCGAATGGCATAACCAACCACTCATAAAAGGCCTCCCTTGGTCTTGAAAGCCGTCTTCCATTCATCACCTTCTCGCATTTTGATTTGATGATAACCGCTCCGCAAATCTATCTTTGAAAACACAGAAGAACCATATAATTCATCAAGCATATCATCAAGTCTAGGTATAGGGTACCTATACTTAATGGTGATGTTGTTGATGGCCCGGCTATCAACACACATTCGGTATGTACCATCCTTCTTAGGTACAAGTAGAGCCGGAACAAAACATGGACTTATGCTTTCTCGAACGTATCCTTTGACGATAAGTTCATCGACTTGTCTTTGCAACTCCTTGGTTTCCTCTGGATTGCATCGATAAGCTGGCTTGTTTGGTAGTGGAGCACCGGGTATCAAATTGATTTGATGCTCAATACCTCTTATGGGAGGTAATCCAGGGGGCAAATCCTCCAGGAACACATCTGCAAATTCTTTCAACAAGCAATGCATATTTGGATGTATGGGTCGCTCAATCACACTCTTTTTCTCGACCACAAGCAAAGCAAATACATTCTTTTGTTTGCTAATGGCTCTCTCAACCCGTGTCTCACTCAAGAACAGATTTTCCTTACAAGTGTTTCCCTCCCTGTGTTGATTATTATGTATTGAAGAAGGATTCAAGGGTAAAAGAGTGATGTATTTATGTTCCTTATGAAAAGAGTATGTGTTTTTCCGACCATCATGCGTAGCATTTATATCAAATTGCCACGGTCTACCCAAGAACAAATGGCATGCCTCCATAGGAATCACATCACAAACAACCCGATCTCGATAGTTCTTCCCAATTGAAAATGATATAAGAACTCGTTTGGTTACCTTGAGTTCATTCCCTTGATTCAGCCATTGGAGCTTGTATGGTTGATGATGTTTCATTGTTGGAAGCTTTAGCTTGTCGACAAGAGTTGTCGAAGCAACATTGGTGCAGCTCCCACCATCGATGATCACCAAACACACCTTTCCGTTAATAGTGCAACGGGTGTGAAATATATTCTCCCTTTGCTCTTTATCAGGAGAAACTTCAACATGCAATGCTCTTCGGATGATTAACAGCTCGCCATCATCGGCTTTCTCCACAACTTCTTCTTCCCAATCAGATTCAGAAATATTTTGGTCTTGATTGCCCTCAGCCTCTTGAAGCGATGAATTGATCTCCTCAATTTCTTGAAGGGTCATAACTCTCCGATTTGGACAATTTGCTTGTAAATGCCCAAAACCATGGCACTTAAAGCATTTCCTTGCATCGCCTTCAAACTTCTTTTGGACTTCTTTGGAAGGCTCTGCAATTTTTCCCTTGCTTTTGTCTTTTGTCGATGTACTCTCGCCTTTGCTTGACGAAGCACCCTTAAAATAGGATGTCACCTTTGTTGAGGTTCTGAAGGAAAACCTCTTGCTCTTCAATTGTTTTTCGACTTTTATGGCTAACTTGCATACGTCTTCAAAGGACCAATATGGTTGAAGTTCAACCATATCAGCAATTTCTCGATTCATGCCGCCAAGGAAACGAGCGATGGTTTGCTCGGGAACTTCTGGAACTTCACTCCTCATTTTGAGTTGTTCAAACTCACGAATGTATTCTTCAACACTCATCCCTTGTTGTCTTAGGGAATTCAATTTGAGGAATAGATCTCGCTTATAGTTGTCGGGCAAGAATCTCTTCTTCATCAACTTCTTGAGTTTTTCCCAAGACTTGATTCGGCCTTTTCCTTCCCTAGCTCGTTGATGCTTTAGACTCTCCCACCATAGAGAAGCATATTTTGTCAGTTTTAGGACAGCAACCTTACATTTCTTCTCATCCAAGTAGGACTTGAAGTCAAAAATTCGTTCGATTGTGTATAGCCAATCCACAAAGTCGTCAAGATTAAGATTTCCGTCAAACTCAGGGACCTCCACTTTAATATCTCTTTCATCCTCCTTATGCCTCCCTCTTCGTCTTCGTCTTTGAATTTGAGATTCAGAATCACTTGAGTGCAGAATCGTTCGGTTGTCTCCAGTGGACTCGGAATCGCCATCAGAATTTTGACGAGATTTAGAATCATCACGCCGATGCCGTTCATTGGGACGCCTTGCTAACTGTCCTTGTCTCGCCGGATTCTCTAGAAGATTGAGGACTCACTCCATTTGTTGCTGAAGATTTTGGATTGCGCGATCTCACCTTTCGTTATGCGCTTGCTCCAAAGTCAAGCCTCTTGGCACTTGATCATCCATAAGGAATTTGTAATAGAAGAAAGAAAGGAATCACTCAAATGAGTTGAACCTTGAGCTCTGATACCAATATTTTGATGCATGATGGGGTGAGTGATTCTAGAACGGAATTTTTTTTATAAGGGAATTTTGTGATTAAGTGTATGGAGTAGTGTATACGGTAAAAAAAAACAAAAAGGAATAAGCAAAGAGAGAACGATCGCCTTCCAAGGTATAAAGGCCTCGCCACCAACCGAGGATGAGGATCGAGATCTACGAAGTTCACCACCAAGGCCTAAAGCTTCCACCAGCCAAGGATAAAGGACTTCGGGATAAGAGAAGCTCACCACCAAGGCCTAAAGATTCCACCAGCCAAGGATAAAGGGCTTCTTGGCTCACCACCAAGGAGTGATCTATGCTCCAAGGATAAAGAAACCAAAAGGAGTTATCCACTCTCCGAAGGAGTTCACTCAAGCAGAGGAAAGCTCACAATTTCATTCATAAAATTCGTATCTCCCATACATTGGATAGTTTTCCCCTGTTTATAGGAGGATTTTAGCATTAGGAAATATTAAAAACAAACTTTAATGACCTAGGAACTTAAACCTTCGACTCTTGAACTGCATAACAAGAAATACACCTAGGAACTTATGAAATACAATTAGTAGTACGGGAACTTGCATTCTTGAACTTTTAGCTTTCCGTATTCTTGAACCGTTGGCCTTCCGCATTCTTCGACCGCATTCGTAAACCTTTAGCCTTCCCAAAATTCGAGCTCATCCCTTGACCAAAAACAAATTCTCCTGAAACTTCATCAATTGGTCATGCAAGACGCCTAAAATGGCCTCCCATTGCTAGTTATCAACGTACCACAAAATATCGATAAGTAATTAACATTATTCATTCAAAATGATCCATCAAAGCACATAATGCCCAATTTCTTTATTGCTCCTGCATCACAAATCAACTACGAATGTTGAATTAGCACGGACATTGTGCCCTTGTGTTCCCTTCAAGGCATGTTTCCATTTTTATTTTTTGGCCAAATTGAAGGCAAGATTAATGGGATGCAAAATGCAATTCTATGTTGGTAATAATATTTTATACAACATAAATTGCAATTTTATAAAATAAAATAAAAAGTGATATAAATTGCAAACTTTATATGTGAAATTGTTGTGAAATACACTTTTTCATGGTTTTTAAAATATTTTATATGAAATTATTTGAGATTTTTATTATTTTGGAAAATTTGGTTTTTAACATCCATGAAGAGAACTGTGTAAAAAGAGGTGTTTATTCGCGAAATGCAAGGAATGGTGCAGGCCCAAAAAGGATTTATGTAGAAAGAGGTACGGGGTAGTAGTGTACTTTCCGGAAACGCAATGAATATTATGGTGTGTGCACTAAAGAAAATTTGATAGAACTTACAATTTAATTGTGTGAAGAAAGAGGTATCTATTCGAGAAATGCTGAAAAATGTGGTCATTTTATTAAAAAAAATTAAAATAATAAATTAGCCATAAATTAAAGACGAACTTCATGTTCTTACTTTTAAATTTCGAAAGGTTTTATAATTTTAAATTGAAATGCTAAAAAAGAGAAAATAATATCCAACCAGAATTTTATGAAACAGATTTTGTTTATTTATGCATAGAAGCCGCAACTTAAATTTTAAGGTTAGTGCTTTTCCCATAAGGGGTCAAGGGGTCTAATACCCTAAAAAAATCCATATTATGTCAAATCTCAATTTTACCTTGAACCTTTTTTTGCCTTGTAAATAACCGTAAATATTTTACTCGAGTCTCAAATATGCCCATATTAAACCCCCGTCTAAAATTTCGTGTTGTAAATCAAGAGAAAGAAGACCCTATAGTGTAAATCATTCAAGCAACCCGGGCAGAGTATCCCAAGCACAAACTTTCCGAGCACCAGCTCTCCCATCAAGAGAGATGGAAGAGTCCTAAGCATGAGAGAATGAAGAGCGTCAAACTCGAAGATTCTTAAGGAAGATGTAAAAAAGACTCTTTTAAGAGTAAAAGAGCAATTGAAGAGAGACAATCCTAATTGGTCTAATTTTTACCCAAATTTCATATCCACGAAAATTTTGTTTGGGCAAACGTAGAAATTCATCTTCAAAAGACGTCTTTTTGAATCTAAAATTTGGGAGAAAATTAGAACAACAACTTGGAAATGCCAAAATAGGATCACTAAGGACGATTTTGGAAGAAAGGTTTACAGGGGCAAATACAGGACTCAAGTAAAAGATGATAGCCTTTACAAGATAATAATAAAAAAGAAGAAGTTAAGGATAGATTGGGACTAGAGTTTTTTTTTTTTTTTTGGTCGAAAGTAGTGCTTGCATTTCATTCTTTGATACGAGAATTACAAGGAAAGGATAAATTGAAATCAGAACATAAGATATTCCAAAGTGGTTGTGGTGGTTCGATCTGCCATCTTGAGGGAAGGGTTTGTATGCGAGATGCTTTTGCTATCCAGTCAGCAGCGTGATTTGCATTTCTGGAATAGTATGTTACCTTTACGTGTGGCATTTGGGCCAAAAGCTGCTGGCACTCTTGAATTAAGTCCTTCACAGCCCATGATGCTTCTATCCGGCCCATAATGGAATCTACAACTGTGCGGCAATCACTTTCACAAACTAAAGACTTCTCAGCAGGAGATTTTTTGTGTTTTTATAAGGGACAAAGGGATTCTCTTGGGACTATTGCAAACTTAGGAGTTTATGCTCATTTGAGATTTTGTGAGTACTATCAATTATTTAAACTTTTTAAATTATTAGATAAATGCATAAATTAACACATAATTATTTTAATAATGATTCCCAAACAAATGCTTATAAACATTAATTATGATAATGTAAAAAACATGCGCGACAGTTTTGCACCAGAATTTTTTATAAAATTATCCAGCAAATTCTGGAATAACTTTTTATTTGAAGTTGACGTGATATTGAAATGGAAAGACAATAAACAATTTTAAGTGCAAAAATAAAGTTTGCTAAATTATACACATAGGTAAGAATGTTTAATCGAATAAGCTAAACACTTAATTACACTGTGAGCCAATGAAGAGAATTAATGCAATTATTGTTTTATTACGACAATATGTTTGGTGTTTAAAAATTTGTTTAGAACATTTACGCCACTTTCTTCTCCTTTTTTCATTCAAGAGGAAGTCTCTCTATCTTTTTCATTTCTTCTTTTGGTTTTTAGTTGATCTTTCCGTTTCGCATTTTAACTATGTTGAATGGTTTCGACAATGGCCGAGAAGAAAAAAAAATTTGTCATCATTTAGAATCACCTTTATGATCATATTATCATTTCGCGAGTAAGACATTATTTCACAGATGCAAACAAGGCAACTCGTATGTATTTATGAGTATTAGTTAAAGTGAAAATAAACCCAAGTTTTTAAAAGAAGTATAAACAATAAAAAATCGAATCATGAAATCATCAATTACTCATATATACAGAACACACTTAAAAGGTTTTATAGTATCTCATTTATTATTAATCTAATTCAACGGCATTACTATTGAGAATAGTAAAGACTCTAGATGACGACAATTAATATGATCGTAAAGATTTTTTTAGAACATTTAAGCCACTTTCTTCTCTCCTTTTTTTGGGGGTTAAAGTGGAAGTCTCTGTCTTTTTGATTTCTTTTTTTGATTTTTTGTTGATCTTTCTGTTGAGGCGGTCGCCGAGTCAACTTTTTTTTGGGTAGAAAAAGGTGTATAAGGAAAGGGAACGAAAATTAGATAGGGGTGTTGCGAGAATCGAACTCGCGACCTCTCGCACCCGAAGCGAGAATCATACCACTAGACCAAACACCCGGTTTGAGGTGCACCGTCGTCTACTAACTTAATTATTTATGGCTTTCCCCAATTCAAGGCGCAGCCTTAACCATCTCCAGCGAAGCAAATAGCTCGCTTGGGAAAGACGGTGCAAAAATGGCGGCAACAACTCTATCTTCATCTTGTTCTCTGTCGAGTCATCTCCTCAACCAACATCGCTGGCCGCAACCGCCGTCAGCACTTTCGCTACCTCCGTCGCCCTCGAAATTCGCTGTCCGATTCCGAGCCCTACTTTCCAACCCACCCTCCTTCTCGTCCGTTCCTTCTGGCCTCGCCTCCTCTCGTCCTCTCTCCTCGTCAGCGTCCATTGCGGCATTCGCTCAAACACCTTCTCTGCATTCGGAGGCCTCGATCGATGCTGTTCCTCAGGGGCAGATCTTCGGCGAAGACGACGGCCACGACGGAGGCGAGGGCATCGAGATTCTAGAAGAAGAAGAAGAAGAGAAAGAAGTAGTGCCAGAACCGGCCAATCGACAGCCAAGGACGGCCGGGAAAGTGCCTGATCTGAGTGTGAAGGAGAAGAAAGAGCTTGCGTCGTACGCGCACACCCTGGGGAAGAAGCTCAAGTGTCAGTTGGTGGGCAAGTCGGGGGTTACCGATAATGTGGCGGCGTCGTTTATCGAGACGCTTGAAGCCAACGAGCTTCTCAAGGTACCGGTTTTTCCTTTCTTCCCTTGTTATTGGGACGGTTCAATTTTTTTGATTTGTGAGGGATTGAATGTGGAGCGTGGAGTGACGATGTGAATTTTTGAGATGGATTAGATTGGTGTTGGATGAAGATGAGGAGTGTTTTGTGCTTTAAATTACTTGTTTTGCTTGGAGATTTGTTGTATGTAGACTTCAGAGTGGTCTGAAAGAGCATATGGTATGATGAACATGGAAATGTGCAATCTTCTTCTTGTCACTAAATTGGGGTCAATAACCATGACACTCTCCTTTCGCGGGTTTTCAAGGGGGTAATTGTTGGGTAAGATCTTCAATGGTTGGTGGGTTTCGGTTTCTTTAGTTCTAGGGAAGGGTTTCATCTGCAAAAACTAGACAGTCGTTTTAGCTAGTTTAGTTTAATCTGTGTTATCAAGTGGGTTTTATTTCTATACCTGAGAATGAAAGCATTCTTGGAGTGTGATTTTATACATCTCCGTGGTTTCTTAGTCTTAAACTTGGAGTGGTTGGGTTCTTGGACCGGGGGTTTTGGTGAAGAATTGTTACTGATGAGACGAGTTGCATGTTTCTATTCTCGACTCTGGTTGGACATCATCACTCATGATACACCTACTTTTTTATCTTGGAATACTGTTTTTCTGATTGAGGATTCTTGTATTAGTCTACCTTTGTGGAATTTCATTTCATTGAGTGCTCATTCTCTATCTTTTGTTTGTATAGGAAAACTGTGCTCTTTACTGTGAGAGTTCTTGGTGAAACCTTTCATGTTTGTAGCTATTAGTTTGGTTTGTTTTTTAGCGTGAGAGGATCCTTCTTAGTGGGATCAAAAGATTTGACAATATTCTCTTCATAGTTGGATACTATTTTTAGTGGGATCAAACTGTGCTCTTTAATGCTTTGACTAATTTCTTTGACAATCCCTATGTCTCTGACGGCCAATTGTTAGATTTCTCTTTGTAAAAGAATCTTTCCGTAGTTCCATGTTGTTGTGTGAATTTCATCTGTAAATGGATAAGTAGAAGTTGAACTTGTCAGTGTTTTAGCTCAGGTATAAAATTTGATAGTTTTCGGATGAGCGGGGGTAATTTGTTTCATATCTTCTTGCTAGATCAAAATACACAGGACTTGTCCTGGTGAGCTAGATGAAGTTGTGAAGCAGCTGGAGTTGGTCACCGGATCAGTTGTTGTTGGTCAGATTGGTCGGACCATAATCATATACAGGCCCAGCATTACCAAAATGAAGGCGGAGGAGAAGAAGTTGCAGGCTCGCAGGGTGTTTGTTAGAAAAGGAGCTTACCCCAATCCATCGCTCTCGGTAAAAATGAAAATCTTAGGATTCTCTCAGTTCACTTGAAAACATTATCCCTATTGCAATTAGTGGGAGCAATTTGAGGACCTTCCTGAACATTTCATGGTCAAATGCAGAAGAAAGGCCAACCGTCAAGACTTGTGGGACGTGGTCGTCGCAGCAGCAGCCGGGTTTAATATCTAGCTCATCGTTAGGTCTAATTATCTCTCTCGAACATCTAAGCAATCGCATCGTCCTTTGTTCCATCACTTAATTCTGTGCTGGCAGGTTCTCTGATAGGGAAATGAAGTTTCACACAACATGCATCTTGGAGTGCCATCTGGATTGTGGGAGCGCTTGTTTCGATGCAAGACCAAACATTCAACAGTGCGGTCATTAATTGGGATTACGGGGAAGTAAACGAGATTATATCATGCTCTTTGCCGTTGTAGTATTCTGATCAGCTTCGAGTTATGAAACTGCTGCTAATCTGAGATGCCAATGTGCACATAGCGCCATCGTCTTCAATCATTTCCTATTTTGCGTCTTCTTTTCTCCCAGATGGAGAGTACTAGTACGAAATTATTATCAATGTGAAGCTATGCAATGATTTTGGCCAGAATTCACTGGTTCTGCAATTACATCTGGTTACTCTTATACTTGTTTGTCGGACGAATGACTCAACCATTCACATTTGGAAATGGATACAGATGACATCGAGGTGAGGAGTCGCCCGTTCCGTCCCCATACTTTAAATTTAGTCCTTGCACTGTTCTTTTATTCTATCTCTATTGCACCGTCTCAAGTCTAGATATAATCCCAACATAAAATGTTTCTTAATTATCTCACAAGACTAAAATCCAAACATAACACGTTAATTAATTGGATTTCACGATACGATATATTTAAGATACGAATTTTCATATATAAAGATATTTACCTGTTTGTACAATTTTAAATTTATGCGAGAGAAAGTCAAATAAAAATTTAAAGGAAGGTCATTTTCTTAAAAAGGATCGGAATGGACATTGTTTCGTATAAAAATCCAAATAAGTTTTAAAAAAGAGCAAGGTGATGTGCGGGCGTAAAGTTGAGTGCTGATTTGGCGGCGAGAGGGCTTGAGGGTTTGGAGATTGAAGTATATCTCGAGTGCATAGCCTTGTGACTTCCAAATTGGAGCACTCAAAACACACAATCCAGCAAAACTCAACCGATTTTGAGGGTTACTCTAAGCAAAAGATGAAATCGGAGCTCCTCTCGGAGGCCAGCGGAAATGGGAAACCAGCGAAAACTGAAAATTGAAAGTGGCGGGCAAGGGCTAATCCAAAACCCTAGATGCAGGACATTTCAGTTAGAAATTTATGCGGATGCAGTGAGATCTTGTGAATGGCAAGTTAAGCAGACGGAGACAGAGAGAATTCAAGGGGGCAACGACGGAAATTGTGAAATAGCACAGAAACGAGCGAAAATGGGTTGAGAGAAGGGAAAGAATCAACATTGAAGTTTTCAATTTTATAAATTTTGTTTTTTTATTTTTTATTTTTAAACAAAAAGGCCCTACTTTTGCTTGTTGAAAAAGTCACATGCTTGTTGGTCGGCGAATTCAAACACTTTTTTAAAATTGATTTTGGTACTTTACGTTCTTATTTGAAATAATGTCCAATAGAAAATGACTTAGGCTCTTATTTAGAATATTCTCAAATTATCTAAATGGAAATAGACATGTCATGTAACATTAGGAAAATTTTAAATTGCTTGAATAAATGAGTATAGGTTTGTCATAAACAGGTAAAAGGGTCAATTCATACTTGATATATTTATCATTCATCATGATTATGCTTATTACGAACACATTAACACATTTAATGCATACCTTATCTATGCACTATGAAGAAAATTACTAGTTCTAGATAAAGGTTATTGAAATTTATGATATAGAATATCTAATAATCCTCACCATGCTCGAGTAGAGGCTTTTAGAGAGAGAACAAAATTATAATAATTTAAGGATGAAATTGAACAAATACAATATAGGTAAGGGATAAATTGAATAAGATAATTGACCACTCAGTAATATTAACGACCACGTCAATATAATTTATTAAAGTTACCACCAACAAACGCATCACATTAAAAAAAAATTAGAAAATTCATGAATGACATCGAACAAAATAATAAAGTTTTAGAGATGATGAATGATGAGGAAAGTTCAAGGACTCTTAAGGTCATTACTCATTTTGTTTTTAATACCAACGGCAAGAAGAAAGATAAATTTAGGATTTTGATTTGGCTCCCTCTTCTCGGTGACTCTGACGTTATATAAATAATCTAGAATTTTCGAGAGAGAGGAAGAGAGAAAATACTCAAAAGCCACATTTTTACTCTACTATATCTACTAATGACTAACTAATATCCATAAAGGCTAATACCAAGAAAACTCCAAACTGGATTTATTGTGACAAATTTACTTCAAATTAATTTTTAACCACTAAAAATCCCAAACCGATACATTTATGACAAATTTATCCTATGTTAGTTTCCATTAAATTTTACCTTCGCATTGCTGAGTTGAATGATATATGGCAGTTCATGAGTGTTCCGGTTTGGATTTTAACTATTAACCCTATCCATAAATACAATTCAAAGTTCTTTCAGTCGATGTCCATATCCTACGCTTGCCACTACATCGGAAGTTTCTTCGGACTGCATATGGGGTTCAAGGTTTTCTTTCCAGAGCAAACTGCGAGAACCTCTTGAAGAACAATTAGTATCTTTTTTTGTTCCCTATGAGTACCTTGCAGACGAGAATACACTTGGGCATAATAAATTGACGTACAAAACCAATGGATCAAACATACTGTACTACCCTAGCAGGAGAAAAGCACAGGTCCAAAAGCAGTGCTCACTTATAGTCTTCTATTGGCCATCCGGCATTAAAGAATGAGAGCCTCCTTATCCATTTGGAGTCTGGAGAGTACAAATTCCTCCCAGGAAGCTGTTAATTCGGGGTCTTGAAGCAAACGCAAGAACCCTTCGTCACTGCTCTCCTTCGAGTTTCGCTAATTTGTAGCTAGATTCACGTGGACAGTTCGGAACTTAAGCAGCTTTCAACTTCCCCATTTGAAATTGAGTTGAGCTCTCGGAATAAAGTATCCCTGTAGGGGAGAGGAGACGCTGGAGAGCGAGGAAGAATCGAGCCTGAATATTGAAAATCAAAAACAAGTCTTGAGCAATGGTGCATAAGAAAAGAATGGTGGGGCGTTCTTAAAGATCTGCAATTGCTAAAAATTACCCATTGAAACGCAACAAGTGCACCCCAGCAGCCCGGCAAACCGTATCCTCTGCTGCTTACAAGCTGATATTGAAGAGAATGAAGGAAATTCTTCAGTTCATAAAGATCTTGGAGAAAAAATCTGTAACTCCTAAAGCAAAGCAATAGAAACTCGAGGAACAGATCCCTACCAGAAGCAGAAGGGCGCCAAGAGAGAAGCAACCACTCATCGACAAGCTAATAAATTTGAAATCTCGCCCAGCCTGCAAAATAGAGGGGTTCTGATGTTAGATCTCTCTATCTTCTTGTTCTCATGTTCTGTGAATTAAATGACACTGAAGAGCCAAGCAGGCAATTAGCATCTGGTACTCCGGTATTAATGCCAATCATGTGCATATTGTTAGCATGCCAGAGCGCTTGAGATCGTTTGTCACCTAATTAAAATGCACTGAGGAAGTGGAGAAGGTTGGAAAGTGACATGACTTACCAACAAAGTTCCTTCGAGGCTATGAGTGCAAGGTGTCGCAGATAAGGCAATGAAGAATGGAAGCAAGACTTTGTGCATCTGCAAGAGCAAGCACAAGGAATTACTGAGATGCTTAAATTTCACCTTGAGCACATTATCGCAGTGCCTGCGGTGCTGAAAACAAATGCCAAGTAGACAAGGCAAATGATTGATGCCAAAATTTGGTAGAAGGAGTGCATTAAAGAAGCAAAATCAGCATATTGACCATAGTTTCCCATAAAAGGAGAAAGAAAAAGGAGTTTATGCCATTGATATGATAAAAAAAGGGAACAAAAAAGCACTAACCCGCTGTATGACATTAGGATCCGCTGTGAAAATATTGGGGAGCAAACCAGGAACAGAAGCTCCAATACCAGATATTACTAGTCCCAGAATTGCTCCAATAATCATAAGAGACTTCAGCAGCATTCGGGCCTGAGAATTTTTTTTAAGTCCCTTTAGCACAGATATCTTTTTCAGGGCAGCCCAAATCAACTCAAGCAAGAAGTGCGAGGAAAGGCAGTACGTGGACATGTCAGAATCTATAAAGGTGGAAGTGAAAATACCTTCTCTAAGCTTCGGGTTCTTCCATACATCAACTCAGGCATAAATGACTGCGCAGTTTGAGAGAGAGGCTCACCCCACACTACACACATGCCGTACATTTGTATCATGACCTGACAGTATACACACGGAGTTCATCAATGCCACATGAAAATTGGAATGCAAGCCAATCAATGCAGTTTATGCAATGCACTAAAAAAATTAACCTGGTGAGCTGCAACCGTGTCTGTGCCCATGGCTGTGGCAAAGTATGTAATGAGTGAGTAGAAAGCCACCTGAAACATCGAGACACCTCCAATGTGTCAGCCTCATAATTGAGTGGGATAGATGACAATGTGTCGGGTAAAAGGGAGCTGACCTTTGAAAACATGGTTACAAAAACTGGAGCGGCAATCCCAAATATGTGTAGAAATTCGCTGGGTGATGGAACGGAGACAGCAAAGCTATTAAAACCTTTATTGTTCAGAGCTTCAATCATCATATATGCTGCGACAATCTGGATGGTCATGTATTTACTAGTTAGTGAAAATCAAGAACTAAGATCACCATGGATTGAATGATATTCAAGCCAAAAGGGGAAGTTCTGTCTGTGCATTCACAAATTTCTGGGTGATATTCCCTGACTTGCACCAAAAAGAAAAAGGAAAATGCTCTTTGGGGATACCTGTGAAGCCATTGTTGCCCAAGCAGCACCAACAATACCATAACCCAACAATTTGCACAGGACTAAGTGACCTATTCCATTAATTGTACTGGCCACTAACAGAGCCTTCAAGGGGCCCATGGAATCCTTCATGCCAAGGCTGAAATGAAAATTTAGGAAGCCGTTAGAAGTATAACAATGAGAAAAATATTTTGAGTGATTTCATCAATTTTATCACAAACCATCACCAGCACAGCACATCCTTGTCAGTCATCACAAGAATCAGGTAACACTAGATTCACAAGCGTGGACACAAATGATATCCGACAACTACAAGATATTCCCGTCTGCATATGCCAGCCAAAATTACAAGCATCTGAACTGTAGTCTTAACTCGAGAGGTCTCAGCCAGTCTCAGAACTCAAAATTAGATGGTTATCACATAGCTCAGAACAGTTAAAGACATGCAACTTTGGCCTGAAGATGACAGAATCAAGAGAAAAAACACAGACCTAGATGCTGAGGAATAGCTTTATTTTAACAAAAGAAACCTGAGAGTTCTAAGGGCAGTAAGCATTGTGCTAAAGTATCTTATTCTGTATGATACCGCAATCACCAAGATGTAACCTTACGATGTTCGAAAACTTTCCATATGAAACGAGGCTAGAGTTGCAGACCCTCGCTACATATTGTACAATGTTAAAGATCCTTGGAGAACAACTAATGCAGGAGTCTTCCAACAGTTGCTACCAATGAATAGCACATTTGAACATGGATACGTGAATATGCTCAGCAATCAGCACAAAGTGCTTTATCGACATGCCTTATGTAGCACACTGCATAGTACTAAACAAGGATATATATAAGAACTACCCACCTTGAGCTTTGAGCGACCAATCCATATAGGACAGCAGGCCATGCTAGTCCTCGGATCTATCAAAAGATCATCATTGCCGTCATTTATGAATTCATGCAAAAGTTTACAAACTTGAGATGATTAGATACAGGGAGCATGAGATCTAAACTATGCACCAGTAAGCCAAAACTTCAAAATCTAGATCAATCTAGCTTGTATAGATTTAGTGAAACATATGAACCTAGTTTGTGTCCTCAGAAGGATCATCTGTCATGGACTCAATCTCTCATAGTCCTCGGATGTATCAAAAGATCATCATTGCGGTAATTTATGAATTCATGAAAAAATTTACAAACTTGAGATGATTAGATACAGGAAGCATGAGATCTAAACTATGCACCAATAAGCCAAAAAATTCAACATCCAGATCAATCTAGCTTATATAGACTTAGTGAAACATATGAACCTAGTTTGGGTCCTCAAAAGGATCATCTGTCATGGTCTCAATCTGTCCATTTCTCCTCAATGGAGATCGTACAGACACGAGTGGATAGATTGAACTATTGTTGAAAAATATTGTAATTTGGAAGCATGCAAGAAGAGAGCTAGCAAGTGATCACAATTGGTTAACAAAAAGGAAAGACGAGTCAAATTGAATGAACCTGAACATATTTGGTTGCTGCAGGTACAATGTTCACATTCTTTGCCCCCGCAAAAGCTGAAAGTATACAAGTTCGGGCTTGTCAGTTCACTGCCTTACCCAGTTTCCCGAAGACTGAATTTCTTGTCTTAGCAAAAAATTTACACGTAAAGACACCGGCTGATTGTTCCTTAGTTCTTATGCATGATATGCCAAAGTTTGCTATACATTTTTAACAAGGAAGAACAGAAAAATGCTGCACCAGCTTATTACCAGTGAGTGCATGTGATCCGAGGACTTGGGTGAACAAAAGCATCAGCGTCCCACATGTCAATCCAATGAACAACAAGACGGAGATTTGGTGCTGAACATCTTCTTTGTTCTGCGACAAATTTATCCAGTTAACTTGGAGGAGCAAATTCAATACCAGATGAACACCTCAAACATATGATTACATCCATTGCAAAGAGATGCGCCAAAGGTACTTGGAAGCAATTGTACATCACGGCAGCAGGAAGTAAATTTGGCAATGAACTTTTATGAGAAATGCTGTTGTTAAGCAGGCATGTTAGTCATCCTAAAGTCTACCATATCATTCTACTCTCAATTCTAAAATGTCACCGACTGCGCTTAAACTACAGCATAACAAGAAATTATTCATCTAAAAAGCTCAGAATGCTTACCCCATTCGCGAGCGATGTGGCAACCATATTCGAAGTAGCAATCGACAGGAACATGAACAGAAGATTCATGTTGTCGCAGAACACCGTCCCAGGACCTGTTAATCCGCAAATTGCACTGATGATTAGACTCATAAGCAAGCTTCTTGCCTTTTTTCCCTGAACCGATGGAGCTCTAATTGAATCGAGCTCAATTCAGAGGAACTTCAACAGTCAATCAAACTAACCTAAAGCAGCGAGCTCCGTCGAGCTTCCCTGGCCGATCACGGCCGTCGAGATGAGACTCATCAACGGAGCGCAGATCCACAGCCCCGTTGCAGGCCCCGAGAACATAATGATCTCCTTGATTTGTCTCCACAGGCTCTTCGTCGCGAGATCCTCCTCCTCAGTGCCAACCGCTGCCGCTTGGAGCTTATCTTCTTCACTCGGTGTGACCAGCGCACCGTTGCCGTCGCTCCCGGCATCGACATCAGGCTCATCGTGGAGGAGCTCTTGGCTCGAGCTGCTGAGGCACGGAGTCACGAAGGGGCGCCGAGGATGCGTCGGCAGTGCGATGCGCGGATTGGAAGGGGCGAGAGAGAAGCTCGATGGAGGCTTGAGCGAGGCAGGGAGGAGAGACGGCGGCCGGAGTCGAACTGGAGATGGTCGAGAGAGTCGCTTGAGATTCGCATTGTGGTGGATTGGAGTGGGTGAATGAGCGAGTGTATTCATTTCCGTTGCGTTTGTTGCCGTTAATGCGCACAGAGAGAGAGAGAGAGAGAGAGAGAGAGAGATCATTGGAAAAAGCGGGGCTTATATAGTAGCCATTTTCAAATGAGCTGAAGCGGCTCGGCTCGGCTCACCGCGCACGGACAGAGGGAGCGGGAAATTTCAGGTGGGTGGCCAAGGAGCTCGGCTCGGCAGCTGATGGGCGGCGGCGGCTTTCGTCTTCCAACTAACTTCTTTCCTGGAGATCTGCATCTAACTGTAACGAGCATGGGGGCCACGCTCCGATGCGCACGTGCCCCAGCGGCAATTCCAATCGGCATCTCCCGCGAAGACCATAAGATCCGCCGGCACGAAACGGAGAGAGCGACCGCCAAAGTCGCTTGACTCCTCTCGATCAATCTCTTTTCATTTTCTCGCCTCACGTTTTCGCCGAAATCCCAACTAATAACCCACCAGTTTAAGATGGAGTCGGAAAAATGAGAATCTTACGAGAACATACTTATTAAAAAGTAATTTTCAAATTGAGGAATCCATTTCTTTCATGAAAAATAAATAATTTAAAAAATATCTGACAAAAATGAATAATAATAAAAATTGTCATAAAATTATTTAAGCATAAATTGTTGTCTATAATAGAAAAATTTTCAATTGACTAATTATTTTGAGATACAAGCGATTATTTTTAGAATAATATTTTTAATTGTTCATTCTCTGCAAAATAAACGGAACTTAAGTTAAGAAATAAATTAAAACGTTTCTTGGTATTTTCATTGTTTTCAATTCAAACACAAACCAAGCGGTCTAAATATTTGTCAATCAAATATGTTTTAAAAGAATAATGCTCCAACACTAAAATTAGCATATAATATCAACTTACGGAATGATGCTTTAGGTTTTTTGGAGACTTGGATTCGACATAATTATTAAGCCAAGTGTTCATTTAGGTTTATGCTACTTTACATTGCAAGTTACTTCTGGATATCAATCTTAACACCCACAATATTGTTAAGAAGAAAATAAAATGCTAAATTGAAATTTATCTTTGCTCTATTTTTTCATGGAAACGAAGGTTGAAAATCTTCACTAATCAAAATCTTCACATGCCCTATTAATGAGCAATTTCAAGAGTAAATCCTAACTATAGTAAATACAAACGAGTAGGCGAGAGTATGGTCCGGATGCAAGTTCCAGAATTGAAATCAAGAACTGAACTAATTTACCCTAGAATTTACATGAAATCGAACTAGCCTTTTTGAGACTAATTCCCAGGTAGAATCAAAAGCCCGCTCTTTTTTTATAAAAAAATAAAATGTATAAACATATTAAGTAGTCAACTTTTTTTTATTTTGAGTTATCACGTTGTCTTTGTGAGTTTAATTTTTCTTGAGTTGCTGATTTTTTAATAAAGCAATTTTGTATTAAAAAAATATACGTATGCTCATAAATTCAATACTAGTTTTGATTGGTTCTGCGTGTGATTCCCCCTAATTAGTTATACACTAAGACACTTGCATAGAACCAACGTATTCGAGACACAATATAATCACCAAAGCTAACCTAGTTAGTTCCCAAGTTTTGAACCGGCAAATCTGCCCACTCAAAACCAAGTTCGTGGATTAGAACCTGGACCATTGCTCGCCCTAATAACGTGTCCAATGGCTGCGAGCCACGATCTTCGATCTTGATGGATTTCATCTAATAAGCACATGGTCTTAGGATGATGACGATGAACTTCCCTGACATTCGTGTGATGTACTCAATACTGACTCAAACCGGAAAATTTTGGATCCTGTAAGGCTTTCGTGGCCCTTGCCAATTTTTCATGGCAAATATCTTCTCGCCAGGTCAACCGGTCAGCCAGGCTCCCCAAGAAGTAAGCACACCTTCTTTTCTTGGTATCCACCAAACTGGTTAGTGAAAAAAAAAAAACAAAGCAAAAGAGTGAAATACAAGTACTCCACATCTGCTAGTCATCGTTTCGATGACGAACGATATCAAAAGAGGCATGATCAGCCGCCTCAGAGATCCACACGCTGACCAAGCATACCATGCAAGGTTAAAGCCGTTTCGGTTGATATCTTGTTGTCCACCCCCCTTGGTTTTCTTCTCTGATCAACGGTGAAGATTGGTTGCTAACCGTCGAGCAATGCAATGAATGCGGTGCGAGTGAGGAGAAAGAAGGCAATCTCTGCACCACTCTCGTTAGCCTCAGACGCTTCGACAACACGGCGCCGAGAAGCAAAGCGGCAACGCCAAAGCTGCGGTTGCGGACTAGAGGGCTGGGGTAAAGTCGAAGCCCCAAGGGAGGGCGAGCTCACTGTGGCCATGAGGAAGGAAAGGAAGTCAAAACTAAACATGGAGGGTCTTCAATTTGATGGAGTCCGAGAAGATGGCAATGAAAACCAAGGCCGCATATCTCTATCTCGCTGAAATCTCGTATCGTCTCCACAGACGATGAGGAGCTTGTACTCGTTATTCAAATCTGAGATCTGCAGACCTCATCTATGGATGACGATGAAGTCGATTAAAGAGACGCAAGGTGGGTGGCAATGTTCTGCAAAGTGGAGATGGTGAGTTTGCCTCGAACATGGTTGCTGCGGCCACCTGAGAAGGTGACATATGACGTCCTTCGACTTAGGCTAAAGGAAGACGATGAGCTTTTGAAACATTAATACAATCGGTGAAAATTACAAAACGGTCCTAAACCTATTGCAATTGCATAAATTCAATTATAAACTTTTCATTTTTTCGGCCAATTGAGTTTTAAACCTTTTATATTTGTATCAATTTAGTCTATTCGATTAATTTTCATCGGCAGGCATTGACATAAATGCCGACTTTTTACGTGGCGTAATTAGCTTTGATGTGGATAATTTTTTATTAGATTTTAACCATTTTCAAATCATCTATTCATTTGTTTTTTTTCCCTTTTTTTTTCTTTTTTTTTTTTTTTTTTTTTGGTTCCCTTCCCTTCGTCTACATCCTCTACCTAGTGGCCCAAACTGAGCAACCGGTCAGAGGCGAGAGCCGGCAAGGTCGGCCTGCTGGCCACTGATAAGAACAAGGATGCCCTCGCCGACACAGTAAAATCATGACCATTTTACTCAGACCCAAATTCGGTCATCTCCTTCAGATTGCTTCTCCATCTACACCAAATCCGAGACGGGTCCTCCTCTGCTACAATCAACTGAAACGCCTCCCCATCTGCAAGACCATGTCCTCCCCTTCTTCAATGTTAGAAACACCCACGAACGAGGCTACGACCACGAGCTGGCGCTGGTGTCGGCCCTCAAGCCGCAGTTTCCGCACACTGTGATTCCCTCTCTTCTCATCATATTGCCATCGTTCTCACTTCGATTCTCAAGCATTTGTCCTAGATCTGTACAAATACTCACGCTCTCGCTCTCTCAGAGCTTCCGAATTCCCCATCTCAGTGTGTGATTTTCTCTCCTTGGTCACCGGATTGCCTCAGGGTTTCCATTCGCTATGTTCATTTTTCAGTGGCTGACGCTAGTGGTTGGGTGAGAGCAAGCCTTGCCAAATTTGGTGAGGTCAACCTCGCTCTCAGTGTCGGCCTCGCTGGTTCTCACCTCTGGCTGGGTGAAACTTAGAGGATGAATGAAGATGCAAAAAAAGAAAAAAATGAATAAGTAAATATTCGGAAAAATATTAAAATATAATTAAAAAAATTTCACGTCAGCGTCAGTCACGCTACATAGGACAGTTATCGTCCACGTTAGCGCTAGCGGATCAAATTTGATTGGATGGATTAAATTGGCATAAATATAAATGATTTAAGATCGAATTGGTATAAATATAAATGATTTAAGATTGAATTGGTATAATTATAATAGTTTAAGACTGTTATCTTAGTTCTCCCAAATGATTGTGCAGTACTTATATTGAAAATGATGTTTTTAACCCTATAAACAACGAAACAACCATGCCGGAATTTTAAAGACAAGAAAGCCCACGTCGAGGACAACATACACAAAGGTACAGTTATGCCTTTTTTTCAATAATTATAAAGCTATTTTTTTTCTTGGTTATTTTTTGAACTTTTACGCCAACTTTCGTAGGCGTGTTGCAATTTCGATGCTCGTAGTCATTTATATGCCCTCATAGAGAAATTATTGAAGCAACGTCCCTGGTGCTGAATGCTTATTCAATTGCATCACCAAACTATTCCAATTAAGTAACAATTGCATACTAACTAGAGTTGGCCCAAGCAAAGTTACTGGCGATTGCATCACCGAACTTTTCAATGAAACCGATCCATTACGAAAAAAGGTCGGTTCCAGCAGAGGATAATTAGGTCAAGAATTTTTACCAAGATCCTTGTTCAAATTCACTCATCTCATATTAGGCACAAGGTTTAGACATGTGGAGTAAGCCATTCAACACTCGTAAAAATAGACTTTAAGTTTGAGCATGAGCTTCGCTTATCCTTTAACTCTAGAAGAGCGATTGTATTTATAGAGTTTATGTACTAGCTATTACAATAATTACATGTATTAATTCAAAATATTTTGATTTTTGAATTTTGAATTAGTTCGTTATAGTAATAACTACGATAATAATTACACGAGATATGAATAAACTAATCCAAATATTTTGAATTAGTCCATTATAGTAATAACTATAGTAATAACTTAATAATAAAAGGATTAACTATTTGAACGAGTCATGCGTTCCTATCCTTAACAGGCCCCTGCAAGTTGAAGGTGGTCTTCTAGATGATCTTCAACTTTGATTTGAGCATATTATGGCAACACCGTGTAAGAGGCTTGGTGAATTTATCCGCGATTTGGTCACGTGTGGATATGAAGTGAACCTTGAGTTTGCGTTGTGACACTAAATGGTAGATGTAATGAAAGTCTAGCTTGATATGCTTTGTTCTCGCATGAAAAAGTAGATTCACCATAAGATATGTTGCCCCTAAATTGTCGCACCAAAGGATAGGGGGTTTTAATTAAGAGATGCCCAATTCCTGTAACAATGATGGTAACCATACCACTTCTGCTGTGGCATTTGCAAATGCTCAATACTCAGATTCGATCGAGGGACGTGCAATGGTATGTTGCTTTTTGGCTAACCAAGAAATCAGATTTTGACCCATATAAATTGCCTAACCTCCTGTTGAATGTCTATCAATGGGGCAATCGGCCCAATCCGCATCACTCTATGCTTGGAGTTCTATGGTGGATTGGGAACTAATGAATAATTCATGTGAAACAATTTCCTTTAAGTAGTGTAGAATTCATTTTACCGCACTCCAGTGGTCGTCTGTTGGTTCTTTCAATTTCCTACGGTGCTCCTGTACAAACTAGCATCTTCAAGTGGCTAACCCTGATTGATTAAACTGGTATTCGTAGCCATGGGCATGTGAATCGATTTAACACCATCCATTTGGGGTTCGGTGAAGGAGATCTGTAACATACTTCTATTGTGACAGGAGGAGCCCTGATGGATGTTTAAGCACCTTGATTCCCAGAAAGTAATTAAGTTTTCCCAAGTCCCATATAAAGATCTCCTTATTTAAGCAGTTGATGGTGTCTTGAATAAATGTTGGATTAGACCCTGTAATTAACAATGTTGTCAACATAAATGAGCATGTAAACGGAGAAATTAGGCCAGTCACGACCTCTTTTTTCCGTTCGGGGGAATAGAGAGAATGGTTTAGGGGTATTTGCCTAAAGAGGCGGACCAACGGCCCTAGACTAGGCGCAGGCTCTCCCAAGCCCATACCTCGCGCGACATTGGATTTTGTTTTTTAGTTCTTAACAACCTATGTATTTCTAGGAGTCGCCACTAGCCTATTGGGGTCGGCTAGAAACCAATCAAGACACGGGAGTGTTGTCTCAATTCCTACGCAACCAGAGATTTCTCGGAACGGGGACTTGTTTACGCCAATGTTTCTATTAGCGCCCTTGCAGTACCACTAACTTGGAAGGCTTTAATCTAAATGGCCACACAATCTTGATTACCAATTATAATTATTATAAAACCGCTAAGTATCCATGCAAATGTTTTTGTAAGTTTTTTTTTAATATCTAAACTAATCCTAACATAATCTAGAAAAGAAATTTACACTCAAATTAATGAAAAGCAATGCATAAGTAAACATCCAAAAAATTGAAATAACTTGAAAATAAATGCAAAAAAAGGAAAACCCGATACAAGTCGGGCAAATAATATTACATGGCCTTATTATCACGCCCCGGGACAGGACCCCTTGAGCAAAATGAGAATTTAAATATGCATGCAATTATTCTAAATGCATGAAATTACTCTAATTAATTTTAATCTACGCAAAATAGATTATTTACAAAAATGGTTCTAAAATACCAAAATATCATTTAATTAGGAAAAATGACTTTATAAAATTAAGAAAATTTCATAGATGTCATTTTTTACCTTAATTTGATGCCATCTATCACTTTTATATTTTTTTGAAATTTTTGGATTTTTGGATTTTTTTTATTTCTTTATTTTTAAAAAAAATAAAAATAATAATTTCCTAAATCGATATATGCTAACATTAAATAACACAGCACATGAATATCACAATAACCGAGCTCAAATCGACCGTTTCAAGATCAAAACTTGGTTTGCACATTTCATCGAACACTTGGCGTGCATTAAATCACCCCAAAACAGCTTCGCCGGGCCATGTTTGCGGCCTTCAATCTTCACCTATGAGCAATATTATGTGGAACTAAAGCATCAAGATTATACTACCACATGCAAGGAGCAATATTAGATAGAAATCATAGCCTACAACACACAAGAACCCAGCTAAAATCGTCCTCAAATACACGGGTTTGAGCTGATTTTGCAAATCTGGGTTTGAACCCAAGTCAAGCAAACAGGTTGTGTCGCGACCCAATTTTTCGGGTGCATGATCCACCTAGGGTTTGGCGAATGGATTCTTGCCTAAAACTTAGCTCGGGCTCCCAAGCCCATACCAATTCGCGACTTTAAATTCAAGTTCTTAACATGCAATTGATTTTTTAATTGGGAGTCGCCACTAATCTATTTTTTGGTGGGTTGATTAGAAACCCAAGTAAAGTAATGGGAGATTTACTTTACTCCTACGAACCAGAAACTATGGGTACGGGGACTTGGTTACACTAGATTTCTCTAATGCCCTTTCGGTACCTTTTCTTTTATTTTTTTGAAAAAAATGTTTTGCAGGCAGCTTGAATTGATTTCAATTTATTTTCCTAACATGTGAGGTGTTCATGCGGGTGCGCAAACCATTAATTTAACACCCAAGTAAAGCAATTAAACAATGCAGAACTTACCTCAAAGCAACGAAAGCATATGCGTTGTTAGATCAAAATTCACATCAGCAATCCTAGATATGATTTCTAATTAACAAGCAATCACTCAATTTTTTTTGTTTTCATTTATTCAATGAGAATCATGCGATGCAATGTTACTAATCTAACATGAGTTGATATGACATGGTAACATGACCTAAACTAAATGACATGAGTAAAGGTAATTTCTAAAGAAATGCAATAATTAAATATGCAATCTAAATTAATCAAATGACCTAACTTTAATGACAGGCAATTTCTAATTAAATGAACCTAATAATAATCACTAAATGACGTGCATTTCATGAACCTAATTCTATATGACGTGCACATGAATTTTCTATTCATTTTTTATTTAACGAAAATTCATAATTAAAATCACTAAAGAAAATAAAAATCTAACTAAAGTGAAAATTAAAGTAAAATGCTATCTATTATAAATGCCTTCTAAACATGCATTTTTTTTTTAAAAAAAAAAAATAACTAACCTATCATGCAACTCATCTAAAGATCTATCTAGACCTAAAATTAAACATGCAATTTATTCTAATATGCCATGACGTGCAAATAATGCCCTAATCCCTAATTTTTTATGAAATTCAAAATTAAGGAAAAACATGCAATTCAGATAATAAAAACTAACATCCTAAATGAATGCACTTTTTCTTTTTCTTTTTCATGATTCAAAATAAAAATCTCTATTCTAATCATGCAAGATAATTAAAAAAACAAACCTAATCCTAATTCAAACTTCTTCATTTTTTGATATTTCCTTTTTACGAAAAAATAAAATTAACTCAAGCACCATGACACCAAAATCAAACAAGATAAAATTGATATTCGAAAATTGGCGAACCATATCTCGCGCATGAGATCGGGCTGTCCAATTTTTAAAATTAAATCGCGAATCGAATCTCGAGCATGAGATCGGATTGTCGATTTTTTTGTAAGGGATTGCGAGTCGGATTTCGGGCGCGAAAATCAGACTGACAACCTCTAATTTGATGGGCACTTTATGTCGGAATATCAATCATGTACTTAAATGAACAAACTCACTAAAAAAACAAGATATAAAAAATAAAATAAAATAAAAACTGAATAAATAATAAAGAAAATCTACCTAATTCCCTTTTCCTCCTTTCTTTTTTGCTTTTGTTTTTTCTGTTTTTTTCTCTTTCCTGCTTTCTCTTTCCACGCACGTTTGTGGATCTCCAAGGGCGGCAGATCAAACGGTCCGGCGAGGGGAACTCCGGCAAAGGTAGATCGGCGGACCGGCGACAGCAGGCGGTGGGCGGCAGCAGGCGGATCACTTGGACGTCGGGTTGCTCGGGCTGGGTCGCGGCGGAAGAGGTGACGTGGGCGCGGCTCGCGGTCGGTGCGGCGGGCGGAGCGGGTCGTGGCTGGGCTCAGGCTCGGCTTGCTCGGACTTTGTGGAGGAGGTGCGGCGGTGCGCGTGCGCAAGGGGGAGTGAACCGGCGGTGACCGGGCGCGGGCAGTTTTCTCGTGGAGGAGGTGCAGCGAAGGAAATCCTCAAGGAAGAAGATGAACCAGCTTTTTCTTCCCTTTTTACTTTGTTTTTGCTTTTTCCTTCTGCTGCAACCTGCCACACCCCTCCTTTGTCTCCCCTCTTGTACTTTTGCTATCTTCTCCTCAAAACCCACGGACAGCAACTCTCTCCTCTCCCTTTTGTTTTTTTTCTTTTCTCTTTGATTCTAAAGAAAAGCCAGTCCTCCAAAACCTCTCGCACACATGGCCTTTTATAGGGAGAGGAATTGGATTTTCAAAATTCCTCGAGTCAATCTTCGCAAATCTTTTTACAAAATTTTCACCTATTGATAACGATCTAAGATTTCGATAAGATTACTCTTTAATTCCAAATCCTAAAAAGCCAAATCGCAATATTTCGTAACATTCGTTTTTTTCCACTTGCCCTATCCCGGAAAATTTCAAATTTTTATTTTCTCACAAGATAATTCCTGATCATTTAAAAATAGGCTTGGCCAACTAATTTGAATTTATCTGCCACCGATTCCATAAAAAGTAAAAAAACAAATAAATCCAACCTAAATCTATGCGCTATGCAATTAATAAAATTAACCCCTAATTTTCTAAAATGGGCCGTCAAAATTTAGGTGTCAACAGGTTGCATGCCCATATTCAAGCCCCGACACTTATCACATGCAAGATCTAAGGGAAACACTACTTAATTCGAGTGAAAGTAGGTAACATGAGCTTTCAAATGCAACAAAAATCATAGAGAATGGCCCACCGAAAGACATCAAAACGAACTCTCCAAGAAGCACACATGCAAAACTCTTGAAGAGATTCCAACACTTAGAAAAATTTCCACCTCGAAAATCAGTCCTCCGGACTAGTTTTCCTCTTGATTTTCGTGATAAAAACATGTCCAAAATTAAACCAAAATACATCTAAGATACTTACCTTGCTTCCTAGTTTCCCTTTCAAGTGACTGTTGGCCAAGAAAACCAAGAAATTGTCCTCTGGGAGCATGTGGAAGTTGGTTCCTTCAAACTGAAAGTGAAATCTACAGAAGAAAAAGTGACAACAAAGGTTTTTGTCGACCTCTAAAATTAAACTTTAAGACCTCTTTTGTTGGAAAACTTAACACCAAACCAAACTATATATATTCTAGTTTGGGGTAAAAGTCAAGCTTTTCCTCATTTGTCTCTCAGTTTTCTCAAAAACACCCGCTTTCTCTCACTCGTGACCAACCGAGCTCAACACTTGGAAAAATTCAAACTTTCTTTGGCCCGACAGGAGGGTAGTTTTTCGGGGGGCTTTAGGAGGCCTTCCCGATCTCCATTTGGGACGTGCGACCTATGCTTGGAAAGATCTTTGAGTGAAGTTTCACTCTCTAGTTGAAGATTTTGGCTAATTTTGGCTGCAAGTTTGTGAAAATTTCACTTTTCTCCCTGAAGGTTGATTTGGAATTTCTGGGTTTTTGCTTTCTGGAGTTGCTTCTGAAGGTGTCTTTGGGGAACGATTCCGAGCTCTCTCCTCTCTCTCTCTCGTCTCCTCTCTCGCATGCCCTCAAAGAGCTTGCTTCCATGATCTTATCTACCGAATTAGAGGAGTTTTGGTCGGTCCTTTGTCCACCTACCAAGTCTGTCAACAGAGCTACTTCAATAACTTTTTGACTTAGCCAGATTTTCAATTTCTGCAGATGTTGAATGTCCGGATTTGGTGCGATTTTCCCGTGCCTTCAGAAGCTTATCTCTGATCAATTTCCGTCCACTGGCACTACTCATTATGGTCTTCAATCACGTGCAAAGATCAGGCTGGATGGGCGGCTGAGTGAGATATGGTGGGGCCGCCAAGTTGCTTACTCAGCAACTCCGAATTGAGGCTAAACCGTAGGCTGGGTTTTGGTAGCTCGTTTGAGTGCTTTAATCCATCAATTTGGCTGCGTTTTTTTGATCAATTAGCAAGCTCATGTATAGTATTTTAATATCTCGACCAGATTTTGCAATTATACCCACCCAATTTTGCAAGAAAGTCCCTCAAAGTTAGTCATTTTCTTATCCGAAAATACCCATTTCAATGCAAATTTGGTCCTTTTCGCCCGATTTGATTAATTCGAGTTGGCTCAAGTTCAATTTCAACTTAATTGGTGACCAAGATGATGATTTAAGCGTTCGGGCAAAATTTTGCAAAATTTGCGAATTGGTCCCTCAACTTTTGGAAATTGCATTTTGGCCCCAATTTGCCATTTTAATTCCAATCTAACCTCTCGGGCTTGTCTAGTCACATTTAGATCATTGGCCCCAACTTTTTCCCTTTTTTTTTAATTTTTTTTTATCTTTTTTATATATTTAATTTAATTTTTTTTAATTTTTTTTTAAGGAAAAACATATTCTATTTAAAACACTATATTAAATGCCTAGATAATCTATATGCAAGAATTTAACTTGAAATATTTTTGTGGAAAAACAAGTTTCCATTTTTTTTTTTTTTTGAAATGATTTTTGGGCAAAAATTTAGATGTCAACAAGGCCGATGTAGAATAAAGAGGGAAGTATTAGTTTTTGATCTGATAAATCCCAGGGATTCTAAAAAGATGCTCAACCGGTGGAACCAAGCCCGCAATATTTGTTTCAATTCATATAAGGATTTTTGTAACTTGCCCTTATGATTTGGCATTTCTTTATCAATGAAGCCTTAAGGCTGGGCCATGTAGACTTCTTCAATCAAGTTACCATCTAAAAATGCATTGCAAATATCCAACTTCCAGAGTTTCTAGTTCTTTGTTATAATCAATGAAATAAATGTACAGATAGTGGTTGCTTTAACAACGGGATTAAACTTTTCCATATAGTCAATACCCTCATGTTGATTGTAGCCATTGGCCACTAGGCGAGCTTTGTACCGGTCTATTGAGCCATCTAGATATATCTTGACTCGATAAATCCATTTGGAGCACATGACATTTGTTTTGGGATTTGGTGGAACCAAAACCCATGTTCTATTACGCAACAAAGCATTATATTCTTCAAGCATCGTGTTCCTCCATTTTTTATGTTTATTAGCTTCAGTGAAGCATCGTGGCTCTTCTGTAGAACTTATTTAGTCAAGTTCATATGCGGCAATGGATATTTAGTGTTGAGCTTTGGGTTTTGAGACAGTCACATTAAAGGGTTCTCGGTTTTTGATAAATCGATTGCGAATGTATCATAATAGCTTGCTGTGGGGAAGCGTTTGAAAGAGTCTTATTAGAACATATACTAGCATTAAACGGACTAGAAAGCAACGTATTAGATGTTGAAGTAGTATTAGTATTTGATAATGTCGGCAATGATTTTCCAAAGGTGGGTGGGGAGGTGTTAAAGGGTGGGGTAGTAGGCAAGGCATTACCATTAACACCATGGTTCACATGGGAGGACGTACCAGCCGTGGAGATCGTCAACCAAGGATGTGATGTTGAGGCTATTTTAGAGGAGTGTGAACCAAGCGTGGCGAATGGAAACATATTTTCAATGAAACTAGTAACATGCATTCAATTTTGTAATCTAAACAACGATAACTAACATGCAATTGACACGGCCCACGGACGAAGCATGATCTAAGATCGTCCATGACAAGGCTGTGTCACGCACAAGGGCTTGTCTACGAACAGCCCATGAACGATCCATGAACGACCCACGATCAGCGCCCGACCAGCCCATGCATAATCCAGACAAAAGCTCGTGCGCCACCCATGGTTCATGCTCGGCCAGCCCATGTGCAACCCGTGACTATCCACCTGCTCGTGTTAGGTGGCCTGCCCTTGCTTCTGACACACACCCCATGGGCTTTCCCAAGGCCTAGCCATTGAGTGGCCTAGTGTACAGACTTGTAATGATGATACGTGTTCAAAACAGTTGTTGGATTTGAGGGATGATCAACAGATGAGATGAGACTCACACTTGTATAAATAGGGGTCCCTCCCTTGATTGTACTTAGCTCGTTCATAACAAATACACTAGCCCCTTTGTTCATCTGACCCTCGTGCTCGTGCGTGTGCGCATAAGGGTGACTTGGGAGTGAAATCCTAAGGCCGCACGGTGTTTGATCGATCATAATCGATCGACCCGTGACACAATGAATTATATCTTAAGAACACACATTGAGAAAAACATAGTGAAAACTTATGTGAATTATATGACCTTAAAAAAGGGAAAACAATACAACCAATTTTTTTTAAAAACTTGTAATCCGATTGTTGATGGAAAAGTACTTGAAAAGGTGAGATATTATTTAAAAGTGGTATGTGTAATATGTTAATAAGGTATATTGTGGTTTCAAAAGCAAAACGGCAATACTTAAGGAGAAGAGATGAAAGGACCAATAATGTAAGGCTGATATCAATAGTGAATTTTTTGTTCAACTGCTCCGTTCTGCTTGTGAGTGTGGACACGCTATTTGATGTAGAATTTCATCTTTTGAAAAAAAATTATTCAAGGTTTTGTATTCCCCACCACAATCAGACTGTACGACTTTGATGGATTTTTCAAATTGTTTCTCAACCATGGTCTTGAATTCTTTGAAACTGGAAGGGATAATAGACCAACTTTAAATAGGATAGTACCAAGTATACTTGGAAATATCATCAACAAATACAAAAAAAAAAATACTTATAACCGGAAAAGAATCAATTGGAGCAGGTCCCCATACATCAGTAAAAATTAAATTAAGATGTGCTTTACTAATGCTATGAGTGGGGGGTAGGGGGTTTTGTAAGATTTACCTAACAAACAAAAAGCACATTTATTAAAATCAAATGTAGAATATGGCAAATTGTTTGAATGAATCAAAGAGTGAACTTTGCTTTGTCAGGGATGACCTATTTGAGAGTGTCAAGTGGTGGTAATGGTGGAAGTATCAAGTGAAATGGTGTTGGAGGTGTGGTATGAAGACGCAGTAGTCGATATAATCTATCCTTAAGCGGACCTTGGAGTAGTGGTGTTTTGGTCTGCAAGTCCTTCACAACAAAGTGAAATGGATGAAACTCAAAGAAGCAATTGTTATCACGTGTAAAATTGTGTATAGAAAGCAAATTTCATGTAATGGTAGAGACATGAAGGATACTTGAGAAAGTAAAATATTAGTTAACGGGATTTTTAAGAGTGGAAGAACCGATATTAACAATGTCTAAATCTATTTCATTACCTACATAGAGAGATTCATTACCGTTATGTGGTGCAGAAATATGCAGATTAGCAATGTCAAGCTTCACATAATGAGTAGCTATAGAAAGTTGGTGTTGCACAACTTGAGTGGAGGTGGGAGATGACATAATGAGTAGCTATAGAAAGTTGGTGTTGCACAACTTGAGTGGAGGTGGGAGATGACATCATGAATAGAAGAAGTCGAAAAATGGAAGAGAAAGAAGGAACAACGGAGGTGTTTTTAAGGATCTTTCTAGTGCTATGATATAATGTAAAAATAGACTTTGAGTTTGAGCATGTATTTTGCTTATCCTTTAACTCTAGGATAGCGATTGTATTTATAGAGTTTATGTACTAGCTATTACAATAATTATATGGACTAATCAAAATATTTTGAATTCTGAATTAGTTTGTTATGGTAATGATGTGGACATCGAGTCATATTGAGGAGGACGTGCTAAGGGTCCGTTGTCTATTCCGACTGGTTCGATCACTCGAGCGCGAGCCAAGCAATTTAGGCAAGCTGTTGGCATCATGGTTTGTGATCTTTGGCGTGGAGATGATCTTGGATCAAATCTTGAAGAATCTTGGAAATCTTGACGTAATCTTTGGCTTGGAGATGACCTTGGATCAAATCTTGAAGAATCTTGGAAATCTTGGCGCAATTTGATTATCTGGTCACCAAATATTTGACCAAATCAAAAATAATTATCTTCTTGTTTAGGCATATTCTAGAATATGACGTATTAGATTTCTAGGGCTGGTTTAGGGTTTGTGTGATAGCTAGAAAACCTATATTAAGGATTTGCTGACTTTCTTTGGGAGAGATATATTTTATTTTCGAGGAAAATAATTGAAAGGTTCTCTTCTACTGTTCTTTTGAGGACTTGACCTTATCAAGATTTTCTTGTGGCGGTCGATTCGACTTGTCGAGCGTGATAGCTAATTCTTTCGCTCGTGGCGTCTATAACATTAGTTGGTTGACACGCGTTTGTCAACAGGTCACGTTCATACCGAGGTTGCCAATCACAGGTTTGATTGGAGGTTGATGTTCACAATTCGCACCATCTAAGCCTTCGTAGAACGATCTTTTCGCAACGATTCACATCAAGTAATAACCATAGTGATAACGAAATAATAAAAGCATTAACTAATAATAGAATTTGAACAAGCCATGCGTTGCTATCCTTAACACTGATCACCTCTAAATAACCATACTCAGTTCCTTGAACAACTTCCAATCCAGATCACGCATTTTGTCCTCAACTACTCCTGTCTTGTGCTTGTTTATCGGCATAATCAAATTTATCATCACAAAACTAGCCATCTCGATCAAGTTTTTCTAATTTTTCATCCTTTACGCATTAACTCCTCTTTTGTTCTTTTCACTAGGAATCTTTGCACATTGAATTACTCCCTGACGATGCACGCATCTGTGAAGAGTTTCAAACTAGATCTTCTTCAAAATCGGAATCCATACACAAAACTCAAATGCCTCTCAAGGGTTTCCTCCGAAGGACCTTCTGATGAATCAGTTCCTGGTGATTTCGTGAGTAACGATTTGAAAACGAGGAGCAAGATAAAGTGTTTAAGTCAGAAGATCTTTAGATTCGAAAAAAAAATTGAGAAAGTTAGTTCTGATAGACTTCCTGTTTTGTATTTCTCATCTTTCTATATATGGTAGCAAAACCCCGAGCCGCCGCTTTTGACCTGTCATATGGCGTGACAAACTCAAATTTATAGATCGTAAAAATATTACCTGTCATGTGTAGTTGGCACGAGAGAAATATGATGCAGTCCCACTGTCTAGCTTCGTCTCAATGATATTGATACTGTCAACTTTGATGTTCTTTGCAAGGAATTCCTTTAGATCTATTCTCGAGATATCTAAGTACTTTGGGCTTAAGGGGCCCATCTAAAATTCTTGGCACCTGGCCCATTTAGTAGACCCATGAAACGAGTGGATCGGGTATGTACTCAAATTGGGTCCCACTGGTGATGGGTTCCCTTAAAATCAACATTGTTGGCTCCTTCATCGGTGGAAAAACCACGGGTGTGGTGGCCGGCGTGTACCAACATGCATTTGGAAAGCTAATAGGAGGTTTCGATTGGTGAAAGCCCGCCCAATCAGCTCTCCAGGCTGAAACCCTCGCCATGCTTGAAAGTTTGCGGCGCGCGTGTGAACTGAGGGAAGAGGAGAAAGGCAAGGAGTTGTGCTTTGAGCCTGACGACTTCACTTTAGTTCAATCCCTCCTTCGCGCAGATCAAGCTCCGGGACGTTGAAGTGCTTGTCAAAGAGTGCTGGCCTTGATCTCTCTAAGTTGCCACGATGATGCTTAACCCATTGCTCCGGAGCCCAAAATAAAGCTACGGACTAGATGCTAAAGCCCAACTCCAAAAGACTCTCGCGAAGCTGGGTTTCAAGCCCTTCAATACTTTGTCTCAAAGCCCATCTGGGATGTTCTTCTTCTTTATTTCCATGAGATGTAATGAGGTTTTTTTTTTTTTTTCCCAAAAAAAAAAAAAAAAAAAACTAGTGAATTGGGTCGAAAATAGTTCAACTCAAATTGATGCATTTAATCTATTTTTGACCCATTTCTATGTAATACAAATTTAGTAATCCATACCCAAACCGAATCGCGATACTTTTTTTTTATTTAATTTTTCCTTAATATGTTGCTTTTGAAGAATGGACGGCTCCATGAATCAATTCATCGAGTTAGTGAGGGAGTTTTTGGGGTTGGGTTATAGACAAGGGCGTGAAGATGGCACTGAAATCCAACTTGGACATTTATAAATCATGAAACAAGTTCGGGCCTTAGTTTTGGGTCATATATTGACGAGATATCTTAATGTATTAGGCTTGATGATAGCCAATTTAGATTTCTCTTGTAATAAAGATAAATTTATATTAATTTATTTCCTTTTGATCATATTCCAAAGTTACACATTTTAATCGACGAGAAGGCTATAGATTTACTACACGCATTGTTGTGAAACATAATTAAATATTAATATTAAATTGTTAGCAATGAAAGTTCACTTAAATTGTCTTCAAAATAATAATATAGGGCTAACATTGTCGTGAAACATAAAAATAGGACCAAAATCACACATCTTTCGAAGTACACGAATGGAAATGTATTTCCCTCGAATAACACATCGCTCGCTTTCCCTTCAAGGTTTTGCAAGAGCCATTCTTCACCAATGATTTGCTTTACAATACCTTGTAGCCGAAGTGTATATCTTCGATTATTTAGAGCAAATAGAGGTATTTTCGAAGTCCTTATGAACTAAGTATGTAACTTTGTGTGGATCCTTTGGTAATTGAATATTCTTTTTGAATGTTAGATATTGACATGTTAACTCAATTAAAATAAGTCGTAAGAATACCACTTCGAATACTCAAATTAATCCGTGAACAAAACAATCCTCCAAAATCACACTATTAGAAACGTCATCAAATCACATCCAACGCAAATTTTGACTAATCTATCATGCGAAACCCCACACTAATCAAAACACCCAAAGACCCAAATCAACAGTTTGATTAAAGGGAAAAACAAAGAATGACAAACTCAAACACCTGAAAGAATCTTTGGCGGCAACAAAGTCATAGATGATGCATTGGAGCTCAAAGAATTAGGCCTTGTTGCCTCTTTATAGCTAATCGTCGAGCACGAGACCGATGCTCAAACCCGAATTTTCAAGAGGATTGACCTCCTAGTACAGAATGGGCTAACGAGTCGAGATTGCCGACATAGATGGTGGCCTCTTGGTTTCTCTTAAAGGAGTGCTGGCTGAGCAAGTTTGCCCCAACTCTCGAAAGGTGAATTTGGAGCATCGTCTTCACTAGCAGAGCAAGTTTGTCCCAACTCATTCATCCTCGCTTCCTCAATAAAAGCCTAAATTGATTGAAAATCCAAAATTAATCTGGCTTTACAAATTAAATCCATATTCTACCCATATCTTAAAGTTGGCTAATCCATATTTAACTCATTAATTATGAGTTGAAAAGTGGGTTCTTCTAACTCTTTTTGACAGGTCTACAGTCAATTGCTGCCCCCTATCATTCTAATTCAAAGCATCTTTTTAGACCCCTCGTTTAAGTGAGCGGAGAGCAAGGACGATGAATTCATCCGCGCGAAGTAGACCGACACTTGGGCACAGGGACCACCGTGCAAACGGATAGCCAGACTAGCAAAGTCAGGGTTGGCTGTCAGTGTTCATTTTTGGGAATGGAAATATCCACTCTTTTTTTGTTAATAGGGAGCAGAGACGAAAAGAAATCTAATGAAAAAACAACAGGCATACCGACCAAAAAAACAGAAAAAAGAAAAAACAACAGGCATGAAAAGTGGGGCCCACAAACACCTTTGCGAAAATATGAAGGAGAGTAGGCATAAGAAGTGGGGCCCGGCCCACTAAATGATTTTAGTTTCAATACTTCGATACGATTGGTGAGACCGGGTTAAGGTCACGTGTTCGCCTTTCGATATCATCGAAGTCGAGGCCAACGAGGCGAGCCCAAGAAGATCATTGGACGTTGGAGAAATGACACAAATAATTTTTAAATGATAATTTATTATATATTTTGATTTTTAAAATTTTAATTTGTTTAAAGTATTTTCTGAACTTTAATTTAATATATAATGTGATTTTGAATTTTTAATTTGTTCACTATTATTCATGAATTTGAATTAATTAAAAGACAATATTAATTTAAACATGTATTCTGAATAAATTGAAAGTTAAGGAACCACATTATTCATTGAATTAAATTTGAGGGATCAAAATGAATAAATTAAAATTTCAAGACCACATTACACATTAAATCAAAATTTAGCGACGTCTTTATGTCATTATGACAATTCATATTTTTTCACCTCCTTTGTGTTCTTATTGGGTTGCCCCATTTTTCAATCGCCACAACAAAAGTACGGTCAACTTTTGCGAGCCCTAGCTTAAGCTATACAGCATGCCTTGCACTGACTTTGACCAAAACAGCTCTTGTAATAGAAAGAGAGCCTTGAATTCCAATGTGAATTCGGTCCCACCTCCACATTCATTATAGTCAATTAATCCTTTCGGCCAACCTTTATTCATTGAGTCAACTTGAAGCAGCTGTGTGCTTGGAGGTCGCACTGTACTCTCACTCGTTGAACAATTAAGAGCTGGAAGGGGTTGGTGGGAGTGGAGAGAATATTGAGGATTACCCCCACGATTTCAATTATTCATTTCTTCACGGAAGTGGAAATTATGCGACCTCTTGGACATTTGGCAAAGGTTAAATATAGGCATATACCCCCTTTTTCACCCTATCATATCAATTTTAATTTCGTACATCCCTTTTTTTTTAATTTTTTTGAAATATCAAATCTCAATTTGCCATAAAGAAAATGGTATAAGTTTCTACCGATCAATATTTGCATATTATTGATTATTTTAAGTGTTTCGCATCACATGAACATCAAAACATAAGAAACGCAATGTATGATTATAAATAAAAGATTTAAAGGGGAAGTAATTATTTGAAGCAAGCTATTAAAACGTCGAACTTCCAAAAACCCTTGCTTTCTGTGAAAATGAATAAAAGCACTTTGTTTTCATGAAAATTTTGAAAATTTAGATATGAAATAATTCCTATGTGGTTGAACACTAGAGTTAGTATATACTAAATAACACATAATCCTCATTTTTTTTTGAATAAATAGTAAAAACTCTGTTTATTTTGTAAAAGATGAATGGTTTACAAATATTTTTTTCAAAAACTAATCATTTATACCATTTGAAATAATCAGCTATAAAATATATTCATTATCGAAGATAATTTACGTTAACAGACGTTTTCATGAATGAAAATTTTTTTTAAAATTATTCATTTATGTGAAACAAGTAAAGCCTCAATTTCCTTTTTTTTCCTGGCAAGAACAAAACTTTTCCTTCTCTTTGATAAACCAATAAGTACTGAAAAATTAAAACAGGATGCAAAAACTGAAAATGAAAAGCTCGGGAAAATAGTGGCCTCAGAAAAATGACCAAAAACGAAATGAAGTGCAAATAAAACGAAAATACAGATGATCGTCCACTTCATCGTCATCGATCCAGAAATTCCTCGTCTTGACTCGCTCGCGGTGAGTCACAGAGACGGTTCCGGGTCGCTTTCGGAGAAATAAACATATCTCCTCTTCCTTGTCCGCAAGCGGGCTCGCTCTCCCCCATTCGATTTGACTCCCCCTCCATCCGTATTTTCGGCATTTACATTGTTTATTCCAAATCTCAGAGACGCCACATTGGACCTTTCGGTCTCGATCGCCTTACAAAGGGCCTCCCCATTACTTTCTGGTTTTTCACCACATTCCGTCTCCGTCTCCCTCCGATCTCGAGTTCAGCGAGCGAGAGAGAGAGAGAGAGAGAGAGAGAGAGAGAGAGAGAGATGGGGAGTTTGGGAGCCATCCTGAAGCACCCGGACGATTTCTACCCGCTGCTGAAGCTGAAGATCGCGGCAAGGAATGCCGAGAAGCAGATCCCTCCGCAGCCGCACTGGGGATTCTGCTACTCGATGCTCCACAAGGTCTCCCGGAGCTTCGGCCTCGTTATCCAGCAGCTCGGCCCCGAGCTTCGCGACGCGGTGAGCGCGGTTTTTCGATTTAGCAGCTATCATGATGTAGTCTGGTCTTCTTCTTTTTTTCCTTTGGGTTTGTTCCCGTTTTTTTGGAGAAATTTGGACGATCGCGACGTTTAATTCATGCGGGAGTTGTGGATGATGATCGAATAGGATTGCGGGATCGGTGGATTGAGTTTTCTGCTGTAATGATCTTGTTTTGGACGAGTGTTTTTGTGGAATCGTGATCGCTGAATATGTTCGTGGTGTTTAAGCGATGCCATGATGACTTTGGATGCATGACTCTGCCTGTTGCTATTAAATGGACGAAGTTGTTTGTGTTTTTTTTTTTTTTTCGGTTGCGGCCAGGAGGAATTTTTCTATGGCTTAGTGAGCACTACCTGCTATCAGGAAATATGAGGAAATTCATGATATTGTAAAGGACAAATACGAAAGAATTAGGAAAAATTGCTAATTCTATACTACCTGCTAAAGACAGCAGGTACAGCAGCTTAGTTAAAAGCAAAGGATCGATTATTCCATTTGTTGTGGCTCAAGTGGCGTGCCCTTACTTAAAGGATTTGAATCAGTTTATTGAGGCATTTTACTAGAGGATTAATGCATGATATTGATGCAAGATGATGACGTTAGATAGAGTACTCCAAGCACACACTTTTCTCTCTCGTATGGGTGAGTCCCCATGAGAAGTTCACAGAACATGCGAGATGGTTTAGCAAAAGCCCAAGGTTTTCATGAATTTGGAATTTAGTTGATGGGAGGAGGTTCCTCGAGTCCATCCTCCTCCTCCTCCTAAGGTTTTGGTGTTTTAGTATTATTGATTCCAAAATTCTGAGCCAAATAAAGTGTAGATTTTTTCCCTCTCCTTTCTCAAGAGAGATTGTGCAGGGAGGATATATCACGTGTTAATGTTCGGAGTGTTTCTTGCCTGGACTGGCTTTCGTCATACTGTTTGATAGCATCCCCGAGTCCATCCTCCTCCTCCTCCTAAGGTTTTGGTGTTTTAGTATTATTGATTCCAAAATTCTGAGCCAAATAAAGTGTAGATTTTTTCCCTCTCCTTTCTCAAGAGAGATTGTGCAGGGAGGATATATCACGTGTTAATGTTCGGAGTGTTTCTTGCCTGGACTGGCTTTCGTCATACTGTTTGATAGCATCCCCGAGTCCATCCTCCTCCTCCTCCTAAGGTTTTGGTGTTTTAGTATTATTGATTCCAAAATTCTGAGCCAAATAAAGTGTAGATTTTTTCCCTCTCCTTTCTCAAGAGAGATTGTGCAGGGAGGATATATCACGTGTTAATGTTCGGAGTGTTTCTTGCCTGGACTGGCTTTCGTCATACTGTTTGATAGCATCCCCGTGGCACACATGGCACCTGGAGATCCATTGATTCTGATGGACTGTATATAATGATGACTTGTTTACATAGGAAAGATGACATTTGTATTGGTGAACAAGCTGCAGGAGCTTATTTCTTTCCCTTCCTAGAAATTAGAATATCAGCTGTTGAAAGTACATATTTCTGTACTACTCTCTTACAATTGAAAAGTCAAAGAAAGTGCTATAGGCTCTCCTTACTTGAACCACATCTGAGTATGATCTTGAATGGAATTGCGTAATATTACTGTTGATGTCAATGCTGTCCTCTTACCTAGATTAATGTGGTTACTTCTTGCTTTCTTTTGATACTTTCTCCTATGGACTTCTAGTGTCTGCTAATCCAATGCAAAAATCCAATGAACTGTTAGATTAGTTAACTCAAATGCCAGTACTAGTCAATGCAAATCCCAATGGGATTCTTAGATTAGCCTCTTGCAATATATTTTTATCTCTTTAACTTTTCTTTTGCATTTTTGCAGGTGTGCATATTTTATTTGGTCCTGCGAGCACTTGATACAGTTGGTTTGTCCCATAACTCTGTATTAATTCTCTGTCTTGCATTTGCAAGATATCATGCCGTTTATTAAATATAGTGCATTTGTCCTAAATTACTGTCATTCCATTTGGGTGACATTAAACCTTGACTGCCATTTTACCCAATTAATTTCAAATGTATCTACCCTGTCGGCAGCTCTACTTTTTCCCTTCAAACTTCTACATATCCGGATAAGGGAGTGGAGTTCAGGCTACATCTCCTTGTCTGAGTGTTTTTAAAGGAGAAAACCTATGCCTCTTCAAATCTTGATATTCTTTTAAGTATCCTTTCAACTATGAGAAATTGCAACACTTATCTATAGCACTTTTTAGCTGGTGAACTGGACCAACTATCCTTTGTCCGTAAAAGCTGACCGTAATCTGAACCTATTGGAGTTATCATTTTATGTTGATAGCATTCGTGGGAATATTATTGTGTAGGTCACAATATGTTCTTCACATATAGACTTTAGTTTATTTGTCACCACTATCCATCGTAAATGGAAGTCGGGCATGCTATGCTCTAGTTGATAAGGTCCATGCTGATTCATCGGTTGAGAAACATGGACTTATATATATCAGTTGGATAATCCATAAAAGAATCAGTTTCAGGATTTGTCCTTAGTTCCTCTGCCAACTTTTGTCAGTATCTCATTGAATAGTTGTTTCCAGCTCCATAATGGCATTATTACGTGATTTTGTGTTGAAATCTTATCTCTTTTAATGTTCCCTTTCCAGAGGATGACACAAGCATACCTACTGATGTCAAAGTGCCTATCCTGAAAGCTTTTCATCAGCATGTGTATGATAAGGAATGGCATTTTTCATGTGAGTTAGACATGCTATCCTACTATTTACTTCTTGCCAGTTAAAGCTTTTGGTGATCCAAGACTGAAAACTGGTTTTTCAGTATTTAAAGGCTTGGTTCAGTATTGATGCCCAATTCAGGAAACATGAGTTAGATGTGTTCTAAATAAAAAAAGTGTTTGACTCATCTCTCTTAATGGTTTCCTTTGTATAAATGTGTGTATATAAGCGTAAATAATAGATGTTGTCCACATTTTGCGTTAAGAATGGGCTTTGAAGCCACATGGAGATCCTATTTTTAACATTATCTTGTAGCAAATATACATCTTTACCACTTTGTTCTTCAAAATCTAGAATGATAGTGGAGTAGTTCCCTCTGTGATATATCATTTGAAATTGACTTCAAATTGACTTGGATTATATTTCTTAACACCGCTTTTAGTAGAACAAGATATATCAACAATATTGGACTTTACTTTATGATTCTACATGAGAACCTTTTCACCAGTCTCATCTACTTTTCTTATTTTGTGCAATCTTTTGCTAAATTTTTTGAGAACCGATACTGAAGTACAATGAACACTCTCTTCCGGTAAGATAGTCTTGTGATAATTCCATCATTATGGGGAAACTGGACTACCCAGCATAGGGTAGAAGATTGTTAATGTCAAGTTGGGAAATCATGTATTTTTAGGTTATTTAGATGCCATCTGCCATTGATTTCATCCAACTGGCAACTTTTGGTTCATCCAGAACTTGGTAGAAAGCTGTCTTAAGTGGCAACTGTTGATACCTTGTAGTTATTATTATTATTGTAATTATAATCTTTTGCTGCTTAGTTTTGTGAGCAATCTGTGAAGTGTGCTTATCCAGTAATCTGTGTTACCTCATTTAAGAAGACGTTAGGCTGGGCTCTGAAATATTCAGTCGCCCAGATTTTTTAGTGAGTATACTGACTCAAGTTCTCTGTTGTTGTATTAAGGTGGTACAAAGGAGTACAAGGTTCTAATGGACCAATTTCATCATGTTTCAACTGCTTTCCTGGAGCTGGGGAAAAGGTTACAAACTTGTTACTTTCTTTGTAAATTTCATGTGAACACATTTCTTGAGATTAGGGTATTCTCTTCTGCTACCTGATCTTCTTTAGCCCTTTAACTTCATAGTTTCGCAACTGATTTTTTATATTAAGGCGAACTGTTTCTGCCGATTGGTATGTTGACTGCTTTTCCTTTATAAACTGTGGCTTTTGACTATACTTGCAGTTACCAAGAGGCAATTGATGATATTACTAAAAGAATGGGAGCAGGAATGGCAAAATTTATTTGCCAAGAGGTTTGTGATCTGCCATGTGACACTTTTGATATTTTCCAAGATCTTACTATAATATGTAGCCAAGCTGAAGGAACTCTTACAAAGTTTATGGTATTTGGTTGTGCTTGGACTAGGTCAATATGTACCTAGTGCATAAGCTTTACATGGGTGGAATCCTTTCCTCCAATGGAAGGAAATAAATTGGTAGAGTTTGTCAATATCGTTTTAGTGCCAGTGTCCTTTTATTTGTTTAATGGCTGACACAATGGGTAACCCATCCTGCTGTGTACTATAACTGTAGTGAAGTAAGGATTTGACTTTAGCTCTCTGGTACAACTCCTTAAAGGATTCACTCGCTTATAGAAAAGAATGGATACATCTAGAAGTAATGACCATTCTTCCATCTTCCAAGGTCCAGCAGCTTGTGAACTGACTATTGTCTCTACTGTGCACCTTGTTTATGGTAACCAATTTGTTTGAATTGGAACAAGTTTGACCAAATACCATGATCAAGAGGATCTAAGAGCTGGCAATGTTATTTTGCACAAAACATTTCAAGGGTAGTTTTAGTCGTGCACCTTCTGGAAGAATTGCTTGTAGTGGAGATAAATCTGTTTAATAGGTTATGCTGTTACTTATCTACAATTGAGTTCTACTAATTTTTTCCTCATTGCAGGTGGAAACAGTTGATGATTATGATGAATATTGCCACTATGTGGCAGGACTCGTTGGTATAGGTCTGTCAAAGCTTTTCCATGCTTCAGGAACTGAGGATCTGGTATCAGATTCTCTATCCAATTCAATGGGTTTGTTTCTTCAGGTACTTAAAAGACTACGAAGCTTAATGTGCATTACCACCTTTTTTTAATGTGGATTTCTAACGTTGCTTTTGAATGTGAATATCAGAAAACAAATATTATTCGAGATTATTTGGAGGATATCAATGAGATTCCAAAGTCACGCATGTTTTGGCCTTGTCAGATTTGGAGTAAATATGTAAACAAACTCGAGGTATGCCTCTTCAACATGATTCATGAATATTAAGTGTTCACATGGATTGCTTTAACCCATTTTACCATATGGAGTTGGTTTTTCCACCACCTAGTTTGCAGATGAATTTTTGAGATATTATTCACCTATAGTGTTGTATATCATATTGCATGCACATCCTTACTTGCTTCTTTCTGTGGTTGGCCCCATCTACGCAGGACTTGAAGTATGAAGAGAACTCAGTGAAGGCAGTGCAATGTTTGAATGACATGGTCACCAATGCCTTGACACATGTTGAAGACTGTTTGACATACATGTCTGCCTTAAGGGATCCTGCTATATTCCGGTTTTGTGCTATTCCTCAGGTGCATGATCAATTCTTCAAGATAACAGTATTCTTAACTGTGAGCAAGAGTTGTTGCCTAAATCTCTCCTATATTAAAAATATAGGAGGTAGCTATCTCAACAATTTTTCGACCACAGATCTCCTGTGAAAGTTTTTCTCACGAACATTCTACAAGCCTGCTCTCTGCATCATTCACACCCCCTCCCCTGGCAGTCTCTCACACAAGTACACATGGACACACAAATTATCAATTTCTCTCTCCTTGCATGCACGTGTTTGCATCCTTTACTAGAGTGCATTAGAAAAAAGTTGCTTGTTCTTTTGGTTTCACACATCTAGTTTGCCAAATTTTCGTACAACAATCAGTTGTCAGCTCTTCACAATCTCAAGCCTTTCTGTATGTGGCACTTCTGGTTTCATGGTGTTTAATATTGCTATTTCCTTGTCTATGCCATTAACTTGTTGATTATTGGGGAGGAGCTCCTTTGCCAACATTTTCTACTTTTTTTTATAGATAATGGCAATTGGAACATTAGCTTTATGCTACAACAACATTGAAGTTTTCAGAGGTGTAGTAAAGATGAGACGAGGTAAGAATATGATTTGTTGATATTACTATCCTAGACATGATGAAATGATTAGGCATACCGAAGAACTTAAATGGCACAAGGCATTTGTAAAATAGTTTTACTGGGCAATTATGCATGAGGAAATAATGAGGCATACTGAAGAACTAGATCGATTGAGATGGAAGTATAGCCTGGGAGACTACCACCATTAATCAATTTAATTCTCATAATTCATCATTTGTCAAGGCAGTGTCTATCCATGATCCTTTATACGCTTGTGTATATACTGTAGTAGCTCCTAGATAATGGTCGCTTAGTGATTCCATTTGTCTACCTATACTTTTCAGGTCTTACTGCTAAAGTTATTGATCGCACAAAAACAATGGCTGATGTTTATGGTGCTTTCTATGATTTTTCTTGTATGCTGAAATCCAAGGTATGAAAGTCAAAAACTGGAATGCATTTCTTGTATTCTGTAATCTTGCACACACATTCTCTTCATATATATTTTTAGTTATCTCTTCTTGAAATTGAACTAGACCTTATGACCTGCATTACACTTGATTTATTGGAAAGAAACTGCTGGTGTTCCCAATTTGTATGTGTCTGTGTAACACTAGGAGTATCCTGGGATAAAGTCCCAAGGGGTTTTCTGATGACCCTACGGTGTTGGGAAGACTCACCTGTTTGGTTGCTGGCAATGTCCTGAGCAGGCCTCCCAATGTTAGACAGATGCATACGAATGGGGAACATTAGCTCTAGACAAGCAGTGCCCAAAATTTTACAGAGAACTCCATACATTGTTCCCAATGGACCAGTGCACATAGGATTAAAAAGGCTTGTAAGTTGTGTGTGTGACAGAGAGATGACGGTTTAACCAATTGGAACAAGAAAACAAATGGAACCACGAGTTCTGTTGTGGAAATATCCCTGAAAAACTGTCCTCTGCAAAATCTTACTGATTTAGTGGACAAAAGAGTTTACGAATACAGCAGAGCAGATTGTAAAGGCTAGCTATCGAAGTTTTGTCTTCTGTACAGATATATATGTATTGGGAAACCACTTCTCCTTTGGTGAGGCGGAACTTGCTTGATGATCAGTTATTGCTACTTTTGGCCGCAATAGTAGTTGATGCTTTCACTGATTCCAGTTTTTCCATCTCCATGCCTCTCACGCTCTGACTTTCTAATTTAGTCTGAGACAATGCTCCCTAAATTACCGCTTTTGGCTTCTGTAGGTTGACAAGAATGATCCTAATGCTACAAAGACATTAAGCAGAATCGAGGCTTCACAGAAGGCTTGCAGAAATTCTGGCCTCCTAAACAAAAGGTTCCTCTCTCTCTCTCTCTCTCTCTCTCTCTCTCTCGGGGTGGTATATGACACTGGTTTTGTTCCTTTTACTTGGACAAACTTCTTATTTTGACAGGAAATCTTACATCATTGCAAGTAAATCCAGATACAGCTCCGTCCTGGTGAGTATAAAACCATTTGTCTTGCATTGTTCGGTTGGTCTGAGAACAGGCTGAACAGTAACCCAAACAAAAGAGAACGAACAATTGCTTATTAGGATTTTAATTTCAGGTGGTTGTTTTGCTCATTATACTGGCGATAATTTTGGCTCAACTGTCTGCAAGCAGATCAAGCAACTAGTGTGAGTTCTATTAGTATAATAAGCTCGACCTATCATTACCACATAATTGTCATTGTTTAGCAACTTTTGATCCTTCGCTTTTTGGGCAGGGTCATGGAGATTGGGTTGATGCAGATGCATGTATTAAGGAGTTATGCTTTGATATATATATCTTGTAATTTGCTCTTTGTAAAAATAGAGAGAATTTACCTTGTCCTTTCCCTTCAAAGAAACGGAAATAAATTCAACATATAATTTTTCTGAAAATTTATTTCAGCGCCAACTTACTAATTCCATGATCTTTCGCCCCATGCTCTCGGCAAATCCATCTTTGAGTTGGTACCGTATCAGATGGTATGTCTGCTGCGACAAAAGAAAATGATGGGTAAATAATTTGAAGCACATAATTCACAATGATTATGTATGTGAAACATAATGGATGAAATCCCTTTTTTTGTGAGGGATGATGGTTGATATAGTTTTAAATCTATTGAATGTCAATCAATGTAACTAATTTAGGCCCAAACTCAATAACTAATTTAGGCCCAAACTTTTCGGCTTTTACTAATCTTGTTGATGATGACAATTTTTGCAATTTTTTCAAAAATTTCTGAATTTTTCTAAATTAGTTTCTTTCCTTTTTTCAAGATTTACTTCTCGAAAGGGGTTGGCGATAGCCAGCAACCCCTGCTGGCCCTTTTGAGAAGTGAATAGTGAAAAGAAAAGAAAAAAATTCATTTTTTTTAAAGCGTAAAAATCACCCACATTGGTATTGTTTGTGTCATGGAGAACAGTCAACAGTTACATCAGTAATTTTCAATCAATTTTGGTCACGAGGATTATATTGACAAATCGTTTAAAGATTTAGTATTAGACAACCCAAATTAAAAAATTAAAATTGAATTGGTTGCTGTACAATAGGTTCAAGACTTTTTAGATACTTTTCTCTTTTCCTTAGCATGGGAGAAGGGCTACAAATGTCAAAAAATAAATATTCTAATAGGACATCTAATGGAAGGCTTATTAATTTTTTTTTCCTTATGTGTCCATGATATCGAAGCATACAAATATCAAATATAGCCTATACTCTTCTTAGCTTCTTGTATTTGTAGGAATTTAAGATAATATTAAGCTACTATACTTCACCCGCTTGCAATTTTTTACTAGAGGAGTTTTGACAAACAAATTTTAGGTGTGTTTGTTTTAGCTTTTTCGAGAGGCTTTGGACTCCTAAAATCCTCTGGGTGATAATTTAGGGAGTTCAACAAGCCTTTTCAAAGGACTTTTGGTTAGATACTAGCCTTGGGATAGGTGAAAGCCCAATACAGGTTTCTTTCACGACTTTTAGCATTTACGGAATGCTGAAATTAGGGTTAAATATATATATATATTTTTTTTTTCCCAAATCTACTCTCACCGATTAAGTTTTTCAGCTTTTATTAATTGTTGTTATTGTTCATCTTCTTTGTGTGAGGGCAGCCAGTGAGGGCTGACGTGGTCGGCGAGGTTCCCTGAGTCATGTGATTGCCCGGGCAATGGTCGCCTATAGTACATGACAAAAAGATGTTGAAATAAGAGGATTTGAAGCATAGATTCAGAAACTAGCGAGTGCAAAATACATTTTTTTAGGAAATTTGGGACTCATCTCTATTATTATCTTATAAACTCCTTCATCGTAGTCCAAATAAAGAACATCTCCGCAACACTTTCTCATCGTTGCTGCATTTTCGTTACAGTTGATTTTTGGGTATGTAATCTTCTTGATTATACCGTCATAAGTCCTCCTGTCTCTAATCAAGTTATCCAACTGTCTCTCCACCAAAAGCTGCTTTGGTCGGTGCAGCGGCTCCAACACGCCCACCCTTTCCGCCGCCTCCTGTGTGACAGAGCCACACCCCCGTTTCCCTCAGCTTCTGCAAGATCCTCTCTTATTATCTCAGTGACCACATTTTTGCGCTTACAGAAGCTCAAGTTGCTTGACTCTTATTTTATCATAAGATTTCGTGTTTGCAATGATTTTATTAGATATTGCATGCTGACCTAAGCGTAAGTGGCTTAATATATTAAAAGATGTCGCACTTTCACAGCGAGACTTGCTAAATTACCTTTTTATATATAAGATGTTGGTCGGCACATTAAAACTTGCACATTTGTAACTAGATGATTAGCCAATATTCTTACATCAACATCAGCCATGAACCGGTTAAATCTAGATGCATTTGATGATATTTAAATAACGGTTCTCCTTCTCCTGAGCTAGAAAATTCCTGAACGCTTCAAGCATCTCCACTAAGTCTGAGTGGTGCATAATGATATGCATTTTATGATTTTGGTGAGAGCATCTTCGCAGGAAGGTTTGCTTTTTTTATTCATTTATGAGAAAATCGTGGAGAAAAATTGCTCGACTCTTATTATATCATAAGAATTCGTGTTTGCAACGAGGTTTGTTAGATATTGCATGCTTGCCTAAGCGTAAGTGGCTTAATATATTACAAGATGTCGCACGTTCACAGCGAGACTTGCTAAATTACCTTTTTACATATAAGATGTTGGTCAGCTCATTAAAACTTGAACGTTTATAACTAGATGAGCCAATATTCTTTACATCAACATCAGGCACGAACCAGTAAAATCTAGACGAATTTTATGATATTTAAATAACGGATCTCCTTATCCTGAGCTAGAAAATTCCTGAAGGCTCCAACCATCTCCACTAAACCTGAGTGGTGCATAATGATATGCCTTCTGTGATTTTGGTGAGCGCATCTTCGCAGGAAGGTTTGCTTTTTTATTCATTTATGAGAAGGAGAAAAATTGGGGCAGAAGTATCTCGCAAAATCCTAATGAAGGTCGTGCACCAAAAATTAGTGGAAGATTTTTTGAATTGTACAACCATTGGAGTGTTGACAACCCAAGTGCCAAAACTTGTTATGGGTGGACATATAAATATCAAAACTTTCAAAAGGTATATTAAGTGCCAAAATTAGAGAAAAAATGAAGTGCCAATAGCAAGCCAAGTTGGATTTCTAGTGAGTCACATTAGAGTTCCGACAAGCCACGTTGGAATTCTGATAGCCACGTAAATCAATTTTATTAATAGAATAATGTAACGTTGAATTTTCGGTAAGCCTTGCCAAAATTGATACTTAACTGTCTAATTTTTAAAAAAGTGACACTTAAGTGTACTTTTTAGAAGTTTTGACACTTATATGTTTACCAATGCCAAGTTTTGGCACTTAGGGTATACATTTTTTCCTATAACCATTAGTTATAGTCAATCTTCTTTTTTGTTTAAAAATAATTTAACAAGTTAGAAAATGGAAACGATGAGTTCATTTTTCTTTAAAAAAATAGAGTACATTGACAAATAACCGAAAATTGTCTAAAAAGTCCTAAACTTATTGCATTTTTGTTAATTTAATCTTAAACATTTCAATTTTGTCAATTGATTCCTAAACATTTTCATATTTTGCCATTATAATAAATTTGCCTATAATGCAAACCAAGGAAAATGAAAACAGAATCAGTGGCAAGTATTCTATCTCACATGCATGGCCCTTCCTTGGCCTTAGAATAGGAACTGCCAAATTCCTTTTCATTCTTTGACTCATATCATAGAAAATTTTAGAGTAGCAGAATTCTGATGCATAGGTTCCACATCTATGGCAACTATGATTAATAAGAACAGTGCTAATTTTAAAGAATCATACCAAGTAGAAATGAAGAGAGAAGAGAGGTTTTAGGGATTCATAACAAACCACACAATATTATTTCTAGAGAGGAGAGAGGGTGCGTTCTTTACTTAACATTTTCAAGCATTGCCTTATATAGGCAAATAATGAAGACAATTTTACAGATGCTTAGCTGCCGACAATGGCCGATTATCTTGCTTCTAGTGGACTCTTACATTATATTTTTTGTTTTTGCTACAGTTCCAAATAGTGTCAAACAATACCAATTAGTACATGCACAGTACTAAATAGTGTCAAATAGTGTTTAATAGTGCCAAATAGTATCGAATAGTGTTTCTAGGCCAATTTTTCTTCCTCTTCACGTGTTTGCTTCAGACTTCTTTTTCCTTTAGTGCTTTAGTCTTCTTCTTCTGGAGGATCTTTCATGTTACTTCAGAATGCTTCAGAGATTGTACTTATGAATTGGTTTGTCATTGTTTGAGCTATCGGAGTCATCCCCATCTTTTTGTCTCTACTCTCTAATGAGTTTGTCTACTTCGAGAGTTTCGAGGTGGTGAGTGTTAATGGCCTTTGGGGGGCTAGTTAGAGCTAGATGGGATATTAGTAATACTTTTTCCCGGATTTTCTTTATATTGTTGTCTTAGTGTTTCGAGTAGTTCCTCCACTTCTTCAATTTGTGGAGCACCTTCTGTATTTAATGTAGATAGCCTTTGTCATTTGGATGACTGATGAGAGCTTGTTGGAATATCAATGGAACTTGCTGGAATGTTGAGTTGAGGTAGATACCCAAATTGGAGTGATGGACTTTCTTTGTCAAGACCTAATCTGAGTGCAAGCTGCAATTCACAATGATCAAAAGGATCTTGTGACGGTAGTTTTCCCCATGGGTCTTGTGATTATGATGAAGCTAGATCCTTTGAACTTGTTGATGACTCACAAATGTCCGCTATATCTATTCCGTAGTATTTTTTTAGGCAAGCATCAATCACTGGATTGGTTTTACAATAGTCATCGCCGAGATCCCAATAAATAGGATCATCTTCTGTTGGCCATGCTTTTGGCAAAATAACTTGATTGCACTGGCCTAATATCCTCTGTAATTTCAGCTATTGTCGATGATAAACTGAGATTCTACAATGAAGTGTTGTGAAAATCCCATTTGGAACTAGTTGGGGCTTATATGTAGATACTCCAACATATGCCGGAGTTTTACACATATCTTCACTGGGTCGGACAAATACGTAAGGCCTAAAAAATAAAACATTTGTATAAAGTTCTGGGTCTAGATTGCATGCTCTGAGTTGGGCCTGGCAAATATTTCTTTTTCATGCATCCAATGGTTTAAACCTTACTAAGCATTTCCCCAAAATGTTTATATTCGGCTTCTCCTTGGATAATTCTATTGATGATAGGACATCTTGACCGTCGAGAGCACAATGGCAATAGTATAAATATTAAATAATACCAATAAAGCCATTTGAGTTTTTTTTGGAAATTCCTCTTTTGGGAAGAAAGTGAGAGGATGAATAAACGGATATTTTTGTGGCACCCCATCGACACCCCTTGATCCGTTAGGGTCGCCATAGGTACTAATCGCTTATCCTATTACATACCAGTCTAATACCTTTTAATTATAGTGGAACCATAGTTCTTGGGGGTTGATCGATTAATATATTTTTTTTTTTTTGAAAAGGTCCCAGCATAGCTCATCGACGGAAGCATAATCGAGTCTCGCCATCCTTTACTCCAATAACAATAATGCAATGCACACCAACTACGCGTTAGATAAAAGATAAAGCCGAGTCACTTTTATTTACATTTTCATGATGGACATCTCGGGTTGGTATAGCAAAAGGCCAAGACTTTTAACTATACTTGGCTATAACTCAAAAGAGAACTCGACCCTCCATTAGACATGTACACCTATCCATCGACAAGTGTCGACTATCCAAAAAGTGTTAGCTTCTACCAGTCGTACGAGCCATCACACCCAACCCGTTGCATCGGGCGGCGGCGGTGGCAACATCCCTAGCATCACCCCATCGCATCGAACGTGAACAGACAGGAACTCTTGGACTACAGGGCCCCCAACCAGGCCCACATCATACATAACCAACACACGAACTCGAACAAACACCAGACCAAGAACACTGACACAGAGGTGCTCCGCGCACTCAACCTCAACATCAGACAGTAAGCCATAGAAGGTACCATGCGCGATCGGTGACAGAGACATCTTTTAATCTGAAATGTTAATCCCCAAAGGGGCGAGTACAATTACTCAACAGTAAAGATCCATCAAACTACAAAGTGCAACAAGCAAAACAATCAAGATGTCATGAATAATGTACATATCATTCATGCTATCGAGCATACATTACCATGCAGTCATGCATACATCACCATGCCATATGCACATGCTTAATCTTGGGTACATCCCCATGAGATCCATCCAAGCCTTCATGATCGCATTTTCAATATCATGTAGTATCAATTTACTTTCATAAGCAGATCATGCATCATGCCATATGCACACACCCATGCACATGATTCAATTTTCAATTTTCAAAAAGGATCTCATTTCATCTTTCTTCCCAGGGATCAATGTTTGCATTCCTCATTTATCGCTCGCACCCAACCTGACATTGCGAGGAGCCTCCGGCACACACCTCCGGGCATCTCGAAACTCTCGAGGACATTCGGCACACACCTCTGGGCATCTTGAAACTCCCGAGGACATCGTCGACTCAAGGGTCCGATGGTATCATCATTTTCACAATTTATATTCACATGTGTGTTTCACTTTCAACATGGCATTTGATGCAATAATGTCAAAGGTCTAAACCAACTTTTTGATATTATATGACATGCCAAATTTCACCACATGTGCAGCAAAAGCAATCACTCAACACATTATATCACATAGAGCAATTCATTTATTTTTGAAAATGCAGAAATTTTCAGATAAAACAGAATGCACTCCTTTAGTTAAAACTCTAGGAAAATTAGTAAACGGTCTTAATAAATTCTGAAAATTTGACACGTTATAGATAAGACCTAGAGGCAAATATCTCATTAAGAACACCATATCAGAAGAACTTCATACAATTTGGTACGGTCCATGCATCGCAGCTTTTAAAATTTCAGCACTACAGTTTGCACAGTTTCAGAAATAATTCCGATTAAATACTCAAACGAACTCCGGAAATTCTGAAATTTTGATATGTTATAGAAAACACCTAGAGGTAAAAGTTTCATGCGGAAATTGAAATCAAATTCGTTCTAGATTAATAGCTATAGTCAATTTAATTCTCCCTATTCTCGGTACTGTTTTTCCAGATTAATTCCTTTCAAAGAAAATTCGTTTCACCGACCTACACTTGTCCATTTCTTCTCAATTTTCAGTATGTTATTCCTCAGAATGTCATATAGTACTTTCATTAAGGACACAAGATCAAATTTCAACTGGATGATTTTATAAAAATTCACAGAATCATACTAGGTCAATGTAACGTTTCCCAGATCCAGTTTCTTCAAAGAAAAATGGTTTCACTGACCGATACTTGTTCATTTCCTCTCAATTTTTGATATGTTATACTTCAAGAATCCTTCTACAACTTTAATTAAGAAGTCGAAGTGAGATTCCAACTAAAAAGTTACTTTATAGTTCACGAAATCACTAAAGGTCAGCACAACAAATTCCAGATCTAGTTTTTTCAAAGGAAAATCATTTCACCAACCAATACTTGTCCGTTTCATCTCAAATTTCAGTATGTTACTTCTCAAGATATCCTCTACAACTTTCATCAAGAGGTCGAAGTGAGATTCCAACTAAAAAGTTGCATGCAGCTCACGAAATCACCAAAGGTCGGACTGATTTTCCAGAAAACAGAATACTAGGCTAAGACACTTCTCCCCAATGCTTCGAAAATTCCTCACGTCTACCACATCCGAAGTTTACCATCCCCCACACACATATCATAGCAAGCAAAAAGGTAGATCAATGGACTCTACTTGCCTCTAATCCAAGCAAGATCACAGCTAGCACATGGCGGGGCAAGGCGGGCTTGACGGCGGGACTAGGCGGGTGCACGGCGGCCGGTCTTCTCCTCCTCCTTCTCTCTCGCACGCCCCCTTTTTCTCTTTCTCTCTTCTTCTCTTTCTCTCCTTCTCTCTTTCTCTCGTGCGACCCCTCCTCCCTCTCTTGGTTACTCCTCGCTTAATCTGCCCCCTCCCCTCACTAATTTCTTCCCCTCAATGATTAGCTAGTAATCATGACTTGCATGCAAGAGCCACTTGGAGGACCCTTCACGCCACTTGCCCTTCTTCATGCAAGATGGTGGACCTCAATGGGCCGGGCCTCTCCCTCCTTTGGTCGACAGCCCATGGGGCTCCTTGGGCCGGGCTTTGGCCGGTCGAAGGGTGGGGGATTGTGGGCTGGTTTTGGCCCAAAAAAAATTAGCCCTGTGGCATCCCAAATATTCGAGATTACCTATGGCTTATGCTTTAGTTTTAACCGTTAAAAACTAAGTGTTACACGCCTATGTTCTTGAATTTTCTTAAGATTTGTACTATAGGTTATTTTTTTTATATAACACAATTTATTCTTGGCTTTGCTTCTCTTAGACATGTCTTCCTATAAATTAAATGTTGCAAGATTTTTGGCCATATGAAATTTAAAATTTGAATTCTATAACGAAAGAATCAAGGGATTTATTAAAGCAAGTTAGGGACCATTTGGGCTTGGGCCTTAGGCCCAATAGCTTGGACTTTAGGCCCATGGATAGAGGGCCTAAAATGGGCCATTTTGGCCAGGCCCATGAGGCCCATTGGGCCGTACGGCCGAGCATGAAGGGGAGGGAAATTTCGAAATGCATGCCCTCCCATGTGTCTTAGTGAATTGGCCACTTGGCACTCATGCTTAGTGTCAAATAAGCAATCATTAGGGGGAAGAAAAGAGGGGGAAAGCAACCGGATTAAGGAGGAGAGAGGGGGAGAGTGTCGCACGGTGAGAGAGAGAGAGAGAGAGAGAGAAAACGGAGAGAAAGAAAGGAGAAGAAGAGAAGGAAGAAAGGAAGAAAAGGAAGAAGAAGAAGGTGGTCCGTGCGTGCAACCCTCTGCCGTTCGTGTGACGTCCGTAGTTCAGTCTCTTGAGGCAAGTTAGGATCCTTTGGTGCTCTTGCATGTGTGTTATGGGGTGTTTAGAGTCCAAGAAATCGAAGCTAGGATGTTTTGTTCTTGAGTGATGTTGCTGTTTTCGCATGAACCGCTTGAGTCAGAATCTTGTGAGAGCTTGCATGCATGTTTTGAGTTCGATTTTGACTTTGATCTCTTCATGAAAGTTGTAGCCAACATCTTAAACTACAACATACTAAAATTTCGTGCAAAATGATGAAGATTTAAGGGGTCAAACCCTCATCCTACGAAGACACTAGATCTGGAAAATTTTTGCTGACTTTGTGATAGATTTGTGCTTGCATGTTGATTTTTTTTATCAAGAATCTCTCTTTGACTCCTTCATGAAACATCTTTGTCTATGTGTTAACTATAACATAGTTAAATTTCATGATTTTTGAAGGTCATTTGCCTATTTAATGGACTGTGATGTGATAACCGTGCAAACTGTGTGTTTCGGATATGAAAATCTAGACATGCATGACCTATAACTTTCTGTACAAATTTTATTCGAAGAAATGTTTTGCATCAAACATCTTTGTCTATGTGTTAACTATAACATAGTTAAATTTCATGATTTTTGAAGGTCATTTGCCTATTTAATGGACTGTGATGTGATAATTGTGCAAACTGTGTGTTTCGGATATGGGAATCTATATATGCATGACCTATAACTTTCTGTGTAATTTACTTTTGGAGAAATTTCCTTCATATGATATCTTTATCTATGTCTTGACTGCAACATAGTTTAATTTCATGATTTTTGAAGGTCATTTACCTATTTAATTGACTATGATATGAAAACTGTGCATGCTGTACAATTCCGAAATTTATGATATTGAGTTGTATGGTCACTTCTATGCTGTGATGTATGGTTCATATGAAATGTCCTGCAAATTATGAGACTTTGGATTTTGTTTCCATGTAATGGTGTAATGACTTTCATGCATTTCATATTTGATTCATGAAAAGGAAAAATTTTACATGATTTCAAAGAAAGGTTTTCTTTAATCAAAAAGGGGAATTCCTTTAATGCATACTACATGATTTCAAAAGCACAAATTGAATCAATTGCATTAGAGATTTCAAGAGTGGAATTGAAAAAGAAAGGTATGAGGATATGAATGACCGTCGGAGGTGTGAGCCGATGATGCCCCGGGAGTGTCGGGATGCCCGGAGGTGTGAGCCGGATGCTCGGAGCTGTGTGCCGGATGTCCTTGGGAGTTTCGAGATGCCCGGAGGTGTGCGCCGGATGCCTGGAGGTGTGTGCTGGAGGTTCCTCGCGATGCCAGGTTGGGTGCGAGCAATAATTTTGGGATGCAAACATTGGTCCCTAAGAAGAAAATTCATGAGATCCTTGTGAAAGCTAAGAATTGAAAGTGAATCATGTGCATGGATGTATGCATGTGGCATATTGCATGTAAATCGATGCAAGTATGTGAGATATGATGACAAGTGTATGACATCAAGATAAGTTATGTATGCATACTTAAATGACATGCTATGGATCTCATGGTGGTGTATGCTTGATAGCATGGATGATGAGTGTACAATGTATGTGCACTTTTGGCATGATGACATGCATGTGATAATGATGAATGCATGTATGCATGATGGGGATGATAACCATATGATGGTGCATGTATGTGAGTGCACTTATGGTATGATGACATGTGATGTGAAAATGGTGAAGATGATAACTATATGATGGCACATGTATGTGAGGTATGATGGCATGTGATATGACAATGATGAATGCATGAATGCATGATGGGGATGACGATTATATGATGTGCATGTATGTGAAATATGACGACATGTGTATGATGTCAAGGTAAGGTGTGTATGTATATTTAAATGACATGCCATGCTATGATTGTATTGTATGATGCTTGAGTGATCATTGGACCTTTACTTGTTGAGTGGTTGTACTCACTCCTTCAAGGACCAACATTTCAGATTAGTGCACGATGCCTCTCCCTCCTGTTGCGCGGGGCACTTTTTATGGCATTCCGATCGACGTGGAGGTGGAATGCTTGGAGCACATCTGCGTTACTATCCCTGGGCTGGTATTCCTGAGGGTCCGGGTGCTGGTTATGTATGACGTGGGTCTAGCTGGGGGCCCCGTCATTCAGGAGTTCCTGTCTATTCATGTCCGGCGCGACGGACAAATGCTGGGGATGCTGCCGCCGCCACCACCCGATGCACCTGAGTGGGTGTGACGGCTGATGCAAGAGCATCCAACGTAGGTCCATCGACCAACTCAGAACCATCGATGCTTATCCAAGGCAATAAAGAAATTGGGCATTATGTGCTTCAATGGATCATTTTGAATGAATAATGTTAATTACTTATCGATATTTTGTGGTACGTCGATAACTAGCAATGGGAGGCCATTTTAGATGTCTTACATGACCAATTGATGAAGTTTCAGGAGAATTTGTTTTTGGTCAAGGGATGAGCTCGAATTTTGGGAAGGCTAAAGGTTTACGAATGCGGTCGAAGAATGCGGAAGGCCAACGGTTCAAGAATATGGAAAGCTAAAAGTTCAAGAATGCAAGTTCCCGTACTACTAATTGCATTTCATAAGTTCCTAGGTGTATTTATTGTTATGTAGTCCAAGAGTCGAAGGTTTAAGTTCCTAGGTCATTAAAGTCTGTTTTTAATATTTCCTAATGCTAAAATCCTCCTATAAACAGGGGAAAACTATCCAATGTATGGGAGATACGAAGTTTATGAATGAAATTGTGAGCTTTCCTTTGCTTGAGTGAACTCCTTCGGAGAGTGGATAACTCCTTTTGGTTTCTTTATCCTTGGAGCATAGATCACTCCTTGGTGGTGAGCCAAGAAGCCCTTTATCCTTGGCTGGTGGAATCTTTAGGCCTTGGTGGTGAGCTTCTCCTATCCCGAAGTCCTTTATCCTTGGCTGGTGGAAACTTTAGGCCTTGGCGGTGAATTTCGTAAATCTCGATCCTAATCCTCGGTTGGTGGTGAGGCTAAACCTTGGAAGGCGATCGTTCTCTCTTTGCTTATTCCTTTTTGTTTCTTTACCGTATACACTACTCCATGCACTTAATCACAAAATTCCCTCTAAAAAAATTCCGTTCTAGAATCACTCACACCATCACGCATCAAAATATTGGTATCAGAGCTCAAGGTTCAACTCATTTGAGTGATTCCTTTCTTTCTTCTAGTACAAATTCCTTATGGATGATCAAGTGCCAACAGACTTGACTTTGGAGCAAGCGCACAACGAAAGGCGAGATCGCGTAATCCAAAATCTTCAGCAACAAATGGAGTGAGTCCTCAATCTTCTAGAGAATCCTGCGAGACAAGGACAGTTAGCAAGGCGTCCCAATGAACGTCATCGACGTGACGATTCTGAATCTCGTCAAAATTCTGATGGCGATTCCGAGTCCTTTGGAGACAACCGAACGATTCTGCACTCAAGTGATTCTGAATCTCAAACTCGAAGACGAAGACGAAGAGGGAGGCATAAGAAAGATGGTACATACCGAATGTGTGTTGATAGCCGGGCCATCAACAACATCACCATTAAGTATAGGTACCCTATACCTAGACTTGATGATATGCTTGATGAATTATATGGTTCTTCTGTGTTTTCAAAGATAGATTTGCGAAGTGGTTATCATCAAATCAGAATGCGAGAAGGTGATGAATGGAAGACGGCTTTGAAGACCAAGGGAGGCCTTTATAAGTGGTTGGTTATGCCATTCGGATTATCTAATGCTCCGAGTACCTTCATGAGACTTATGAACAAGGTTCTTCATTCCTTTATTGGTCAATTTGTCGTTGTTTATTTCGACGATATTCTTGTTTATAGTAGGAACGAGGAGGAGCATATCTCTCATTTAAAACAGCTCTTTGATGTCTTGAGAGAACGAAAACTATATGCTAAAATGGAGAAATGTGAGTTCTTCTCTCCAAGCATCGTGTTTCTTGGTTATGTGGTTTCCAAAGATGGAATATCTGTTGATCAAGCCAAGGTGGAGGCTATATGAAGACTTGGCTGGTTCCAAAGTCCATTTCTGATGTAAGAAGTTTTCATGGCCTTGTTTCTTTCTATCGACGTTTTGTCAAAAACTTTAGTATCGTCATGGCTCCAATAACTGAATGCATGAAGAAGGAAGCTTTTGAATGGACAAACGCTGCTCATAACGCCTTTGAGGTAATCAAGCAGAAACTTTGTGAGTCCCCTATTCTTGCACTTCCTGATTTTGATAAAGTATTTGAAGTTGAGTGTGATGCAAGCGGAGTTAGTATTGGCGCTGTTCTTGTCCAAGCACAAAAACCATTGGCATATTTCAGCGAGAAGTTAACCGATTCCAAGAGGAATCATTCAACTTATGACAAAGAGTTCTATGCCAATATTCGAGCTCTTGATCATTGGAGTCATTAAGGCCAAAGCAATTTGTCCTTCATTCTGATCATGAGGCGCTTAAGTTTACTAGCGGCTAACGCAAGCTTAATTCGAGACATGCAAAATGGGTAGAATTTCTTCAATCCTTTTCTTTTGTCTCAAAATATAAACCTGGCCACACAAATGTTGTAGCAGATGCTTTATCGAGAAGATATTCTATGCTTTCTGTTCTGGACTCTAGGATTCTTGGATTTCAATCAATGAAAGAACTTTATTCTAAAGATGCGGAGTTCTCATCCATCATCAACAATTGCAAGCGGGGAGTTCAAGGTACATATTCTTTGCAAGATGGGTTTCTTTTTAAAGGAAATCGATTATGTGTGCCGAAGAGTTCTTTTCGCGAATTGCTGATTCGAGAGGTGCATGGTGGAGGATTGGCTGGTCATTTTGGTATTAACAAAACTCTTGAGGTTCTTCAAGAGCATTTCTATTGGCCAAAGATGAGTGGAGATGTGCATGCTATCATCTCAATGTGTGAAACTTTTCAAAGATCAAAAAGCCATTTCCATCAAGGTTTGTATACTCCACTTCCAGTACCATTCCCTGGGAAGATGTTAGCATGGATTTCATTGTGGCTCTACCAAGAACTCAAAGAGGAAAATATGCTATCATGGTGGTCGTCGGTCGGTTCTCTAAAATGGCTCATTTTGTGCCATGTCACAAGACCAAGGATGCATCTCATATTGCTGAATTATATTTCAAAGAGATTATTCGCATTCTTGGAGTACCAATGACCATTGTGTCGGATCGTGATTCCAAGTTCTTAAGCTACTTCTGGAGGACTCTATGGAGAATGCTTGGTACAAGACTCTTATTCAGCACGGCTTGTCATCCACAAACCGATGGCCAAACGGAGGTAACAAATCGTACTCTAACCACTCTTCTTCGTGGTATGGTGAGTAAATCTTTGAAAGATTGAGATTTAAAGCTCGCGCATGCTGAATTTGCTTACACGATCACCGAGTTATACTACTGGTCGATCGCCATTTGAAGTTGTGTATGGAATTAATCCTCTCACACCCATTGATTTGATTCCAATTCCATCTAACTCTCAAGTAAACTTTGATGGCAAGAAAAGAGCTGAATCGATGAAGAAGCTCCATGAGCAAATTCGATCCAAGATCGAAAAGGGCAACGAATCTTACAAGAAGAAAGCTAATAAACATCGCAAGAAGACTCAATTTGAACCGGGTGATCTTGTATGGCTTCACTTGAGGAAGGAGAGATTTCCATTTCGACGAAAGAACAAGCTCATGGCTAGAGCTGATGGTCCCTTTAAAGTTATTGAGCAAATTGGTGACAATGCTTACAAGATAGACCTTCCTGGAGAATTTGGACTTTCGGCAACATTCAACATGGGAGACCTTTCTCCTTACTTAGAGGATGAAAACTTTCTAGATTTGAGGACAAATCTCAAACAACCCGGGGAGGATGATGCAGGAGCATCCAACGTAGGTCCATTGACCAACTCAGAACCATCGATGCTTATCCAAGGCAATAAAGAAATTGGGCATTATGTGCTTCAATGGATCATTTTGAATGAATAATGTTAATTACTTATCGATATTTTGTGGTACGTCGATAACTAGCAATGGGAGGCCATTTTAGAGGTCTTACATGACCAATTGATGAAGTTTCAGCAGAATTTGTTTTTGGTCAAGGGATGAGCTCGAATTTTGGGAAGGCTAAAGGTTCACGAATGCAGTCGAAGAATGCGGAAGGCCAACGGTTCAAGAATACGGAAAGCTAAAAGTTCAAGAATGCAAGTTCCCGTACTACTAATTGCATTTCATAAGTTCCTAGGTGTATTTATTGTTATGCAGTCCAAAAGTCGAAGGATTAAGTTCCTAGGTCATTAAAGTATGTTTTTAATATTTCCTGATGCTAAAATCCTCCTATAAACAAGGGAAAACTATCCAATGTATGGGAGATACGAATTTTATGAATGAAATTGTGAGCTTTCCTCTACTTGAGTGAACTCCTTCGGAGAGTGGATAACTCCTTTTGGTTTCTTTATCCTTGGAGCATAGATCACTCCTTGGTGGTGAGCCAAGAAGCCCTTTATCCTTGGCTGGTGGAATCTTTAGGCCTTGGTGGTGAGCTTCTCATATCTCGAAGTCCTTTATCCTTGGCTGGTGGAAACTTTAGGCCTTGGCGGTGAATTTCGTAGATCTCGATCCTAATCCTTGGTTCGCGCCGAGGCCTTTATACCTTGGAAGGCGATCGTTCTCTCTTTGCTTATTCCGTTTTGTTTCTTTACCGTATACATTACTCCATACACTTAATCACAAAATTCCCTCTAAAAAATTTCCATTCTAGAATCACTCACCCAATCACGCATCAACGGCCCTTTGGAGCGAGGGAGAGGAAGGATGACATTTTTTGGAGTTAGAGCCGACACTTAGATGGAAGGGCGTTCATGTTACTTTTAGGGGGTCGACGATCTCACTAGAGATATAACCGAGTTTAGTGACAAAGTCTCGGTTTTCCTTTTTGGTTTTACCGACTCAAAGATGTCCATCCTAAAATGTAAATAAAGTGGTTCGGCCTCGTGTTGATCTTTAACTGTGTAGTTGGTGTGCATTGTGCTATCGCTAAGGAAGTAGAGAGACGGTGAGACATGCCTCTAATTTTCGCTATGTGCTGCGCAAATCTCTAAGTCTTCTTTCAAAAAAAAAAAAATTTACACCAAAAACTCGGCCCTTAATTACGACTCTTTTTACTAACGTCGAAGAAATTGTTTTTCCTTGGATTTAAACGCTCAGTATTTGTGGCGACCCTATCGGGTTTGGGGGTGCCACAAGCCCACTCCCTCCTTTAATTCTACCCTAAATCCCCACTTAAATAAATACCAAATTGCAAGATAAAATGACCAAAAGACTTTGTGACATTAATCTAAGAAAATCAAATCTATAAAGAGCATAGTCAAAAACAAAATCTTCCTTATCAAAATGCCCTATAGCACCAACCTTGATAACCCATGAACATAAGATATATCTCCATTAAAGTACTCGGCCTTAATCTATTACAATTCTTTGGTCTAAAGGCCGTAATATAAATCAATAACACTTCCATCACCTTTTCATAGGTCGGATAGCATCTAGAGGTTGCCATGAAATTTTAGGATGCCACAATATTGGTTGCAATCCGTCTAGTCGGAAAAGAAGATTACCATATTCACTAAAAATATGAAAATGATATTGCCACATAAGTCTTCCAAGATTGTCAACAACAACATTATCTTGGATCAGCCTAAAGATTTATAGCGAGTATGAATATGAAGGCCACTTGCACTTTATTTCTTGAGCCTTGAAACCGCCTCGTGGATTCCTTTCCACATACATATATATGGATATGATAGCTGCAAATTCTTTTCAGTTTGGTCAGAAGATCAGCAAATATATTCTTTTTTCCCGCGGCATGTTTGGTCTCAAATGAATACTTTGAAAACCATTGTCCCATCTAAGAAGTTGTGAATTCGTTTCTACTAGAACTTCAGCATTTAAGAGAATGAGGACATATCCATCTTTACAAGTAAATGATGTCTTATAAGATGAAATTCAAACTTTTTGATACCATATTTTACCGTCAAAATTTCTTTGAATGTAGTAGAATGATAATGCATTTCCATTGGTATGAATCTTCCACTCTTGTGACCACAAAAGTGTCACTTTCCATTAATTTCTTGGAGACGAATAGCGACATAGTATTCATCATTGGCATCTGTCTGCAAAATCCTTTTTCCCGTATAAAGGGATTTGTAATAGAGGCAGATACTATAAAATTTCCTTAAGCCTGCGTACAAATTTAGTTTGTCGTGGTCCCCACGTAGGAGCATCTTTCTTGAGCATTTGTTGGAGTGGACTTACAAACTCTGTGATTTTTTAGACAAAATCATTGAGATAATTAAATATCATAAGGAATTGTTCGACTTGCTTGTGGGAAAGATTTTCATGAAGAAATCTCTATAAGAACTTAGGGATATGAAGATTAGAATAATAAGTTCCATCTTTGAGATGTGTCCCAAGAAATTCGATTTTTTTCTAGGCAATGATCAGTTTTGTGACATCCCGAAATTTAACCCCTGATTCGGATATACGAAATGGTTCTTTCGTCGACGCGTTTATGCCTATTTTCCTCGGAGCTAACCAGGCACGAGTTAACTAATCTATTAGGTGAGACCGTTAATGAATATAAACATGATAGACTAGAGAATTCGAGTGGAAATCAACTGCTCGACCATAATAATCGGCAAGGGGTCAACACGACACTGCTATAAATCGATAGGGAACAGATATGAGTTGATTCGACAGAAATATGCAATCGAATTGTGGGTGATTTTGCACGATTGCGATATTTGCGTCAAATGACGATAACTCGATTTTCTATCGATATTATATTCGGGACACGTAATTGAATCCTCATGATTTTTTGACAACCGAGGCTCGTCTCCAATGCAGAGATGTACAACCATGCATAAAAAATTATCGACCATGGGTCAAAGGTGCTAAAATCCCTAAAAGCTCCCCGATAGGTTAGGTAGTACTAAAATTGCGTTCGATCAATGTTAACCATGAAATTTAATTCGGTTTTGGGAATCGAATGTTCAGGCGTGTTACAATTCATCTATTGGACGTCGTCTCATCTTTTAGAGAATTTTCGATGAGTCTGAAATTTTGCGGAAAAACGATTTATTTTTTGGACAAAAAAGAAAATAAGAATAAATTCGGATGGGTGGAGAAAATAGGTTTTTTCTACTAGAAGGCTTTATTAGTGTGAAATTAGAGTAATTTTGTGATTAGAGGAGCATAAGACTTGGGGGCATGAAGACTTTTGGGGTCATTGTGTTGATGGTTTAGGATATTTTGCTAGGTTTTTCATTGGCCAGCCTTTACCCTTCCCCCTACTATCGTTCCCTTCTTTTTTCTTTTTCCCACAATTCTTCTCTCACCTATCCCCCTCCCCTCCATTTTCCTTTGCTGCCGTCAATCCTTCCCACCACCATATCACCCCTCACACCCAACTCCTCGCTAGCACTACTCTACCGTAGCTCCACCACCTTCATCACCCCATTATTCACCATCTTCACTGAGCAGCTCCATCACCAACTTTGCGCCACCGCAACACCACAACAGCCAGCTCCTTCACGTCACCACCACACCGCCACTCTCCTATCTTCCTCTCATGACCAGCAGCACCCACACCACCTCAACGCCAGCTCACTCATCCAACGTCCGAGCTGCCTCAGCCCACCGTTCACGTCCAGCAACCTTAGCTCGCCAACAGCCCCCAAGCCAAGCTCCCCACTTTGCCAAGAGCTTGAGGGATCGACACCGCCACCATCAAGCCTTTGCTAGAGCCGTGGTTGTCTCATGTTTTCATCGCCGTCGCGTTGCCGTCACCATAAGCCCGCCGTCGTTAACTCCCTAAGATTTTATTAGGCCGTTAATTATGCTTAGGGGTGTTTAGATTAGTGCTAATCATGGTTAGATTAGTGCTAAGAAGGATTAGTGTTAATGAAGGTGGGTTAGGATAGTTAACTTTGGTTAGGTTGTTTAACCTTGGTTAGGTTGATTCATCGTAGTTAGGTTAATTAAGTTGGATTAGCTTAACTTCCTATCTGTTTACTAGACACTCGCTGTTTCCTATTTTCGTGGGATAAATGTGCTACAATTTGGAGGTTGCTTAATTCTTGAAAAATGTTCTAAAACATCTTCATTTATCACATATATTTTACTCAAAATTTTCTGGATTTAAAAGGACAAGATTTCAGCTTCGTTGCATGAAGGCAAAATCTCGTTTTGTGCTGGAACCAGTGACTTTTTGATGTTTAAAGAATTTTTATCAACTTTTTGGGTTCAATTTTCGAAAGAGTTTCTGGATAAAAAATTTTCATCACATCTTGAAGTTTAACATAGTGAAATTTCGAATAAAATGGATGAGTTTTAGACCTTTAACCAAGCTGGTTTTGGAAAACATAATTTCTGGACACGAACACGGTTTTGGTAACAATTTGAGAGATTTACTGCTCTTATTATAGAAAGATCTGGGTCAATGTGTCTTTATAAAAAGTGTTCGTTTGTCGTTTATAACATATTTAAATTTGAGGATTTTCTAAACTTGTTCGGTTATGTTTCTGGAATTAATCTTAGGGACGTGCGAGTAGACTGTGTTTCTACCGGTGAGGGCCGGTTCTGATCTTGTGGTTGTTCTTGGTGTCTTACTTGTTGCAAAATGCATATTTTGTGGTTTGGTTGATTTTTGGCATATCCAGAGAACTTATGCGTGATATTATGAGATTGGTTGCTCTATGTTGGTTCCGATTTTTTTTTTTTTAAATGTCAAAAGATGGCTTTATAAGCTTTTTAAATAGAAAAATAATGAGGTGTCGGGTTTGGACACCAAAACTTATTTGCTCAATAAAACCGTGAGGTTTCAAACTTGGTTCGTGCAAAGTTTGACGGGTAAATTTTGAGTATGTGATCACGTACGAATTTCCTTCCAATAATTTTAAAGAAAAAAAAAGGGGTTACCAAAGATTGTTTGCAAAAAGGGTGGTTGGACAAAGAAATACAAGAGAAATATGGTGTTGGGTTTGGACACCAAGTTTTATGTGCTCAATAAAACTGTGAGGTTTCAAACTAGATGCGTGCAAAGTTTGATGAATTGATTTCAAATATGGGACCCCATACGAATTTATTTAAGAAAGTTTTGAACAAAAAAAAAAAAAAAAAGAGTTGCAAGGTTTATTATTTGAAAAGAGATTTTAGTGTTCTGGGCTAATTGACGGGAAGATTACAACTAGTTTGATTGAAGGTGTGCTCGTGCGATCAGCTAAATACCCTGATGTGGATGATCTTACGGGGTAATGAACTCATCTTGATTCGTATGATCCCTCGATTAAGTTCGGATGCCCCCACGTCAAGGGGATGCCGAGTTGGTTGAGGCCGGACTGATGCTCCTTTATGGAAGGCTGTCCTGAGGTGTATACTTACGCTGCATGAGGCCGGACCGTGCCCGATGGGATGGGACGATGCTTGGTTATACTAGAAGACTGCCAACTTTTGAGTTGGCTGTGGCCCGAAAGGTCGTAATAATCAAAACACGCCTGAATGATTGTGATACTTTATGCTTGATTATGTGGTAAAACTGTTAGGCAAGGTATGAGTCGTGCCAAAATGGGTTTACCTTATAATTAGGACTCGTGTGAATGCTTGGAGAATGAGAATTTTTGTTCCGGTTGTTGTTTATGCTTATGTAATGATAATGGCATATGTGACATGCTAACTTGTAGGGGTGTGCCGACGCGAAGTGAGTTTATTTGTGGTGCCTTTTTAGGCTGCCTTCGAGGCGAATTTGCATGCTAGTTGAGGCTTAGGGTTTAACTTGTTGAAATTTAATCTGACCCTGTTGTGGTTAAATACTTTCAAGGACGTAGTGTGGAGATCAATTGAGTGTAGATGTGGTGGGAGTGAGATGCGACACCTTTTGGCTAGCCGTACCGTTAGTGAAGTAGGTTAACCCTAATCCCTGAAGGTTTTTGAAAGGGTCGATAGGAAGTTGTCGTAGAAAGGCTTGTAAGTATTAAACTCCTTAGGTTAACTGGTTGATAAGGACATCGTTGTTTTTGGGGAAATTGTTCGTAGTGTTTACTATTCCTATTTCTGATGGTCGACTATGTGTTTATTTAATTTGCTTCCACATGCAAAATTGAAAGATAAAAGGAATGGGTCGGCGGCGCGTCCTGAGACGTCGCATTTTTAATCGACTGCCGAGGGATGTGCGTGTACTTGCGGTTCGGGGCATAACAATTTTCTTTTGACATAATAATGCCATGCTTTTGTACTAGATCTACAAATTGGGCTAATAATTTACAATGAGAATTCTCATCTGGACTATAAATGAGGGTATCCTCAATGTAAATTTGAGCATTGGCTAGAATGGTTTGAAAAATTTTGTTCACAATCTTTAGAAACAAAAGGGAGTACTGTCCACTCGAAATGTTGATTTGGCACACAAAATTCAGTTTTGTACCTATTTTGAGGGTGAATTCTCAACTACCAAAATCCAGCCTTCAAATCGAACTTAGAATATACTTTGGCCATGGTGAGACTAGAGAATAAAGAATTTCGATAAGGCAAAGGAAACTTATAATCTTAGAAAAATTGATTAAGAGGCCAATAATGGATAACGAGTCTCGTTTTTTCTTTATTTTACTCCGCTCACATGGTAACATAGAATGTTTCACACGCCCATTGAGAATCTGAAGGCTCCATCAATCTTTAATGAAGCAAATTCCAAGCAAATATTTTGAATTCATTTCACAGTGACTAGCTTTGGTGGGATTAACACCATCATTTTTCTGGAAAGGAAGATTGATGAAAAAATCTTGATTTTTCCACAAAGGGTTTGAGCATTTTTGGATAAAGTCTAAATGAGAGTTTGCACATATCCCAAGAATGTTTTATAGAATTGGATCCAAAATGTTCGTTTGAAGGCTGAAAAATCATTTGATATCTATAAATTGTTGGAACTGTCCTTTGAACCGTAGTCCATTAGGCACAATTCTAAGTTTAGAAATTTGTGCAACGATATCCTAGCTAATAATGATATATTCATCTAGTGAACTCAAACCAAAGATTTTGGTGGTGACTGAACACTGGTGAAAGAATTGTATAGAGATTGGTTTGCTTCAAACTCTTGTAGCAAGGTTTTATGATGTCAAATAATTTTCTGGAGGTATCTCTATATTAAAAATAGAAGCATTGGCTCTAGTGTCGATGAGGGCAATGAGGGAGATAGGCTTATCATACTTAAATGGAAATTATTTTACGGGAAAAATGGAAGGATATAAGGAGGGTATGCATAAAAATCTTGGATTGTGGGGGTTTCAAAGAAGAATAGTACCTCTTATTTAGGTTCTGCTAACGAGTTTTTTCGTGTCACTAGTTTGTGACCATATATGGATGGCACATACAGTATGTTTGGTTGGTTCATCTTCAAAGGAGAAGAACGATTCAACGTCATCATCCTTGACTACAGTTGGCTTCTCTATCTTCAAAATTAATGGGAATTCTACCTTTGGGCAATTCCTGGAAAAATGGCCTTTCTTGTTGCAAATGTAGCACCTGTTGGATTTTCTATATCTTCCAGATGAATGCGAATTAGATCATCTTTTTTGTAAGATTCGCCATTTGCACCTTGTTTTAAGTAAAGAAGGGTCATCAGAAGCATCGTTCTTTGAGCATTTATTTCTTAACTCAAGCTTTTGATAAGCCGAGTCAAGTTCTTTGTTGCTCTTGAGATAATTTCCGAAAGCCTTCCTACGGATGTAGAGATCATTGAGAGCAAGATGTACCTCCTGTTGGAGTTCTCCAAGAGGAACATTAGCAACAATGTTAAGCAACATTAGCTTGTTTTGGGTAGATCTTTCCACAGTTTGTCCAATTTCTTAACTCAAGCTTTTGATAAGCCCAGTCAAGTTCTTTTTTTTTCTCTCTTTCAATATATATAAGAAAGTAGTAATAAGAATGAGAGGTGTTATGCTTTTTATCATCCTAGCGTTGAGCCATTTTTCCGCAGCACCTCCTCCACAGTGTCGTCACCATAGTAGAGTTTAACCACCAAGTTCGAGATGGAATGGTGTGGTTTCTCTACGCCTAGGACACCAAAATATCGAACCATGAACGAAGAAAAGCCTGAGAGAAAAGCCTATTGACTAGTGACTGGGAGGCCCCAAATCTTGATTGCAGAGGACACCAAAGTTCTCTGCCCTTCCATCCCTTGGATAGATAGAGAGGGGGGTGGGTAGAGCTTTTCAGTTTTTCATGTTGTCAAAGAGTTGAACAATGAAAATAGATGGCGAATGCCTGATCGAATTAATCGGGTCATGTAGGAACAAGGTTCAAGTTGTGATCAGCTCCAAAATTATAGAATAATTTAAAAATTTCTTGGAAATGCCTATTGAGATGCTTTCTTCATAGAGAGCATTACTTTCTTTCAAAAAATTCTCTTCTTCTAAGCTCAAGAAGGTCTTCTACTTTCCCAATACAGAATTGGTGATTAACTCAGATCACATAATGAAAATCCATTTGAAGTGGAAATATCATTTTATCGTTATCAGAATTAGGTCTCCACAAATTTTGATCCTTATCAGTATTTCATACCGATTTTCAATAGAAAGTGCCTTAGAGTTGAGCCAAGCATGAAAATTTTGCAATCTATCTAGCCATGTGGAATATGGAATATCATCAAGTGCAAAGTAGTATTTTCATGTTGAAGACTTATATTTGAAGATTTGAGTCATGAACGTCTACTACTTCTAGCTCGGATGAATTTGATTCTTTAAATGCCTTTCATGCTCCTCAGGACTTCTCGTCGATAAACACGGTTGACAAATTGATCCAGACGCTCTTTGAACACGTGGTTCATGAAATCCATGAAAGCAGCTAAGGCGTTCGTAAAACCAAAATGGCATTACAGTGAACTCATAATGGACGTATCAAGTACGAAACGCTGAATTCGGTATGTCCTCCTGTCGAATGCTCAACTGAGGGTATCTTGTCCTTGGGATGATTTTAGAGAATATCGATACTGCTTGCAACTGGTCAAACAAGTCGTCGATCCTCGGTAGTGGATAATTGTTCTTGATCGTCATGTGAGTAAGTTGATGATAGTCGAGGCACAGTTGCAACGAACCATCTTTGTTCTTCACGATTAGAACTGGTGCTTCCCAAGGTGATGCACTGGGACAACGCCTACACCTTCAGTTCTTTCAACTCTGAAAACGCCATGCGGTAGGGAGCCCAAGCGAGTGGTTCTATCCGGAGTGCTAACTCGATCACAAACTCTCTATTCCTTTCTTGAGGCAAGCCTGGCAATTCCTTTGGAAAGACGATCGAAAACTCTTGCACCATTGCGATATCTTCGATCATCAGCTCCTCAACTGTCGTATCCACGACGGTCGCCATGTAAACTTAACAACCCCCGTCTAACAAACGAGTTGCCTCAAGTGACGAGATTAAGGTAATCATGGATCGTCATCGACTTTTATGCCTAACTTGCATACGTCTTCGAAGGATCAATAAGGTTGAAGTTCAACCATGTCGGCAATTTCTTGATTCATGCTTCCAAGGAAACGAGCAATGGTTTTGTCACGAATGTATTCTTCAACACTCATCCCTTGTTGTCTTAGGGACTTCAGTTTGAGGAACAGATGTTGCTTCATCAACTTCTTGACTTTTTCCCAAGACTTAATTCGGCCTTTTTCTTAAATTTCTTCTCCTTCGAATAGGACTCGACATCACAAATTCGTTCAGTTGTGTGTAGCGAATCCACAATGTCGTCGGGAATTAGATTACCATCAAACTCAGGGACCTCCACCTTAATGTCTCTTTCATATTCCTTATGCCTCCTCTTCATCTTCGAATTTGATATTTAGAATCACTATAGTTGTCTCCAATGGAATTGAAATCTCCTTAATGTCTCCAATGTTCATTGGGATGCCTTGCTGAAGATTTTGAATTGCGTGATCTCACATTTTTAATAGAAGAAAGAAAGGAATCACTCAAATGAGTTGAACCTTGAGCTATAATACCAATCTTTCGATGCATGATGGGCGAGTGATTCCAGAACGAAAATTTTTTTTCTATTGGGATTTTTCTAGTTAAGTACATGGAGTAGTGTATACGGGGAAGATACGCAGCAGAATAAGAAAAGATAAAACGATATTCTTCCAAGATAGAAAGGCCACTTCCCCAACCGAAGATTAGGATCGAGATCTACGATGTTCACGACCAAGGCCTAAAGTTCAACCAGCCAAGGATAAAGGGCTTCTTGGCTCACCACCAAGGAGTGATCTACGCTCCAAGGATAAAGAGAACGAAACGAGTTATCCACTCTCCGAAGACGTTCTTTCAAGCAGAGGAAATCTCACCATTTTTGATTCATCAAATTCGTATCTCCGTATGTTGGATAGTTTTCCCCTATTTATAAGCGGATTTTAGACTTAGAAACATAAAAAAACAGACTTTAATGACCTAGGAACTTAAACTTTCGACTCTTTGAAAACTACATAACAATAAAGACACCTAGGAACTTAGGAAATACATTTATTAGCACGGGAACTTGCATTCCTGAACCTTCAACCTTCTGCAATCTTGAACCTTTAGCCTTCCAAAATTCGTCTCGGCCTTCTGCAATCTTGAACCTTTAGCCTTCCAAAATTCGTGCTCCTTCCTTGACTAGAAAATAATCCTCTTCAAACTTCGTCAATTGGTCTTGCAAGACGTCTAAATTGTCCTCCCATCAATAGTTATCGACATACCACAAAGTATCAATAATTGACATTATTCATTCAAAATGATCCATCGAAGCACATGACGCGCAATTTCTTTCTTGGCTTTTATAAGCATCAATGCTTCTGAGTTGGTCCATGGAGCTACGTTGGATGCTCCCGCATCATCCTCCCTGGCCTTGAGTTAGTTTAACAGTTAGTGGATGTAGTTGCAGTAATTCGAGAAAGAGTGAAGACTGGTTAGAGTCGCCAATAAAGTTATGCTGATAAGCGTCAAAGACGATTGGAATTCCAAGTTGGTGAAGACTTTTGTCTTAAAGTGTCACTAATGAGGGGTACTTCGCGCTTCAGTAAGAAAGGGCAGTTGAGTCTGACGTATGTCGATCTCCTTGAGCTTCTAGAGAGAATAAGGGCTTTGGCGTATTGTCTTGCGTTTCCGCCTTGATTGAGGCAAGTGCATGACATCATTCATGTGTCGATGCTGAGAAAGTATGAGCGTAACCGGACCCACATTCTTAGTTTTGAAGAGTTAGACGTGGACGGACGTGGAGACATTAGTTTAGATTTTCGATCACAAAAAGCAGGTTACGCCCAATGAGACAACAATACCCCTACCTTTTTTATTAAGACTTGTAATGGTTTGAATTTCGAGGACGAAATTTTTATATGAGAGGAAGAATTGTGACATTCTTATTTTCGACCTTGTCTTCGATTATATGAACTAAGTTTTTCATCTAAGCGCCTATAGTTCTTTTCTATGAGTTGGTTATTCACGAGATAACTAATCTATCAGGTGAAGTCGTGAAGGAATCTACACGCGATCGATGTGAGCATTTGACTAGAAATCAATTGCTCGATCATGCTAATTTCCAAGGGTCAATACGGTACTGTTAAGATCGATTAGAGACCAGAGATACATAAATTCTCGTCAAACGGTGCAAGACCAATTTTTCGTCCGTGATTCTATAGGGGTGCCCATATTTGAAACCTAGAGATTTTTATTACAATTGGGAGTTGCCTATGATTCGAAAATGCACCATGTGGATTTAAACTAATCGAACACGGGTCAAATGCGGAAAAAATTCCTAAAAGATATGCGGTAAGTTAGGTCACACTAAAATGACGGATAGTTAAAATTAACCACAAAATTGAACTTGATTTTAGAAATCGAAAGTTCTACTACGTAACGATTTATTTTTGGAACGTCGACTGGTCCTTCAAACAATTTTCGGCAAGCCTGGATTTACGGCGAAATATAAAAATTCGGGTAAATTGATTCAAGAATTCGAATGGGCTTAATTGAGTTCACTTTTGACCTTCAAGTCGGCTGAACGGCTGAGAGAAATCAAGGATTGGATGTGGGTGCCTTGGCTGGTATTCGTAGGCGATAGGGGGCTGCAACATTTGGACGTCATTTGTGGCTTGTTTGGAAGCTTTGGGGGGGGAAATGGGCAGCTAATCAAAAGGGTTGAAGACTTTGGGGGCCTTCGACTTGAGTATTTAATCTATTTTTGCTTGACTTATTGGCCTCTTGTTCCCCTCTAACTAGCAACAGCCCCATCTTCTCCCTCCTCAGATTCTTCTTCGTTTTCCTTCAGCTGAAACTCCATTTCGATAGCTACAACTCCAGCCAAGCCCCTTGCCGAAGATGCCAACCTCATGCCTTGCTTGCCAGCTCGCTTGAGCAGCCCCACGTGTGCCGGTCGCCCGTGAGCCCGTCCCCGTCCGAGTCGAGATGCCGCGTATTGATTCTGCTAGTCGTCCTTGTGTCGTCCCTACCTTTCCATCGACTAGGCTGTTCGTCTGCCTACTAGTTGCAGGTGCTGCTCCAACTCGGCCACGTTTGCCCGCCTAGTCTTCCCGTGCCCGTTCCAATGCCATCTAGGCCCTCGACCAGCCTCTTCGATTCATCCATAGAACTAAACTCACAACTTGGGCTTTGACCTTCGTGGACCTTTTCCAGCCCTTTCGCAGACTCTTTTCGCGTCGTCGTAGGCTCAAGTCTTGATCCCCTCCGCGTCGCCATCGGTGTGAACTCATCGGCTCCTTATACCAGTGAGTTTACCACCCTAAACTCTTAGGAGACTAATTATGCATACAGGAGGATGAGTTTAAACTAAGTTTGGATTAGGATGAATAGTTAGTGTAATTAGATTAGTTTACGTAGTGCTTGATTAGATTATCTAATTTAGTTAGCTTTGTACATTATTTAATTATTTTGTAATTTATTTAAGGATTTATGATTTTCCGTAAATTATACCGGGATAGCTGATTGTTAGAATTTTGTGTTGATCATCATCGTGCAGTTACTTTGTGCAATCATTTTTTAATTTTTATAGTTGAATGCTGATTGGTGATTTTGGGTTATTATTTTAAAATATAGAATTTTGGTATTTAGGTGGAATAATATCAGGTGTCGGTTTTTTACGCCGAAAATACTTTTTTAAAAGAAAGGACAGTGCGCTTGATGTTCCGACTTGACTGTGTGTCCAGCAAGTGCTTGGCCAGGATCGGATATGCATTGGAACCAATCATAGCTTTTATGCCGGAAGATACTCCTGAGGGAAGTCAATGGATGTCATTCGTAATGGAGGCTGGATTGATGCTCCTTCAAGAATGCCATCTAGAACTTGACGTTAACATGCTCGATGGGGAGAGACAACGCCCTGCTATGCCAAATGACTGCTGACTGTTGTGTCGGTCGTGGCTGTTGGGTTGTAACTAATTGGAACGTTTGATTAAGTGATTTTGACCACGCCTGATGATGGGTGAAAATTGTGTGGGACGAAATGGAACGTGTCAAAATGATTTGGCCTATAATCAGGTCCCCTGTGATTCATTATTAGATGTAATGTGAGGCATTTGAATAATTGAATTCATTGAACGTATGCTTATGTTATATGAACTATACCGATATGCAAGGAGGTGCTAACGCGAAGAAGGTCTGATTTGATGGTGTTTAGGCTCCGTAAAAGGGCCCGTTTGGTTGAACTTTTGGGGAATGCAAATACTGTTTGGTAAAATTGGCATTTGTAAATGCAGGTGACGGCCGCCTGAGGTCGGGCGATTCAAGCCATCTGTCCCCTGGGTTATGCGACATGGTCGTCGCCTATGGTCTGGCAAGAGTCGGTGAGGTCGAGGGACCCTCAAGTAGCGGTCGAAGGCGCGAGCAACCCCTCGGCCCGTGGTCATTGGCCTTCGATCGGTGGTGGTTTAGTGAAGATTAACAGTACCAAAGACTTGCCTTCTAAATATTCAACATCCTAGAGGACCTCCAGAGCTACATTGGGCTAAAGGCCCTTGGAGTCCTTTGGAGATTCAATTGCATCATGGCAAAGTTGCCCAAAAAAACGTACCAAATGCATTTGCGTTTGGCCAAGGGACTTTAGAGTGCCACATCCGAACCAAACATGGCCTTAGTGTATTTCCTTTGTAATCGGGATTTATGGCTTGAACTCGTTGAGACATTGTCTTACCCAGTTGTGACTTATAATTTCAAGTCCCTAGAGGGAGGCATGTCACGGGCGGGACGGGGTCTCGCAGATAATGGAGTTTAAGTTTACCTACTTCCCTATTCCCAGGACTACCTTTAGCTGGGGGTTGGTTGCAACCACAGTTTGGGTCTATAGGGGCCTACCTCAGTTGGTACTTCATAAATTCATAGCGTGGTACATCAGTTTACCTCAAGGGGTCAGGAGTGTGCGCTTTTGTGTTTCGATGGACCTACCGTTGGGATTGGGCAGTGGGAAGTGGGGCATTCTATGGATCTCGACACCCCTAATAGTGTCATGGTGGACCTGGAGCCCTCAGAGCCCATGGACAAGGAATCTAGTGCCTAGATGGCTTAGTACCTGTTCTTTTAGGAGTTAGGCCCTTTTTCATAGGCTAGCTTTGTATATAAACCCGGTGTCTTTATAAATGTGTGTTTGTGAAATTTGTTATCCTGCTTTCTATCGCATGCTGATTGTTCTTTCGAGCTTGTTATTTCACTTCCTTATGTTCATGAATCGTTCGGGTTGGCGACGCATCTTGGAAACGTCATAATTTAGTTGACCATTGACGTTTGAATGGAGTGGCGAATGTGAAAGGAGTTTTCAGGAGGTTAAAAGGAAGTTGACCTCAGCCCCAATCCTAACTATACGCTCTGGATCTGATGGTTTTACAGTGTACAGCAATGCATCTCACAAAGGATTGGGCTGTGTTTTGATGCAACATGGCAAGGTTATAGCCTATGCATCTCCCAATTTCAAATAACCGATTTTTGGCAAATTTTTTTTTTCGTGTTAAAAATTCCCGGTAAAATATATGTGCGTGGTCATTTGTTTAAATCGTCACCCGGATTTTTGCAAGATCAATAAATGATCATCACGAAACACTCAATTGCACCTCATAGCATAAATAAATTATCAAATTCACGTATAAATTCGCCTAGGAGAATCAGCGCAAAATTCGCCCATCGTTAACTAAACTAACTCAAGTTAACTAACTAACGTAGGGTAAGCTAACTAAACTAATCCCTAACAAGACAAACCTAACTAACTAACCATTCTAACCACTAGTTACACTAACTAGGATTAACACTAATCCTAATTAACATCAAACTAACCACGAAGTGTAATTAACCACCTAATCTAGGATTAGGGAGCTAATTCACTAGAATTCAACATTGGCAGTGCGATAGCGGGGAGATCCCGTGATTACCGAGTCTCCAACGGAGGACTTACTACAAGGGAAAACAGCCAGGGGGCTCAGGGCTTGCGGGTTGTCCGATTTTGCTTGGAGGCTTGTTTGGCTCGACTGATGGACAAGGCCTGGTTGGGCTCAGGATGAGTGGAGAAAGTTCGATGTGGAGATGGTGAATTGGCAGGGCTAGCGAGCTGGACCAGCGAACAGTGAGGCACGATGATGGTGCTAGACGGATGAGCGGGGGCAGTCATCGGCTGTTGAAGGCAAACGGGGTTCGGCCAAGACAGGTGCACTCATGAAGAAGGAGGAGAGAAAGTGTCGGGAGAGAGAGCCTCAGGAAGTCTAGGCATGGCAAGCCAAGGGCCACACACTCAAGTTCCTTGCCCCCACAGTCTGTAGCCACATTTGTCAATTGGCCCTCCAATGGACATTTTCCCCTCAATTCTTCACAAACAAACTCGTTTAGGTGGCCAAATAACCAATGCGAGCAGCCCATATGAATTTTCCGTAGAATTCCGACCTTGATGAAAATTTTCTAAAAGATGAGACGATGTCCTCTAAATGAATCGTGACACGCTCAAAGGTACGATTCACCAAAACGACTTCAATTTTGTGGTTAAAATCAACTGAATGTGATTTTAGTACAACCTAACCTATCGGGTAGTTTTTAGGGATTTTATCGTGTTTGACCCGTGGTCATTTTCAATCTGCATTTGTGCATCTTCGACATGTAGACGACTCTTCGTTGTCGTAACAATCGTAAGGTTTCAATCACGTGTCCCAAGTACAAAATTCAATTAAAATCGGGTTATTGCCGTTCAACGCAAATTTCACAATCAGGCGAAATTACTGTAATTTAATTACGTCATTCCATCAAATGACCCTATATGCGTTCACAAACCGATTATAACGGTGTTGTATTGACCCTTGCCGTTTTTTATGGTGAAGCAGTCGATTTACAATCGAATTCTTGACTCTGTCGTGTTTATATCGCTTAATGGTTTCACCTAATAGACTAGTCAACTCGTGAGTGGCCTACTCAGTTTTAAATGACCATAGACACGTCAACGAAATGCCCATTTCATATACTCGAGACCGGGTTGAATTTCAGGATGTCAAAACCCTTCTTCTCCTCTTATAGAAATTTCTACGAAATGCCCATTGACTTCTCATCGATTCTTCACTTTCCCACATTGCTCCTTTCTTCCCATGGTGTTGACAGACCACATTGACTAAGGGGATCATCTTGTTGGGCAGATCTTGCACCTTTCAATCCACTATCAAAATCGGTCTCTCCACGTATGAACTTGTCTCGTCCACGTCTATATCCTTAAAATTCAGCACGTGAGTTGGATCAGGTTGATACTTCTTGAACATCGACAAGTGGAACACGTCATGCACCTGTGCAAGTGTCGGGGTCAACGCAAGATGATATGCCCAAGTCCCAATTCGCTCCAAAATTTCAAAGGGACCGACGTACCTCGGACTAACCTTCCATTTCTTGCCGAAGCGCGAAGTACCCGTCATCAGTGATACTTTAAGGAATCTGTGTTCACCAACTTGGATTTCCAATGGTCTTCGCTGCTTATCTGCATAACTCTTTTGATGACTCCGAGTGGTGTTGAGTCTATCTTGAATAACTTTGACAGCCTCGACTAACTGCTGAACCACCTCAGCACCAATGATTTTCCGCTCTTCAGCTTCGCCCAACCAACTAGAGTTCTACAGGCCTTGCCATACAACGCTTCAAATGGTGCTGATAACCGTTATTGTAGGTGAACTCTACTAGGTCAAGCTTTTCCTCCCAGTTTCGTTTCAAGTCTAGCATGGAAGCTCGTAACATGTCCACGAGGTTTCGAATCGTCCTCTTAGACTTGCCATCCATCTGCGGATGTTAGGCCGTGCTGTACTGTAGCTTTGTTCCCATGGTAGTTTGTAAACTTTTCCAAAAAAATACAATGAACTTCGGGTCTCAATCTAATGTGTTCGTTACTAGCACTCCATGCAGACGAACCATCTATCGCACGTACAACTCAACATATCTATTTAATGCATAGTCCTTTCATACGACAATAAAGTGAGCAGATATCGTCAATCTGTCGACTACAGCCCATATGGAATCATTACCTCATTGAATTGTTCGTAATTCTATGACAAAGTCCATCGTGATATGTTCCCATTTCCACTTGGGAATCTCGAGAGGTTGCAAAATTCCACCAGGTTCACCGTACAAATCCATCCTAGTTCCCATTTGTGGCACATCAAAGACTTGGCGACATGTTGGGCGATATCCGCCTGCATATCTACCCACCAAAAGCGTTGACGCAAGTTCTAATACATGTTTGTACTGCATGGATGAATGTTGTAGCTGCAACGATGGGCTTTTGACAAGATTTCATTCTTAAGCTCTGCAACGTCAGATACACATAATCGCCCGTGAAACTTTAGTGTTCCATCCTCGCAACCTTCAAAGTCAACTTTCCTCTTTTCCGCATTCTCATGCAGAATTCTCTAGATCTTAGGATCTGTTAACTGCAATGTCTTCATCCTTAGCTGCACTTTTTGCTGAATTCTAAGGGTGACCATGAGATTTGAAAGGTGGCCTAGCTAAAATTTGAAAATCGAATCTTGAGCTCTCTCGAGTAGGATCAACTCCTGTACCATCATTTGTGCAATTGAAGACTTTCAACTCAACGCATATGCGACCTTATTTTCTTTTCCGGGATGATACAGAATGTCGCAGTCGTAGTCCTAGAGAAGTTCCATCCAATGACGTTATCTCATGTTCAACTCTTTCTGAGAAACGAATTACTTTAAACTCTGGTGATCTGTAAAGATTTAGAACTTTGCTCCGCACAAGTAGTGTCCCCAAATAGTCAGAGCGAAGGTGATCACTTCGAGTTCTAAGTGATGCGTCAGGTAATTCAACTCATGAGGCCTTAACTGGCGCGACACGTATGCAATAACTCTCCCATGCTGCATTAAAATTGAACCCAGTCCTCTGAACAACGCATTACCTCTTGGATCAGATGGAATCGTCAAGACGGGTGCAGCAGTTAGCTTAAGCTTAAGCTCTTCGAAATTACGCTTGGGGCATCCGGAATTTTGTGATCACTCTCGAATATGTGACGGTCCGTGAGAAATCGACGGAACTATCGTCGAACTATGTCATTGGTTCCTTTTACGGACATCGACTCGTATTATCGTTGGACTGATATGTTACGTTTGGTATTGGTTTGATCATCAAAATTACCCTTATGTAACATCACGATTGAGACCCCCTTCCACCTACATTCATAGCCTACTAACCGAACTTGTCGTACACATTATCTCGACCACTATGCGGCCATGCAAGTAAACTAAAATTCAGCCCATGCATGTGTGTAGATTAAGGTCAATAATGAGGGACCATGCAGCCACAAATTGCTGGCCCAAGTGACTCCGCATCGTCTTTTTAATTGTCGCCAATATGCGTCAACAAATCTTAAAGATCATCGCCAAGATGGACACGTTGGTTCGCAAGCCAACCGCTAGCAGGAACGCAAGACAGCGCAAGTTGAGGACACTAATTCCATAGCTGTCCCTCGGCTAGATTGGCACCAAAAAATCCTACATGGAAAGACAGATTAGTCAGCTAATTTAGTGACGAAAATGCTCGTAAATGTGAGTGGGACAGAGATCGAGCCGAGCAATAATTTGAGCAGCGAGAGAGAGCGAGTGAGCGAGAGAGTGAGTGCAGCGACTGTGTGAAGGAAATTACTGAGCGACTTGCGAGTAAGTGTTTGGGGGGAAGGAAGGAGACTGCCTTTTGCCCGTGCGTGCGCGCTGCCGCGATAGACGCCGCTCGCATTTGTCGTCGTGTAGCGACGCCTGTGACACGCAAGCTTCCTCTTTTACTTGCCATCAAGCTGTAGGACTTGAGGCAAGTGGAAGTCTATTAATCTATATAGTGTAGTGCTGTTGTTGTCTGAGGAAGTGATGCGGGAGCACCCAATGTTGGTCCATCGACCAACTCTGAACCATTGATGCATATCCAAGCCAATAAAGAAATTGGGCATTCTGTGCTTCGATGTCATTTTGAAGGAATAAAGTAATTTACTTATCAAGATTTTGGGATATGTGGATAGCTAGTAGTGGGTGGCCATTTTAGACGTCTTGGATGACCAACTAATGAAGTTTCTGGAGTATTAATTTCTGGTCAATGGAGGAGCACGAATTTTGGATGGCTAAAGGTCACGAATGGGGGTCAAGAATGCGGAAGGCCAAAGGTTCAGCAAAGCGGTTCAAGAAAATGGAAAGCCAAAGGTTCAAGAATGCAAGTTCCCCTACTACTAAATGCATTTCATAAGTTCCTAGGTGTCTTTATTTTTATGTAGTTCAAGAGTCGAAGGTTTAAGTTCCTAGGTCATTAAAGTCTGTTTTTAATATTTCTAAGGCTAAAATCCTCCTATAAACAGGGGAAACTATCCAATTTATGGGAGATACGAATTTGATGAATAAAAATTGTGAGAATTCCTTTGCTTAAGTGAACTCCTTTGGAGAGTGGATAACTCCTTTCGGTCTCTCTGTCCTTGGAGCATAGATCACTCCTTGGCGGAGAGTGAAGAAGCCCTTTATCCTTGGCTTGTGGAATCTTTAGGCCTTGGTGATGAGCTTCTCCTATCCCATAGTGCCTTATCCTTGGCCGGGGGAAGCTTGAGGCCTTGGTGGTGAACGTCGTAGATCTCGATCCTCTTCTTCGGTTGGTGGTGTGGTCTTTATACCTTGGAAGTAGATCGCCCTATCTTTTTATTCATTTTCGTTTCTTCCTCGTATACACTACTCCATACACTCTCCCCATCATGACGCCTCAAATTTTTCTTTTTTTTGGTATTAAGATTTTTGCTATTACAAGTTGCAAGACTCTTGATAGTAGAGCAAGCGCACAACGACAGGCGAGATCGCATAGTCCAAAGTCTTCAACAAGAAATGGAGATCGCTCTATCTTTTTATTCATTTTCGTTTCTTCCCCGTATACACTACTCCATACACTCTCCCCATCATGACGCCTCAAATTTTTCTTTTTTTTGGTATTAAGATTTTTTCTATTACAAGTTGCAAGACTCTTGACAGTAGAGCAAGCGCACAACGGCAGGCGAGATCGCATAGTCCAAAATCTTCAACAAGAAATGGAGCGAGTCCTTAATCTTCTAGAGAATCCGGCGACACAAGGATATAGTCAATAAAGCGTCCCAATGAACGGCATCGGCGTGACGATTCTGATTCTCATCCAAATTCTGATGGCAATTTCAAGTCCACTAGAGAACCGAGCGATTCTGCACTCTAGCGATTCTGAATGTCAAATTCGAAGACAAGGACCAAGAGGGAGGCATAAGGAGGATGAAAGAGAGATTAAAGTGGAGGCCCTTGAGTTTGATGGAAATCTCAATCTCGACAACTTTGTGGATTGGCTACACACAACCGAACAAACTTTTGAGTTCAAGTCCTATTCGGATGAGAAGAAATGTAACGTTGCCATCCTAAATACAACAAAATATGCTTTTCTAGGGTGGGAGAATATAAAGTATCAACGAGCAAGGCAAGGAAAAGGCTGAATGAAGTATTGGGAAAAACTAAAGAAGTTTATAAAGAAGAGGTTCTTGCCCGACAACTATAACCAAGATCTATTCGTCAAACTAAATTCCATAAGACAACGAGGGATGAGTGTTGAGGAATACATTCGTGAGTTTGAACAACTCAAAATGAGGAGTGAAGTTCCAAAAGTTCCTTAGCAATTGCTGATATGGTTGAACATGAACCTTATTGGTTTTTTGAAGATGTATGCAAGTTAGCCATCAAAGTTGAAAAACAATTGAAGAGCAAGAGGTTTTCCTTCAGAATATGAACAAAGGCGACATCCTATTTTAAGGGTATATCAAGCAAGGACGAGAGTACATCAACCAAAGATAAAGGCAAGGGAGGACTTGTAGAGCCTTTGAAAGAAGTCCAAAAGAAGTTTGATGGCGATGCAAGGAAATGCTTTTAAGTGCCATGGTTTTGGGCACTTACAAGCAAATTGTCCAAATCGGAGAGTTATGACTCTTCAAGAAATTGGGGAGAGCAATTCGGCGCTTCAAGAGGCTGAGGTCAATCAAGACCAAAATTTTAATGGATCTGATCGGGAAGAAGAGGTTGTGGAGAAAGCCAATCATGGCGAACTTTTGATGATCCATAGAGCATTGCATGTTGAAGTTTCTCCAGATAAAGAGCATTGCTTTCACAACTCTTGTTGACAAGTTGAAGCTTCCAACAATCAAACATCCCCAACCACACAAGCTCCAATGGCTCAATCAAGGTAATGTACTCTAGGTAAGCAAACGATTTCGTATATCATTTGAGCTTGCGAAGAACTATGCAGATCAGGTTGTATGTGATGTGATTCCTATTGACGCATGCCATTCGTTATTTGATATAAATGCTATGCATAATGGTCAGAAAAACACATACAATTTTCATAAGGAACAGAAATACCTTACTCTTTTACCGTTGAATCCTTCTTTAATCCATGATAATCAACCCGGAGGGAGACACTTGTAAGGAAAATCTGTTCTTGCGTGAGACACGGGTTGAGAGAAAAGGAGTGTGATAGAGCGACCCATACATCCAAATACGCATTGCTTGTTGAAAGAATTTGCAGATTTTCCCAGGGGAATTGCCACCTAGATTACCTCCCATAAGAGGTATTGAACATCAAATTGATTTGATCGCCGGTTTTCCACTACCAAACGAGGTAGCTTATCGATGGAATCAAGAGGAAACTAGGGAGTTGGAACGACAAGTCGATGACCTTATCTTCAACGGATACATTCAAGAAAGCATCAGTCCATGTTTTGTTCCAGTTCTACTTCTACCTAAGAGGGATGGTACATACTGAATGTGTGTTAATTGCCGGGCCATTGACAACATCACCATTAAGTATAGGTACCCTATACCTAGACTTAATATTATACTTGATGAATTATATGGTTCTTCTGTGTTTTCAAACAATGCGAGAAGGTGATGAATGGAAGATGGCTTTGAAGACCAAGGGAGGCCTTTATGAGGGGGTTGCTTATGCCATTTGGATTATCAAATCCTCCAAGTACCTTCATGACTCTTATGAATGAGGTTGTTTGTTCCTTTATTGGTCAATTTGTCATTGTTTAATTCAATGGTAAAATAGGTCTTTGGTGTCATGAGAGAATGAAAACTGTATGCTAAAATGGAGAAATGTGAGTTCTTTTCTCCAAGCACTGTGTTTCTTGGTTATGTGATTTCCACCGATGGAATCTCTTTTGATCAAGCCAAGGTGGAGGCTATGAAGAGTTGGCCGGTTCCAAAGTCCATTTATGATGTAAGAAGTTTTCATGGACTTGTTTCTTTCTATCGACGTTTTGTCAAAAACTTTAGTACCGTCAAGGCTCCAATCAGATGCATGAAGAAGGGTGCTTTTGAATGGACAAAGTGCGCAAAATGCCTTTGAGGTAATCAAGCAAAAACTTTGTGATTCCCCTATTCTTGCACTTCCTGATTTTAATAAAGTTTTTGAAGTTGGGTGTGATGCAATTTGTCCTACATTCTGATCTTGTCCAAGCACAAAAACCGTTGGCATATTTTAGCGAGAAGTTAATTGATTCCAGGAGGAATTATTCAACTTATGACAAAGAGTTCTATGCCATTGTCTGAGTTCTTGAGCATTGGAGTCATTATTTGAGGCCAAAGCAATTTGTCCTATATTCTGATCATGAGGCGCTTATGTTTATTAGTGGCCAATGCAAGCATGCAGAACACTTTTCCAAAAGAGTCTTATATAAAACGATATAGTCCGCACTTCGCAACTTACCTAGTCCGAACACATCAAATTACACGGTTCAACAATGTAAAAGGCCAAAGGTTCAAGAATGCAGTTCGAGAATACGGAAAGCTAAATGTTGAAGAATGCGTACTACTAAATGCATTTCATAATTTCAAAAGTCAAAGGATTAAGTTCCTAGGTCAATAAAGTCTGTTTTTAATATTTCCTAAGGCTAAAGTCCTCCTATAAATAGGGGAAAACTATCAAATGTATGGTGAGATTTCCTCTGCTTGAGCGAATTCCTTCGGAGTGTGGATAACTCATTTTGTTCTTTTTATCCTTGGAGCGCAGATCACTCCTTGGTGGTGAGCCAAGAAGGCTTTTATCCTTGGCTGATGGAATCTTTAGGCCTTGGTCGTGAGCTTCTCCTATCCCAAAGTCCTTTATCCTTTAGTAGTGGATGCTTTAGGCCTTTGTGGTGAACTTCGTAGATCTCGATCCTCTTCTTTGGTAGGGGGCATGGCCTTGATACCTTGGAAGGAGATCGCTCTATCTTTTTTTATTCCCCATCGTTTCTTCTCCATACACACTACTCCATACACTTAACCACAGAAACCCCTTTGAAAAATTTTCGCTCTGATATCGAAAGATCGGTATCAAAGCCCAAGGTTCAACCCATTTGGCCGATTCCTTTCCTATTTTCTATTACAAATTCCTTATGATGATCAAGTTCCAAGTGTGGGACCCGCAAACCCGATAGGGCCGCCACAGATACTAAGCGTTTATATCTAAAGCAAATACAACTTCTTTATGCGATAGTAAAAAGGGAGTCGTAATTAGGGGTCAAGGTTTAGGCATAAATTTTTTTTTTTTTTAAACAACTTAGGGATTAGCGCAGCTCATAGCGGAAATTAGAGGCGTGTCTCACCATCTCTTCACTTCCTTAGCGATAGCACAATGCACACCAACTACACAGTATAGCCAAAAAGGAAAACCGAGACTTTTCACTACGCCTTTTTATATCTCTAATGAGATCGTCGACCCCCTAAAAGTAACATGAAACACCTTCCATCTAAGTGTCGGCTCTAACTCCAAAAAGTGTTGTTTCCCCCCCTCTCTCTCTCGCTCACAGGCCGTCACACCCAGTTAGGTGCGTCGGGTGGTGGCAGTGGCAGCATCCCCAGCATTTGCCCGTCATGGCCGAGATGGATGGACAGAAACTCCTAGATGACGGGGCCCCCAGCCAGGCCCACGTCGTACATGACCAGCACCCGAACCCTCAGGAACACCAGTCCAGGGATAGTGACGCAGATGTGCTCCATACATTCCACCTCCACGTCGGAAGGAATGCCGTAAAACGTGCCCCGTGAAACAGGAGGGAGAGGCATCGTTCTGTAATCTAAAATGTTAGTCCCCGAAGGGCTGAGTACAACCACTCAGCAAGTAAAGGTCCAATGACCACTCGAAGCATTATACAATACAATCATAGCATAACATGTCATTCAAGCATACATACATAACTTGCCTTAGTATCATACACATGTCATCATAACTTACATACATGCATCATCATATAGTCATCATCCTCATCATGCATTCATACACTCATCATCATTAATGCACATGTCATCATATCTCACATACATACATCATCATATAGTCATCATCCTCATCATGCATTCATACCCTCATTATTATCATATCACATGTGCCATCGTACCATAGGTGTGCATACATCCATACACTCATTATCATTAATGCACATGTCATCATATCTCACATACATGCATCTATTTACATGCAATATGCCATATGCATACACCCAAATACATGATTCATTTTCAATTCTTATCGTTCACAAGGGTCTCCTCAATTTTTCTTCCTAGGGACCAATATTTGCATTCCAAAATTTATCGCTCGCACCCAATCCTGGCATCGCGAGGAACCTCCGGCACACACCTCCGGGCATCTCGAAACTCCCGAGGACATCCAGCACACACCTCCGGGCATCCCGACACACCCGGGGCATCGTCGGCTCACACCTCCGACGGTCATTCATTTTTTTTATAAATTTCTCTTCTTCTTTTTTTCCAATTTCACACTCGGAATTTCCAATGCAATTGATTTAAATTGTTCTTTTGAAATCATGCAGTATGCATTAATGAAATTGTCCTTTGAAATCTTTTTTTTAGATTATGGAAAATTTATCATTTTCTTGCATGACATATGAAATACATGAAAGCCATTACACCATTGTATGGATAAAATCCAAAGTCTCATACTTCAAATAACAATTCACACGGACCACACATCACAGCATAGAAGTGGCCATACGTTCCAATATCATGAATTTCGAAAATGTACAGCTTGCACTGTTTTCGTATCACAGTCAATTAAATAGGCAAATGACCTTCAAAAATCATGAAATTTACCTATGTTGTAGTTAAGACATAGATAAAGATATCACATGAAGGAAATTTCTTCAAAAGAAATTTGCACAGAATAGATATAGGTCATGCATGTCAATATTCTCATGTCTGAAACACACAGTTTGCAGGGTTTTCAAATCACAGTCGATTATAGGCAAATGGCCTTCAAAAATCATGAAATTTAACTATGTTGTAGTTAAGACATAGGTAAAGAGGTTTCATGCAGAGCATTTCTTCAAATAAAGCTTGTACAGAAAGTTATAGGTCATGGATGTCAATATTCTCATGTCCGAAACACACAGTTTGCACGGTTTTCAAATCACAGTCGATTAAATACGCAAATGGCCTTCAAAAATCATGACATTTGACTATGTTGTAGTTAAGACATAGATAAAGAGATTTCACGCAGACCATTTCTTCAAATAAAGCTTGTACAGAAAGTTATAGGTCATGCATGTCAATATTCTCATGTCCGAAACACACAGTTTGCACGGTTTTCATATCACAGTCGGTTTAGCATGCAAATGGCCATAAAAACTCATCAAATTTCAGTATGTTGTAGTTAACACATAGATAAAGATGTTTCATGAAGAAGTGGAAGAGAGATTCTTGATAAAAATCAACATGCAACCACAAATCTACCATAAGATCAACAAAACAGTTCTAGATCTAGTGTCTCTGTAGGATGACAGTTAGACCCTTTAAATCTCCATCATTTTGCACCAAATTTTAGTATTTTGTAGTTTAAGATGTTAGCTATACAACTTTCATGAAGAGATCAAAGTCAAAATCGTACTCAAAACATGCATACAAGCTGTCACAAGATTCTGACTCAGGCGGTTCAAGCGAAAACAGCAACATCACTCAAGAACAAGTCCTTCTAGCTTTGGTTTTTCCCTCCTATTCACCCAAAACTCGACATTTCTGCAAACATACATGCAATATACACATGCAAGAGTAGCAAGAGTACCCTAACTTGCCTCTAGACCGAGGAGAACGACGGCACACAGCGGAAGAACGGGCGGCGTGCGGCGGTGACGGGCAACTCCTTCCTTCTCCTGTCTCTCCCTCGGTTTCTCTCTAAACCTCTCTCTCCCTTTGTCCCTCTCTCTTCGCACGACACCCCCTCTCCCTTAACAAAAGGGACACATGGGGGGAGGCATGCATCCGAATTTCCCTCCCCCTCTTGCTCGATCGAGGGGCCCATATGGGCCTCATGGGCCTGGCCACATTGGCCCACTTGAGGCCCCTTTATACTTGGGCCTAAAGTCCAATAGCAAAAATCCACTAAATTCCGTCTCTTAACTGATTCAAATTTCCAATTTTCACAAGGTCAAAAACTTGTAACATTTAATCGATAGGAAAACAAATCTATGAGAAACATAGCCAGGCATAAGTTTGTCTTAGTGAAATAACCTATAGTACTAACTAAAAAAAAACAAGCGTATAACACTCAGTCTTAAGAGAAAGGTTAATAGTTAAAGTATAAACTATAGGTAAATTCATTACTTAAATATAGGCCTTAATACATCTTGGGGCTTGTCTCAAATATTTAGGATGCCACACCAAGAGGCTTGATTTTGGAGCAAGCGCACCACGAAAGGCGAGTCCTCCATCTTCTACAGAATCCGGCATGACACGGACACCCAGCAAGACGTCCCACTGAATGGCATCGGCATAACGATTCTGATTCTCATCAAAATTCTGATGGCAATTCTGAGTCCACCGGAGACAACCAATCAATTTTGCACTCCAGCAATTTTAAATCTCAAATTCGAAGACGAAGACGAAGAGGGAGGCAGAAGGAGGATTAGAAAGACATTAAAGTGGATGTCCCTGAGTTTGACGTTAATCTAAATCTTAACGACTTTTTGGATTGGCTAAACACAACCGAACAAATTTTTCACTTCAAATCATATTCATAGGGGAAGAAACGTATGGTTGCTGTCCTAAAACTAACCAAATATGCTTCCCCTATGGTTGGAGAATCTAAAGCATCAAGAAGTTGATGAAGAAGATGTACTTGCCCGACAACTATAACCTAGATCTATTCGCCAAACTGCATTTCGTAAGACAACAAGGGAAGTGAAGTTACGGAAGTTCCTAAGCAAATCATCGCTCGTTTCCTTGGTGGCATGATTCGAGAAATTGCTGATATGGTTGAAGTTCAACCTTTTTGGTCCTTTGAAGACATATGCAAGTTAGTCATAAAAGTCGAAAAATAATTGAAGAGCAAGAGGTTTTCCTTTAGAACCTCAACAAGGAAACATCCTATTTTAGGGGTTCTTCGTCAAGCATGGGCAAGAGTACGTCGGCAAAAGAAAAAGGTAAGGCAAAAATTGTAGAGTTATGACTCTTCAAGAAATGAAATGCATCTCCAAAGAAGTTTGAAGGAGATGCAAGGAAATGCTTTAAGTGTCATGGTTTTGCGCATTTACAAGCAAGTTGCCCAAATCGGAGAGTTATGACTCTTCAAGAAATTGAGGAGATCAATTCAGCTCTTTAAGAGGCTGAGGGCAATCGCAACCAAAATATTTCTAAATCAAATCAGGTAGAAGAAGTTGTGGAGAAAGACGATGATGGCGAGCTGCTGATCATCCGAAGAGCATTGCTTGGTGAAGTCTCTCCTGATCTGCAAAGGGAGAATATATTTCACACCCGTTGTGTGGCATTTGAAAATTTTGACGAACCTCAGATGCGCGACAATTCGTAGCTAAGCGAAGGAGGTGTCCTTCGGACTATGTCTTTGATATTATTTATGGGCATTGATTAGTATTGTTGTTGGATCGGTGCGTTGTGTTTAGTAACGGTCCGATCATTGCAAGAATTGTAATTTTTGTCGAGATCCTTTTTCTCGAAGTCATTGGTGAGACCGACCTTACTCGCTTTTTTTGCTCTATATCGAACCAGTTTCCCGATACCGACACCGATTTTGGACCTCGTCGTACCCTCGTCATCATCGGTAATTACCTTAGACCCCGCCGATTTACGTACATGTTTTGTTAGATGACAAAACTATGGTCTTCTCGGAAATCTATCGTACGATCAAGCGAGACCGAGGTTTATCCCAAATAATGTGCCAATGAGATATCTTGATGGCAGATTTGCTGCCACGATTCCTATTTTGATGGCCAACAAGCGCATACCTTGCGCCAAGCTACAGCCCATATTCACGCCGGAATGAAGAGCCACAAATGTTTCAATAAAATTTTCAATCAGCCCATGCATGAGGCGAGCATGGTATTCCACGCACAAGCTGCCATCTAGTCGACTATAGGAGTCCATTAACGAAGACACGTACATGTGACATCAACCGAAGGAAAAATCTTTGAACCTTGCAGCCACGTGACTCCATTCTCGGTGGCCAACATAGAAGAAAACCGAGACAGCTGCTATCGATCGTGTCTTCAAGTGGCCGAGGAAAGTTGCCACGTTTCCTCCACTTGTCCTCACCCCCTTTCTGCTACCAAGACCCTCCTCGATTGTTGACTGGTTTTGCAACAAAACCAGTGACCAGAAAACAGCAAGCGGTCAAGCAAAACAGAGGGCGAGAGAGGAGACCTCATGCAAGCCATGTTCCCACCCACCTGTCCATTGCTGCCTCTACCACTCTCGACCTGCTTTCTTTCCTTGCTGCCACCGAGAATCCTCATGCAAATAATTAAATAGATAGCTAATCAAGGGAACAAAAGGAAATTTGGAATAGAGGAGTAGAGGGAGTGAAAACCAAGCAGAGTGGTGAGCAGTGAGAGAGAGTGGTCGAGAGAGGGCTGTAAGCGTGTGAAGTACGTGCAGCGAGCGGTCCGTGCGGGTGAGGGTTGAGAAGGAAGGCCACCCTCCGCCGTGCCGTGTCCGAGCTGCTACCGTTGAAGCCGCCGATACCCATCGCCGATCGGGCCCAAGCCGCGACCCCCGAACCTTTGTTTTTAGACAGCAATCAAGTAGAAAAGGTTTAAGGCAAGTGAAAGTTCACTAATCTATATAATGCAGTGCTGATATTGTCTATTGTAGTGCAATAGATTGAGATTTGAGATGTTGGATGCTGAGTTTCGAATTTTCTGTATTTACTTAGATAGAATTGGGCCTAAAACCCTTGATGAAAGTTTTAGGGCACATCCTCATGAACAACATATAAAAAATTCAGAATAAACGAACAAGGAATGACCGCCGAAATGATTTTTTAATGAAAACACCAAATCTGGAAATTTTACAGAATGTTAGCTAGGAATATCGAAATTTTGTCCTCGGTACATAACGAATCTGACTTGGTGTTCTTCATGAAAGTTGTTCCTTTAGATCTCATGGATAACGTGTCAAAATTTCGTAATTTTCTGAGTTTATTTAGGGGTTATTCCGAAATTGTTACTAAATCTGTGCATTGTGATCTTACGAACTGTTTACTCCGAATTTACTCAACTTATTTCAAAAAGTGAATGCATCTTGGGTTGTTATGTGACATGATGATATTTGCTTTGGCATATCATGCAATATTAAGATGTGATGAGACTCGAGAGATATTTTGTCATTGCATTGAAAAGTGTTTTTGGAAATTAAGATGTTAATTGCTACTGTTGGACCCTCGGGTCAACGATGCCCCGGGAGTCGGGATGCCTAGAGGTTCGAATGAGTCGATGCCCTTTTGATGCCTGGTTGTATTTTGTATACATGCCCAGACGTTTACCCGGGAGTGTCGCGATGCTCGGTTGTATTATGATACATGCCCGGAGGGTGAGGGTTGTATTATGATGCATGCCCAGAGGTTAGGGGTAACCATGTCTATGGTCCCCAGTGATTCCTCGTGATGCCAGGTGGGGTGGGAGATGCCTGGAGGTGTGTGCCGGATGCCTGGTTGTATTTTGAATACATGCCCGGAGGCTTTTGCGATGCCAGGTTGGGTGCGAAATCCTAGAAGGATGCAAACATTGGTCCTCTGAGGGGATAAAACCGTTTGAATGATATAATGGATGATTCTACTAAGTGTGAGTGTGGTCTGAGTATAGGATTAAATTGTATGGCATGGAATGAGAAGTGTCATAACAGTTTGGCCCTATGATCGGGACTGGTGTAACTGGACATAATGCATCTTGTTTGTTGGAACTGCACTGCTCATTGCACTAAAAGTTTTATGGTTCCGATGCATACTCATTCCTTGATGAACTCTTTTTTTTTTTTTTTTTCTTTTGTCTATCTTGCATCAATCTAGATAATGATGGTACTGCACGATATAGCTTAATGAATCTTTTACTGCTAAGTGGTTGTACTCACCCCATTTGGGGACTAACATTTCAGACTAGACAAGATACCTCTGCCGCCACCGCCACCAGCAGATGGACCGAGTGGTTGGATATGGCTGCGAGGAGGAGGACAACAGAGGAAGGAACTTTTGGACGCCGACACGGATCGATGGACTTTAAGTATATGACTGTTCAAAGAGATGTTGGTCATCTTTTGAAATATAGCAAAGTATAGGAAGCCTTGGCATTTTGATGTACCTTCTGATATGTCCATCTAGTTTAAGTAAATAAAAGTGTTCGGCTTTTAACTTATAAAATGTTTAGTTGGTGTGCACTGTTTTCTGAATATAGGGAAGGGAGTTGTTCAATACACTTCCGGGGGAAGGAACTGTTTTCCGAACCATTGGGGTCGCCACAGTTCACTTACCTTCCTCTTGCTTGACCTGAAGGTCTATCAATCCTAGGGGTATTGAACGGAGATAATCCTCTCACACCCATTAATTTGATTCCAATTCCATCTAACTGTCAAGTAAGCTTTGATGCCAAGAAAAGAGATGAATCGATGAAGAACCTCCATGAGCAAATTCGATCGAAGATTTAAAAGGCCAACGAATCTTACAAGAAGAAAGCTAACAAACATCGCAAGAACACACAATTTCAACTGGTTCACTTTAGTAAGGAGAGATTTCTATTTCGACAAAAGAACAAGCTCATACCCAGTTATTCAGCAAATTGGTGGCAATGGTTACAAGAAAGACCTTCCTCGAGAATTCGGAGTTTCGACAACATTCAACGTGGGAGACCTGTCTCAATGCTTACAAGACAGACCTTCCTAGATGTCTTGCATGACTAATTGATGAAGTTTCAGGAGAATGAACTTTTGGTCAAGGGAGGAGCACGAATTTTGGAACCGTATAGGTTCACGAATGCTATTCAAGAATGTTCAAGAATGGGGTTCAAGAACACGGAAAGGTTCAAGAATGCGGTTCAACTAAATGCCTTTGATAAGTTCCTAGGTATCTTTATTGTTATGTTGTTCAAGAGTCACAGGTTTAACTTCCTAGGTCATTAAAGTCTGTTTTTAATATTTCTTAAGGCTACAATCCTCCTATAAACAGGGGAAAACTATCCAATGTATGGGAGATACGAATTTGATCAATGAAAATAGTGAGATTTCCTTTGCTTTTGTGAACTGCTTCGGAGAGTGGATAACTCCTTTCGATCTGGAGCGTAGATCACTCCTTGGTGGTGGAATATTTAGGCCTTGGTGGTGACCTTCTCCTATCCCGAAATTTGTCCGTGGCTGGTGGAAGCTTTAGGCCTTGGTGGTGAAATTTTTAGATCTCGATCCTCTTCTTTGGTTGGTGGTGTGGCGTTTATACCTTGGAAGGAGATTGATAGGAGTTATCACTACTCCATACAGTTAACCACAAAAATTGCCTCTGAAAAATTTCCGTTCTGGAATCACTCATGCCATCACGCATCAAATTCCCTTCAATTTGGCCATACGAATTTTACGTTCTTTTCCAAATCGTCTGAATTGATTTTCCGTAAAAATCCCGAACTCAATAAAAATTCCTCAAAAGATGAGTCAACATTGTAGAATGGAAATTTTTAATCTAGGATGGGGCGAGTGGTTCCAAAACGGAAATTTTTATTTTGTGATTTTGGGGAAGAAACGAGGGGGTATAGGCAAACATAGAACGATCTCCTCCCAAGGTATAAAGGCTATGCCACCAACCGAAGAAGAGAATCGAGATCTACGAAGCTCAGCACGAAGGCCTAAACATTCCACTAGTCAAGGATAAAGGGCTTCTTGGCTCACGATGAAGATCGCTCAAGCAGAGGAATTCTCACAATTTCGATTCATCAAATCCGTATCTCCTTACAGACTTCAACGACCTAGCAAGTTAAACCCTTCACTCTTGAAAACTACATAACAGTAAAGACACCTTAGAACTTAGGAAATGTATTTATTACTACAAGAACTAGCATTCTTAAACCGTCAACCTTCCAATTATTTCTAAAGTCAAGTTGGGAAATAAGGTGTTTCTTGGTTCTTTAGATTCCATCATGCCACTGGTTTCTTTTGATTATAACCTTTTGCGGCATGCAGAACTCCATTAGGAAACTGTATCGAGATGTGACAAGTGTTACGTTATCTTTATTATTATTAGTTATAATCTTATGTTGCGTTGGTTTAAATTCTGTAAATGGTGCTTATCCAATAAGAATTTGGAGCTGGGCTGAGAACTACTCAGTCGCCAGATTTTAGTGAGTTTACGGAACTGAAGAGTCTGTTATCGCATCAAGGTAGTAAAAAGGAGTACAGGGTTCTAATGGACCAATTTCATCATGTTTCCACGGCTTTCCTGGAGCTAGTGAAAAAGTTAAATGACTTATGACTTTTCCTTGTAATTTTGATGCAAACCAAGGAGAATCCTCCTCTTGTACGTACTCTACTTTAGCCGATCAACTTAACCATATGAGTTTCCTTTACCAACAACCTAACGATCATAGTTTTGCAACTGATTCTTTCTATAATCATATTCTACACTCGTTTTCACTAGCCAGATTTTTGCTTCGATTGAGAATGAAAACGCATAACTAAAATTTTCCAGCAATTAACACAACGTTGGCGAACTGTTTCTTGTGAGTGATATGCTGACTGCTCTTCCTTTTATAAACTGTGGCTTTTGACTTACTTGCAGGTACGAAGATGAATTGAGGATGTTACTAAAAGAATGGGAGCAAGAATGGCACAATTGATTTGCAAAGAGGTTAGTGATCGATGCTATGTGATTCTGCCAATATTTTCGAAGAAATTGCCTCCTATTAAGTACCTCGGCTGAAGAAACTCTTTCAAACTTATAGTATTTGGTTGTGTTTGGACTAGGTCTTTATGTTGTTAGTTTTAAGGTTTACATGAGGAAAACGCTTGCCATCAATGGAAGAAGATAAAATGGATATTGTTTGTAGTCGCACGCCTTTAGGAAGAGTAGTTTGTAGTGGAGGTTAATCTGTTTCGTTGGTCATGCTGTTACATATCATACAAAGAATTCCAATGGGTTTGTTTCTAAATGTACATCACCACTGTTCTCTTGTTTTTTTTTTTTTTTTTCTGCTTTTAATTTCTGATATTGGCTCTGAATGTGAATATCATAAAACAAACATTATTCGAGATTATTATGAGGATATCAATGATATCTCATAGTCACACATGTTTTGACCCCAACAGATTTGGAGTAATCACATAAACAATGAACATAATTCAGTTTAATGATTAATTAGATTGATTTAACCCTTTTAACATTTTAAATTTATTTTCCGTCATTTAGTTTGATCATGAATTGTGAAGTCATTGTTCACCTACAATGCTGAATTATCATATGCACTCTTATTTTCTCTTTTTTGTGATTGGAGCCATCTACATTGGACTTGAAGTACAAGGAGACCTCAATGTCAGCAGTCATCTAGGGTTGTTGCCTTACATCTGTATATTTAAAGAACAAGAGGTAAGGGTGTCAACGGTTCAATTCGGTTCAGTTTTTCAAAACTTTCGAATTAAACCAAAATTTTGGGTTTGATTCTATTTGGTTCTTAACTTTTTGTATTTATTTTTCATTTCGAAGAAATAAGCTCTTACCGGTTTGTTGGTTCGGTTCGGTTAACCAATAAAAGAAATTTTTTTTAATCTTGCTTTTTATCATTTGGGAGAAACTCCTTTGCCAACATTTTCTAATTTTTCTAGACAATGGCAATTGGAACATTAGCTTTATGCTACAACATCAAAGGTGTAAAGATGAGGCCAGTTAACAAATTGATTTACTGAGATTTTCTTTCATGATTGAAATAATATATACGCTAGACGCGATGAAATGATAAGGCATATAGAAGTACTTTTTTTTTTTTTTTGGTCAGTCCTACTCTAACACTCACTCTCAGACATTTGCCCATGCCTCTTTGCAGGGTGTGTGAGTCGAAACCCACTCCTGAAATGAAATCTTCCCCACCCCAATCCCCCCCGAGAAGGTGGGGATTTGAACCCCCAACCTCCCCCTTCCAAGATGGAAGGTTGGCCACTGGGGCGAACCCCCAGTGGTTCATATAGAAGTACTTGAAAGCCTTTTTTTTGAGCCAAGGAATTATTGGATCCGTCTTTCTATGTATCCAACAAAAAAGCAATGAAATTGTTGTCATAAGGGAAAAATGAGAGAGAGATGATGATGTTTTTAGCATGTTTGAACAAGAATACCCCTGACAAATCTTACTTTACAAAACCTTCGGCAATGAAATTGGGTGACAGAAGGGGCTATGAACAAAGGAAACCGGATTGATGTCGAATCTTTTGTGGACATAACAACACTCTGTTATGTCCTGTGAAGTGATATAATGAACTTAAGTTTTGTCACTTTGACTGCAATAGTCATTGATGCTTTCATTGGCTTTCACGTATGATTCTTTCAATATACATGTCTGAGACAGTACCCATTAGATAAAGTTTGCCTCATGTAGGTTGACAAGAATCATCCTAATGCTATAAAACTTGAGACAATACAGAAGGCTTGCAGAGATTCTGGCGTCCTAAACAAAGGGTTCATCTCTCTCTCTCTCTCTCTCTCTCTCTCTCTCTCTCTCTCTCTCTACGACCATTTATCTTGCAATATTTGGCTGGTCCAATGGCAATGTGCTGGACTACCTCTCTCTCTCTCTACGACCATTTATCTTGCAATATTTGGCTGGTCCAATGGCAATGTGCTGGACTACCCAAAAAAATTAGAAAGTACAATGGCTCATATGATCTAATTGTAGGTCATGATTTTGCTTATTATTTTGGCAATAATTTTCTCCCAACCCTTTGCAAGCAGTAACAAATGTGAGTTCTATTATCATAATATGCTTGACCTATGATTGATCCAAACTTCTCTCTGGGAACACTAGCAAATTAGTTATGCTTTTATATACGACCCTAAAATAGAGGGAAATAAGTACACTATCTCATTTTGGCCCCAACGTACTAATTTCATCTTTGAGCTGATACTTTTAAATAACTCACAATATAGAATGGATTAGGTGATGATTTAGAGTTAATTAGAAAATTAGCTCGACATTCTTGCATTGACAACAACTTAACTTCTTTGGTTAAACATATTTTTCTTCATCTGCTTCCGAAACTATTGTGTCTTAGGTCCCAGGTCTCTATTATGGTAAGGGATTACTTTCAGAAGCTGGAGTACTATTTTTCTAGCTCATTTCTAAAGCTATTGTGGCAATTCCAAGTGGCAGAACTTCTGATAAATAAATTCTGGATATAAATACCATTTCCACCAAGATTACTAAAGAGGCGGGCGTATGCTCTCATGGACACCTGCCTCTTTACAATGTTTATGATGATATTAGGAAGATGTAGCATTATTCAATATGAGCTATGGAGATCAACATAGTAGAAACTTAAAGAGGAGTTCTCACCCTTCATAATACTTAGGAGAATTGGGAGGACTGCTGATGCGGAAGCATCCAACGTAGGTCCATCGACCAAATCAGAACCATCGATGTTATCCAAGGCAATAAAGAAATTGGGCATTATGTGCTTTGATGGATCATTTTGAATTAATAATTTTAATTACTTATCGATATTTTGTGGTACGTCGATAACTAGCAATGGGAGGCCATTTTAGACGTCTTGCAAGACCAATTGATGAAGTTTCAGGAGAATTTGTTTTTGGTCAAGGGATAAGCTCGAATTTTGGGAAGGCTAAAGGTTTAGGAATGGGGTCGAAGAATGCGGAAGGCCAATGGTTCAAGAATACGGAAAGCTAAAAGTTCAAGAATGCAAGTTCCCGTACTACTAATTGCATTTCATAAGTTCCTAGGTGTATTTATTGTTATGCAGTTCAAGAGTCGAAGGTTGAAGTTCCTAGGTCATTAAAGTCTGTTTTTAATATTTCCTAATGCTAAAATCCTCCTATAAACAGGGGAAAACTATCCAATGTATGGGGGATACGAATTTTATGAATGAAATTGTGAGCTTTCCTTTGCTTGAGTGACCTCCTTCGGAGAGTGGATAACTCCTTGGTGGTGAGCCAAGAAGCCCTTTATCCTTGGCTGGAGGAATCTTTAGGCCTTGGTGGTGAGCTTCTCCTATCCCAAAGAACTACAACTCTTGCGAGAAATATGATTTTTGTTGAAAGAAGATCTTCAAACATTAAATAAAGGATCAGAAACAAGTAGTAGGGTGGTTCTGTGTATGTGCGTCACTATGTTGCTGCCTTGATGCGATATCTTTACTTTTACTGACAAAATAAGGGAATGGTGTACGAATATATAAATAAAGGTATCGACTATTTCTTAACGCACAAGTCTAGGAACGTTACCAAGACAGCTTCTTAAAGGACTTGTTGTGGAGAATATATGAATATGAAGCACAAAACAAAAATGTTTCCCATTCTTCTAATCTGATTTTTATCCTGTATGTGACGAGCTAGTATTTATCAAACTGGAGGCTGATGCTCCCAAAACCCAATTATGTATCCATCTTGCCTTGCCTTGACAAGATTTGAAATCGCACTTGATGCTATCTAACCCTATCATTTGATTATCGTCAATTGCACCCGGAGATTATATTGAGAATTGAGGTTTCGACGCATTAAACAAGGTTCAAAGTTTGAAACAGAAACATAAATCAATTTAGTAAATTTTCTATTTCCCAAGAGAAAAATAGAGTTTTTTTTTACCAGAAATAAATTTGAGGCCAATCGCTTCCCTCGGCAATGGCTGGAGACTAGAAGACGAGGGCTAGCTAAAAGTGCTAGTATAAACATCTAGAGAGGTTGTCAGTAAGTTTGAAAATAGATTTTGTGAAATTTAGTAAAAATACTTTTCCCTTTAAACTGAGTTTCATGAACGATAGACTTTGAAGAAGAATTCAGACTTTAACAACTATTTCGAAACATAGAAAGTTACCGCAACCTATAAAATATAGCAGTTGAAGGAAGAGAACATGAGCACAAGATTATAGTGGTTCAACCTACGTTCACTCTCCACGTTAACACCTTTTGGCTAGTTTTCATTATGAATCAAAAAAGAGTGTTACAGCTTAATGATCTCGACTTCTCAGTGAACAGATTCTACTGCTCTCACAAAGTCACTCTCTAGAGTTACTCTTCTTCAAATACAAGTTTTAGCACTATAAGAGGAAGAATAAGTAATTTGGAAGCTTCAGACTTTGAATTCATTTTTCAGGCACACCTTCGAATAACTTGAAAATCCCCTTAAATACTTCTCTATGCCTTCTAAGGAAATTCGTCCAATCAACCCATTGGATAGAATCAATCAAAGACAAATTGCGATGATCCTAGTTGCCCATACAAAATGATATTACCGTTCTTGATTGAATTCGATATTAATATCCAAAGAAGGTAAGTAAGATTTCCGACCAAAAAGCCATATATATCTTATTCGTACTGAAGCCTTGAAGGAAGAAAAAAAACCTTGAGTGAGATTATAACTTCTCTCTTCACTTGCGTTCAATCTGGGTTTTCATTATAGTGGGGCAGACTTATAATGTAGGGTACACTTTGACAGAGTTACACGAAAGTCTCATATTCCTCATAATGCAGATGAGAATAGACCTAGAGAAGTTTTGTCATCTTGAAAAGATAATAGGAGTTTTCTCTAACACCAGCAACCTTACCACACAATCGTTGGCCCCCGGCAACGTCGAGCCATGGCGAGGCTCAGCCTCACCTTGGCTGGGTGAGGTCCACTTCGTACAAATCTAGCAAGGCTAAACTCACCAAGCCACCTCTAGGTTCGTGTCGCTTGGCGGTGGCTCGGCAAGACTAAGCCTCACTAGTGGCTAGGCGAGGTCGACTTCGCCTAGCCTCACCTTGCCACGGTAAGGTTCGGCCTCACCAAGTAAAGGCAAGGATGACATCGTGTCGCCTCAACGAGGTAGAGGCTTACCTAGCCACCGATGAGTGTTTGCCTCGCCCAAATCTACAAGGTCGAGACTTGCCTTAGTCAGGCGAGCTCACTGGACTTCGCCTAGCAAACGGAAAATGAGAAAAAGAGAAAAATATATTGAAATATTAAAAAATTAAAATCAACAAAAAAATTTAAGAATCCTACTACACACATTTCTGCCTTGGAAATAGGATTTTTTTTTTTTTTTTTTATAATTACTAAGTGCATTCTTTTGTTTAAAATTTTTAACACCCTCGATACCAACTTGTGAGGATCAGCTATAAGGTCCTAAAAGGATCGATCATGGGCCGTTGGCCATGGAGCCATCAAGTCGATCAATAAGGAATCAAGGATTGGTCTTGGTCCGACCAACTGATCGACAAACTATTCACTGTGTCGGCCGTCAAATTCTACCAACTATATCAATGGGATAGGATCACAATCTTTTAAGATTGAAGCTGACAAAACTTATCTAAGTTCTATTTTCAAGATTTCCAAACTTCTGTGATAAAGTCTATCTTACATCAGAAGTCTGCTCACTCTGACAAGTTTCAGATTAAACGCAAGAATGAAGACTTCATCAAACCCGGGATTATTTTCTTCATGGTTTCCGAATGTACAAGGTAAATCGGGCTTTTTGGTTGGAAATATCATTTACCCTATTGGCTATCTTAATTGGAATCAATTTGGAAGAAGCAAGCCATTAGGCATGACACCTTGCGACTTAGGCTTGCCACCTGAATGTATGCCACTCCTAGAAAAATCATATGACCATTTGGTTGAGTAATGATAAGGTTCGTGCCTATAAATTGATGCAGGTCCCATTCATTTTCATCATTGGAATCCCTTTATCGGTCACACACCATTCTCCCATTTTTATTCCATTCTCCCAGCCTTGAATCTTCAACCCACGAAGCTATCTAGGTTGGTTGTCAAGTCTACGATTGCTTATGTGTAGTTTCCCATCGTTAAGGTTAGTAGGTGCTCACCCGTCAAGCCGTGGGTAGTTTGCCCTGTCTTTTGTTTGATCTTATGTGTTATGGAACATGACCGTGTGCTCGAGTCATTTATGTCACAAATGGAGTCGAGGTTCATTTGGATTGAGTTCACCGTAAGACAAAGTCGCTTAAGCCAGAAAACCTTGGTTTTGGCATAAATAAGATTGAGTCGAGGTCCAAGTCTCGCATGGTGTGAGAATCGCCCGAGGGTGGAAGGTCCTAAGTCAACATACAGGATTGTTGATCTTCTGCCTTGATCGGTACGGGGATTGGCGCTAGGTGATTGATTCAAGTTACGGATTAGATTGTTCCAGACGTATTTTCGAGTGCAGTATAAGAAATGCATGACACACACGAATGAATGAGCACGCCTTCTGGCTATCCATGTGTCGACTAAGAGCAAAGATAAGAACTAGCTTGTATGATTCATTTATGCATGCCCTTCAAAAGGAAAAAGCGCATGCCACCACACAGCCTTGGCAGTGATGCCTCGCTCATGGAATGGGATACCCTGCTTGAGCTAGGATGCTTGGGTTTCGAACTTGGAAGCCTTTGTGCTTACCAAGGGTCAATCTCGATACATGTGTATTCACATCGTATTGGAGTCGAGATCCGTCAAGTTTGGGGTCGACACTAAATCGAGGTGTACTCAAGCCTCGAGGTCTTGAATCGTTTAGTCTTAAGAGAAAACTAATGGCTAAAACATAACCCATAGGTAATGAAATTACCTAATCATGGGCTTTAATACATCTTAGAGCTTGTCTTGAATTTTTTTTGATGCCACAAATATGTACCCATTTAAGGGTGCGTTTGGTTCAGCATTTTGAAACCCATTGGGAAAATGCAAAGTAGTTTAGCTTAAAGGACTTTAGGCAAATGTAAAGGCCGTTTGGTAAAGTATGCTTTGTGAAGCAACTTTGAGAAAAATGCCGCTTGGTAGAAAACACATTTGAAAAGCCAGATAATGTATACAACTTTTTATATATAAATTTTGACAATAATACTAAAAAAAAATAATGTATGCAACTTTTTAAATATATATTTTGGCAATAATGCCCAAAAAAAATCAAATACATACATACATATATATATATATATATATATATATATATATAGACCAAAAAAATATTTCATTTTTTTAGCATTTATATAAATTTGATTTTTTTAGCATTATTTTGTCATTTAAAAAAATAATAACGAGGGAAAAATAATAAATTTGAAGAATGAGTTTAAATAAATGCTCAAAGCTCAAAGCTAGTCCCTAATAGCATTGGGCTTTCAGCATTCCCAATGCTGACTTTCACTTAAAAGTTAATTGAAAATGGTTGCCAAATTGTCCAGCATTTTCCCAAGGGTCTTAGAAGGCTGAAAGCCCTTGGGAATGTAGAACCAAACACACCCTAAGACCCATTCACCAACGCATGAAATATGAACCTAGGTCAACAGCACCCGCCCTGCGATGGACGAGTTGGTTTGCGCCCTGCCCCCTCATCGGGGAGGGGAAGGGTTCGAAACTCCGCGCCCCCATTGTGCGACTAAAGTGGAGTGCTATGGAAGGTGGGCCCCCGCGCTAAGGCTCCCCCTGGTTTACGCTACCAGCTGCCGGTTGTACGGTGGTTCCAAGGCATCAAAGAAAAAAAAACCCAGGTCAACAACCATCGCGAAGACAGAAACGCCACGATCTACTCTACCCTTCCCTTTATTTTTCACGAATCTAATTCGTCGCCACCTCCATTGCCCGTCACCGCTTGCCGTCGCCCATCTCTAGTGGCCATGGTTGTCCGACAACTTAATCGTCCATTGTCGCTCGTCCTACATGGTGTTGCTCGTCTTGCACTCCTCGCAAATAAATCTCTCCAATCAATGGTCACCACCAGCGGTAAGGTTCGGCTCAATGAGGATGGAGAAGAATCGCTCGTGCCGATCTGCACCAGATTGAGAAGATCGCCAACCCCAAGGGACTCTGCGTCGTGTCGCAGACTGCAAGGTCGCTTGTGCCGGTCTGCCCCTGGCTTTAGAAGGGGTAGGTGAGGGTCGAGCATTACGCATCGAAGAGGACGAAATTCATCTTGGTGCATGATTCGCAGATTGCGTGCTTTAGGCTCTCTTAGGACGTCAAGTTCTAGCTACGGCGAGCACGAAAGGGTCTCTCATTAAGGTCTTTAATGCAGTTGATGGCACTCTGTTGCAGGAGGTAAGTTGTCTTGATTGAGGAATTAGTCTATTTGGAACTGGAATGTGGTTTGTGCATTTTATTTTAGCTCAATTGAGGTGTTCAATGCCCTTTGTTGAGCTCAGAAACGAGTGAATTGGTAGAACATTTCAAATGACGTACTCCTTTCAGGGGAAAATATTATAGCAAAACATGGGTTTGAAATCTAGAAACTGACTTTCGTGAATATAATTATTAGGCAGTGTCATGACCAAATTTTAATGTGGGTTATGCATTGAGTGGTGGTTACTTGTAAATAACAGCTGTAAACCTTTATTTATAGTTGTCTTTGCTTAATTTTGTTGGACTACACTGTGTAACTCATGGTTCTATTGGTCTCAAAGTGTTGCTAGTGCCCATTTATAGTCTGTTATCGTCAATCCTGTTCCACGTGGATGATTTGTCTTGGACCTTTTTACTTGAAAGTTAGGTTGGAACATTTGGTTTTCTTATGCTGACTTGTAAGTTACATTGGTTGTGAGTCCACCATGTTAAGACACCTCGTGTATTAAGGCAAATCAATTGTTGCTGGTAAGATGTAGCATTACTTATGTGATGCTCTTACCATTGACAACCATGTACTGCAGTTGATCTTCACTTTTTATTTCCCTTATGGGCAGTTGGCTCTACCGCTGGTGGTGACTGCTTTGTGAGTTACTTGCCCAAGGACAAGACCATGGCGAGTGAGCTCGGCACCAAGGAGGGAGAGCCGGATCCAGTGGAGTCGCAGCGGGCGGTATCTTCTGAATAGAGAGCTGTTGCGATTCCTCAAGCTTAGGCCCAGAAAGTTCTAAAGAGAAGGTAAGGATGAATTTGATGACTGCTGCGATTTTTTCAATGTTCTAGACTTCTAGTGACATCAATGTCTTAAGTGTTGGCGTTAGTGGGCTTTGATTTTGTTTTATGGAATTTTGTTGGCGTGGGGGAATTCATCAGCTTCTGATCTCCCTCCTCCAACACTCCGTGCTTGAGGGTGATCAAGTGAAAACAAAACCATTCTAGAGCATATGTGGCAGTTATTTGGTCGATGAGACTTCTGTTCTTTGGTTGGTCTATATCTAGGGGTATTCGATCATTTTCAATCTATGTTAAGTTAATACTTAAAAGTTCTCTTAGCTACAAGCTTCAGGAACTGCTGGGATGTCAACACGTAAAGGCAAATTCAGTCTTTGGGATATTCATAAACTATGCTTATGCTCATAATGGCAAAACCAATATGTGCTAGAAATTCAAAGCTACATGAACACTCAAGATGAACTGCTCTGTAGATTGGAGTTTTGTTTTTGGTAGTTTATGCAGCGTCAACTTGTTTCCCAGAAACACTTCCCAACTCTTGATCTGATGGGACCAAACCCAAAGATACCCAGCAAGGCTTACAAAATAATGTAAATGAAATAAGGCCAAATATATTTTTTTTCTCAGTAATGGTCTGGTCCCCACTCCCAACCATGACCAAATTGATCAGCTAAAAAATCCATACTTTGATTAGTGCTTCTCCCATAAAGAATCTAAAGAGAAAACTTTGCTGCTATTTTCATGGTCAGATGGTGATACCCAAAGACATTGTAGGATCCTAAAAAAATTAGCTACATAGGCAAAAACCTATATGGGATGAAACAGCTTCTTGGCTTGCTTTTTTCTTTGGTCAGCTGCTTTGATAGATAATGGAGACTTGGATTTTTCACTAACATCCATGTTCCATGTATGAACTCATTCTCTACTCTTTATGTTAAATTCATAACAAGCAATCCTAAACCCGTTCTAATTTATGTTTTCTCCAACTAATTTGTTGACATGTCAAGAGATATCAAGGATCGAGAAGAATATTCAACTACGGAACCATTCGAGAGACGTAGAGTTGCATCCTTAGTTCATGAGGACGAGGAAGAGAACTCTACTTGCTCTAAGTGTTCAAGAAAATGCACTTCAATTGTATGGTCTGAATTTGAAAAGCTCACAGATGGTTATGGCAAGAAGAAGGCTAAATGTAAGTGGTGCGAAGTAACTTACATGGCTAGCCACGGGACAAAAAACTTGTTGCGTCATTTAGATACTTGTCCCAACCGAGAGGTTAATGTTGATGGTTCCATAGTAAAATTAACCGAGGTGTGTTTAGAGATGTGCTAGCAAGAGAGATAACCAAATACAATTATACAACTCTTTTGTGGAGCATGAGGCTACTAGAGAGTTGTTTAGTTACCTAAACCCTAATGTGAAGCACATTTCAAGGCACACAGCAAGAAGTGATGTGGTAAAAGTTTATGAAAAAGGAAAGGGAATTTTGAAATCCAAATTATTGTCTCTTTCTAGCCGAATATGTTTGCCATATGACCTATGGACTTATGTTAGTACAAATCATTATATGACTCTCATTGCCCACTATATCGATCAGGATTGGGAATTGCCTTCAAAAGTCTTGTGTTTCTCCTATGTGCCACCTCCTTATAATGGTGCCATACTTTTAGAAAAATTGCTGACTTTGTTAAGAGAATGGGACATTGAGAGAAAGATTTTCAGCATTACTTTAGATAATACATCATACAATGACAGTATGATTTATATGGGGAGAAATACACCTTCTATGAGCTCCTCTTTGTTATGTGATGAACAGTTTTTTCATGTGCATTGTGGTGCACATGTTTTGAATCTCATTATACAGGAAGGTCTAATGGTCATTAATGGATCATTACAAAATATTGGAGAAGCTGTCAAGTATGTCAGGGCTTGTACAAGGGGGGAGAGTAAAATTTGCCGAATGTATATCAAAGTCATGCTTAAATACTAGTAAAAAGGTACGCTAAGATGTGGCTACTTGATGGAATTCTACATACCTAATGCTTGAGGGTGCCCTTTTCTTTGAATGTGCATTTTCACATTTGAAGTTAATTGATCATAACTTTGTGACATGTCCATCTTCTGAAGATTGGGTTAGAGGAAAGAAAATTGCTTTGTCGAAACCCTTTTATGATATTTCTACTCTATTCTCTGGAGTTAAATATCCCATGGCGCATTTATATTTTTTTATCGAGTATGGCAGATTCAACTTCATTTAATACAGGCAAGGGATACTAAGGATGATGCTATTAGTTCTATGGCTAAGGCAATGCTCAAGAAGTTTGAAAATATTGGAAGTGTTATAGTGTTGTCTTATCTTTTGCTGTTATATTAGACCCTCGCTATAAACTATACTTGTTGGAGTTTTGCTATTCAAAATTGGACATGGATGATCATGTGGAATTTGTACGGGGCAATCGAGAAAAGCTCTATGCACTTTTTGATGAATATGTTACCTCTATGTCTAAAGATGATCGCTTTACTTCTTCAACTAGTGAAGGTAACATTTCAGTTGAGGGCATCGATGGGAACACTGTGGATAACATTAATGAGTATGATACATTCGAGAGTGAACACTTTGGATCGCAATCTACTAAGTCACAATTGGATTTGTATTTGGAGGAGAATAGGCTTGATAGAAAGAAGTTCACAGATCTTAATGTCCTTGATTATTGGAAGACTCATTCTAATTGGTATCCTGAGTTGTCCCTCATGGCACGTGATATATTGAGCATTCCTATCACTATTGTTG